>JAQQTO010000062.1:62140000-63340000 GCA_029884595.1 Ormosia semicastrata
CTATTCGCACCCGCACTAAGGTGTGTTCAACTCCTAGGCAACTAGGCCTTACGACAGTCAACGGACAAATCACAATGCATACGGACTCTATGCATAATCGGGTATGATCATTATCACATACTATTCCATCATATGTCACAATTTGCCAAAGTAAGAATTAATACAGTCAAAGGTCTCTCACATGGACCCACAATAGCATAATATTGTCATTAAATAGATCAATACCCTTTTCAAAACGTATTATGAGTTCTCGCTTAGGTTTAGCTTTACTTACAGGGTTTGCCTCTAAAGGAATTCTTTTAGTTAACTTAATTCCTCTTAGGTAATTTATTCATATGCCCTTAGAAGGTTATTCTAAGATCTCAAAATCTCACACTCTCAGGTTCTTCCCTGCTTATGCATCCCTAAGTAATTTCTAGTCATCCCTTTTATTTATGATCAATATTCCTCTATTAGTCCCAAGGTTTTGGGTCCAGGAAACTACACGGTCGGAATCACCAATTTGAATCTGATTTCAATTACTAGGTGTTGGGTGATAAGTATACGTTTGAATTCGACAGAGACTACGTTTTATGAATGGTTGAAGTTGCCATTCGACGAAGAATAGTGTAACAGGGGGAGGAAAGAATGGGGAAAGCATTTTTATAATAGGATTGGTAAGAAATCATTTTCTGTCGGATGGGGGTTCTGTCGGACGAAGAAATCATTTTCTGTCGGATGGGGGTTCTGTCGGACGAAGATCAAAACTGTCGAACCCTCCAGATGGTCAGCAACAACCTCAATTCGACGGGTATAGGTGTCGACGTTGGAGAAAATCTCCCAAGTGTCGAACCGACGAACACTGGTCGAAATCCCTAATTTCGACGGTCGGGAGAAATTCATCTACTCGACAGGCATTGTCTCTCAAATTTGACGATTATTGACTTTGGGTCATTTTCTTGTAAGTGTCCAGGGACTCTATTCGACGGGTTTGTGGTCGGAAGATCAATCTCGACGGGCATGATCGAGGTTCATACTCGACGGATATTGACATTGTGTTTACTGGTCAGAAATCTAAATTCGACGAGTTTGACATTCGACGAAAAGGGTCAGGAGTCTAAACTCGACGGATTTCAACATTTTACTAAGTAATCAGGTTATCACGTTCGACAGGTTTTAGGTTATCACGTTCGACAGGTTTTAGGTTATCATGTTCGACAGGTTTTAGGTTGTCATGTTCGACAGGTTTTAGGTTATCATGTTCGACAGGTTTTAGGTTGTCATGTTCGACAGGTTTGGCCATGGGTCCTTACTCGACGGATTTTAACATTTTACTAAGAGATTAGGTGATCATGTTCGACAGGTTTTAGCCATGGGTCCTTACTCGACGGATTTTATCATTCGACGAAAATGGTCAGAAATCTTCATTCGACGGATTTTGACATATCACCAAAAGATCAAGGCACTATATTCGACGAGTTTGGCCAAATTTCTTACTATTACTAGTTTTCCACATTAAGTTTCCAAATCCTGGGCTCAACACCGTAACTATCCGAAAATCTCTCGGAACTCATTCCCTTCAATATTACACATTCCAATATATCCAGTTATCATTTATATATATGTACATTCAAAACTCAAACAATCAAATAACACATATACCATACAAACAACATACAAAAGCAGAAAGACCCTCAACAAAATCACAGACGTTCCTAAATGCTAAGAGAGGTTGAGGAGGAGTGTCTTCCTCTTACCTTAGAGAAGCACAAAGAAAGGCTGCTCCTTTTGGTCAGAAATGATATTTTCAGCTCCCAAGAAATCCTTAAATATTCAAGCTCACCAAAATCAGAATCAAGTGTTGAAATGGATACCCATGGTCATCAAAATGACAGTGGGTTACGAAAATGAGGAGAGATGAGGAAAAAGCTAAGGACTTTACCTTAAAGTTCCAACCTTTAAGCTTCAACCGTGGAGGAAAAGAAGATGAAGAAGACGTAGGACTTTGAAGATGATTCCCTCAGGTGTGGTGCTTCTCCAAACACGAAATGGTGCTGGAGTGTGACGGTATTGGAGGGTGAAAATATGAAGGTGGGGGGGGGGAATGGTGCTGCTGGAAGGAGAAATGGAAAGAGAGAAAGATGAGTGCTACGTACAGGAGGAGGAAATGTGTGGAGTGCAGAATGAATTAAGCCCCTTAATTCAAATGTGCAGCACAAAAATAGGAGGAGAGAGAAATAATAAAAAATGATTCAAAGAAGCTTCCTTGAGAAGCTTCGCACGCTTCTCTACGAAGTGCATAGTAAGCTTGCCTCCTTGATTAAATACAACAGATGATTTATTACACTAGCAGATAAAACCCCAAAAATGTAGACCTCGTAAACTGTGCCCGGACTCGGGTTTAGTAAGATCCCCCGTTGACACGTTGACAGTCCAAGGTTTACCAGCCTCAGGGAAAATATTCTATTCTCCCGGCTCCACTCAGCACACACATAAAACGAAGAATATATTAAAATATTCATCATCTCCAGAAAATTCCACAAAAATTCTTAAAAATTGCAAATATTATAAAATGATCGTTTTTAACAAAATAATAAATTTTCGGGATGTTACAACACTCCCCTTCTAAAAAGAAATTTCGTCCTCGAAATTTGCATACCTTAGAATAGCTGTGGGTATTGCTCTCTCATCTTGTCTTCCAATTCCCAGGTTGCATCTCCAGTCACCTCGTTCCAGATCACTTTCACCAATGCGATCTCCTTGCCTCTTGATTGCTTTATCCTGCTATCCTCGATTCTTATAGGAGACGTCTCATAAGTTAAGTTTTCTTTTAGTTGTACTTGTATCACGGTGCTATGATATGACTTGGGTCGGAAGGTATTTCCGAAGTTGTGACACATGGAAAACATTATGAAGGTTTGAAAGAAAAGGAGGTAAGGATATTTGGTATGCTACGGGACCTACACGACCAATGATTTGGTATGGTCCAAGGAATTTAGGAGTGAGTTTTCTAGATTTTAAAGCCCGGCCCACCCCGGTCGTAGGTGTGACTTTCAGAATACATGCTCACCTTCCTCAAACTCAAGAGGTTTTCTCCTTCGGTCTGCATAACTCTTTTGTCGACTACGAGCCGTCCTCATCTTTTCCCGAATCATTTTAACCTTCTCGGTTGTCTGCGTTGTATAATCTCGGGTCCAATAGTAAGGCGCTCGCCGTCTTGGTACCAACACATAGGTGTTCGACATCGTCGTCCATACTGAGCTTCATAGGGTGCCATCCCTATGCTCGAATGATAAGCGTTGTTGTAGGTGAATTCTATCAAGGGTAGAATATCATCCCAACTCCCGATTTGCTCTATGGTGCAAGCTCTAAGCAAATCTTCCAAAGATTGGATTGTTCTCTCCGATCGACCGTCGGCCTCATGCGGATGATAAGCAGAACTAAGTTGTAATTTTGTCCCCAATGCTTCTTGCAAACTCTCCCGAAATTTGAAGTAAACCTCGGATCTCTATCGAAACAATACTTGTAGGCACACCGTGGATCGACAATCTCTCCAATATAGATTTGAGTCAATCTCTCTAGCTTGTACTTGATGTCGATCGGAAGAAAATGTGCTTGATTTCGTGAGTCGGTCCACAATTACCCAAATCGAATCATAACCTTTTCTTATCCTTGGTAATCCGACTACAAAGTCCATTGCAATCTTGTCCCACTTCCATTCCGAATAGATAACGGTTGCAGCAATCCCGCTGGTCTCGATGTTCCACTTTAGCTTTTTGACAAACCGGACAAGTAGATACACGTCTAGTAACGTCACTCTTCATTCCGTGCCACCGAACAACTTCTTCAAGTCTTGATACATCTTCGTCATGCCGGTGCATACTCGGTTGGCTTGTGTGAGCATGATTAATGATGTATTCTCTAAGTTCTTGATTCCGTGGGACACAAACTCTCCCTGGAATCTCAAAATTCCATCCGTTCCCTCTGCAAACTCTGTTTCATTTCCTTGCTTCATCTGTTCCCTCACTTCTTGTAAGAATTTGTCCTTCTTCTGTTCTTTCCTTATGTTGTCCATCAACTCGCTTGAGATGGTAACCATATTCATGCAAATCTTTCCAGGTTCTAACTTCACAAAAGACCATACATCTCTGAATTGCTCTATTAGATCCTTTTCCTTGATCATCAGGGCAGAGACACTGATCATCTTTCTACTTAGAGCGTCTGCCACAACATTTGCCTTGCCAGGATGATACAGAAGTTGGAAATCGTAATCCTTCAAGAATTCTAACCACCTCCGTTGCCTCATGTTCAACTCCTTCGATCATACAAATACTTCAGACTCTTGTGATCACTGAAAATGTTAAACGTTGCCCCGTAGAGAAAATGCCTCCATATTTTCAGAGCAAAAACTACAGCCGCTAGCTCCAGGTCGTGCGTCGGATAATTCTTCTCGTGCACTCGCAACTGTCTTGAGCATAAGCCACCACTCTTCCATGTTGCATAAGTACAGATCCTAGCCCTTGGTATGAAGCGTCACAGTACACTTCAAACTGTTCATTCGGATCGGGTAGCACTAACACCGGTGAGGTAGTCAGTCGATTCTTCAACTCTTGGAAACTTTGCTCACAGCTGTCGGTCCACTCAAAAGTTTGGTTTTTCCTTGTGAGTTGCGTAAGTGGTCCAGCAATCTTGGAGAATCCCTCAATGAACCTCCGGTAATATCCCGCTAAACCCACAAAGCTTCGAATCTCTGTTACTGACTTCGGCCTTTCCCATCGTAGTACTGCCTCCACTTTCGATGGATCCACAGCAATCCCACTCTTTGAGATCACGTGACCTAGAAACTTGACTTCTTCCAGCCAAAACTCACATTTTGACAGTTTGGCATACAATTCCTTCTCCTTGAGAATCGAAGAACTATTGAGGTGTTCAGCATGGTCCTCCCGACTTTGAGAGTATACCAGAATGTCATCAATGAAGACCACAACGAATTTATCCAAGTAGGGTCGAAAGATTCGGTTCATGTAGTCCATGAAGATAGCTGGTGCATTCGTCACACCAAACGGCATCACCAAATACTCGTAGTGACCGTATCGGGTGCGGCAGTCTTGGGCACATCCTCTGTCTTCACTCGTAGTCTGATGATACCCAGATCGCAGATCAATCTTGGAAAACACTGCCGCTCCCTTCAGTTGGTCCATCAAGTCGTCAATCCTCGGGAGTGGATATTTGTTCTTAATCGTCACTTTGTTCAGCTGCCGATAGTCCACACATAACCTTGAGGTGCCATCCTTCTTGCGAACTAACAGCACTGGTGCTCCCCATGGTGACACACTTGGCCTGACAAATTGCTTTTCCAAAAGCTCTTCTAGCTGTTTCTTTAGCTCGGCTAACTCTGTTGGTGCCATCCGGTACGGTGTTATAGACACAGGACCAGCTCCCGGTACTAAGTCGATAGCAAACTCTATCTCTCGAGCCGGTGGTAAACCAGGCACACTCTCAGGAAAGACTTCGGGAAACTCATTCACCACTGGAATTGTGTCCACATCAACCTCATTCTCGATTTTCAAAGAAGACAAGTAGCATGTATCCAGTGAGCTCCTTCTTTCAAGAGAGCTTGAACTCGGTTGGCCGTCGAGAAATCTAGAATTCTCATTTATGGGAAAAACTATGGTCTTTTCGGAGCAGTCCTAACGAGAACATGGTTAGAAGACAACCATCCATCCCTAGGATAATATCTAATTGGGAAAGAGGTAAACAAATCAGATCGACGAGAAAGGATCGACCTTCAACAATCAATGGACAGTTTAGACAAACTTTGGTAGTAACTTCGGTTTATCGATGGGGGTAGAAACGGTTAAGTCAAAAGGTAAGGGCGACACGAGGTAGACTCGTTTTTGCACACGGTCATACGATATAAAAGAATGGGTTGCCCAGAGTCATACGAGACAGTTAAAAGATTACCTTCTATGATGCCTTCTCCCGTATCAAATCTTCGGATTCGGAGGCTTCGGCCCGCTCATAGTGTAAACTCGTCCTCCGGCTTGCGGTTTCTTGGCTTTCGCAGCATTCATTGAAGGTTCGACCTTCGCTTGATTGCGAGTCTCGTAGATGTGTCCAGGTTTCCCACATCGAAAACAGATAATCCCTTTGATAGGACAATCCCTTGTGATGATCTTTCCACACTTCCGGCATTTGGAGGGATATGCCAAGTTTTGGCCGGTCAGGTTCCCACTAGAACCTCCACTAGAACTTCCACCCATGGCTTGTTGGTGACTTCCCATTGGTCGAGAGTATGGCTTCTTCCGGGAAGCGGTTAGCACTGTTATTGCCGCCTCTGCGGAATCTCGCAGCCCAAAGTTTCTATTCCTCATATCTCTAGATTGCTCCAGAGCCTCTACATCACAGCAAGTATCCAGCAGTTGTGAGAATTCATTGATCCTCAAGGTGATTACAGCTTTCCTCAGTTCGTACCTCAATCCTTCCGTGAATCTTCGGCACTTCCAAGCCTCATCTGGTTGGTTCTGAAAGTAGGTCGAAAACTATGACAAATTTTCGAATCTCGCTGCGTACTCGCTAACAGTCATATTCCCCTGTCGTAGGTTGAGGAATTCCGACTCCTTCGCATGCCTTGCACTCGCAGGAAAATACTTGTCCAAGAACTTTTCTTTGAACAACTCCCAAGTAATATCTCGGTTCGCGAGCTTCTAGCATCCTCCGCACTCCGTTCCACCAGTTCTCGGCGTTACCTACCAAAGCATAAAAGTAGCATAATCCACCTTCTTACCCTCGGCGCAATTCATTCCTCGAAATACCTTCTCCAACTCCTTGATCCACGAGACTAGCTTTGTCCAGGATCAAATTCTCCTTTAAATTGAGGAGGATTATGGCGTCGAAACTCGCTAAATTCGAGCATCGCAGTAGCCTCTAAGCGTTGAGCGGCTCGCTCTTGTTGTTGCGTAACTCTCTCTTCTTTGTCGTGCGGCTTGCTCCGCGTTTGTTGTGCGATGACCTCGCCCATCCTTTGCATCGTATTTGTAATAGGCCGCCATGTCTTCCCTTCGTGCCATCTCACTTTCTCGGATTCGGATTATCCGAAAACACAAAAAAGTCGGTTGCATTCACTAAGAATACCAAACACTACTCCTTTACGAATACCATTCGGAGAACACACAAGACAAACAAGACGGACTCAACCACAAGACCCAAAGAAACATAAAGGGGCTCGATACCAAAAATGTAACGCCCTCTTCCAAGGGAACGTCACATGGTCGATTACAATGCTTTGAAATAAAGTTAGGTGAGTTGAGACCGGTCCATTTTAATAAGACGCGTATATTCACTAGATTATAGTTGGGTATTTTAATTGGCGGTTATGTTATATATGTACTTTTTTTTTTTTCTTTTTAATTAGTAACCATGTTGACGAGACATCAATGGAAATAAAAGATCAAATGCAGTAAAACATGCATAGGAATTAATATCGCATCATCATATATATATATATATATATATATATATAAGTTTATCAAAGCATTTAGTTACAAGCCTGGTACATCAAAAGCAAAGCTATACCGCCCCGAAAATATTACATACACATCCCCACGGTATCGTAATTTACTGACCCACTACAAACAAAACATCGGGCCCCCAAAATAAAATCTTGGTAGCCTTCGGTAGCTACGAGTAACATCAATCCCTCAAGTGAGGAGGAATCGTGTCGGGATCCTCTTCGGGGTCCTCTTCGGGGTCGTCCTCGGGACTTCCTCGGGATCTTCCTCGGGATCTTCCTCATCATCGAGGAAATCACCATAGGAATAGCAGAGACACGGGACGGGGCCCGAGGCCGTAGAACGAAAAGAGTCCTCTCTCGGAGTGAAGTAACGATCGCCCCACATCTCACGGATCGGTAGGTGAAACTCCAAACGTAGGCGATACGGACGGTGAAGACAGGTGGTTCGTGGCGTCTCCAGGCTAGTGATATCGAGACATCTCCCGTGTAGACACGGCGTTGAGTGTAGTTGATATACCAAGACTCCGGCCTCCTAAGAAAGTCGGACGTACATCTCCCAAAAAAAATCGTGCATACGGGGCTCCATAGTCTTCTGTGGTCGCTCGGTCAAGGTAAGGGCCAAAACCAAGGGAAGTTGGGAACTTCGGTTCCTCACGGTTGTCTTCGATGAGACGCAATGTACAGATAAACAGAAATGGAAAGACAGGAAGGAAAAGAGGTAAGACATCCTTCCATCATTACCAATTATAGCATCAAGAAACCAAACGGCGCAAAGCGCCCACATAGCATTTACAACAACAGTAATAGTAATAGACATTCAAGAGCAGTTATGAATCAAGCAGACAGTTCCAGGCAGTCATAGGTATATCAACAATATATCAATGCCAGACCATAATAATGATAAATGCAAATAATGCACGGACTCTATACACATGAGCCCTCAATAACCAAGATCCTACTCCATGGAGCTAGACACAAAACATTCGGAGAGAATGATCAGGGAGACATGCCAGTATCTCGTCAGCCATAAAAACAAGTGCTTTCCAGAAAATAATCAGTCATTTTGCGCAACAAGGCTTTATACAGCAGCATTCTCACAAGATCTCGATATAGGACTGTGGCCAGTCAGGATCGTTGGTGCGTTTGCATCGGTTTGTCTCATGGTCCAGAGGGGCTACCACTGCCCTTTGTGAAAACCGCGCCCCCAACGCCCTCAAGGCCAACTACGGGACCCCACTTGTCTATTCGCACCCGCACTAAGGTGTGTTCAACTCCTAGGCAACTAGGCCTTACGATCAGTCCAACGGACAAATCACAATGCATACAGACTCTATGCATAATCAGGTATGATCATTATCACATACTATTCCATCATATGTCACAATTTGCCAAAGTAAGAATTAATACAGTCAAAGGTCTCTCACATGGACCCACAATAGCATAATATTGTCATTAAATAGATCAATACCCTTTTCAAAACGTATTATGAGTTCTCACTTAGGTTTAGCTTTACTTACAGGGTTTGCCTCTAAAGGAATTCTTTTAGTTAACTTAATTCCTCTTAGGTAATTTATTCATATGCCCTTAGAAGGTTATTCTAAGATCTCAAAATCTCACACTCTCAGGTTCTTCCCTGCTTATGCATCCCTAAGTAATTTCTAGTCATCCCTTTTATTTATGATCAATATTCCTCTATTAGTCCCAAGGTTTTGGGTCCAGGAAACTACACGGTCGAAATCACCAATTTGAATCACAGATTTCAATTACTAGGTGTTGGGTGATAAGTATACGTTTGAATTCGACAGAGACTACGTTTTATGAATGGTTGAAGTTGCCATTCGACGAAGAATAGTGTAACAGGGGGAGGAAAGAATGGGAAAGCATTTTTATAATAGGATTGGTAAGAAATTATTTTTACGTCGGATGGGGGGTTACGTCGGACGAAGAAATCATTTTCGTCGGATGGTGGTTACGTCGGACGAAGATCAAAGCTGTCGAACCCTCCGGATGGTCAAGCAACAACCTCAATTCGACGGGTATAGGTGTCGACGTTGGAGAAAATCTCCCAAGTGTCGAGAACCGACGAACACCGGTCGAAATCCCTAATTTCGACGGTCGGGAGAAATTCATCTACTCGACGGGCATTGTCTCTCAAATTCGACGATTATTGACTTTGGGTCATTTTCTTGTAAGTGTCCGGGGACTCTATTCGACGGGTTTGTGGTCGGAAGATCAATCTCGACGGGCATGATCGAGGTTCATACTCGACGGATATTGACATTGTGTGTTTATCGGTCGAAATCTAAATTCGACGAGTTTGACATTCGACGAAAAGGGTCGAGTCTAAACTCGACGGATTTCAACATTTTACTAAGTAATCGAGGTTATCACGTTAGACGGGTTTTAGGTTATCACGTTCGATGGTTTTAGGTTATCATGTTCGACAGGTTTTAGGTTGTCATGTTCGATGGTTTTAGGTTATCATGTTCGATGGGTTTTAGGTTGTCATGTTCGACTGTGTTTGGCCATGGGTCCTTACTCGACGGATTTTAACATTTTACTAAGAGATTAGGTGATCATGTTCGACGGGTTTTAGCCATGGGTCCTTACTCGACGGATTTTATCATTCGACGAAAATGGTCGAAATCTTCATTTCGACGGATTTTGACATATCACCAAAAGATCAAGGCACTATATTCGACGAGTTTGGCCAAATTTCTTACTATTACTAGTTTTCCACATTAAGTTTCCAAATCTGGGCTCAACACCGTAACTATCCGAAAATCTCTCGGAACTCATTCCCTTCAATATTACACATTCCAATATATCCAGTTATCATTTATATATATGTACATTCAAAACTCAAACAATCAAATAACACATATACCATACAAACAACATACAAAAGCAGAAAGACCCTCAACAAAATCACAGACGTTCCTAAATGCTAAGAGAGGTTGAGGAGGAGTGTCTTCCTCTTACCTTAGAGAAGCACAAAGAAAGGCTGCTCCTTTTGGTCAGAAATGATATTTTCAGCTCCCAAGAAATCCTTAAATATTCAAGCTCACCAAAATCAGAATCAAGTGTTGAAATGGATACCCATGGTCATCAAAATGACAGTGGGTTACGAAAATGAGGAGAGATGAGGAAAAAGCTAAGGACTTTACCTTAAAGTTCCAACCTTTAAGCTTCAACCGTGGAGGAAAAGAAGATGAAGAAGACGTAGGACTTTGAAGATGATTCCCTCAGGTGTGGTGCTTCTCCAAACACGAAATGGTCTTTGGAGTGTGACGGTATTGGAGGGTGAAAATATGAAGGTGGGGGGGAATGGTCTTTCTTTGGAAGGAGAAATGGAAAGAGAGAAAGATGAGTGCTACGTACGGGAGGAGGAAATGTGTGGAGTGCGAGAATGAATTAAGCCCCTTAATTCAAATGTAACACAAAAATAGGAGGAGAGAGAAATAATAAAAAATGATTCAAAGAAGCTTCCTTGAGAAGCTTCGCACGCTTCTCTACGAAGTGCATAGTAAGCTTGCCTCCTTGATTAAATGCAACAGATGATTTATTACACTAGCAGATAAAACCCCAAAAATGTAGACCTCGTAAACTGTGTCCGGACTCGGGTTTAGTAAGGTCCCCGTTGACACGTTGACAGTCCAAGGTTTACCAGCCTCAGGGAAAATATTCTATTCTCCCGGCTCCACTCAGCACACACATAAAACGAAGAATATATTAAAATATTCATCATCTCCAGAAAATTCCACAAAAATTCTTAAAAATTGCAAATATTATAAAATGATCGTTTTTAACAAAATAATAAATTTTCGGGATGTTACATTAAGTCCCACAATGAGCGCAACGCTTATGTTTAGTTGCCAACATTGAGTTTAGAACCCTAAGCAGACTGTTGGTGATAAGTCAGAGGAAGGTGAGGATGACGTCAAGTCATCATACCCCTTATGCCTTGGGTGACACACGTGCTACAATGGCAAGGAAAAAGGATCGTGATCCTGCGAGGGTGAGCTAACTCCAAAAACCCATCTTCAGTTTGGATTGTAGGCTACAACTCGCCTGCATGAAGCTGGAATCGCTAGTAATCACTAGTTAGCCATACGGCGGTGAATTCATTCTTGAGCCTTGTACACACCGCCCGTCACACTATGGGAGCTGGCTATGCCTGAAGTCATTACCTTAACTGCAAGGAGGGGGATGCCGAAGGCAGGGTTAGTGACTAGAGTGAAGTTGTAACAAGGTAGCCATACTGGAAGGTGTGGCTGGATCACCTCCTTTCAGGGAGAGCTAATGCTTGTTGGGTAGTTTAGTTTGACACTACTTCACACCTAAAAAGAAGCGAGCTACGTCTGAGTAAAATTTGGAGATGAAAGTCTTCTTTCGTTTCTTGACAATGATGTAAGACTAAGCTCATGAGCTTATTATCCTAGGTTGAAACAAGTTGATAGGAGCTCCTTTTTTTTCACCCCCATATCGCCACATGGGGGCCAAAAAAAGGAAAGAGAGGGATGGGGTTTCTCTCGCTTTTGGCATATCGGGCCCCAGCAGGAGGCCCACACGATGGGCTATTAGCTCAGTGGTAGAGCGCGCCCCTAATAATTGCATCGTTGTGCTTGGACTATGAGGGCTCTCAGCCACATAGATAGTTCAATGTGCTCATTGGCACCTGACCCTGAGATGTGGATCATCCAAGGCACATTAGCAAGGTGTACTTCTCCTGTTTGAACCAAAGTTTGAAACCAAACTTCTCCTCAGGAGGATAGATAGGGCGATTGAGGTGAGATCCAATGTAGATCCAACTTTCTATTCACTCATAGGATTCGAGCAATTCGGAAGGGGGGAACCACCAGGGCTCCTCTATTCTCGAGAATACATACATTCCTTATCAATATACGGACAGGTATCTCTCGAGCATAGGTTTAGGTTCGGCCTCAATGGTAAAAGAAAAATTGAGCACCTAACAACGTATCTTCATAGACCAAGAAATACGAGATCGCCCCTTTCATTCTAGGGTGACGGTGAGACTGTACCATTCGAGCCTTATTTTCATGCTTTTCCCAGGGCTCTGGAGAAAATTACAATCAATAGGATTTTCCTAATCCTCCCTTCCCGAAAGGAAGAACGTGAAATTCTTTTTCCTTTTTGTAGGGACTAGGAGATTGTTTAACATTCCTGTGAAGTTTTGTGACAAACTGAGTTCGTTTAGGCACTTAGTTACAACACAGAAGTGGATAAGTAGCTTAAAATAACTCAGATAATAGCATAAATTGCTAAGTTAAGGGAAATAAACATAGAGACTTTATTTCTAAGTCATAAACGAGTTAAGTAAGAAGCAGTTAAAGTTTCAAGAGAATCTGAGTTAGTTTGGTATTTTTAGGCATACTAGTTGTGCTTTTAATACCAAATTGACTATTAGCAAATATAAAAAATTATGAATATGGTGAAATAATAATTTAGATGAATCTCATGATTTATTCTAAAATTGTTGGAAGCTGAAAAACTTGAATTAGTATAATTTGGGTGTTCTTAGCATATATGAGTTCTAGCACATGAACTCAAGTTCGTTTCCTATTCCCTATTTCTTTCCTTTTGATTGGCAGAGAAGAGAAATAGAGAAGAGAAAAATGAAGGGAAGAGAGAAAAGGGGAGAAAGGAATAGGAAGAAGGGGAAGAAGGAGAGGAAGACCAAAGGAAGATCAAGATCAAAGCATGGAGCTTGAAGATTGATCATCCAATCAAGACGTAAGGCATTTCTATTCATAATTCTTCTCTTGATTTTCATTGAATGAAGTTTGGAATTTTTGAGTAAAAATAAGGGTTTGGAGAGCTAAATTCGAGTTCTTGGCTTGATTCTTGTTTCCAAGGATTATGTTAAGTTAGTTTTAGCCTAGTAAACCTAATAGAGTCATTTATGGCTCAAGATCAACCATTAGGATCCATAGATTTAAGAATTGGATAATGATTGGAGTTATGTGTGATTTAGACCTAGATCTTTGCCTAAAAGAATTTATAGGTTGTAATTGAGTTACAACGAGTTTAGAGGCATGGATGAGTGTTAAAATCATTAAGAAACCAATTTTAGATGATTAGAAGTGAGATTTGGACCATGGAATAGTGCCACAATTTTGCAGAATTATGCAGAACCTAGGTTCTGCCATGCCTGCTGCGGCGTGAAAGACGTTGTGCCATGGCGTGAAGATGAACTGGCTTGAATGTCGTGGCGTGAGAAGGTTACGCCGTAGCGTGAGGTTAGTTTTTGCAGTACGCACCGCGGCATAAAGAACATCGTGTCGCAGAGTGAAGAACATCGTGCCGCGGTGTGAAGGAGATGCTGCATCAGTACTAGAACCCGTGGCTTAGTTGTGACGTGCCCTGGTCAGTGCCGCGACGTGAGGCCCAGAATGGCTAAAAATGTCATTTTTGATATTTTCAAGTTCTTGGCTAAATGAAATCATTCGTATATGTTTCCTAAGATGTGTGAAGACACAAATAGGGATATTTCAAGAGAGAAACTATCACTAAGAATGAATGAAAAATCTTAGGCTTTGAGCATCTTAAAAATAAAGGAATTGCCCTAAATAAGAACATAACACCTTAGGCAACATAGTGTTGCATTATATATCACTCAAGATGTGATGAGATGGTACAATGAAGATAAGTATACTATGATGGATTATGAGATTCACTCTAGTAAGGATAAGGAAGCTAAGAACCCTTAGTGTAACCAAGAGTAATGGTTTGCTAAAGATGAGTGTCTAGCACCTATGGTAACTTATTGTTACTTAGCTTCACTATAGATGTGATGATGGGGGATGTTAGATATAAGTAAACTAGGATAAGTTAGCATTGTCTACCTTTTAATGTGACTTATATGACTCGAGGTCATTTAGCTAAGAAGGGAGGGAGTCAAGAAGTTCCTAAGGAGATAAGTATTCCTAACTAAGTGCTAGGGTTGCATGTAGTGTAGAGATTTCAGTTTTCCTATCTACAAGGGGGTAAACATGAGAAATCAGAATTTTCTAATAAAATATGCTTAGATCTTAAACGAACTAGGTATATAAGTATACATGTATGTCTATGGAAATGATCTAATAGTATTGATCTTTGTGAGTATCCTTTGATGTTCATTCATGAAGGCCAAGAGAGATTGAATGGTGTTTGATAGACTCGATTGAGGAAGGACATAACCCTGATATTTCGTTAGTGCCAAGGCCAAAGGAGATAAACGGGAAATCCGAAAGCCTCTTTGAGAAAGGATGAAGACCGAACTTCTCAGCGTGCCAAAATATGTGTGATGTGAGGAGATACCTCTATTCACCACTGGATAATATACTGAACCAGTTCCTAATGAACTTCTTTGTTTTCAAAATAAACTTCTGCATGTATTTCAAAATAAAACATTGCACAAGCAAATCTTAGGATCTTTCTTAGGCATAATCATATTGCATATCATCTTCATTGCATTTACAAATAGTTGTATGGACATTGTCTGTTGCTGTTGATATTTATAGTTGTATGGGCAGTTGTTTGTGTTTAATGGTATGTAGGCTATCGGTTTAGATCGCACTACTTAGTGGTGTGCAGTTATGAGTTAGTGGAGGAAACTCCTATATTTGTAATTATAGCAATTGTTATATTTGTTATACAATGTTATAGCTAGCTGGTATTGGAATTACTTTTACTAAAAATTGTAATTCTCACCCCAGTTGTTCTTCCATATAAATTCAAGTAAATACCCTTTTAAAGGAATGAAGATGAAGCATGAAGACTAATATAGTTTTTATATGCTTTAATAGACAAAGCTTATGTATAAGTTTATATTTGCTTTGTATGTTTTAAGTAGTATGTATTACAATATACTCTTCTGTGGCAAGTGTTGTATATATATGTATAAGTTTAAGTTTTTTCACAATCTCTCAAGGCTTTCTATATTTACTCGGTTGTGATTATGGATATATGTTAGTATGTAACATGTAGAATTAATGTCTCTAGTAATAGTTATCTTTATATATCTTTGTATAGTTAGGATATATCTAGATATCTATGTTATGATGTTACACAACACGCACTAGATAACTGGTTAGGCATCAGCATAATCGGTTATCTGGCTTTCCTTTTAATATCTAGTTGAAGCAAATAACCAGTTATGGAAATGTCATAACTGATTATTGGCTTATGACATAGAGTAGTTTTCACGTGATAACCAGTTAGCAAAGCATGCTAACTAATTATTTTCGTGTCCAATAAACATTAATATAGGGCCATAACCGATTATCAGAGGGAGATAACCAGTTATAGACTAGGCAAAAATAGAAGTTTAGGGGTTCCAACTGATTTTCCTAGGGGATAATCGATTGACAACCCTTGTAAAACAAAGTTTTATATTCTTGGGGCTAAGATTGACCTTAGTTAAGCTAAGTTTTGGTTGTTAATGATCCAAATGAGTTGACCTATGGAAGTTAAGAGCCCTAGATGTTCTAGTTTCTTCTTTATGAGTCAAAGATGAACTAGTTGCCATTTTTTGGTAAAGTCGAGTTTGAGTGGTCAAGAGGACCTAGTAATATGATAAGGCAGTATACTAAGTTGGTTTGACAATAGTTGAGTTCCATAGTGCATGAAATGCTCTCATAGAGTTGAGGTAGAGCTACTAATGTAAAGATAGACTTAGTATAAAGTTAATGTGGTGTCTATGTAAAAGTTAGACATAACTCCACATTTCACACACACTTGCTATTCCTAATAGTGTTAGATAGTGAAAAAGTTCACTTAGTATTAGGTAGGATAAGGAGGTAACATATTCCTTCCCTACTTGGTAGGTTAAGGAAGTAATATATTCCCTCCCTACTAAGTGGGTTAAGGAGGTAAAACATTCTCTCCCTGCTAAGTAGGTTAAGGAGGTAAAGGATTCCCTCCCTACTCAGAAGAATAGTCAAGTCTCATGACATTGCATTTACATTAATATACACTTTTCTGTGAGCATAATCTTACATAACATATCATTTCATTTCTTGGTTGATGTTTTCATTTGTGAATGATATTTTTTTTGTGTTGTCTTGCTCAATGATGTTTTGCAATTGTATGAGCGGTTGTGCAATATCATTGATTCTTTGTTTATGGGTTGTTTATTCTTGTGGATATTACAACTACTAGTATTGGTATGCTTTTACTAAGAATTATGTATTCTCACCCCATGTGTTGCCATGTAAATCCAGGTGGAAGCTCCTCCAAAGGAAAGAAAAAGAAGTATGAAGATTAGATTAGTTTTTATGCTGTAGTAAACAAAGCTTGCATAATTAATTATATTTGCTTCGAGTTTTGTAAAAGTTGTATGTATATTACTTTGCCATAGAGGCTTGATGTAAATATATGTATAACCTTCATAGTTTTGGCTCTCCATATTTATTTGTTTCAAATGTTATAGGTTAGTGTGATGTTTAAGTTAGAAGTAGCATAGCTAATACTGTTATCCATGTATATGTTAAATATACTAGGATTCCGGTATTAGGATGTTACAATTAATCTCAAAAGTCTCCAACAAAAGACACCCAAAGGGTATTTATACCCAAGAGTTAGGTATTCAAAACTAAAATAAATCTTTATCCTTATCAGATACAATAATCTCTATAATATAATCATAATCCAAATGATAAGTTTAAATCTAAATCATGATAAGATAATAGTTGGACATCCATATTTCATACAATCTCAAAATATATATTTAAATTAGATATCATAGAGCTTGATGTAAAAGATATGAGAGCTTGAGGATTCCTTTTCGTTAGAAGAAGATAGGCTCGCCATTTTTTGATTTCTATTTTTATAGTGGTGTTGGGGGTCAAAATTAGCCATTTCGATGAACATAGTAAGCAGACAATAAGAAGAGACTAAAAAAAATCTAAGTTTCAAGGATTTGTCAAAGACAATGATCAACAAAGCAATCAACCGACATCACCAGTATTTTGACAACCGGTTCAACCAAGATTACAAGTCAAAAAGGGTTATCTCGACAAAGACCAAGTGTCAAAAGACAAGTGGGTTCGACAAAGGAACAACAAGCAAATCATGAAACTTCAAAAGCAAAGTCCTAAATTGTTGTCAAAGTGAAGCTATACAAGTATGTCGAAGTCATGCTGGTGAAGGATTGTCGATGTCGAAGCTTATGGTTGACGAGGAACAATTTGCAAATTAGAAGGAGATCATATTGGGTTTCATCACTAAACGTGGGAGGTTTGCAAAGTTAATGCTGGAAAAGTGAGAACGTCGCATCATGGGGAAGTTATAAGCTAGAAGGAAAAAAGAAACCACCCACTACTTGGAGCGATTACCACGTGGAAGGCTATGTGAAAAATTAAGCACATGATAGAAATTGCATAACTGTCAGGTGGCAGCATCTTAGGGGCTATAGAATTTAAAATTTAGGCACCAAAGGGAGAGATTGGTTACCTAAAAATAAAAGGTTGAACAAAGTTTAACAAGCTAATCCAACTACTTGTAACACACCCTATATTTCCTATAGTTCCTAAGTCTCTATTGTGACGCTCACAGATTGATAGGTTATTAGTCAAGTATGGTCGCCACTTTCAATTCACATGCCTCTTTATTCACGTTCATACTTAATGACTACCTCTTTTTTGGTGTACCCTTTTATTGATATTTGACTGATCAATGGTTACTTAACCTTTGACGTCAAAATTTTACAAATCACCAAAAACTTGAAGGTCTTAAGAGGAGTCGATTCAATCCTAGATATTAGATCTTGAGTCAAAAGAGTATTCATAAATTTTGACATAAAATCACCACAAAGAAGTGGTCATTAATGGAAACATCTTTCTTTGTTTATCATGTATTTACTCTTACCTTTTAAAGTCAAGTAGGTAATAGGAAGATTGTAATGCATTTAATTTACTTACCTTGCTTAGTACTATCAAAAGAATTGTCACTTCTTTTGTTCTCTATTTTACTAATGAGTATAGTTAAGTTTTTTTTTTCTATTTTTTATTTTTTTACGGTAATAAGTAGAGTGAAGTTCATAACATACAACATTCTAGTAAAAAAAAAAAAATCATAACATACCACATAGATATATTTACAAACTTATTCAAACATATACTAACATTTTTAAAAAGACCAGGCAGGAGATACTCACTAATTATCATTAAATTACAAGTGCTCCAAGATTTAGCATAGGCTATAGTGATTAGCCTTAGGCATCATTTTGAATATGGACACTAACACTTGAGCCATCCAATGACCCATCTTCATGCACCACCTTTCTGCTTGATCCCTTTTCCTTTCGTCTTTTATTTGGCTTGTATTTGTCTTCCTCTTCTTTTTCATTGACAAAGGAAAGGAATGATCGAAGACGAGCAGAGCGTGATGAGCCCTCAAGGTTACTATTGGAGTGCATGCTAAAACGGTAGGCCAGTCGAATAACATAGCAAAGGAGAGCAATGAAGGATGCTATACCACTCAGAAGGAACAGACCCCAAAAGCTTTTTAGCTCAAGTCGGTCTATGCCTTGCTTTGCACCTTCTGAGCTGCAAGCAGTTCTTGTTAGCCATTTGTCATGAATCCTCTGGAGGTCACCATTCTCTGATAGTTTTAGGATGGCAGTTGACATGTCTATTGCTAGGGGAGAGTCCCTTGGGAAGGCCTGTAACAATTAAAGCATGCATGTTCAAGCTAAGTTGCTGTCAACATATGATTCATATATAACAATGGAAAATTAGAAATTTTAAGGTCGATTGGTCAACTAACTGCCTTTTTTTATAAGATTCTTGTAACTGCTCCTCGACATTCAAGGCGGCGTTCAAGAGAATGAAGTATTATTTTCTTTTCACTCAACGTCCAAGTGATTGTGAATTAAAGACAATCAGAATGTTGCAGTATGTGGGACTCATGAGTGTGGTGTGTGGGTTCCACCTATAAGGATTCTCCCTGATGACTTGACTGTGGTCCATGGTTGATTAGATCTATATTAATGTTTCTTGTGAAACTCTTCTAAGGGATAGTATTAGAATAGAGGGGGAGGTTTGAAGCCCTTTTGAAATTATAGTATAAATTTTCTGTTTTGTTAATTTCTGTGTCTAATCCCCTTCAATTCCATGGCAATTAAAATAAATCTCATTCTCTATATACATTAAACTTTGTTTTGAAGACTTATGAGAGAAAAGAACGAGTTATGAGCAATAGAAGTATACAGTATACAGAAAGGAATATGCAAGTCTCTATGTATAGTATTTTTTTATTTTAAAACTCTTTTAGGTTTATTCAAACACCTGTCTTCTAATACGTTGAACAATGAATTTGGTAAATGTGATGTTGAGTTTCATAGTATATATGATGTTGAGTTTCATAAAAAGGAAATAGATTAATGCACTTACAAATCCCCATCCCATCTTGGTGAACTCTTGACCAACAACACCGAATTCACATCTGGTTGCTAGGAAGAGCTCCATGTATGCACGTTCATCTATTATTGCAGCAACACCACCATTAGCAGGCCCATCCTTCAAGGCTTTTTCATATTCTGATGGAGAGTTGAGAGGAACAAGCCTAGATCTGTGTATGCTGAGCTCCTCACTCATATAATTTTCAGCAAAGGAACCCCTTAGGAAACCAATGCGATCGTTGCTTGTCGCTAAGCTTTCAATTCCCTTAACTGAGGAAGAGAGTTGTTCCACAGTAAGGATGGAGGTTAGGCTTGCAGTATAGCTAGAGTTGAGTATGAAAACCACAAAGAGCCATATGAATAGCACTAGGCGACCCAGGGTGCTGTCAGTTTTCTCTCCTGCAAAGAAAGGGGGTGTTAGAGATAAAAACTATTTGAGTCAATACCTATCAGCTTAAGGTTTGAGCATGATTAGTTCTTGATATGGTATTAAAGCATTTATGACCAAGTGATAATAAATTCTATCCTTGCAGTCCTTGCATGAGTAGATGTGTTAGAGATGTAAAATTATTTATGAAATTTCGTGTAACAGCTTAAACTTTTAGGATGATTGGTTCTTTAAACTGTTTGAAATTGAGTTTGCATTCTCTACATTAGGAAAGCAACAAAGACCACTGGCTAAAGAAAAGTTTCTACCACTTACTATGTGCAAAAAACAGGGTTGAAAAGCTGAAGCTGCATAGAGAAATGACTCAGATGTTAGCAATAGTTGAAGTTTGTATACTATCATATAATGAAACAATCAAAGTGCATCATTAAGACCATTTTTTAGTTGTTTTGCAACTTAATTACCATATAATGGTGATAAACTGCCTTCTAGCAGGGCCTCTAAACTCATCATTTGTGCGACGTTCTAAAATCCATACAACAGCTCCTACAACTAAGAAAAACATTCCTGTGACAAACCACATCATTGGAGTAAATGGTCTTAGGAAAGCCCAAGGACTGGATTTCAACTTCCTGATAGGTGCCACAACAACTAGCCCAGACTCAATATATGGCTGTGTAAAATCCACTATCTTAGTTCTGTTTGTGGTAATGGTAATGTCCCCCACCACGGCGTCGAAGGCCTACATGCATAAGAAGGAATTTCAATCCAAGAAGTTAGAATAAAGGAAGCTCATAGAACAAATATAGATAGATCAAGAATACTTAAAATACTTCTAGTACTCACACCAACTGTGATCATGTGAAGAAGTTCTGTATTTAATGGATTGGTTCTACCATCACCAAATGGAATGAACTTGTATGGAACTGGATAAGGCAACAAGTTCAGTGCAGCAGTAAACACATCTATGCAATAACCACCAAACATTTCACTGCCCTCAGTTCTTGACACAAATTCACGGTAACTAATTCTAAGTGGCACCCCAATTCTCAATTGTCTTCCATTGCTGGCAAAAACCCAACCACGAGGTGTTTGAGTTTTTTGACCTGGCCAGATGACACCATATAGTTTTTCACTGGAATTGGAATGATTAGGAGCTTCCCCATTGTGAAGGCCAGAGGATTCAGACCAATAGCCAATCCTCCTAGTCCCAGTACCAATCACATTAATGACTTCATATGCAGGATGCATTAAGTTCCCATCTGAAGCAAACATCATTTGACCTGTTAGACCAGTTCTGTTGACCTCTAAAATTTTTTGAAGCAACAAACTACCATTAACAAAGACCCCCATAGTATCCAGATGAAGGGTATCCCCCCTTAACATGTTTAGACTTGAATCATTTGAAAATGACAAAGTTCCCCCATTGTTAAAAAATGCATCAAGTGCATATGCAAGAACCCAGACAGTGTCATAAGCGTATAGACCAAAGGTGTTCAACTCAAAAGGACCCTGATCAGGATCCATTTCATGGGTCAGGTCGCTCCACCTAGAAAGAAAATCTCTTTTGATTTCGGAATCTGGTGTATACATGCGCAAGGTGATAACACCTTGGATGTTATTCATGGCTGAAGATGTGGACAAGGATGGGTCTGAATCTAGTACTGTGGAAAGCCAATCTGTGGCTATCCACACATAACCACTTCCCATCATGCCAAGTGACTGAGCCACTTGAAGTACTTCTAGACCAAAAGCAGGGTATATGTGAAGGACTATTACCCTAGACTCCATTAAAGCCACCTTAACTAATGCACTGTTTATTTCTTGACCGCTAATATTATCAGGACTAAGGGCTGCTTTATATGATATTTTACCACGTTTCTCTGCTAGTCTATCCCCTAATGCAGCTACCCCATTTCTTCCATGATCATCATCAATGAAAATTGCTATCACATCTCTCCATTGAAAGTAGTCAACAATTTCTGCCACAGCTGCCATCTGATACAGATCACTGTCTGTTGTCCTAACAAAATATGGGAACTGGAGTGAAGTCAGGGTAGGGTCTGTTGCTGCAAATGATAGTAGAGGTACTTGCATCTCATTTGCAATATGTGAAATTACATGAGCCATGACTGAGTACTGGGGACCAATTATGGCCACAGTGTCTTTCTCCATCAACAGAAATGCTGTAAGAAATCAACATGGTGAGTAAGGAATATATGTTTCTGAAGGAAAACGTGCAAAAGTGTCAAGTGGAAAAATCAAATGTGTTTGACAAGGACGTACAGTCGATGATTCCTAGAAATCCACTGGAAAATTTTGTGTCCTGCATTGAAATATTAAGCTTAGTTCCATTGAGAACCGTAGCATTGGAATTTATATCATTCACTGCTGCTTCTATGGCAACTTTAGCCACTCTGCCAATGGTTGAATTGAAAGATAAAATTGCCCCAATGTTAGCGGTACTTGGTCTTGTAGAAACATTGCTGATTCCTTGTGAAGGAAAGCCATTGGAGAATATCACAAGGAAAAGAAGCCAAACTTTGCTCATGTTGTACTGTACTGCAAATATATAACAAACAAAAAAAAAAGGAGGAAAAAAAACTACTTGTAACATGTCATTTTAATCGGTAAATCAAAATAGAAAATGAAAGAAAACAAAGGATAAAAAATGCCCCTGTTGATCCATGTACTTTCATAACTCATCTACTTGAAAAAATGAATAATTGGACTACATGAACGTACTTTTTCTTTAAAAAAAAATGGAGGATGCTAAAAGCTTTGAGTGAAATTGAACAACACAAATGTGTCTTCTCGCACTTTTACTGAAACAACTAGTTATCTTTAGTGTATGGCATGCCTGTGCTGCTTGAGCTTGTATGCCCAAATGAAGCATGGCATGGAATCCTTTTATAGCAAACGGATCATAATGAGTTTAGTGCTTTCAAAACTCCTCCTTTTTCTCTCAACTGCTAGTCCTTTCAATTTAAAAGATTTATGTTATAATTTACCAAAATAAAAAGATTTTATATTCGTATCAAGATACATACATAAATATCAAAAATGCTTGAGACATATCTATTAGAGTCACATCAGCTTACGTATGCGTAAGATGATAGAATCAGGGTACGGTGGTATAGAAAATAAAGTGGAACTCACTATACTTAGATAGTGAAAATTATACCAACGTGATGTGATATGTGTATTTAACATTATTGCATAAATATAAAAAAAAATAACTACATAGAAAAGTAAAATTTATTTGTTATTATTACATTATATGAATTTATGAAAATTCATGTCTATATTTTTAAATAATTTATTATTTTAATTACTATTTTATACTAAATATGAATTTTTGTGTCTATGATAACTATAGACTAGTATTTTTCTTTTAAAAAAGTGCAAAAAGAGAATAAAAAGAAGAATAGTAATGGCGAGACAAGATGGCAACAATCCCCCTGTTTTCGTTTGATTTGTCTTAAATATTTTTCCTGAGACAATAAATTATTAGCTCTCCTTGCATATATACTACACAGTTTTTTGAAATTTATTCATTTCTTTTTTATACAAAATTTATTTATAAATTTTTACTACAAATCAAACAAAGATTGATAAATGTTAGGAGAATCTCTTAATTGTAATAGTATATTATGAGTTAGTCTCTTAATAATATTTATAAAATGAGAATACTTGGTCAAAAATTTATAATTTGTACTTATATTCTATGAATAATAAGATAAAAAGAAATTTAACACATTCCATGTGGTATGTTAAAAAAAAAAATCAATGTGGTATGAACGCGTAAGTCGCAATTTCCATCATCCTCAACAAGAAATGTTGTTACATTCGCACTTCATTAGTGGGCACTGTCTGTCACAAAGAAAGAAGCAGTGGCTATCATAATGGTAGTTAAGCATTGACACAGAAATAATGAGAGTAACTACGGAAGTGGATCTACAGTTTCAAAACTAACTGCACCGTGTATACTTAAGCATTGTTTTTGTCTTTTAACATTTTATTATCACAATGCAGTTACTCTTCATTGTGATAATATGTTAATAATAAGAGGATATTGTTAGTTTTAGTGATTTTAATATAATTTATTTTATGAATAATTCTAAATTTTTTTAACTAATATTTTATTAAATAAAAATTATTGAATCTTTTTATATTTTTAATATATTAAATATATTTATTTATTTAATTATTCATTTATTAAGTATTAAAAAATTATTAAATTTTTAAAAAAATATATAATAAAACTCTTATTTTATTTATTATCATTTTATAATTTTGTTAATTCATTAAATATCACAGCAAGAGCGCCATACATCAAATCAAATAATGTCATTTGTTTTGGTATGCTCAAATATGTCATTATTGAGTTCTATCCAACCCCAAAGCTTCTTTTGTCCAGATCGAAAAAAAATAAAAAGCTCCTTTTGTCGGTTTTCATTAGAAGTAGGAATATAAATTTGCATTCATGAAGGGTGTAGTAGAAAGTGCTTCTTAATTTTTTTTTAAAATATTTTTTATTAGATAAATGAGAGATTAATTTTTTAAAATATAATAAATATTAATTAAATATTATTTTTAATAATATTATTTTTATATATATAAATCTTAAAATTAAATTTAAAATTATATATTTAAGATATTCAAATTTCTTCTCGACCAAAATTTTTAATTTTTTATATAATTGTATTCATAATTCCTTTTGAGTATCCACCATTCGCAGTGGTATAAAAAAATAATCTCTAATAAGCCAATCTAAGTACTACAATTCGAGTCGTGTAGAAATAATCATTGACTGTCCTCAACTATGCTTGGAATTGGTCAATTGGAAAAGTGGCCGTCTAATAGATATCACATGGAGCTCGACTGCAAAATTAGTAGCAACAGCTACATTTTGTAGATGCGACAAAATAATGAATTTTCTTTTCTTTTTTAATTTTTTTCCCATTCAAATGATGAATTTTCCGAGTGTCATCTTACAAGAGAGCCGTATATTTCAAAGGATACCGTGTGTAGACTTCTAAAATGATAAAGAGTACGTGCTGAAAGAATTTTTTGAAAGAATTATAAATTGCAAGAAACCATAAACATATATATAGTATGGTTCTGAAAACCGGAAGGGTTGAACCAATGGGAGCATGTTTTATCTCCATTGCTTAAACGTTGTTATCTTCTTTTTTTTTGTGTGGGCAGCCAGCATGTAACAGACCATAGATCAATTACCTTATTTATACATTATTGACTTTTGCTTTGCCCTGAGTTTTGAGTCAGGAACGACTCAATTTAATAGAATTAAATTTTATATATTTATAATTATTATTAGATAAGTAAATATATTTATTTATAAAGAATAAATTTTTTATAAATAAAAAAATAAATTATAAGATATAATAATTTTATTAGATTCTTATCTTAAATATTAGCATTTATTATCAATTAATGTAATTTAAACATGATTTACATTTATCAAGATCTTTCTATAAATACCACACAAGGTAGCAAATATATATGTATCTAAACCCTAAATACTCTACTCACCTTATGCACAATCTAATTTAAGCGTTGAAGTGTCTTTTGCAGATACTTACCCCTCGCACCACTGTTGGTGCCATCGAGTTGCAAAGAAAACCACATTCACCAAACTCATTCAAGTAATTTTCTAAAACTTATTCAGAACATTGGTGCCTTTTGTGAGAAACGATAAATTTTGATTCTCATTACTACCACCATGATCACTACCAAGCTAAATCACGCTTCTGTCATAAAAAATCAACCCTCTTCCAGTCGTCGTCCGATCTCTACTCCAATCCTATATTCAATTGCTGCCCAACAGGAACTCAGGCATGATGGGGAAGAGACTTCTCATAATAGAGAAAACCGCTCCCCTCAGTCGTGTTGCGTTTAGGTGACGCAGCGACTTGGTCCACATGGAACCCCATAAGGAGAAGCTAGAATGCGGATATCGACGTTACAACGTTTGGGCGTGAGGGAGAACTATAATACCCTCAATATCATGTTAGGCTTGTATAAGGTTACATAGGTAATTTGATACTTGTTTGACATGTCAATTAAGTTTTGTGATAAACTGAATTAATTTAGGCACTTTGCTGTAATACAGATGTGGTAAATGACTTAAAACGACTCAGGTAATAGCATAAATTGTTATGAATAATTTGTTTTTAGGTTACAAATTAGTTAAGTATAGTGTAGTTAAAGTTTGAGGATAATCGGTGTTAGTTTGACATTTTTAGACATACTGGTTGTGTGTTTTAATACCAGATTGATTACCAGCAGATATGAAAAAATGAGATAATAGTGAAACAAGATTTTTCATGAATTTTAGGATTTATTTCAAACTTGTTGAAAGTTAAAAATTGGATTCAGAGGAATCTAAGTGTTCATAGCAGATCGGGAGTTTAGTACCACATTAGAGGTTAGCTTATAGGAAGTCAAAGTATATTTCCCTTCTTCATTTCCTATGATTGAGGCAAAAACAGAAGAGAGGAACTGAAGGAAGAAAGAAAAGAAAGAGGAGAAGAAAGAGAAGGAAAGCAAAGGGGAAGATCCAAAAGCAAGTTCAAGACTTTAAGATCTTAATCAATACAAGAGGTAGGGATGTTTTTCTTTGTTCCTTCATCTTTTCTATGCTAGGACTTAGGTTTTTAGATGGAGAAGATAGGTTTTCAAAGAATGAAAATCAGTTTCCTTAGTTTAATTCTTGTTTTTATGGGTTGGAATTAGTTATTTCAACTTAATGAGAACAAGACAGTTGGTTTTATCCATAGATAGAACTAGTTGGTTCTTAAGTTGGAACCTAGGTTTTGAATAACCAAGTATGAGGTTTTTAGTAATTGGTCCAAGTTAAGTGAATCAATAGGTTGTAAAAGTTTTACAACATGTTTAGAAGATGTTGGTCAAGCTAGAAACCACCTAGGAATCAAGTTTATATGATTGGAAGCTAAGATGAAATCAATGGAATAGTGCAGAACAGTGAGTTTTCTGCAAAAAACCTTGTTGCATCACAGCGTGGGGAGCTCACGCCGAGGCGTGAGGTGCATCACATGAGCACCCAAGAGCAAGGCATTGCGGCATGCCAACACCGTGCCTCTGTGTGAGAGACCAGAGAGTAGTGCATCGCGACGTGAGTAGGGCTACGTCGAGACGTGAGTAGCAGGAACTCTCAAAAATGTGATTTTTGATGAGTTGAGTTTCCTTCTTGATAGGATCCTTTATTTTTGCCTTTTAAGGGTGTTGAGATACTAATAAGAGTATTTCTTAGATAGAAAGACTAAGCAGCATACAAGGGAAAGTAAAAAAGGATTTTACATCCATTAAGTATGGGTTGCCATGGATAAAAGTTTAGTTTTTTGAGTGACAAAGTGTTACTTAGATATCACTTGGAAAGTTATGAGAAAGTGAGATGCAAGTTTATAGGCTAGTTGGCAATAATCAAGTGCCAAAGTGCCTACTTGGCATTGGTTAAATGTTGTAGTGCATGAAAGCTCTCATAGAGTTGAGGAAGAGCTAGTAATGCAAGGATAGAAAGTATACTAAGTCTGGTTGGCATTGGTTAAATGTCGTAGTGCATGAAGTGCTCTCACAGAGTTAAGGAAGAGTTAGTAATGCAAAGATAAATTTAATATAGAGATATGTGGTGATTATGTTAGAGTTAGACATAACACCGCATTTTTGCACACAAACAACATTTTTGTCACATACTTGCTATTCCTAGAGTTGAGATAGTGGAGGCATCCACCTAGTTTTAAGTGGTAAAGTCCACTCAGTTTATAGTAAACTACTTGGTAGGCTACTTGGTAGGTTATAGGAGGTTACGTGTTATGATAATAGATTCCCTCCCTACTTTGTAGGTTATAGGAGGTTACATGTTATTATAGCAGATTCCCTCCCTACCCAGAGGAATAGTTAAGTTTCATGACATTGCACTTACATTATCATACACTTTTTCTTTGAGCATAATCATACATAACATAATCATTGCATCTTTTGGTATTTGTCTTTGTTTGTGATTTATGAATCTTTTATGAATTTGTTGAATTTGCTTTCAATAACAGTTGTATGGGCGATTGTCTTGCTTGATGGTTTCAAATGATTGTATGAGCAGTTATTTGATATCATTATTCGTTTTAATCTGAGTTAACGTTATAGATTACATTTTGAATATTGCATAGAGTTGAGGCATATATTCTTATGTTATAATTTAGTTTATTCATTGTGAATGTTTAAACTGCTTGTATTGGAATGCTTATACTGAGAATTATGATTTCTCACCTCGTGTGTTACCATGTAAATTCAGGTGGAAGCTCTTCCAAAGGAAAGAAGAAAAAGTATGAAGACTAGAGTAGTTAAAGCTTATATTTATTTACACTGCTTTTAGTTTGTACAAAAAGTTTATGTATACAATGAGCCCTTCTAAGGTAAAGATGTATGTATATAATTTTTAGTTTCTGCAAGACTCTCCATTATTATTTGTTAAATGATACAGATTAGTTTGATATTAAGTTAGAAGTAGCATGGATGATATTGCTTATCTAGGTATATATGCTTGATATACTAGGTTATCGGTATTAGGATGTTACAAGAACAATGAGGGAGATTGGTCCCAGCAGGGCGAATCACGTTTATGAGAAGAACTGATCTCTCTGGTCAGACTCTGGGATGAACGTATTCATGATCCCTAGAAAGAGCTGCTAATTAGGAAAATGAGGACGAAAATTAGGTTCCCCACAGGAACCGCGATAACATGAAGGAACTAGCCCATGACGAGGGATGTGTCCCTGTAAATTCTAGTACTATATTTGGATGATAGGTAATGAGGGGAAGGCGAAGGAAATGAGGGGAAGGGAAATAACTTCCCTTGTTTAGGAGTTTTAAAATACATTGGAAGGGAACGGAACACATGAGGAACCATTTCCCCTATCTTCCCCTCAAATGCCCAACTTTTGTTCCTCTCAAAATTGAGGTAGAATGGGAAAACACATAGATAATGAAGTTTCGTTTTATTCCGTTAATGAAACTTCCAAATAAAGAGAATAGAAACTATATTCCATTTCTTCCCTTTCCTTTTCGGTCCTTCCTCACCTATTCTGTTTCGTTCTATTAATGAAAAAACATCCAAACACAAGATAGGGTAATGGAACCCAGACAAAGAACTGCTATCATGGAGCGTGAAAATAGAGAGCAGGAGCCCGTACGATGAAAATCGATTAAGCATAATCAACATTTCTCTGATGAGTTGATGGCCTACGAGATCCCTATGCACTTCAAATATTCAACTAATATTGAAGCTTACGATGGGACCACGGACTCGCAAGAGCACTTAAATGCTTATGTTTCTACTTTCCTATCTGTTGGAGTATATGATCTACTCATGTGTCATGCTTTTCTTCTCTCCTTGTAGAAAGTCGCTTTGAGATAGTTTACCACTTTAGCTCTAAAGTTCGTTGTTGATTAGGAACACTTGTCCTCGAAATTTTTATTGCACTTCACCACTAATGAGATTCAGTCGAAATCTATTTCAATTCTTTCTCATATCAAGTAAGAAAAAGAAGAATTGCTCCAAGATTAAATATTCTGGTTCACTAAAGAAATAATAAATATTTGTTACTTGAATGAGAGACGAAAATAATATCCATAAAACGAAAATATCTTGGTTAAAAACTTATTATTTGTCCTTATATTCTATGAATAATAAGATAAAAGGGAATTTAAAACATTCAGTGTGGTATGTTAAAAAATAAAATAAAAAATCAATGTGGTATGAACGCGTAAGTTGCAATTTCCATCATCCTCAACAAGAAATGTTGTTACATTCACACTTCATTAGTGGACACTGTCTGTCACAAAGAAAGAAGCAGTGGCGATCATCATGCTAGTTAAGCATTGACACAGAAATAATGAGAGTAACTACGGAAGTGGATCCACAGTTGCAAAACTAACTGCACCGTGTATACTTAAGCATTCAATGATTTGCATTTTATGAATAGTTTGTCTTTTAACATTTTATTATCACAATGCAATTACTCTTCATTCTGATAATATGTTAATAATAAGAAGATATTGTTATTTTTAGTGATTTTAATATAATTTATTTTATGAATAATTTTAAATTATTCTAACTAATTCTCATATTAATATTTTTAATTATTAAATAAAAAATATTTTTTATTTTTAATATATTAAATAGATTTTTTAATTAATTAATTAATTATTAATTATTAAATAATTATCAAAAAATATTTTTAAAAATATAATAAAACTCTTATTTTGTATATTATCATTTTTATAATTTTTATAATTCATTAAATACCACGACAAGAACACATTCATCAAATCAAATAGTGTCATTTTTTTATATGCTCAAATGATGTCATTATTGAGTATCAAACACCAAAACTTCTTTCGTCCATTTTCATTAGAAGTAGGAAAATAAATTTGCATTTATGGAGTGTGCATTAGAATGTGCTTATAAGTTTTATTATTTTTAATATCTTCCATCTATCTTATAGATGAAAGATTAATATCTCAATATATAATTAAATATTTAAGTCAAAGTCACTTTCAATAATATTAATTCTATACATATAAATTTTATGATTAAACTCAAAATTACATACTTAAAATAACTAAATCCCGTACATTCACACCAAAATCTTTAATTTTTTATATAATTGAATTCATAATTCTTTTTGAGTATCCACCATTCTACAGTGGTATCAAAAAATAATCCCTAATAAACCAATCTAAGTACTACAATTCGAGTCGTGTAGAAATAATCATTTACTGTACTCAACTATGCTACGAATTGGTCATTTGGAAAAGTGATCGTCGGATATCATATGGAGCTCTATTGCAAGATTAGTAGCTTTTTGTAGATGCGACAAAATGATGAATTTTCTTTTCTTTTCTATTTTTTCCCCCTTCAAATGATGAATTTTCCGAGTGTTATCTTACAAGAGAACCGTATATTTCAAAGGATACCATGTGTACACTTCTAAAATGATAAATAGTACGTGTTGAAAGAAATTTTTTGGAAGAATTATACATTGCAAGAAACCATAAACATATATATAGTATAGTTCTGAAAACCGGAAGAGTTGAACCAATGGATGCATATTTTATCTCCATTGCTTAAAAGTCGGTTTTTTTTTTCTTGGCAGCGGGGATGCAACAGACCATAGATCAATTACCTTACTTATACATTATTGAAAACTATTTTGGACCAATTTTCGGGTTAGTAATTCAAAAGCAATCCAATTCATTAGAGTTAGATTCTAGATATTTATAAGTGTTATTTAATAAGTGAATATACCTATTTATGATAAGTAAATATCTCATAAACAGAAGAATCAATTATAAGAAATAATGATTTTATTTCTCATCCTAATTTTTAGCATTTATTATCAATTAATATAGATTTAAATATGATTTACATCTACCACAAGGTAGTAAAGGTATGTATCTAAATCCTAAACAATCTACCTACCTTATACACGATCTAACTTGAGTATCAGAGTACTTTTTACAAGTATCCATCCCTTACGCCACCGTCGTTGCCATCGTGTTATAAAGAAAACCACATTCACCAACCTCATTCAAGTAATCTTCTGAAATTCATTCAGCACATTGACACTATCTGTGGGAAACAATAACTTTCGATTCCTATTACTACCACCACGGTCAAAATACCAAGCAAAATCATGCTTCTGCCACACAGAATCAACCCTCCTCCAGCCATCGTTCGGCCTCCACTCCAATCCAAGATCTAGTTGCTCTTCAACTGGAACCTAGGCGTGATGGGGAAGATACTTCTCATACTAGCAAAAACTTCTCCCCTCAGTCGCAGTGCTTTCAAGTAATGCAGCGACTTGGTCCACGTGGAGCCCCATCAAGAGAAGCCAGACTGCAGATATCGGTGTTACAACGTTTGGGCGCGAGGGAGAACAATGAGGGAAATCAGTCCCTGCAGAGCGAATCATGTCTCCCTGAACTATCATGAGAGGAATGATCTCCCTGGTCAAATGTTGAATCTCTAGCACAAGTAAGTTTTTGGGTTAAATTAGTTTTAGAATTAAAGAATTTAGGTAGGATTTAGATAAGTTTTCATTTTTTTTAAGTATTATAGGTTTTTTGATGTTCATTGGCTAATGGAATGAAAAATTTTGATTGAAACAGGTTGGTTTTAATTTGGAAGAAATAGAAAAATCTATTTCTTGCGTCCATCGCGAGGCGAAGATTCTCCATCGCTAGGCGAGAGTGCGTTCCATCGCGAGGCGAGGAACATCCATCGCGAGGCGAGCTGCTGGAAGTATCTTTGGAGTTGCTGAATCTTGCTTCACACGCGGGCCATCGCGAGGCGATGGCCGTTATCCAGCCAAGTTTAAATAGCCAGACTAAACACTTTTTACGTATCTTTCATTTTGTTTTTCTGGACTCGATAATTTTAGTTTGGTTTTACCCATAGCTCTGCTAGGATTTCATCTTCTTCCACTTCCATTGATGATTCAAGCTTGGGAATAATACCTTGAAGAATCAATGGCTTCTTCTTCTCCCATTTGTTTGATTTCTCTCATCTCTTCCTCTTCTATCATGAGTAGCTAGATCTTTTTGAGTTAGGGTCAGATGACGATTGTAGACACTCTTATGTAATCTGTTTTAATACTTCTTTACAAGTTAATTTCATGTATTTGAGCACTCTACTCTTTGCTTAATGCTAATCAATACTTGATCACTATTGGTTTGAATTTGGGTATTTCTTCTAATTAGAAAATTGGTTGTAATGCTGGAACTGAGTTGGGTTGACATGATTATGATTGAATATAGGAATATATCATTGTAATTATGTGTTCTATGAAATCATTGCTATTAATGCTTAATCTGAATTAACAATTACCTAAGGAATTAGGAATTGTATTTTGGGTTAAAGGGGCTTTGAATCAAGGAATTGATCTAAGTCTAAATTGTTGATTGGAACTTCAAATGCATGATTATCACTTGTATTGAGAGTAAATCAGTAGCATAAGAGGGTAAACAATGGGATTCAGACCCTAGTCGCTTTTCTTGATTAATTTTCTTCTCCTTAAAAATCCAAAAACATTCTTTAATTTGTCAATTACTCTGTTTTTAGTACATTTCTTTTACACTTGTTTAAAAACCAATACAATTCAAAGTTATCAAATCATTTTCTCAGTTCAATTAGTGATTTCCAAGTTTACATTGATAATTGACACACAATCCTTGTGGGATTGACAACATTATTCACTCTTTATTACTTGTACGATTTGGTACACTTGCCAAATATTCAACAAGTTTTTGGCGCCGTTGCCGGGAATTGTTGAGTTGATTATCAACAAGGCAAAGGAGTTACTACTTTGGACCTTTATTTTGTTTTCAGTTTGTTTGTTTAGAAAATTTACTGCATTATTTTACTTCATTTTTACATATAGTTGACTTGTACTTACCATTCTCCTAGTTGCTGTTTATGCGAGGGAAAAAGGCAGCTAAATTTTTGCTTGATCTTGAGATTGTAAAAACAGAAAAAGCAAATAGGAAGCAAGCAAAGAAAGCAAAGCAACAGAAAATAACTCAAGAAAAATAAGAATCTACTTCTTCTTCTTCTAATACTCTCACAGTAGAAGTCATGGCTGCACAACCACCACCTAGGCGGACTTTGGGAGATTTTGGCCGGAGGAACAACCGTTAGAGGTTGGCTATTGAGTATCAACCGGTGGAGGCAAATGCATTTGAGATCAGAACTTCTCTTTTGAATATTCTCAAGCAGAATCAGTTTTCTGGAGTGGATAATGAGGACCCCAACCAGCACTTGGTGAATTTCTTTGAGATTTTTGGTACTTTGAAGCTGAATGGTATTTCTGAAGAAGCTAAGAGGATGAGATTATTCCCCTTCACTTTGAGAGACAGGGCAAATGATTGGTTGCAAACACTTCCTCAAGGGAGTATTACTACTTGGAATGAGTTGGAGGACAAATTTATGGATCGATTCTTCCCTACCTCCAAGCTCATCAAGAGAAAGGCTGAAATTACTAGTTTTAAGCAAAAAGATGGAGAAAATCTTTCGAAGCATGGGAGCGTTTCAAAGGGCTTTTGAAAAGATGTCCCGACCATGGTTTTGATGACTTGACATAAATGCAAACATTTTGCCATGGGTTGAGACCAAATACAAAGATGATGCTAGATGTTTCAGTAGGGGGTACAATGAATAACAAGACAGCTAAAGAAGCAAGAGAGTTAGTGGAAGCGATGGCCTCAAATGAGTATCTTATTCAGCATGATAGAGGAGTGCAATCAAGGAGGGGTGTTTTAGAGCTGGACGCACATAATGCTCTATTAGCCCAAAACAAGTTGGTTTCTCAACAATTGGAGGTTCTCACCAAACAACTTCAAGCCTTACAGGCATGTTCTTCTCAATCTCATCATCCCAAGGCTATGATGTAATGTATGAGGTGTGATTTTTGTGGGAGAGGACATGAGAATGGTAATTGTGAAGCTCAAAGTGATTCAAATGAGCAAGCCAACTATATGGGAGATTTTCAGGGGCAAAAAGGAAACCCTTATTCTAACACCTATAATGAAGGGTGGAGGAATCATCCCAACTTTTCTTGGCAACAACATGAACTCCTCAGTTAAGCAAACCTCCTCAACTACAGCAACCTAAAGAGAAGCCCACTGCCTTAGAAGAAGCATTGACTCAATTCATGCATATGATTCAAACTAATTTTCAGAATCATGAGGCTCATTTCAAAAACCAAGAAGCATCCATCAAGAACCTTGAAAATCAAATTGGACAACTCTCAAAGCAACTTGCTGAACAATCCAGGGGATAATTTTCTGGAAATACAGTGGATAATCCCAAGAATGAGACGTGCAAAGCCATAACTTTAAAAAGTGGGAAAACTATTACACTAGCCGTGGTGGAGCCATTAGTTTCAGGATCTGCTGAGACAAATGTGAGGGAGATGTTGGATGAAGACTCAAATAAAAAGAGTGACATTGTGAACATAGAAGAAAATGAAAAAGAAGAAAAAGAAGTGGAGATTGAAAATCAGAAAAAGAAGGATAAAAAGAGTTCTAACTTAGTAGACGAAGACTCCATCTTGAGGAGAACAAAGCGTCAGATTTTGCAAGATGGGGATAAGCCTCAAGTGATTCCACCATATGTGAAGTTACCATATCCTCACTTGAGCAAGAAAAAGGAGAAAGAGGAGCAATTTGTAAGGTTCTTGGACATTTTCAAACGTCTCCAAATCAATATTCCTTTTGCAGAGGCATTAGAGCAAATGCCTACATATGCTAAATTTATGAAGGAATTATTGACTAAGAAGAGGAAGTTCAAAGAAGATGAAACGATGGCATTAACAGAAGAGTGCCGTGCAATACTTCAAAGGAAGCTTCCCCCAAAATTGAAAGATCCAGGGAGTTTTACAATTCCGTGCACTATTGGCAATATGACCATTGGTAAAGCTCTCTGTGACTTGGGAGCAAGCATAAATTTGATGCCATTGTCTATGCTTAAGAAGCTTGGGGGAGGTGAGGTCAAGCAAACAAGAATGACTTTGCAACTAGCAGATAGGTCAATTAAGCACTCGTATGGAGTCATAGAGGATGTGCTAGTGAAAGTCGATAAATTTATATTTCCGGCTGATTTTGTCGTATTGGACATGGATGAGGATGCAGAGATACCTCTGATTCTTAGAAGACCATTTTTAGCTACCGGGAGAGCCCTCATTGATGTCCAGCAAGGACAATTAATGTTGCGAGTGAAGGATGAGAAAGTCACCTTTAATGTTTTATGAGGCAATGCAACACCCGGATGATAAAGAAACTTCTTATAGGGTGGATTTGATTGATACTACAGTTGAGGAATCTTTTCAGCAAAATACTCCAACTGCACCTCTTGAAAGAGTGATTGTGAATTCAGTTAAAGAACATAAAGAGATGGATGATGAAGTCATTGGGGAGTGTTTGCAATATGTAGAAGCACATCCAATAGAAAACGCTGTTAACAAGGTGAAAGAAGAGCTGAGTAATGACAAGGTGGAGGAAAAAGTAAAACTAGAGTTGAAACCCTTGCTATCTCACTTGACATATGCCTTTCTTAGCAATCAAGAAGCAAATCCAGTGATAATCAGCAGTCTTTTATCAAAACCTGAAGAAGAGAAGCTTGTAAGGGTCCTCCGAGAACATCAAACTGCAATTGGATTGACTATCTCTGATTTAAAAAGGATTAGTCCAGCTTTCTATATGCACAAGATCAAACTTGAGGAGGAATTCAAGCCAGTGGTTCAGCCACAAAGAAGATTAAATCTCATAATGAAAGAAGTAGTGAAAAAGGAGGTGTTGAAACTCTTTGAAGCCGGAATGATTTACCATATTTTGAATAGTGCTTGGGTGAGTCCGGTTCAGGCTGCTCCTAAAAAGATGAAGGTCTACCACAATAAGTACATTTCACACAGAAAATTTTATCTGGGGCAACAGGTGTTATTGTTTAATTCACGGCTGAAGTTGTTTCCAAGAAAATTGAAGTCTAAATGGTTAGGACCATTCATAGTCAAAGAAGTGACACCCTGTGGAGCAGTAGAAGTGGAGGATCCAGCTTCAAAAAGGATTTTCAAAGTCAATGGCCAGAAGCTGAAACCTTATCTTGGTGGGGTGATAGAAAGAGCACAAGCTGCTCTTGTTTTGCATGAGCCATAAAAATTATAAGGCGTCGAGCTAACGGCGTTAAACTAGCACTTCTTGGGAGGCAACCCAAGCAACTTTTCTTTTTTAATCATTTCTCTTTTTCTATTTTCTTTGTTTTCTTTTTATCAAAATAAAATGTTAGTTTTGATCTGATTTAATACTTGTTGCTGCAGGGATAATGTTACAATTATGTTGTTTTTAAGCAAGGAATGAAATGTTGGGAGCTAGAGTTAAAATATGGAGAAGTCAAGCTCCTCGCTAGGCGAATGTGTTTTCTTGCCTAGCGAAATCAGTATTTCAGTCTTCATCGTGAGGTGATGGTTCTTCATCGCGAGGCGATGTGAAAGACAAAAGGGTTCTATGTGCCTCCATTCGTGCCATCACCAGGCGATAAGTTTTCATCGCGAGGCGAATTTCCTCCAATTTGCTTCTGACTTTCATTGCAAGGCGATGGTTCTTCATCGCGAGGCGAAATGTGAGTTGTAAATTCAAGGTTTTCTTCCCAGTGTTCATCGCCTCGCGGTAAATCTCTCATAGCGCGGTGAATTTCTACCTAAAGGCTACTGACTTATATCGCGAGGTGAGGATGAAGCCTTCGCGAGGCGAGATGGGATGTGTAAATTCAGGTTTCTTTTCCAGTACCCATTGTCTCATGATATTTCTTCATCGCAGGGCGAATTTCCAGCAAGAGCTTACTAACTTTCATCGCGAGGCGATGGAAAGCACTCGCCAGGCGACAAATCGTGAACCATCTTTTCTTCTCACCAAAATGTGATGTCGCAGAGCGACATGTTGTTGTCGCCAGGTGATGGGTCGCATTTTATAAATAGTTGGCCCATTTGAAGTGACTTCCCATGAACTTCTTCCAAAAGCGCTGCTTGGGTTTTTCTCTCAACCCCTCACCTAATATTCATTTCTTCCATTTCTCTTATTCTAACCCCTTCTATACACTCAATTTATCTGCAATCCATTCTCAGGTATGTCTTCTCTCTCTATCTTTACTCTAAGGATCATGGTAAATCTTTCTTTTCCTTAATGCTACCATGCTGCGACCACGAGTTGTGCTTGATAACAAGAGAATTTAAGAGTGTTTTGTGGTTGAAATAAATTGTGGATTTGTGATTTTGGTTCAAGTTGTGGATTTGTGGAATGGTAATTTACAGGCATTTTTGTTCTTAAATTCAATCATTTCATGTACTTCACCCACCACATGTTTGTTAAAAATTCACAATGATTATGCACCCCCTTGTAAGCTCATTGCACGTTCAATTCTCTTGAATGTTGTGTCTGCATTGAACTCATTCTTTGCTTAAATTTCAAATCTTGCACACATTATGAACTTGATACCTAGTTTGCATGAGTTGTGTAATTAAGGAGCTAAATTTTTGCTTGAGTGTGTACCTTTTCAGTAGCTCATTGTAACTTTAATCAAAGTGAAATTGTTTGTGACATGTCTTTCCTCACTCTCACACACACTTGTGAGTATTTGGGCTTAAACAATGTCATTTCTTTCATGTGTGTTTCCATTGCATGTGGCATTCTTCAGAACTTGACTTTGTTCTTAGTTGTTTTTGCTTGCTTGTTCAGACACACTGAGGCACTTTTCTTGTTTTAACTAGAGCCTAAATAAATCACCTGCATTGTTTGATCCTTTGCTACCCCTTTGAGCCTTTAGCTTTTTCTTTGATCTTAACCCTCATTACAAGCCAATAACTGGAAAACCATTGTCCCTACTTATTTAGAGTTAAGCATGGGTCATTTCATGGCATGTCTTGACACATTCTTAAGTTTGGGGTTGCTTGAGGGCAAGCAATGTTTTAAGTTTGGGGTAGTTGTGGACTTTTTCTGGTCCAATGTATAAAAAAAATGTTGAAAAAAAAAGAAAAACAACAAAACAAAACAAAACAAAAAATTTGAAAAAAAAAGAAAAAAATGAGAAAAAAATGAAAAAAATATGAGAATAAAAAAAATTACATCTTATTCTGTTTTTCATTTCTTTTATATTGAAGAATTGTTTTGGGGAATTTGGTACTGAATAAATTAAAAGATGACTTAAGAGTGTCATGAAATGACTTGTGTCTAATTCCAAGTACAAAAAGCCTATTGTCCAAATAATTTCCTACCTTTACTTAAGCCTCATTACAACCCAAAAAGACATTTTTTTGTGTGTGTGTGCATTGCATTGCATTTACTTCTCTAGAACTTTGTCAAGCTTATGCTAAGGTGCTGCTTATGATGTGAATTGAGTGTAATTTACACCTCTAAACACTTGAGTTGAGTGAAACACTTTTTCTGGAGAGGAGTAGTGAGGATTGATATGTTGCTATTAGTGGATCAATGATTTTAGTTACCTAAAGCTGTGATGATCGGGAAACACAAATGCAAAAGAGTAAGTGAATTGATTGTGCAATGGTTGATGAAACTTTGGTGGATTGTTCAATCTTTTGACCCTTGTTTGAAATTGTTGTTTGTTTGAGGACAAACAAAACTCTAAGTTTGGGGTTGTGTTGAATCTCTAGCACAAGTAAGTTTTTTGGTCAAATTAGTTTTAGAATTAAAGAATTTAGGTAGGATTTAGATAAGTTTTCATTATTTTTTAGTGTTATAGGTTTTTTGATGTTCATTGGCTAATGGAATGAAAAATTTTGATTGAAACAGGTTGGTTTTAATTTGGAAGAAAGAGAAAAATCTATTTCTTGCGTCCATCGCTAGGCGAGAGTGCGTTCCATCGCAAGGCGAGGAACATCCATCGCGAGGCGAGCTGCTGATTGGAAGTATCTTTGGAGCTACTGAATCTTGCTTCACACGCGGGCCATCGCGAGGCGATGAAGGGCCATCGCCCGTTATCCAGCCAAGTTTAAATAGCCAGACTAAACACTTTTTACGTATCTTTCGTTTTATTTTTCTGGACTCGATAATTTTAGTTTGGTTTTACCCATAGCTCTGCTAGGGTTTCATCTTCTTCCACTTCCATTGATGATTCAAGCTTAGGAACAATACCTTGAAGAATCAATGGCTTCTTCTTCTCTAATTTGTTTGATTTCTCTCATCTCTTCCTCTTCTATCATGAGTAGCTAGATCTTTTTGAGCTAGGGTCAGATGAACATTGTAGATACTCTTATGTAATTTGTTTTACTACTTCTTTACAAGTTAATTTCATGTATTTGAGCACTCTACTCTTTGCTTAATGCTAATCAATACTTGATCACTATTGGTTTGAATTTGGGTATTTCTTCTAATTGGAAAATTGGTTGTAATGCTGGAACTAAGTTGGGTTGACATGATTATGATTGAATATAGGAACATATCATTGTAATTATGTGTTCTATGAAATCATTGCTATTAATGCTTAATCTGAATTAACAATTACCTAAGGAATTAGGAATTGTATTTTGGGTTAAAGGGGCTTTGAATCAAGGAATTGATCTAAGTCTAAATTGTTGATTGGAACTTCAAATGCATGATTATCACTTGTATTGAGAGTAAATCAGTAGCATAAGAGGGTAAACAATGGGATTCAGACCCTAGCTGCTTTTCTTGATTAATTTTCTTCTCCTTAAAAATCCAAAAACATTCTTTAATTTGTCAATTGCTCTGTTTTTAGTACATTTCTTTTACACTTGTTTAAAAACCAATACAATTCAAAGTTATCAAATCATTTTCTCAGTTCAATTAGTGATTTCTAAGTTTACATTGATAATTGACACACAATCCTCATGGGATCGACAACCTTATTCACTCTGTATTACTTGTACGATTTGGTACATTTGCCAAATATTCAACATCAAACTCTAGGATGAACGTATTCATGACTTGGAAAGAGCTGCTAACTAGGAAAAGGAGGACGAAAACTAGGTTCCCCACAAAAATTACGATAACATGAAGGAACTAGCCCATGATGGGGGACGTATCCCAAAAAATTCTAGGGTAACGAAACCCAAACAAAGAAGTACTACCCTAGTACGTGAAAATAGAAAGAAAGAGCCTAGACGACGAAAATAGATTAAGCAAAATCAACCTTTCTCTGATGAGTTGATGGCCTACAAAATCCCTATGAACTTTAAATATCTAACTAATATTGAAGCCTTTGGTGGGACCACGGACCCCCAAGAGCACTTAGATGCTTATGTTTCTATTTTGCTATTTGTTGGAGGAGATGATCCACTCATGTGCTATGTTTTTCCTCTCTCCTTGAAGAAAGCTGCCCTGAGATGGTTTACCACTTTAGCTCCAAAGTTTGTTATTGATTAGGAAGACTTGTCCTTGAGATTTTTATTGCACTTTACCACAAGTAAGGTACAGTTGAAACCTTTTTCATGTTTTTTCTATATCAATCAGGGAAAAGATGAATTGCTCTGAGATTATATATCTCGGTTCAACAAAGAAGTAGTAAATATTCATGATTGGGATAAGAACTCGGATTAAATTACATGAGGGAAGGTCTCCACCCCGGAACACTTTGCTTTTCACTTGCTAAAAATGAGCCAAAGACGATGGACAAGTTCCGAGCTAGGGCTGACAAGTATATCAATGTGGAGAACATTATCTGCGCCAGAAAACATCTATAGAAGGGAGAAAATGCCAAACTGAAACCTAGTCAGGTTCCCCCACAAACCCAGAACTCGAGGGCACAACTAAAGGGGAAGTACGAAAGTTATACCCCCTCAATACACCTCGAGCACAAATTTACCAAGAAGTGATGAACACAGAGTTTAGAGATGTGCAAAAGCCTCCTCCATTGAGAAAACATGCATAAAAAGATAAGTCCAAGCATTGTGTATTTCACAAAGGATATGGAAATAATATTGAGGATTGCATCAACCTCCAGGATGCCATCGAATTCCTAATCCGGGATGGTCATCTAGGCCAATATGTTTGCTAATCCCAGAATGATAATCAATGAGGAGGAAAGAATTACAGGAAGAGGAGCTACAGTCCTTGGAGAAGCTCATCTCTATATCAGAGAAGGTGCTCACCCCCAAGGAATGAAAATCTTGGAATGGGTCCATCCCGAGATAACGTCCAAAACCAAGAAAGGGCACAACCCCGGGTTAACCCCACTCAAGATAATGTACACCTTCACACGATAGTAACCTATATAATCAATACCATTTCGGGAAGCTTTGTAGGTGGTGGTGAATCAGGGAATGTAAGAAAGAAAGTTCTTCAGGTTGTTTTGAGTGTAGCCTCCCATCTAGGATCAAAGTCAAAAGACAAAACCAGGAAGACCTCGCCAATCTCTTTTACTGATGAAGATTATGATAGTATTGTCCTGGACTATGATGATCCCATGGTGATATTTGGAATAATAATCAACATCAAAGTATGTCATATATTTGTTGATCAAGGGAGCTAGGCTGATATTATGTTCCTAGATTTCTTTGAGAAGCTAGGGTTCTTAAAGAAAGATTTGATCCAATATATCGACAAGTTGATTGGATTCACAGGTGACAAGATCACCCTGGTAGGATATGGTAAGACCCATTTGACTTTAGGAAAGGACCATTTTTTTAAAACACTTAAAGTCAGTTTTCTTGTGGTGGATTACCCTTCTGCCTACAATGTCATCCTAGGTCGCCCCTCACTTAACACTTTTGGGGCCGTAATATCCACACCCCATTTGACTATGAAGTTCTTAGACCAATATGATAAGGTTGTCACAGTTAAAAGAGACCAGACAATGGCTCAACAATGCTACAATGAAAGTTTGAAGATTACTAAGAAACCATAGACCATGGACCAGCATAACAATTCAACCTCAGTCACTACGGATCCCGTCAATGTCCTCTTGACTAAACTAGATATTTGAAAGGAGATCCATGATACGCATCACCAACCTAAAGGAGAACTTCAATCGATTCAACTTGGCACCAAGCCGGACCAGATAACCAATGTTGGAAGGCAGTTGGAATAAGAAGAAAGAACCCAGCTAATTGAATTTCTTGAGAAGAACAAGGATCTCTTCGCTTGGACATCTGCCAACATGCTTGGGTTAGACCCAAAGTTTATTTGCCACCAACTTTCTATAAAAAAAATTTGAAGCCAGTGGCATAAAGAAAAAGAAAAGTCACACCAGAGAGACAAGAGGTAATACAGAAGCATATGAAAGAACTTCAGGACACATATTATCAGAGAAGTTTCTTATACCACTTGGTTGTCCAACGTGGTCCTAGTAAAGATGGCCAATGGGAGGTGACGTATGTATGTCGATTACATTGACCTGAATAAGGTATGTTCAAAGAACCTTTACCCAGCTCCCCAATATAGATAAACTACTGGATAACTCATTCGAATTTTGGCTTTTCTCATTTATGGATGCCTATTTCAGATACAACCAAATTCCTATGAACCTAGATGATGAAGACAATACTATGTTTATAACCAAGATGGGAAGCTATTGCTACTGTGTTATGTCATTTGGGTTAAAAAATGTAGGCGTAACTTACCAACAAATGATACATAAAGTCTTCGAAGAACAAATCGACAAGATACTGGAAATGTATATTGATGACATGACTGTTAAGACAACGAAGTTCAGGAACCAAGTAAAAGATTTGGAAGAAGTGTTCACCCAGATATAAAAGCATAATATGAGATTGAGTCCTAAGAAATACGCTTTCAGGGTACAAGCCAGTAAGTTCATGGGGTTTTTATTAACGAACCGCGATATTGAAGCCAACTTGGAGAAATGTGAGGCTATTCTTGATATGCGTAGTCTACGGTATGTGAAGGAGGTACAACAATTAACAGGATGGATAGCAGCCCTTACTCGTTTCCTAGCCAAAGTCACTAACAAATTTCTCCCCTTTTTCAAAACTCTAAAAAAGGGGAAAGATTTTCAGTGGATCCCAGAGTGCAAGGCTGCATTCCAAGAGTTGAAGAAGTTGTTGGTGAAACCCTCAATCCTAATGAGACCGAATCCCAAAGAGACCTTATACGCATACCTCTCAGTTAGCAATGAAGCGATCAATTCAGTCTGATAAAAGAAACTGATGAAGGTTAAAAGTCAATTTATTTTGTAAGTAAGGTCCTATAAGGCCCTGGACACTGATATCAGAAAATTAAAAAACTGGCTTTAACGCTGCTAATTACTGCCAGATGATTTCGACAATAGTTTCAGTGCCACCCCATGATCATGAAGACGGATCAGCTAATCCGTCAAGTATTGCATAAGCTGGACCTAGCTAGAAGAATGATTGCTTGGTTGGTGGAGCTGTCTAAATTCGGTATCACTTACGAGCCAAGACAAGCCACAAAGGCTCAAGTGTTATACGACTTCTTGGTGGAGCTTACACCGGATTCCGACCATCCTAGAGTGAATTCCTGGACCATCTATGTCAATGGTTCCTCGAATCCCAAAGGGAGTGGTGCCGGGGTCATACTTAAAAATGGAGCTAGGTTCACACTAGAACATTCTTTAAGGTTTGAGTTCTTAACTTCAAATAACCAAGCAAAATACGAAGCATGTATTATAGGTTTCACGATGGAAAAGGAAATGAAGGGCACATATATAGTCCTTTGTAGTGATTCATAGCTTGAGACATCCCAGATCTGGAGTGACTATCAGACTAAAGAACCTTTATTCAAAAAATATGTAGCCAAGATAAAAAGGCTAATGGAGAACCTCAACAGTGTTAAGGTGGAACACATCCCCAGGGAACAGAATTTAAGAGTCGATATCTTGTCAAAGCTCACTAGCTCCAAAAGCCCTGGTAACAACAATAGGTTCGTGATCCATGAAACATTACTTATACCGAGTATTACAGACTCCGAGGTCCTCCTACTAGAAGATAACGAAACTTGGATCACTCCTGTAGTTGTTTATTTCTGTGATGACACTTTGCATGAAAGGCAGAAGGAAGCCAAGAAATTAATATGGATAACAGCATGGTACACCATTTTAGATAATCAGTTATGCCGTCGTGGGCTTTCTTCTCCTTTCCTCAAGTGCCTTGGCCCAAAAGAAGCAGAGTATGTCTTAGCTGAAATCTATGAAAGAAGTTGTGGCCACCACCTCGGTGGAGAGTCATTAGTACGATAATCGTTAAGGGTTGAATACTATTGGTCTACTATAGAAGTTGACAATATGGAACATGTCCAGAAGTATGATAAATATCAATTATTCTTGAATATTTACGCAACCTTATCAGAAGAGTTATCTACAATGTCCATACATTGACCTTTCTATCAGTGGGAGATGGATATCATAGGTCCTTTCGTTCAAGCCCCAGGAAAGGTTAAACACTTAGTGGTAGTTGTGGACTACTTCACTAAGTGGATTGAAGCAGAACTATTATCCACCATCACATCGGCGTGGATACAGAAGTTCACTTACAAGAACATTATCAGTAGATTTAGTGTTTCGAAATCCATTGTTACCAATAACAGGTTTGTAACCAATAATCTTGTTTTGGGCAAAGCCAATATTGAAGGCAAAAACATGAAAGAAGGAAAGCTAGCTCTGAATTAGGAAGGACCATACCAGATCACTTCCAAAATAAACATTAGAGCATATACCCTGGTGACCCTCACTGGGAAAAGTATCAAGAATTTTTGGAACGTTGATAAAATCATAAAGTATTATAGTTAATTGTCTTTATTTTATGTTTTTATCATATAAGTGATGAGTTTCGATATGAATAAATTAATGAATATATTTCCAGTACTTAGTTATTTTACACATTCACAACTGTTGCAACCCATAAGGTTATTGCACCTTGAAGAGGTCCAAGGAATAAAAGTCCACCTTGGATCAGATATTCCAATGCAGAGATGAAGGTCAAAAAGGGCAATTCACTTGACTATTCTCGATGGTCTTGAAGCGAGTTTAAGGGTTCTAACCTATGCTCTAATGAGCCTGACCTTAACTCATAAACTTAAAGCAAGTTTAAATTAGTTAAGAGTATTTGACCGATCCCCGGGATAATGCAACAATATTTACTGGTATCTGAAAAAAGGATATCATCCTAAGAGGCTTCTGCGTCAAAACTACACTTAGAAATTTAGCTAAGTGTCAAAAGACTCTAGTGAAGGATAAAAGCCAAAATGCAGTGTATCGTAAAAATCAAACCCGGAAGTTGGACCTCTACACAAACAAATGCAAAGGAAAATTCGCTAAGTGTCAGTTGAAAAATCATTGAAATGGGGCATTGGACCCATCTTGTACGAAGCAATGAAAGCAAAAAATGCAATACAAAGATACAATAGTAAAAGTAAAAAAATTCTAAGTTATCAAAGTATGGGACTTGTCCATATACATTTAAAGTTAACCCCAAGCAGGGGGTAAGCCAGAAAAGAAAAGAAATCAAACATCCGGGTTGGGCTCTCCGTGGTCGGCCTCCTCCACCTCAGTTCTTCACCACCCTCCTCACTCTCCTCGCCTTCCTCCTCGCCGCTATCTGTTGCAAGGACTTGATTCACAAGGGTGGCTTCAAAGTCGAAATCCATGATATAACCATCTTTGACCACCTTCTGTGATCCAGTTGGTAACAAGGTCTGGGCTGAAGAGGCGAAGCTGGGCAAGCGCATTGGCAAAAGAGTTGTCCATCAAAGCAGCCTACACATATTCAAGATATAACACATCATTTTTCAGTTTTGTCTTGGATTGCCTGAGGATTTTATTTTCAGTACAGAGTGTGGTCAGGCTGGACTCGGTTGAAGAAATTGGATCCTTCAAAATCTTCTCTCGAGCTTCGCCTTCCTCAACCTTTTTCTAGAGCCTGATTATTTCAGCATTTCGCAGACTGGTCACTTGGGTCAGATGCCTGTCCTTCTAGGCTACCATCAGCTCCAACTCTTTTTTCTCACCCTGGAGGGCATCCATCTCTTTCTCCAATTCCTAGGTCTAATGAACAGACTCGAAGGCAAATTCCAAGAACCAGAGAATGAAGGCGTTATGCAAGACCCGAACCTAGGCATCCCAGATGATTTCAATCAAGTCTTGCTCAATTAGGACATCTTGATCAACTTGAGTAAGGAGGGAGATGTCTATGATCTGCCTTGGATCAACTCACTTGCCCTGAATGGACTTAGTAACAAACTAGAGTGGGGCGCCCTCCGGGATCTCAGTTTTGTAGCCAATGGTGAGATCGATGGGAGCTGCCTCAGTCATCGATATTTCCCTCTTTGCTCTTTTCAGTTGTCTCCCTTCCTCTTATGTAGCTGGAGTAGTTGGGCAGGAGACCCAGGATCCCCTTCCTACATTGTAGCTTAGGGTTGAGATTGGGGAAGAGGGACTGCCATTATTGGCTAGGATCCGGAACTTGATGCCCCAGCCTTTTGTTGCGCCAAGTGCAGGGCAAAAGCTTCAAGTCCGCCATGAGGTGCCATACTTTCTGCAAAATAGAAACAAATAATTCTATTACACTTAGAAAAATGATGCAAGATAAATATATCAACATACTCATAGTGGCATACCTAAAAATTGTCTCAAAGAATTAGAGCGCTCATCTAAAACGTCTTCACAATAGATAGGCCCATGCTTGTCGGCTTACTCAACTAAAAAATTGAGGATGTTGGCCTCATCTTCAGTCAGCATGGATAACGGAGTCTCTATTTCTTCCTAACTCCGATCCCACACCACTTATGTCCAATATAAAAGTAGTCTTGGCACGCCATCTGGGTTAATAGAAAAAGGAGTTATCCCTAGATCTTCTTCTATTCGAAAGAAGTTTTTCTCGAAGTTCTTGAAAGATTCTTAATGTGATTTAAATACTTTGCGCCTTGCTTGAGTGCGCAAAGTAACTCACCTTTTTTGGAAGCTATTTCTAGAGGGCGAGAATCGGGTGACGAGGAAGAAGAAGGATTATTCTTCGTCGTCCTATCTCCAAATTACTGGCGTTACCTACAGAGGCTATACTAATGTCAGAATCAAGAGATGTTTCATTATAACTCTCTAACTCCTCCATAAGTATATAGAGTGGACGTGATGACCTTTGCCTTGCTAACTCCCTGGTTCTGTCTGCCTTATATATCATTTCCAATATATCCACCCCGAATAACGGTCTCTATTTCTTACTAGTACCTCCACCATGAGGAGACCGTCTCCACCACCTCAGGAGCACTCAAAATCTCTAAGGAACTACCCTCCCCATCACTACTATTTAGCACTCTCACTCTCACCATGATGTTTATGGAATAAAAATAAAGTGGGGAAAAGGGAGTACCTTGAAGATGTGAGAAGGAAAAGCTTGGAAGAGACCACAAACCACAAAATCACCGCATAGACTCGCCGAAAATTGCCTAGCTCACTAGAGAAATAGTGAAGAAATGGAGGAAAAATTAAAAAGGGGGGACCCGTTCTCATTTATAGGCACAGGGATAACCCTCAACAACCTCTACACGTAAGGGCAAATGCATTTATTCACATTTAATTTGAAAACTGTAATCATGGAAACACGATGATCAAACGGCAACTCTCACTAACTTTTTGCCACGTGGTGATACAAACTTGACATAGCATCTAAAAGGACTGTGGTTAGATTTGAAACGATGCATGTCAAAACAAGATGGTATTCATGCTGGACATCATATTAATGTTATGATATTGTTACAGATTTATAATACGGATCACAAATTTTATTTCAAGTATTTCGCAATTAATGGATGGGCCCCACTGCCAAAACTGGTATAGGGGCAACTCAATACGAATCTCGGTCAACGATGCAACGACTTTAAAATAAAGTGATCTATATCAAATCCTGGTCTAATTCATTAATATTGGGGGAATCTCAGTTTTTATTTTTTGTCATGGACTTCGACCCTTTGTTAGAGACATCATGGGATCCAACATCTATATCATGACTTGGATCCCTTTGTCCCACGCATGTCGATTGCTCATAATAAACTTGGATATCTTGATATTCAACTATCATATCTGAACGCTAAGCTGGGGGTAACTATTCTGGATCAGGTTCTAGGTTAGGAATTCAAGAGCAACTCAGCTCGCTAAAGTTGGATTCTAGATATTTATTAGCACTATTAGATAAGTAAATATGCCTATTTATGATGAATAAATCTCTCATAAAATCCCTCATAAACAGAGGAATTAGTTATAAGAGATAATTATCTTATTGGATACTTATTCTAATTACTAGCATTTATTATCAATTAATTTAGATTTAAACATGATTTACATCTACCAAGACGCTCCTATAAATACCACATAAGGTAGCAAAGATATGCATCTAAACCCTAAACACTCTACCTATCTTATGCACAGTCTAACTTGAGCGTCGGAGTGCCTTTTGCACTTACCCATCCCTCGCACCACCGTCACTACCATCGTATTACAGAAGGAACAACCTTTATCAACTTCATTTGAGTAATTTTCTGAAACATGTTAAGAACAACTTATATTTTTTTACACATGCTTTGAGAAGTCCATAATCAAATCAACTTACAACAATCAAGGATGTGAGCTTGCACTGCTTAAATTCACTTTGAGATATACATGCATTTATTATTATTTTATTATGAGAATTAATGATATTAATATAAAGAAATAATATATTAATTAATTATATATAGATATATAATTAGGATTTAATTTTGATGCACTATTAGTATAAAAAAAATTTACACTACTATCTAATCATGTATTGTCATATCATTAAAAATATTTAACTCTTACAATAACTACCTCAAAAGTCACATATATACTTATGTATTATTAGTTAATGGTGTAAAAAAATTACACTAACAATATATCAAAATTAAACTCATATAATTATATTTTACCTTGTCTATAGTTCACCACCATTGAGTCATTGAATCTTAAATCAATCCCTTCACCAGTTTAATAACCGGTCTGGTTTTCAGAACCTTAATATCATGTTGGATATGTAGGGATGAGAGGAGGGCCTGGCTCCTTCCAAAATTTCAAGTAGTATATATATAAATTTGTCATTTAAAGGTTCTAAAATGTTAATCAAATACCTTGTTATAGCTAATCTAAAAGACTTTAATTTAGTCTTTTGGTTTATTTAATACTCTCTCTTATTTAACATATATAATTTAAATTATAGAATAAATTTGATCATTCACTATTTGACAAAATGCCATAAATTTAAATTTGGAATATGAAAATTTAGAATTTAAAAAGTATAAATAAGTGTTGAACTCATTTTACTTACTTCAAGTTATATAGACATATTAAACTCCATGCATATTTAATGGGTGCAAGAGTAATTTTAGTGGCAGAACTTGATCAAAAAATTTGAAGGGGCAAATAATGTGATAAAAAAATGAGAGAAGTTTCATTGACTACAAATCCACAAAGAAACATGCATAATTTCACAGTCATTTTAAGTAAAAGTATTTTTGTTAATGCATTAAGTCAGCAACTAAACAAAGATTTATTTACAAATACGACAAATATTTGTAATACATGTGAAGCAATAAGCTTTTACAAATCAAGACTAAAGATGCGTAGATAAAAGAGACTCAGAGTTAGAGGTATATCAACACTTATATATTTATTCGCTAAGAGATAAAATTACCAAATTTCAAAAATATAATGCAGATAAAACCAGTAAAAAATAAAAATGAATAATTAAGAATACCAAACATAGATATCAGAAAGGAATTAAGCTATGGAGCACGGATACACTATTTTTGAAATGTGTCTGCGTGTTGAATATGTGTCCAAGTCACACATACGAGGACGCATGTATAATACACGTATCATGCATGTCCGAATGTATCTGATTAAAAAAATTATTATTTTTAACTTGAACACGTCTAAGACATGACTTAGACACGATTAATTAATTTATTTTTTTAAAACATTAGTTTTTATTATTAACGTCTAATTAGTAAGCCCGTAACTCACTCAATCTCAATCATACGACTGACGTTCTAAGCTACTATTTTCATATACTAATATTTTAAGTTTTATCTATTCACATACTACTATTAGGATTTTAAGTTTTGTCTTTTCACACATCATTATTTTCATCTGCTCCTTCTATCTTTACTCGTACCAAGTCATTCACTTCGTCATCACCGAAGCTTGTCTCACACCACTATTCCCTCTAATTAATTTTTTGGGATGCACATGTACTTGTACATGGTTAGTTTTATTAGGAAAAGTTAATTTAGGAGATTTTTTAGAATACGTCCATAGAAATTATGTTTCAGATTTTTTAGAAGGAACTTATTAAGTAGTAAATATTAACATATATGACATATATTAAGATATTGTAAATATTCAAATTTATAAAAATGATATTAATGAATTATAAATCTTTTTTCTTAAATTTTGCAATTATATATATACACAAATCAAATTCTTTAATTTACTTTGATATTAATTTATATATATATATATATATATATATATATATATATATGTATATATGTCGGGTTCGTGTCATAATTTTTTAAATTTAGTATATCCCTATGTCAGTATTTATATTGTGTCTCATGTTCATATTCGTGTATGTGCTTCATAGCAATTAAGTAATGATACATGTTGACTCAGAAAGAGAAAATTACAAAACTCTCTACTACATTTTTTTAGTATAAAACAATTTAAGAAGTTAATCGTAGTTGTTTTTTTATTAAAAAAAAAATTGGGCAGGGGAGAAGCTATCCTCCTGAGACCTTATAAAGATCCGCCGGTGACTAAATTAATAATAATGTGTGTGATCTATAACAAAAGAAACACTAATTATTTCACACAACTTCTCAATGTTTTAATCTCAAAATCTAAACTTACAGCGATTTAGTGCTAATTATCATGAGAATTTTAAAAATTTTACATATCTTTTAAAATATGTGAATAAAATAATAAAATAAGTTATTTAATAAAAAAAATATACACTTAAAACTTTTATATATAACTATCAATTACTAATAAAACTATGCATTCATTTGAGAAAAATGAGATTACAAGCCGATATAACTAATTAAAATCTTTATTTGTTATTTATTTTGGCCCTCCGCAACAATTTTTTTTTGGATCCGTCCTGCTTAAAACATGGCATAATCTATTAATCTACAACTCTGATTTTCTTACCTTATTTTTCTCTCACATCACTTTTTATACTATTTTTCATACTATTGATTACATCACTTTTTTCTTATCATTTTTTCTCATTTAATTACAACTATTAAAAAATAGTGTGAAAATTGGTTTATATGAAAAAATTATGTATGACTATCTTTTTTCATTAATCTACGATGATATGAATCTTATTTGTATATATTTATGTTTTCGTTACTTATATTTGTTTTAAGTGTTGGTGCTTACTTATTTTATATTTCTCCTTTGCATCATTGAATCATTGTTCTCACACAAAGCAATAATATATTAAGACTTAAGTATTAGTTTATGAACTTGGAAACATCATACAAGCATAATTGAGATTTTTATAGTGCAATAACTTATATCAATGACTTAAATTAATAAATAGTTATTTAGATATGTTAGCGTGATTGAGATTGTGATTAATTTTAAAGTTGATTTATTAGCGTGATTGATATTGTAATTGATTATGTACATAAGTGTATTATTATTTTCTTTTTTTGTAAACAGCTCTCTTGTATAAAAAAAGGCTAATCATCTTGTATACAATTCGTTCAGAAATATATAAATATTTATCAGTCTTCTTCTCTGTTTCTATTTCTAACTTGGTATCAGAGCACTTAGGCTCTCGGTCCAATCCTTCCGCTCACCGTCACCCTGTCATTCTTCGATAAGTCTCATCGTTTTCCACCGCTGTCAAAATCTCTCACTGCTGTTGTTTCCCATTCATCCCTCCCCGAATCTCCATTTTTGACACCGCCGATACCGTTGGAACCGTCGTCCGCTAATCTACCAGTTGTTAAAATTTCACTGTCATCCACCTTGTCACGCTCCACCTTCTTCTCTACGCATGTGGTTCACGCGTCAAATACCTAGCCACATGTTTGACCCACGACCCACTCCGCAACCCGCTACCTATCTCTGATCTGGACTAACTGATGTGGTGCTGACGTGGATGTGCCACCTCATTGCTTATGTGACCACCTATGTTGACATGGCACTGACGTATCTTGTTGACGTGTCTTATTGATGTGGCACCAGACCTCCTTTCCAAGGTTTTTTGGTGAGATTTTTTCATTTTTGAGGTTTTTTTTGGTCAATTTAACCCCAAAAATACTCTTTTTTTGCTATTGGTCTTCTTTGCTACTATGAAAAAGTTTGATGTTGCCCAGCCCATTCCAATTTTAATCAATAGTTCAAATTACACCCCACTAAGTTGAGACTATGCATGGCTTTTTGAAAGGTCGAAGACTTTGACGATTTGTCACAGATGATATTACTTGCCCTGTCAAAACTGAAGATGACACTGATGAGAAGTTTGCTGACAAATTAGAAGTTTGGGATAACAAAAATCATCAAATTATCACCTACTTTTGAAACACCTCTACTTCTAATATTCATCTGTAGTTCAAATGCTTTGACACTACCAAAAAAGTATGGGATCATTTAAAGAATCGGTATATAATTTTTGATTTGTCTTATTAGTATCAGCTACTAAGGAACTCAACAGTCTAAAACAAAAGCCCAAGACAAACTATGTATGAGGTTCTGGCTCGGATGGAAGCTATTTGGGATAAGCAGATTTTGTGTGAGCCAACCTTGAAGCACGAAAGTGATGCTAAGTTGTATGAGGAGTATCATGATCGCACAAGGCTCATCTAATTTCTGATGGCTTTCATTGAGGACCATGAGCCTGTTTGAGCATCTCTACTACATTAGGATCCCCTGCCCACAATTAAGAATGCCTTTCCTCATATGAAGTCAGAAGAAACTAGATTAGGTCTTCTTTGACCTAAAGCACATTTGGTCTTTCCAGTTACTCATCAGAAGGGCAAATTTTGTCGTCACTGCTGTAAGCCTGCCCATGCTCTTCCTGAATGTCCCACCACAGAATGTCGAACTTATAAAAGGAAGGGTCATATTGCTCTTAACTGTCCCTTTCTAATATGCAGATACTGTAAACTTTTAAGATATTTGATTAAGTAGTGCCCTACTTGACCACCAAGACCTAATCAAAGTAAACTTCAACCTCATCCCAGTTCCTCCTCCAAGCATGTGCTTACAAGTTTAGTTGCCTACGATGCCTCTTCCTCTGCTTCCCAGATCTCTTGTTCTACTATTGATCTTGAGTCTCTTCTTAAGAAAGCCCTTTCTCATTCTGGTAATACTCCTACTGCCTTAGCAACTACACTAGGTAATAATCGTTAATATTTTGATTCTACATGCTATAATCATACGACTTCCTCATCTCATACCTTTTCTTCCCTTTCCTTTAGAGATGTTATTCATTTTATTCATATTGCTGATAAGTCTCTTATGGAAGAAAGTCATAAGGGTCTCATCTCTATACCTACCCTCACCTTATCAAACACTTAACTTATTCACAAATTAAACTCTAATCTCATCTTTGTTAGCCAATTATGTGACCTTGGTTATATTCTTACCTTTTCTTCTGCTAGTTGTTCTGTGCAAGATCCACGAATGGGATAGATCATTGGAAATAATCGTAAAGTTAGACGATTATTTAAGCTCACTACTTTTCATGTTCCTCCATCTCTTGTGTCAACTCTCTGTGCTGCTTCTACTTTCTTTCTTCTTCAGTTGTGGCATCAATGTCTCGGTCACAATTCTCTTAGTAAACTATGTCCTCTCATTTCTCAGGGTGTTTTAGGGTCTGTTAAAGAAGAGTCTTTACATTATACTTCTTGTCAAACAACTAAACAACTTGCCTTATCTTTTAATAAAAGTACTTCCATTTTTATTTCTTCTTTTGATCTTGTGCATTCTGATGTTTGGAGTCTAGCTCCTACATTCAATATGTGAGGTTGTCGATATTTTTATGATTTTGATTGATGACTATTTGATGAATCTGCATAATATGTAGATTTATAGACTAAAAAGTGTTATGGTTATGTGAATTTTTAATAGAAGTTGTTGATTTTAGATTTAGGATCAGTTTAAATAAATCTCACATTAATTTTCTTCACTTATGGTAATTTTCTTGGATTGCACTAACTTTAGAAAATCATCCTTTGTAGGAATTCAAGACCATCAAGTTCACGCTCAATATCTGAGTCCTATTTTAAGCGCAAAAGGATGAATTCACTACTGACTTCCACATGCTCAACGTAGATTTCGCACGCTTAGCGCAAAAGAATGAATTTGCTACTGACTTCCGCATGCTCAGTGCAGATTTTGCATGCTCAGTGTCGCAACCGGGATCGCGACGGATGACCGAAAAAGATAAAAAAAATCAATGGAGTCGCCACCAATGTTTATTTAAATTAGGAAAACATCAGAAAAATCCTGAAAATAGAAAAATTGGTCTTTTAGAAAATGAGTTTGGATTCGGGAGTCGATTACAGGTAGGGAAGGTGTTAGCACCCTACACTGCCCGTTCTAAGAACGGTACCTTAAGTTAGTTGTGTAAATTTTAATAATCTCAAATATATTTATTTTTACCTTTTTTTAGAAAAAGATTTTGTAACTAATTTTTTTATTTTTTTAAAATAAAAAAATAACCAAATGATGAAAATTTAATTTTGGCTTGACAGAAATAGATTTCTGCTCTTACGTATCTCCTAGTGTAATGGCGAACTCAAAGTCACGTAATTCTTTAAAAAATGATTGTTGGTTGATTGTTTTTAATTAAAAGACTTTATTTGAAAACAAATTTATTCCTACACAGGATTCAAGTTAGCACCAGACTACTTAATAAACCTTTGTAATCCAAACAACAATGAAAATAACATCTGTTATTCAATCAACATTATTGGTCATCGCACTGATTAAAAAATTTTTTTTTATATTTTTTTTAAAAGCATACACAAGGACAAACAAATAACCATACAAACAATACATTGTCATATTATGAGCTAAGTAAATACAATAAAAATCAAATTACATAGCCATTAAAACACCCACTAACCTTGGATTTTTATCTTTTAACATTTTTTTATTTTTTAATTTTTTATATTTTATTTACTTTTTATTGATCAGCCACTAAAACACCCAATTAATGAATTAAAAAATAAAAAAATTAATCTAAATAAAATTAAAAAGAAATGAAGTAAATGAAAAAAAAAATAAAAACAAAAAGCAAGCAGAAAACGCAACAGAGAAACAAATGGAAATTTAAGAATGGCTCACGGTGCTCTACGAGCAGGACAGAGGAGTACGACGGTGGGGAACCCAGAAAGCAGTGGAGCTCCGGCGGCGCACGAGGTCTGGATCGAGGCTCTGAATCCGGAACACGGGCAACGGTGCTCTGGCTCGCGGGGAGCGGGATCGATGGCGATGCGCGACTGAGCGTGTAGGCTTCGCGTGATGAGGTAGTTAGGGGTGTCTCGGATGGCTCTGAACAGTGAAAAAGGAGGTGAGGTCTGGTGAGTGGTGTGGTTGAGAGCTCGAAGATGGAGGAGCGCGGTGGCGAGGTGGGTTGATCTCGGAGATCCCAGTTTCTGCTGGTGAACTTGCGCAGATCCGGTGTGGGTTTTGAGCGGTGCATGGGGAGGAAGGGCCGTCTGGTGCAATGGTGGTTGGACGAAGGGCTCCGTGGTGGACGACGGTGGTGCAACACAAATCTGGTGGGAGCAGTTCGTTTTCGTTAAGGTGACTACGGGTGAAAGGGGAGTGGAGGTTTTAATGGTTGATTTGAATGGGGTTATGTTTGGTTATGTATGAAGAGTGATGGTGGTGCAGCCCGAGTTGGTGAGGTCGTAGGTGAGCTTGAGGGTGTGGGAGATTGGTTTTTAGCCGTTGCGGTGGTGGTTAATGGTTGAAGGTTGATGGTGAGGGTGAGGGTGGAGGACGTTGGGTGTGATGATGGAATAGAGGTTGGAGGATGTGTCTTTGCTTGGGTTGTTTACGGTGTGTACGTGTAAGGAGAGAGTGAGGTAGTTGCTATTAGATGGTGGAGAAAAAAATAATGAAGATGAGAATGGAGATTTAGATGTGGAGATTGTGGTGGAGAAGATGGAACTGTGGCAGAGGTTGTGGAGGTTGAGGAAGCTTGGTTTTGTGAGTGAATGATTAAGAAAGAAAAAATTCGAAGATGGTGCAGGTTCCCCGGTTATGAAGTGGTTGTCCCCTTGTAGATGAAGTGGTGTTTTTATACATGAGAAAAAGAGAAAGAAAAAAATAAAAATAAAAATAAAAATAAAAAAAAATAAAATAAAAAAATGAGTAGTGTGTATTACGTGAGTGAGTGAATTGGTGCATGTAGGGGTGAGTGAGTGGGAGTGAGTACATGATTGGGAGTTTTGTGGGAGTGGGTGAATTAGTGAAGTGAGTGGGAGTGGGTGCATTAGTGAAGGAGTGAGTACGTGTAGTGGGTGAGTGAGTGGGAAAATTTATTATTTTTTTATTTTTATTTTTCTATATTTTTATTTTTTATTATTTTTTGTACTTTATTATTTTTGTATTTTATTTTATTTATTTTATCATAAAAAAGAGTGCAAAGTAAAGCAATTAAACATCAATTATCACAGGATTATTAGTCTATGAACAAACATAAAAAAGAAACTTCACGGACAAAATTGGGTATCAACAGCTGTCCCCCTTTGCTTTACATTTAAATTAAATGAAAAGCAAAGGAATTGATTCAATTTTGTCTATGAAGCTTGATGAAAAAAGGTAAGAAGCTTGCGGAGTCGGGTATCCGCTGAAGCTTGATAAAAAAGAACGACACAAAGCTTGCGGAGTTGGGTTTCCGCCGAAGCTTGACAGAAAGGTAAGAAGCTTGCAGAGTCGGGTATCCGCCGAAACTTGACAGAAAGGTAAGAAACAAACAGCTTGTGGGGTAGGGTGCCCATTGAAGCCAGACAGAAAGGTAAACAACAAACAGTTTGTGGGGTAGGGTGCCCATCGAAGCCGGACAGAAAGGTAAACAACAAACAGCTTGTGGGGTAGGGTGCCCATTGAAGCTGGACAGAACGGTAAACAACAAATAGCTTGTGGGGTAGGGTGCCCATCGAAGCTGGACAGAAAGATAAACAACAAACAACTTGTGGGGTAGGGTGCCCATCGAAGCCGGACAGAAAGGTAAACAACAAACAGCTTGTGGGGTAGGGTGCCCATCGGCCGGACAGAAGGTAAACAACAAATAGCATGGGGTACTTGTGGGCTTGTGGAGTAGGGTGCCCATCGGTCGGGACGAAGGTAAACAACAAACAGCTTGTGGGGTAGGGTGCCCATCGAAGCTGGACAGAAAGGTAAACAACAAACAGCTTGTGGGGTAGGGTGCCCATCGAAGCTGGACAGAAAGGTAAACAACAAACAGCTTGTGGGGTAGGGTGCCCATCAAAGCCGAACAGAAAGGTAAACAACAAACAACTTGTGGGGTAGAGTGCCCATCGAAGCTGGACAAAAAACTTAATGGCAATGGACACCAGGCCTTGACTTGCTGTGAAAGCAACGGGTGCGAGGACCAAAAAAATTGAAAGGCAATGGGTGTAAGATCCTGACTTGTCCTAGAAGCAATGGGTACGAGGACCCAAAAACTAAAAGACAATGGGTGCGAGGACCCGAGAAATTAAAAGACAATGGGTGCGAAGACCCAGAAATTAAAAGACAATGGGTGTGGGGACTCGAAAACTAAAAGACGATGGGTGCGGGGACCTGGGAATGAAAAGACAATAGGTGCGGGCACCAGGAAACTAAAAGACAATGGGTGCGAGAACTCGGGAATTAAAGGACAATGGGTGCGAGGACCCGAAAATGAAAAGACAATGGGCACGGGGGCCCATAAACTAAAAGCAATACAAGGAATGGATGATCTTTGAAAGCATTATTTTTTATTTTTTTATTTTTTGTATGATCTGTGTTTGCTTTTTTTTTAAATTCAACCTCTCTTTTTTCTCTCTTTTCCTTTTCCTTTTCCTTTTCCTTTTCCTCTTTTTTTTTGAATTTTATTAAAAGTCCTTTGAACCAACGACAACCCGTAAATGAAAAGGCAATGGGTGTGGGGACCCGGAAACTAAAAGACAATGGGTGCGAGGACCCGAAAACTAAAAGACACTGGGTGCGAGGACCCGGAAATTAAAAGACAATGGGTCGAGGACCCAGATATTAAAAGACAATGAGTGCGAGGATCCAGAAATTAAAACACAATGGGTGCTGATTTTGCAAATGCATGTGATGCCTGAGACGATGCATAATGCAATGGATGCATGATGATGCAATGGATGTGATGCTAGAGGACAATGCATGTGATGCCAGAGGCGATGCATGTCATACCAGTAGTGATGCTTGAAGACAATGCATGTAATACCTAAGATGATGCATGACGCAATGGATGTCCTACTATAGAGATTCTCACGAACAAATTGCGTAAGCAATTTTTTTGTTTTTTTGTTTTGTTTTGTTTTTTTTTTTGCACATTAGAGCTTTGGTTCCACAACCTTTAAGGATTTTTCCCCACAGCAGGATCAAGGTCAAACAGTAACGAAACTCATTAATTTGCTTTATGATTTGTCTAGTTGTTCCTTCTTCTCTAACCAATACTCTTATCAGGACTTCATTGCGTTTCCCATGACCTTTCAAAATTGTTAAAGCAAATCTAAATGTTTTTGCAATATTGTCACATGTTTCACATCTCAATATAAAACTATCATGAAAAATGCATATTGAATCAACAATGGGTTGCAAAGAAAAAGGATTATTATTATAGAAAGAAAGAGTACAAGAAGGATAGTACAAAGAGGATTATAATTGACAGGTTTACAAGAAGAAATGTTGGAACGAAGTTTTTCAGTTCTTCCAGTAACATTCTCTTGAATGATCAGTGCTAATTTCCCATGCATACAACCTTAAACACCCATTTGTTTGTTTCCAAGAATATGATTTCATCCAGTTTTCATATATTGGGAGTGTTTCCTGACAAGACTTCATATATTCAAACTGCCCCAGTTTGGCCCAAATAAACTTAAACTGCCCCAGTTTGTGACTTCAGGCAAATTCACTTCTTCGGATGTGTCAAGTACCATTGTTTTAAAAACCCTAACTTTTGCCTAGGTCACTCTTTCGAGTTTTCAACCTAGTGGGTCGCTCTAATTTTTGCCTAGGTCGCCTTTTCAGGTTTTCAACCTAGTGAGCCATTTTTATTTTCTTCTTCTTTTTTTTAAGCATAGTACATTTTGACCGCATCTGAATTTACGGGAAGTGGTAAATCTTCACTATCCATGTTTGTGAGAATTAAGGCTCCTCCCGAGAAAGCTCTTTTTACAACATAAGGCCCTTCATAGTTTGGAGTCCACTTTCCTCGATGATCCTTTTGAATGGGAAGAATCTTCTTGAGTACTAAATCTCCTTCTTCAAAATGTCGGGGATGCACCTTTTTTGCATAGGCTTTCATCATTCTCTTCTGGTAAAGCTGGCTATGACACAGTGTAGCTAATCTCTTTCCTTCAATGAGGTTCAACTGATCAAGTCGAGTCTAGACCTATTCAGCTTCTTCTAATCCTGCCTCCATCAGCACTCTTAATGATGGTATTTCCACTTCAATAGGGAGTATTGCTTCCATTCCATAAACTAAAGAGAAAAGGGTTGCCCCAGTTGAAGTACGAACGGATGTACGATAGCCATGCAGTGCATATGGTAACATTTCGTGCCAATCTTTGTATGTTACAACCATCTTCTGAATAATCTTCTTGATGTTCTTGTTTGCTGCCTCAACTGCCCCATTCATCTTAGGGCGATAAGGTGAAGAATTGTGGTGCTCAATTTTGAAATCCTCACACATCTCTTTCATTATCTTATTATTCATATTAGTGGCATTGTCAGTGATGATCTTGCTTGGCAAACCATAATGACAAATCAACTCCCTTTTGACAAACCTAATCACTACACTTCTAGTGACATTGGCATAAGAAGTAGCTTCAACCCATTTTGTGAAGTAATCAATTGTAACAAGAATAAAGTGATGTCCATTTGAGGCCTTCGGTTCAATGGGCCCTATGACATCCATTCCCCACATCGAGAATGGCCAAGGTACTGTTAAAACATTTAAAGGTACTGGTGGTGCATGAACCTTGTCAGCATATGTCTGGCATTTATGACACTTCCTTACATAATTGAAGCAATCAGTTTCCATTGTCAACCAATAGTACCCAGCCCTTAGAATCTTCCTTGCCATTGCGTATCCATTTGCATGAGTTCCAAAAGAACTTTCATGAACATCTCTAATGATTTTCTCTACCTCCGTTGTATCAACACATCTTAGCACCATATCGTGATTCCTCTTATAAATCCATTGCGAGTCTTCTGAGGGTCATTTTGTCATTTTCTGAAGCATCTAAAGGGTATTCTCTACTTTGGATAAAGCATTTGATGTCATGATACCATGGTTTCCCATCTGGCTCTGCTTCTATCATTTGACAATATACCGGTTGGTCACGACTTTCCAATTTTATAAGTGGCAAGTCCCTATCATGGCTTACTTTGAACATTGATGATAATGTGGCTAAAGCATCAGCCAACTGATTGTCTTCCCGAGGGACATAATGGAATGTGACTTTGACAAGTTGTTCAATCAACTTCTTGATGTAAGCATGATAAGGGATTAATTTGTCATCTCGTGTCTCCCATTCTCCCTTTAGTTGATGGATGACCAAGGCGGAGTCCCCGTATACCTCAAGAACTTTTGCCTTTGATTTTATTGCTGCTTGGATTCCTATGGCACATGCTTCATACTCAGCTACATTGTTTGTATAGTCAAAGCACAGTCTAGCAGTGATTGGAATGAAATTATTTTCGGGTGAAATTAGTATGGCTCCAACTCCATGCCCCAATGAATTGGAAGCTCCATCGAACAACAAAGTCCATTTTTCTTTTTCTAGGGATTTTTCTCCTCCAAACAAAGCCATTATATCTTCATCAGGGAATTCACACTGCATAGACCCATATTCCTCCACAGGTTGACTTGCCAAGAATTCTGCAAGGGTGCTGCCTTTTACTACCTTTTGGGTGACATAGACAATGTCATATTCTAATAGCAGAACTTGCCAACGTGCAATCCTCCCCGTGAGAGTAGGATTTTCAAAGATGTACTTGATTGGGTCCATTTTGGACACTAACCAAGTGGTGTAACTCAATATGTATTGCCTCAAACGGTGGGCCGCCCATGCCAAGGCACAACACGTGCATTCCAACAATGAGTATTTTGCCTCATAGTTGGTAAACTTCTTACTCAAGTAATAGATGGCATGTTCTTTTTACTAGTTTCATCATGCTGCCCCAGTACACAGCCCATGGATTCATCTAATACAATCAAGTACATGATAAGAGGTCTTCCTGGCATTGGAGGTACCAAAACTGGGGGTTCTTGCAGATACTGCTTGATCTTCTCAAATGCTGCCTGACAATCTTCATTCCATTCTACGGTTTGGTTTTTACGTAGTAACTTGAAAATTGGTTCGCATGTTGCAGTTAATTGGGATATAAATCTAGCAATATAGTTCAATCTCCCCAAAAACCGTCGAACTTCCTTTTCAGTGCGAGGAGGTGGCATCTCTATGATTGCTCGAACTTTGTCTGGATCAACTTCTATTCCTTTCTGGCTAACCACAAACCCCAAAAGCTTGCCTGATCTTACACCAAAAGTGCATTTAGCAGGATTAAGTCTGAGCCTGAACTTTCTCAAACGTTCAAAGAGCTTTTGTAAATTAACAACATAGTCTTCTTCTGCTCTAGACTTAGCAATCATGTCATCCACGTAAACTTCTATTTCTTTATGCATCATGTCATGGAACAAAGTTATCATTGCCCTTTGATAAGTTGCTCCTGCATTCTTCAATCCAAAAGGTATTACTTTGTAGCAAAAAGTTTCCCATAGAGTAATGAATGTAGTCTTCTCCATATCTTCAGGTGCCATCTTGATCTGATTGTATCCCGAGAAACCATCCATGAAGGAGAAAAATGAATGTTGAGCAGTGTTATCCACTAGTATATCTATGTGAGGTAGAGGAAAGTTGTCTTTAGGGCTAGCCCTATTCAGATCTCTATAGTCAACGCACATTAGTACCTTCCCATCTTTCTTCGGGACAGGAACAATGTTGGCGACCCATTGAGGGTACTTTGCGACAGCAAAGAAACCTGTATCAAACTACTTTCTCTAATTTTTAGTGACATCTCTGGCTTCATTCGTCTCAACTTTTGCTTGACGGAAGGATATTCTGGCTTTAATGGCAATTTATGTTCAACCATGCTAGCATCTAGCCCGGGCATATCTTGGTATGACCATGCGAAAATGTCGCAATAATCAAATAAGAGCTTGACCAACTTGCTTCGCTCATCTTCTTTCATGGAAGTGCCAATTTTAACTTCTTTTTTATCATCTTCCGACCCTAAATTAATCACTTCAGTTGGTTCTTCATGGGGTTGAATTTCTTTGGCCTCTTGCTCCATTAATCTCATTAACTCAGGAGAGGGTTCCTAATCGTCATCATTATCCTCATCAACATGATTAATGGGATAGTCAAAATTATATAATGGGGTCATAGCACAATCATTTTCAAGAGAGTCACTTTCAGATCTACATTTATTAGTATTAACACAAATAAAAAGAAGTAATGAATAAAGGTTAATGTAATGGTCGGGCAAAAAGCTAAAAAGAAAATAAAGAAAAAAGAAAGAAAAAAATGGCAAGATAATTTGAAAATGCATTTATTGATAGTAAATATTAAAATGGAAACATGTGAGCCCATTTTTACAACATATCTTCCTAAAACCTTAGGCAGAGCTAAAGGATTAACATTACAGAATTACTTTGAATCAGTTTCAAAGGTCATGGAAAAATCAATGAACTCCCAATTGTTGAGCTCTGCATCTGGGGAACAAGGTTACACCAGGTTGACACCATGATTGATGGGTTGATCATCTTCGATAGTGGTCACTTGGTTCAGAAACACTAATCCTGCACTTCGAAAGCTTTGACGGATGTCACAGATGGGGATTCCCTCAGCTTTAGGCTCCCGATTTTCCAACCGAGCCAACCTCCTTTCTTTTCTCTCTTCTATAACCCTTCTCTTATCAGTTTTGGTGGGTTTATATCCTAGCCCGAACCTGTCTTTGTTTTCATAGGGTTGTAAGAACTTCATAATGCCTTGTTCATTCATTCCTAGTCTCATTCCACATTGATATCCTCTTTCAAGCATGACCTTAGCCATCATCATGGATGCATTAGATGGCTGTGGCTTTAAAATTTGTGCTCCTTCTTCCACATAAGTGGCATTAACAATCTCCAATGCTTGGAACGCAGTTTCAAGAGCTTCTTCTGCAACTTCAATGTAAGGGGTTGATAGTGGTTTACTCACTAACAGGTCTTCCTCACCCAAAACGATTACCAACCTACTGCCAACTATGAACTTCACTTTCTGATGCAATGTGGATGGCACAGCTCCAGCAGAATGAATCCAAGGTCGTCCTAAGAGACAACTGTAAGTTGGTGTGATGTCCATCACCTGGAAGAGTATATGAAAGGTAGTAAGTCTAATTTGAACTGGGATCTCAATTTCTCTTATTACTTCTCTCCGGGTCCCATCAAAAGCTCTCACGATCATTGTACTTAGTCTCATGTAAGTCTCATCAAAAGATAACTTGGATAGAGTTGATTTTGGCAACACATTCAAAGAGGAACCATTGTCAATGAGCACTCTAGCCATTATATGCTCTTGGTATTTGACAGAAATGTGTAGCGCCTTGTTGTGTCCCATTCCTTCAGCAGGTATTTCATCATCGGTGAAAGTGACATAATTATCAGCAGTAATGTTGCCAATAATACCGCCTAACTTGTCAACCGTAATGTCGTGAGAAACATGGGCTTGATTCAAGTATCTTCATCAATACTTTTTCGTGCGGCTCGAGAATTCATCAATAAGAACAAGAGTGATATCTTTGCAGGGGTGCGATTCAACTGGTCTCCACTACTCGTATTCACTTTGCTTGATGAACTTCAAAAATTCACAGGCCTCTTCATCAGATACCTCCTTCTTATACTCATTTAGCTTTGTCAACTCTTCCTTTTCCTTCACTTCATTTCTCATGGAAGTCTCTCCTATCTTACTCTTCCCCTTATAGTTTCTTTTCTTTTCTTCTTCTTCTTGCCCTTTTCGCAGCTCCTCCGAAGTATAAATGCGACCACTTCGTGTCATCCCTCTGATCCTTGATATATTAGTGACAACAGAGGTCGGACAAGATGAAACTTTTGGTTGATCGTTTGTGGGATTGCTTCTAAGGATTTGCACATCATAATTCCACGGTATTGCCTTTGTGTTTTTGAATGGAAAAGGGCTAGAACTTGAATTATGATGGGCCTTGGGCCACATGGAGATGGCGCAGCTACAACTTCAATGTAATAGATGACCAATGGTTTGATAGCTGGACTTGCAATAGAAGGGACCAGAGAGTTTATGGCTTCCTGACCTTCTTGCAATTGTGGAATAGCACACTCATCCACCATGCTTATGCCACCATTATCACATAGATGGCCTATTTGCACTAATTGCATGTCCATTAGATCTTGGAGGATTTGTCTGAACTCACCACATTTCTCAATAGAATGCCCTACATTCCCATGGAAATTACACATTATTTCATCCGCGTTGCCCTCTTTCTCTTTAATACGAGCTTCCATCATCCCAGATTTGCACAACTTTTTAAAAAGGACCCTCATGGGGGTTTTGACATCTGCCACTCGTCTTATAAGCTGTTGGGCAGAGCACTCCTCTATAGCATTGACTGTAGGATTCCCATGATTAGGCAAAGGGATAGCCCACACTAGGGGTACTTGGCTTGAAATTCAACCATTTGGCATTGATTAGATCTTGCACCTTAAACTTCAGCGCTTTGCAATTCTCTGTGGAATGCCCTACGGCCCCCGCATGGTAGTCACACTTGGCATTTGGGTCAAATTCTTTAGGGTATGGGGGTTCTAATGGCTTCATCGGGTGAGGAGCCAAGAGAGAATTACGAATGAGTTGGGGTAATAACTCAGTGTAGGTCATGGGAATTGGGTCGAAGTGGACAAAGTTCCTTTCTTAGTTATTTAGTGGTCTTCTTTGGTTTGTGTTTAGATTTTGGGTCCATGGTTGAGCTGTTTGAGGCGGCAAGGTAGGGGGTGCTAGGTATTGATTAGGATATGGCGTTTGGTGAGGCCTCATTGGGTGGTGAGGTTAAGGATGAGGAATATGTAAAGCTTTGGCGACATGGAGGTGATAAGGCTTGGGATATGGAAAGTACGGGTGGTAAGGTGCGAAAGGGGTTTGGAAATATGATTGATGGTTCACAGGTGTTTGGCTATATCTGTTTTGGGTGAAATTTCTCTGGTCAAAGGTAACAGCATGAGTTTCTCCCTCTCTTTTCTTCCTCATCGGGGGCCTCTTGGCGTTAAATGTTCCTGTTGAACTTTCAACGATCTTCCCACTTCTCATTCCTCCCTCAACCCTTTCTCCAATGATGACCATGTCTGAGAAATTTGATGACACACTCCCTATCATTTTGTTATAAAAGGGTGATTGCAGAGTGTCAATGAACGTAGCCACCATTTCTCTTTCCGTCAATGAGGGCTCTACTTGAGCATCCATTTCTCTCCACCTCTGAGCATATTCCTTGAAGGTCTCAGCATCCTTCTTAGCCATATTCTACAGTTGTAGTCTATCCGGTGCCATATTGATGTTATACTTATACTGCTTCAAGAAAGTGTCAGTCAAGTCTTTGAAACATCGTATATGGGCACGCTCAAGATACGTGTACCAACTCGAAGTTGTCCCAGTTAGGCTGTCTTGAAAGAAGTGGATTAACAGCTTGTCATCGTGAGCATACGAAGCCATCTTGTGAATGTACATGGTTAGGTGGTTCTTTAGACAAGTAGTTCCCCTGTATTTGTCAAAATCTGGGACTTTAAACTTGGGAGGAATCACCACATCCGGGACAAGATAGAGCTCTAAGGCATCTAAAAGACCATAGCCACTTGCCCCTTCAATGGCTCGTAGTCTTTCTTCAAGAATTTCTTACTTCCCCCTAGACTGGGGATTTTTAATAGAGGAATTCAACGGGTATTGCAGCATAAAGGTGGGAACAAAATATTGCCCCAGTAGGGTTCCACTAGCATGTGGTTGAGCTGCACTTAAGGAGTTTGAAGCAGGCATGCTGCTTTCCGGAGGATTGGTAGTTTGCGGTGGTACAGAACTGGGATGGAGACCATATGGCGGGATGAGGAAAGGGTACGAGTGTTGTGTTGGCGGGGGTTCATTGACATTTAACTGAGTGGCTTGATTTTGGGTAGGGTTTGAGGGATTTGAAGTTGGGGACACTGTTGGCATGTCATTATTAGAGGAACTAGTGGCTAATGGTGGTATATAACCTGGAGGGAGGCCATACGGGGGGAAAAATGCCCCTTGGTTTCCCTGTGAACTGGCGACTGAAGGTTGAGTGGTGCCGTTTGGGCAAATGGTGAGTGGCATTGTAATCCCTTGAGGATTAAAGCCTTGGTATTGCAGGGGGAACGCAGCGAAACCAGGCGGGCAAAGAGGTGTGGCCGGATGTCCTTCATTTATCATTGAGGGATTCCCATTTGTGCTCCTTCTATTCTCCATAAACTGTAACATTTCCATCATCTTGGACATTTGCTTCCTAAGCTGGTTCACTTCATCCCTCAACTCTTGAGTTTGCTCTATCTCATCCATGATCTTTGCTTGGGAACGAGTCTTGTAAAGGTGTCGTGGAAGTTGTTTTCCTGCTATAGTGTCTACTTTTCTGCTCGAGGAAACATGATGCGATTATTAGTATTGACTGAACCAAAATGACAAAATGCATGTATGCAAAGCACTGACTATTTATGCCGATGTTTTTTTTTGTCTTTTATTATTATTATTATTTGTTTGGCAGATAAATATGATTCTGCATGCAATTCCTTATTAGCGAAGGGAACAAGTTTGTGTCCTGTGAGGATGCTTGTTGACCGTGGAAAGGTTCGCACAAACATTCAATAGCAAGGCAAATTCCCTACGTTTAGCACTAGGGCATATCGCTCCTTAGGCAAAAATGTGGTTGATGGTAAATCCAAGGGAACATTCATTCCTCAATGGAGACCATTCACTGGCAATGCAGACGTAGGACCAAACTCCCCATACTTTCACTCAAGGACAAATCATCGGCAAAAAATATGGTTGACAATTTATTCAAGGAAGAATTCACACCTCAATGAACAATATCTTGCTAAAAGGATAATAAGATCGATATTTGAAACAAAACACAGCAATGAGCATCCATTTTCATTTCAAACTTCAGAAGTACAAGATTTAGTTCCCACAAAATGTAGCACAATTACATCAACAACTTCATTTGCTTTTTTCTAAAACCCTTAGCAAGACCTCGACAATACTTCATAAAATCTGTAATCTTTGGTGGTAGTCGTAACCAGGGGTTTATGTGAGCTTGAATGTCTGCTTCTTCGAAATGAGTAATCAGTTGTGTAGTATGATATTGTAAGCTATCAGACATGTCTTCAAATTTATTCTTCCATTCTTCTTTTTCAGCCCTTTGATTTTGTGCTACTGATTGCCACACTTCTGTCCATTCTTCTTTTTCCCTCACTAGTCTTCGGGCTTCGAGTCTCCACTGCTCATGGTCTTACCCCAACTCTTGAATTTTCAGCTTCAAATGCTCATTCTTTCGATTTGCTTCCACGAGTGCATCATGATATTTGGTAGCTAATGCTCGCCCTTGGTCAGAGCAGCACTTTGCTTCAGTCAGAGCTTCTTGTACGGCTTGCATTCTACGATCTTGTACCCTAGCATTTGCTTCCAACCTCCCTTTCTCTTACAAAACCAACGTCATTGCCTCTTCTTGAGCACTTATCTTTGCTCGTAATTCATGAACTTCTGTTGTGGTTTTTTCAAATTCTATCTTCTTTCCTTTCCTTGCCCTTTTTACTCGGCTTGGGGTCTCAGCAATATCTGCACACACATCTTTTAAATATTCAACTTCAACAGCTAGCTTCTGGCATCGACTCTAGTGGATGACTATTTTTAACTCAACGACTTCCTTTTCTTATTCTAAGACTCTCATTTGTGCTTTCAGTCTTTCAATCTCAGTGGCCATTTGAGGTATGATCTGAAGATGACCTTTATCATCTAAAACTATCTGGGGGATACTATTATGTACCCTTCTTACCTCTCTCCATTGCAAGTATTCAGGGGTACAAACCACCACATGCTTCCCTAATTCCTTTGTTCCTGTCATATGAATATTCTTTCAACCATCTCTAATCTCTTTTTCTCGCTTAGTAGTGCTTCCATCTTGCTGGTATAAGAAGCTGAACCCTTCAAGTTACTTTTCGTTGGGCATGTATTGAGTCCATCGGAGTTGCCTAAGCACGAGGATTGGCGTGTATAATACACCACCTCTAGGGCTCATCAAAGGAACATTAGGAAAGTCACCACAGCTGAAAACTATCTCCTCTCCATGATACCAAGGGCATAGCCATTTAAAAGAATCTGGCCCCATCCTCACGAACTCATTTTCCCATTCATAAGCTTTTTGTTGCTTCACTGGTATGCGACCAAAATTCCTTAACGGGTCAGGTATGAGTCCCAGGTGATTCTGTACATCCATATGCGTTATGATCCAAACGTACAACATATGTGTACAGCATCAAATCTTTCCACCACCCTTTTGATGACAGATTTCCATCGTTAAGAAAGTATCAGCAAGAATAGCAGGGATTGGATTTGCTTTATACTTCTCAAACTTGAAGAATACATCTATTGCTGCTTGATCTACCATATCTGAGGTAAATGGGAATAACACTAACCCAAAGATGGTTAAGGCCAGTGTTTTGTTGAAGAAATCTCACTTTCCTTGTTGTGCTAGATATTGAAGATGTGCTTCTAGGTAATTTTTCTTCAAGCCTTCTGTTCCTCCCCTCCTTTCCATGCCCAATTGACTTGTTTGAGCTCCTATCAGTTCTGCTATCTTCCCTACTGATACATAATACCCTCCATAAAGATAAACATTTGGGTGCTTGTTCATTGGAAGCCTCAATATGATTACATACTCCTCTATGGTTGGTGTAATGTCCAAGTTAGGTAGCTCAAAACATTTGAGAGAATGGTTCCAAAATTGAGCAAGGCCACTCAAGACGGGCTCCTCAATTGTAATGCGCAGCAAATCCAGAATTTGCCCGTAACTGCTTGAGAACTCTGATCGAGCCTTAGGGGTCATTTGCTGAGTAACGTCCCTCACATACCTCAGATCACTGCCATTTACTGTAACCCTTATACTCCTCTTGAGGTCGACTGCATTGCTGGAGTTCTGTCCTTGATATGTTTCTTCCATTCCTTGCTATTGACGAGTACTAACCTTTCCACTTTGCCAAAAAAACTCACCCTAAAAAGAAGTAATGAAGGGAACATGTAAACCAAACAAAAAGGAGAATGCACCCTAAGGATACTTCTCATCGAGGTAACTCTAAAGAAATGTATTAACAATCTAAATGGAGATGCCCTCACAGGGTCGTAAACCCAAAGGGTGCCTTGTCTCTTTTTTATTCTTTCTTTTTCTCTTCTAAATGCTAAGACTGTTATGAAAATGCAAGATGATGTGTATTTTGTTTGCTGAAAAAAAAAATTTTAATGAAAATGCAAGAATGAATGAAAATGCGAGCCATGAAAGTGCAAGAGGATGTATATTTTTTTATTTAAAAAAAAGTGATAAGGAAAGACATGAGAGATAGTGAGATAAAGAAGAAGTTTTTTTTTTTTTGTTTTTAAAAAAGAGAAAAAAGAAAGGAAGAATGAAAATGCAAGATGATCTTTTTTTTCTTTTTGAAGGCAAGAATGAATGACATGAGAGATAGATGGATAATGAAGAAAGAAAAAGAGAAAAAAAAAGAATAAAAATGTAATATCATGTATCTTTTTCTTTTTTTGTTGAAATTTTTTTTTAACCAAAAAGAATGCATGGATGAATGACATGAGGAAAAGATAAAGAAAAAGTATGCTCCATTTGTGTCCTAATAGGTGTAACCTAAGGAGATGGATGACTCTAATTTTTTTATGTCATTATGTTCAATCTACTAGTGCAAGATTTTTTTTTTAGGACAGATCTAAACCTCTAAAATGTCATGGTCCCCAGATTGCCCCCATCTCGAAAGATAAGGATCCAATTCATGAATTAATCACAAGTAGGGATGAACCCTCTCAATATGACTAGTCCATGATACTGGTAACAATCTGAGTGGTGTCTCGACAAATGCCAAGTGAGCACAAGGCTCCTCAATAACAAAAGTCGAGACCCCTCCTACTCCTCGGGTTCACACTAGACTCGGAGTATAGAGCCCAAAAAGTGTGTGAGGTAAGTGATTAGTGATGTGTGTGAAGGAGCATGAAAAAAATCTGTACAAAAATTTAAAAGACAAAAATACCCCCAACCTACAAAACATATATACAATAGTCAGCCAACAATCGTCTACCCTAGGGTTTTAATAATTAAGTACAAAATATATATACAAGTCACAATATACATGGAATAATGCTATCAGATATTTACATAAAAGTACTAAATAAAATATTTTTACAAACAAATAAGAAAACAAAAACAAAGACAAAGAGGGTAAAATAAATAAATAAAAGATTATTAAAAATTTACACAACTAACAATAACAGGCCTAACTCTCTATTAAAAATTCCCAGTGGAGTCACCATCTGTCGCAACCGAGATCGCTATGGATGATCGAAAAAGATAAAAAAAATCAATGGAGTCGCCACCAATGTTTATTTAAATTGGGAAAACATCAGAAAAATCCTGAAAATAGGAAAACTGGTCTTTTAGAAAATGAGTTTGGATTCGGGAGTCGATTACAGGTAGGGAAGGTGTTAGCACCCTACACTGCCCGTTCCAAGAACGGTACCTTAAGTTAGTTGTGCAAATTTTAATAATCTCAAATATATTATTTTTACCCTTTTTTAGAAAAAGATTTTGTAACTAATTTTTTTATTTTTTTAAAATAAAAAAAATAACCAAATGATGAAAATTTAATTTTGGCTTGACAGAAATAGATTTCTACTCCTACGTATCCCCTAGTGCAATGGAAAACTCAAAGTTACGTAGTTCTTTAAAAAATGATTGTTGATTGATTGTTTTTAATTAAAAGACTTTATTTGAAAACAAATTTATTCCTACACAGGATTCAAGTTAGCACCAGACTAAACCCTTGTAATCCAAACAACAATGAAAATAACATCTGTTATTCAATCAACATTATTGGTCATCGCAGTGATTAAAAGATTTTTTTTATATTTTCTTTAAAAGCATACACAAGGACAAACAAATAGCCATACAAACAATACATTGTCATATTATGAGTTAAGTAAATACAATAAAAATCAAATTAAATAGCCATTAAAACACCCACTAAACTTGGATTTTTATCTTTTAACATTTTTTATTTTTTTTAATTTTTTTATATTTTATTTACTTTTTATTGAATCAGCCACTAAAACACCTAATTAATGAATAAAAAAATAAAAAAATTAATCTAAATAAAATTAAAAAGAAATGAAGTAAATGAAAAAAAAAAAAAAAACAAAAAGCAAGCAGAAAATGCAACAAAGAAACAAATGGCAATTTAAGAATGGCTCACGATGCTCTACGAGCAGGACAGAGGAGTACGACGGTGGGGAACCCAGAAAGCGGTGGAGCTCCGGCGGCGCGCGAGGTCTGGATCGAGGCTCTGAATCTGGAACACGGGCAACAGTGCTTTGGCTCACGGGGAGCGGGATCGATGGCGATGCGCGGCTGAGCGTGGAGGCTTCGCGTGATGAGGTAGTTAGGGGTGTCTCGGATGGCTCTGAACAGCGACGGAGGAGGTGAGGTCCGGTGAGTGGTGTGGTTGAGAGCTCGAAGATGGAGGAGCGCAGTGGTGAGGTGGGTTGATCTCGGAGATCCCAGTTTCTACTGGTGAACTTGCGCAGATCCGGTGTGGGTTTTGCGCGGTGCACGGGGAGGAAAGGCCGTCTGGTGCGATGGTGGTTGGACGAAGGGCTCCGTGGTGGACGACGGTGGTGCAGCACAAATCTGGTGGGAGCAGGTCGTTTCCGTTGAGGTGACTACAGGTGAAGGGGGAGTGGGGGTTTTAATGGTTGATTTGAATGGGGTTATGTTTGGTTATATATGAAGAGTGATGGTGGTCTTTGCCCGAGTTGGTGAGGCCGTAGGTGAGCTTGAGGGTGAGGGAGATTGGTTGTTAGCCGTTGCGGTGGTGGTTAATGGTTGAAGGTTGATAGTAAGGGTGGAGGACGTTGGGTGTGATGATGGAATAGAGGTTGGAGGATGGTCTTTGCTTGGGTTGTTTACGGTGTGTACATGTAAGGAAGAGAGTGAGGTGGTTCTTTGTTAGATGGTGGAGAAAAAAATGATGAAGATGAGAATGGAGGTTTAGATGTGGAGATTGTGGTGGAGAAGATGGAAGCGTAGCGAGAGGTTGTGGAGGTTGAGGAAGCTTGGTTTTGTGAGTGAATGATTAAGAAAGAAAAAATTTGAAGATGGTGCAAGTTCCCCGATTATGAAATGGTCGTCCCCTTGCAGATGAAGTGGTGTTTTTATACATGAGAAAAAAAGAAAGAAAAGAAGAAAAAAATAAAAATAAAAATAAAAATAAAAATAAAAATAAAATAAAATAAAATAAAATAAAATAAAATAAAATAAAATAAAATAAAATAAAAAAAATAAAAAAATGAGTAGTGTGTATTACGTGAGTGAATGAATTGGTGTATGTAATGGGTGAGTGAGTGGGAGTGGGTACATGATTGGGAGTTTTGTGGGAGTGGGTGAATTAGTGAAGTGAGTGGGAGTGGGTGCATTAGTGAAGGAATGAGTACATGTAGTGGGTGAGTGAGTGGGGAAAATTTTTTATTTTCATTATTTTTATTTTTCTATATTTTTATTTTTTATTATTTTTTGTACTTTGTTATTTTTATTTTTTTGTATTTTATTTTATTTATTTTATCATAAAAAGAGTGCAAAGTAAAGCAATTAAACATCAATTATCACAGGATTATTAGTCTATGAACAAACATAAAAAAGAAACTTCACGGACAAAATTGGGTATCAACACTCAGGGAAAAAGGGAAATGTTCATTTTTGACCTGTTTGCGCTCAGCGTGGATTTCTCATGCTGAGCGCAAACGGTTATTTTTTATACTTTTAAATACAATGCTCAACTCATTTTTACAGGACTTCTGATATTTTTTGGGCACGGATTGGAGGATTCTCAGAGCTTCTTGGGATCCATTGGTGTTCAAGTGCTTTTGGAAAGAAGATTTGAAGATCCAATGCAATCCTCATCTAATTTTCATACTACTTCTTCTAATTTTCTCAATTTCATCATGTGTAGCTAAACTCTAACCAATTTTATTCTAAAAATCTCAATTCACTTGTGTTGTTTGATTCTAGGATAATTCGTTTTATACTTTTAGCACGATTTATAATTCATCATTGATTTTACTTACTTAAATCTTAAGTTCTACTATAACTCTTGACTCAAATACATGTTATTCATTAGTTCAATTAGCGATTTCTTAGTTTATGTTAATAATTGACACACAATCCTCGTGGGATCGACAACCTTATTCACTCTTTATTACTTGTACGATTTGGTATACTTTCTAATTCATTAACAAGTTTTTAGCGCGTTGTCGGGGATTGTATTTCAATATCAACAAGACTATAGGAATTCTAAATTGGACATTTATCTGTTTTATTTGTTTTTTGTTTAGATTCTTGTTCTGAATTTTCTGTAGAAATTCTTACATTGTGTTCTATTTTTCTGTTATTGTGAATGCAAGGAAAAGCATTGGGTGAACTGTTATACGATCCTGAGGTAGAAAAGACCGCAAGAAAGAATAGGAAGAAAACAAGAGAAAGAAAGCAATAGAAGAAAAGTTTGGAAAAAGGAAATTCATTAACATCATAAGTTCAAGTAGAAGTAGTCATGACTGATAACAGAAACAGAGTCCGAAGAACTTTAGGAGATTATAACAATGCTACGGTCAATAGAAATTTGTCAAGCATTGTTAGACCACCAGTGGCAGCCAATAATTTTAAAATCAAACCAGCACTTTTGTAAATTGTAGCACAAAACCAGTTTGGAGGAGCTGAGGTAGAAGATCTTAACATTCACCTCTCAAATTTTCTTGAAATTTGTGATACACTTAAGATAAATGGAGTTACTGAGGATGCAATATGATTGAGACTATTTCCCTTTTCGCTTAGAGATAGAGCCAAAGCTTGGCTCCAATCTCAACCAAGGGGTAGCATTACAACTTGAGAGGATTTAGAAGAAGATTTTTGTCAAAATGAGAGGAGAGATCACCAGCTTTAGTCAAAAGGAAGGGGAAACATTATATGAGGCTTGGGAGCATTTCAAAGAGTTGCTAAGTAAGTGTCCCAACCATGGATTTGATGATTTACAGCAATTACAAATTTTCTGCAATGGGTTGAGGCTAGCGACCAAGTTAATGCTAGATGCTTCCGCCAGAGGTTCTATGAATACAAAGACTGCGGAAGAGGCTCAAAGTTTGATTGAAGCCATGGCATCGAATGAATATCTAATGCATCATAATAGAGGACTTTCAGAAAAGAAAGAAATGTTGGAGCTTGACTCACAAAGTGCACTTTTGGCACAAAATAAGCTTATGACTCAGCAATTAGAGGCATTAACAAAACATATTCAAAACATAAGTTTTGGTTAAATTCAACCACAACAAGTTATGAGGTGTGACTTTTTTGGAGGGGAGCATGACAATGAGAAATGTGAAGCCACCCCAAATTCTCAAGAGGAAGTGAACTACATGGGGAATTATGGAAGACAAAGCAATAATCAATTCTCCAATACCTACAATCAAGGGTGGAGGAACCATCCAAATTTCTCATGGAAGCAAGAAGGCCCTCAATCTAGTAAACCACCACCACCATATCCTCCACAAGACCAAACCATTGTTTTGGAGAATACTTTGGCACAATTCATCCAAGGCTCTCAATCTAACTACAAGAACACCGAGTCATCTATCAAGAATTTCGAAAGCCAGATTGGATAGCTTGCAAAACAACTTGCAGAACAATCAAGTAGTAGTTTTTCAACAAATACACAAGTTAATCGCAAGGATCATTGCAAAATCAATACATTAAGGAGTGGGAAGATTGTTAAACCAGTTGTTAGGGAGTTGATAGAGGAGAAAAAGTAAGGTGTTGAAGACTTGATAGTGGAAGAGGACCAACAAAAATCAGTGAGACAAGAAGATAGGCAAACAGAAAAAGACAAGAAGATAAAGCTGGTTGATGAGGACTTCATCTTGAGGAAAACAAAAAAGCCAATTGTTGAAAAAAGACAGCAAACGTCAAAAGATCCCTCCCTACGTTAAAATGTCATATCCTTATTTGGGGAAGAAAAAGGACAAAGAAGAACAATTTGCTCAATTCCTCAACATTTTTAAAAGATTACAGATTAATATTCCATTTGCCGAGGCATTAGAGCAAATGCCTACCTATGCCTAATTCATGAAGGAACTCCTCACCAATAAAAGGAAGTTGAAAGAAAATGAGACGGTCACCTTGACAGAAGAATGCAGTGCGATTTTACAGCAGAAGCTACCTCCAAAGTTCACTGACCCCTGTAGTTTCACTATCCCTTGCACTATCAGGAACATAACTATCGGGAAGGCCCTTTGTGACTTGGGGGCAAGCATAAATCTTATGCCTTTGTCTATTTTAAAGAAATTAAGAGTAGGTGAGGTGAAGCCTACTCACATGGCACTTCAATTAGCGGACCGGTCCATTAAACACCCTTATGGAATCATGGAGGATGTATTGGTAAAGGTAGATAAGTTCATCTTCCCAGCTGACTTTGTCATTCTAAACATAGAGGAGGATTCAGAGATACCACTCATCTTGAGGAGACCTTTCCTAGCCACTAGCCGTGCTCTAATAGATGTCCAACAAGGACAGTTGCGGCTTAGAGTTCAAGATGAGGATATCACTTTCAATGTTTTTGAGGCTATACATCACCCGAGTGATAAGAGGTAATGTTTTCAAATGGATATGGTTGATGTAATGGTCAAGGGAGTCTTGGGACAGCAGTAACCTTTTACTGCTCTTGAGAAGGTAATGGTTAATTCTATTGAAAATCTTTGTGAGAGGGAAGAGAAGGAAGTAGAAGAATGCATACGGAATTTGGAGGCTTAACAAGTTCAGTTGGCTGTTGACACCAAGAAAGAAGAATTAAAAAGAGATGAAATACAAGAGAAGCTTAAGTTAGAGTTCAAGCCACTCCCTCCACACTTGAAATTTGTGTAGACCAGTGGGTAGTGGACTTATGGTAGTGATGGAGCCCCGATAAAGATTCGTTCTTCAAACTTGAAACCAATAACAAGGGCTTGGTCCACTTTTATTCATCACACTCTTCTTCCCTGTGCTAATGTATCCGACATCAGTGTGATCAGGGCCTAGTTAATTTGTGCTATAGTAAAGGGCGAAGCTGTGAATGTGGGGCACGTGCTCTCGTTAGACATTCAAGCTACTACAAACAACACTCAGGCCATATTATACTATCCTTCTCTTATCTGTCTTCTCTGTAGAAAGGTCGGTATGAAGCTTCCAAAGAATGATATAGTACTGAAGCCAATGATTTCCATCACAACTAAGTGGATTCGGTGACTTCCCACTAAAGATATTGGAGCATCTTCCTCTGCACAGCCACCAGCGGGTGACCAAGGCACTCAGATGCAAGACCAGCCACAGGATTTGCAGGACAGATTGCTGAGGCTGGAGGCTACTATAAATTAAATAAGGCAGGACCAGGTTCAGCTGATAGAGGGTCAAGCTCGTATCGAGCAGAGCATCCAGGCATTATTCAGCGTGTTCACTGCTGCATGGGATGGACCAGTAGTAAACCCGATGTTTGAGCAGGAGCTGATGCAGTTAATAAATTTTGATGGTCATGAGCAGGCAGAGCAGCAGGGTGATCTCGGGACAGCCACCACCATTTCGAAGGAGCAAAGGGAACCAGAGCCGTGATGCACTATTGCATTCTGTTGTCTCTTTTATATTTCTATTCTTTTGGTTTTCTAACTATTTTGGATATTTTCTTTGGGATATTTTGTGGTTGTTAGTATTTGTTTAGTTTATCTTGCACTTTCATTACTTCATTCTTGCTTTACTTTTGATTTTACCTATATAGCTACTCACTCACCTTTTTATGTGTAGAAATATCTTCTTTAGTCATCGCTATCAGATTATGACATTACTAAAGGTTCATCGATGGTTTGCTTCGATGGAGGGAAGTTTCTTTCCCTTATTCATATTTCTATTCATTTTATCCCTGTTGGGATATGGTTAGGTGTTATATTTTTGGATGCATGTTATTTTGTTAGTTTTGCATGGGTGTGTATTAATCATTCACTATCTATGAACTCCTTGTTTAGTTCTTTTTGTGACCATGTGCAGTTTGTGGCTACATTGTATGATTCTTTCACCGCTTCCTTATTGGAATGTGCATCAATTGGATAATTTGTGTTGGTATTGACTGTGATACTTCCTGGTTGTGATTGTTTCCTTGATACACTCAATTACCTACAAGGATTTGAGCTCAAACAGCTGCATTTTTATTCATGTGTGTTTAATTCATCACTTGCATGTTTTCTTCAGAACTTGACTTAGTTCTTAATCACTTTTGTTTTTCTTGGACACACACACATGATTAAGGTAGTTTTTCTTCAATTACACTCAGTGCCAAATAAGCCTCCCTTGCCTTCATTCCTTTGCTATGCCCAATTGAGTTGTTTACCCATTTTTTGTTGTACTTAGCTTATTACAAGCCAAGGCCAAAAAATAAACTTGTTCTTTCCTAATTAGGATTAAGGGATCCAATTTGATTTATGAGACTCTGGTTCTTGTATTAAGTTTGGGGTTATGCTTTTTGCTTGAGGACAAACACGATTTTGAAGTTTGGGGTGGAGGTAGTGCATAAACAAAACAAATATACATGGATGGTGTACACAAAAATAAAGATGGTGTAAAAAGAAAAAAAAAAAAGAAAAAGAGAAAACAAAATTTGTATATGTGTATACAATAAAAAAAAAAGAAACAAAAGAATATCCTAATGAAAAAAAAGAGAAAAAAGAATAGAAAGTATGGCACAAAGCAAAAGAAAATGTGGGATTAAATAAAGTTGGGAGTAAAAGAAAATCAATTTGTAAATGAGGAAAAGTTCAAAAGAAAGGAAGCCTTATAGCTTGGATCCTTTAACTCTAATTAGAGTTAGCTTAGATCCTTCAATGTACCTATCTTTACCCTAGCCTCATTACAACCCAAAGAAAGACCTTTTGATATGTGTTGTTCTAGAAAGTACAATTGTTATTTGAGAATTTTGTCAAGCCTATGGTAGGAAATTGCATGATGATGATAATGTTAGAGAGTAAACAGACCCTAAACAGTTGAGTGGGAGTGAAACACATAATCTAGAGAGGAGTGTGAAAAGGAGTCAATCACATTTGGGAAAATCAAGGTTCAATGCTCTCTTGAATTACCACAATTGGGAATCATGAATTCAAGGGAGTAAGTGCATTGGTTGTGTGATGCATGTTACATTGTGTGCATTGATCAAGACTTGAGCTTAGCATGGATGGATTGGTGCGAGGTGAAACTGACCCTTGAGAATTCAACCCGATCCCCATGTGATTTTAGTTATTGTTTGGGGACAAGCAAAATTTCTAAGTTTGGAGTTGTGATGAATCTGTATAAAATGTAGATTTATAGACTAAAAAGGTCGTGGTTATGTGAATTTTTAATAGAAGTTATTAATTTTAGATTTAGGATCAGTGTAAATAAATCTCACATCAATTGTCTTCACTTATGGTAATTTTCTTAGATTGCACTAACTTTGGAAAATCATCCTTTATAGGAATTCAAGACCATCAAGTTCACGCTCAGCATCTGAGTCCTATGCTAAGCTCAAAAGGATGAATTCACTATTGACTTCCACATGCTCAGCATAGATTTCACATGCTTAGCGCAAAAGGATGAATTCACTACTGACTTCCGTATGCTTAGTGCAGATTTCGCATGCTCAGCGGAAAAGGGAAATGTTCATTTCGACATTGCTTTGCTTTTCGGCGTGGATTTTCATCTTTGCCGAGCGTAACGATTATTTTTTATACTTTTAAATACAATGCTCAGCTCATTTTCATGGGACTTTTGATATTTTTTTGGCATGAATTGGAGGATTTTCAGAGCTTGTTGGGATCCATTGGTGTTCAAGTGCTTTTAGAAAGAAGATTTGAAGATCCAATGCAATCCTCATCTAATTTCCACACTACTTCTTCTGCTTTTCTCAATTTCATTATGTGTAAATAAACTCTAATCGATTTTATTCTAAAAATCTTAATTCACTTGTATTGTTTGATTCTAGGATAATTCGTTTTATACTTTCAGCACGATTTATAATTCATCATTGATTTTACTTACTTCAATCTTAAGTTCTACTACAACTCTTGACTCAAATACATGTTATTCATTGGTTCAATTAGCGATTTCTTAGTTTACGTTGATAATTGACACACAATCCTTACGGGATCGACAACCTTATTCACTCTTTATTACTTGTACGATTTGGTATACTTGTCAATTCATTAACATCATTCATGTTTCACTTGGATATATTTAATAAAAAATCATTTTGAACTTCCCAAATCTACATTACCTTTGCCACTTTGATTAAAATTCAATTTTCAAAGACAATTAAGGTTTTTCGTAGTGATAATGCCTTTGAATATCGCGATTCAAAACTACTCACTTTTATTGTTAAAACAAGGTACCCTTTCTGAGTTTTCATGTCTTAGTATGTCTCAACAAAATGGTCATGCTGATAGCAAACATCGGCACATTCTTGACTCTGTTCGATCTATGCTTATTTCCTCATCTTGTCCTGAACATATGTGAGTTGAAGTTGCTCTTACTGTAGTCTATGCTATGAAACGTCTTCTTTCCTCTATTTTTAGTAATGTATCTCCTTGTGAACGTCTTCGCCACATACCTCCAAACTATAGTTTTCTTAAAGTTTTTAGTTGTGCCTGTTTTGTTCTTTTTCAACCCCATGAGCACACTAAGCTTGAACCTCGTGCCCGTCTCTGTTGCTTCCTTAGTTATGGTACTGAACATAAGGGTTATGGTGCTGGGATCTAGTCTCTTAATGCATTCGTATTTCTCGTCATGTTGTCTTCTGGGAAGATATTATGTTCTCCTCACTATCTCAGTTCAAGTCCATTCCTTCCACTTCTACCCCCTTGTTTACTACACCATCTATTGATCTTTTTCCAAATGATTCTGATATAGAGTTTTTAGATGTGTCTGAGATAGGTTCTCTGCCTACAGGTTCCTCTTCTGATTCTTCTAGTGAGCTCTCACCATCGTCTGAAGTTTCGACTCATCCCGCTGACATTATCCTGACTGTTGATTCTGCATCTGACACTGTTATTTTTCCCTCTTAGGTAAGAAACCTTCCCATCTACCTTCGTGATTATAATTTTTTTACCATGCTTTACCTTTATGAATCGCAGTCACATCCAAAGGCATCCACTGACCCTCATTGGCAACAAGTTATGAAAGAAGAATTATAGGCTTTGGAGAATAATAGTACTTGGGAAATGGTTTATCTTCCTTCTAATAAGGCTCTTGTCAGATGTAAATGAGTTTATAAGATTAAAACTCATTCTGATGGGTCTGTTAATCATTATAAGGCTCACTTAGTGGCCAAAAGTTTTACTTAGGAATATGGGATTGATTATGAAGAAACCTTTACTCCAATTGCTCGTCTCACTTATGTTCATACTCTTCTTGCTATTGTTGTCACCCGCAATTGGACTCTTAATCATGTGGATGTGAAGAATGCATTTCTCAATGGTGACTTGGAAGAAGTCTATATGTGACCACCACTTGGTTATTCTTGTCTACCTAACAAGGTCTGTCTTCTTTGTAAAGCCTTGTATGTTCTTAAACAAGCTCATTGAGTCTAGTTTGCTAAGTTTAGTTCCACCATCAGTCAGCTTAGGTTCTCCTATAGTCGTCATGATTCAGCTCTCTTCATCTGAAAGACTGATAGCGACAGTGTGTTACTGCTTCTTTATGTTGGTGACATGATCATTACTGGTGATGACACTTCTGGTATTGTTGTTCTTAAAACATCCTTGAGCCACAATTTTGAGATGAAGAATCTTAGCCCTCTCAGTTATTTTCTAGGTCTTGAGGTTCTTTCTTCTGTTGATGGTATTTATTTGTCTCAAGCTAAATATGCTTCAGATCTTATTTCTCGAGTTGGTCCCTCAGACAGTCGCACCGAATCCACTCCTCTAGAACCTAATGTTAGGTTTACAGCTCTAGATAGTACTATACTTGATGACCTTACTCTCTATCGGCAATTGGTTGGTAGTTTGATTTATTTTACTATTATTTGTCTAAATATTTTATATGTTGTTCATTTAGTCAGTTAGTTTATGTCAATTCTGCACACTACTCACTATGTTGTTGTTGTTCGTATTATTCGATATATAAAAGGGACACTGTTTCATGGGCTTTATTTTTCAGCCAACTCCTCTTTAGTCTTGCTAGCTTATTTTGATGCTAATTGGGGTAAAAATCTCACTGATCGTCGATCCACCACTAGTTACTGTATCTATCTTGGTGATGCACTTATTTCTTGGCGAAGCAAGAAACAAACTTTAACTACACGTTCCAATATTAAAGCAAAGTATCGGGCACTTGCTGACACCACTTCTAAAATACTTTGATTACATTGGCTTCTTGATAACTTGGGTTTCTCTCAATCCTCTTCCACTGCTCTTTATTGTGATAATAGGAGTGCTATTCAAATTGCTCACAATGATGTCTTTCTTGAGCTTATCAAGCATATTGAGATTGATTGCCACTTCATAACATTCTTCATTGTGCTATTCATCTCATTTCCATTAGAACTCTTGACCAACTAGCTAATCTATTCACTAAAGTTCATCATCCTAGTCAATTATGCACTCTAGTTTCCAAACTTAAGTTAGTTCCCTCTACACTCATTTGAATTTGAGGAGAGATGTTAGTGTGATTGAGATTGTGATTGATTTTAAGGTTGATTAATTAGTGTGATTAAGATTATAATTGATTTCATACATAATTATATTTTATTATTTTCCTTTTCTATATAACAGTCCTCTTGTATAAATAAAAACTAACATTTCTATATACAATTCGTTCAAAAATATACAAATATTCATCAGTCTTTTTCTCTATTTACGTTTCTACCTAGATCGATAAAGTAACTCCCACTTAGTAGTGGGACATTATAAATTCAAAGGTAATGTAATAAATAATAGTGTTAATGATATTGAAACTTAATAGCTTTTAACTCATTAGATTTGATATGGTAAGAGTTTAAGGGATATGGATACATATTCTCTTTTTACTTACTAATAGAAGAGTTTCCATTTATGAAAAAGAGAGAGATAAAATTGATTTTCAATAAAATTAGTGGATCCTAAACTTGTAATGATGTGTCTTTATATAATAAAATTTATGTCTTCATAATTAATATATATATATAAAAGCGTATCTGGTGAAGTCATTGTTCCTTGGTTGGTTTGAACCTCGCTGTGGAATGCAATTGCTATTGAGCAATTGGTTTACAAAGAAAGCAAGCATATGATGACTCATACTCATTATTTTATTGATTTACATTAGGAAATGATGGAATAACAATGTATAAATTGATGGGTTGCTGATGAGTGTATTTTCATGTGATTTTTTTTTTACAATGTTTATGTTATTTCATTTATTATGTTCATTTGTTTTTTGTTTTTTAATTTATATGATTATATTTCCTTTAATTTTTATCTGTAATCTCTTATACTCGTGACTTTATCATTTTTTGTAGCCTTTTTTGCTTTAGATTTAAATGTTGTAGGTCATTTCAAAACCAAACATATTAGCAGCGTTGGGTATATATATATATATATATATATATATATATATATATATATATATATATATATATATATATATATATATATATATTATGTTTTGCTAAGCCATTAAATATTTTTTTTTTTCTTCAAAATTATCTCTTTTTTCAGTTTAATTGAAAAGAAAGAATACAATTATCATATTTGGCCTATCTCTCCATCTTATTTTAATTTAAATTTTGAAACTTATTAGTATTGTGTTAAAACATTAGTTTTAAAGTTTGAATTGCAGTAATATATTATTATGTGTAAATTATATACTTTCTTCTTAATATTGGAACTCAAATTACCTTATCTTACTTGATTTTAGCCTTACTCAATTTGTATAAGTTCTTATTGGAACAAATTCATTGTTATTCTAACTGGTATTCTATATATTCTTTTATTCTTTTGATTATCAATGCAATGTTTTATAATTTTTTATTGAGTAAATTACATTTATCCTCTTTCAAGTTTGATGATATTACACTTAGTCTAATTTTTTTTTAAAAATGACACTCACTCTCATTAATTGATTAAGTTACATAATTGTGTAAATATTATCAATTAAAATTTATAGGTTTTCAGCATTCATAATTATTTATAAAAAATATTTTTTTAAAAAAATCAATCTCATTCTTTTTCAAAAATGATACTCACCCCTTAATTAATTGATCAAGTTACATAATTGTGTAAATATTATCAGTTAAAATTTATAGAGTTTTCAACATTCACGGTTATTTATGAAAAATTGTGTATACTAAAAATAATTGTGTATATCTTGAAAATCTTACTGATTTTAATTAGTAATATTTATATATAATAATATTTTTTTATAAAAAAAACTTTTACAATTTTTTCTGTGTGGGTGTGTAAGGAGTTTTTTGAAAAAATATATACATTTTTTAACTAGTAATGTTATTAAATTTTAAGCGATGAAAAAATATTATCAAATTTTAAGCGATAATATTTATACATAATAATATTTTTTAAAAATATTTTTCATAAATAACTGTAAATGTTGAAAATCTTATAGATTTTAACTAATAATATTTACACAATTATGTAACTTGATCAATTAATGAGAGTGAGTATCATTTTTAAAAAAGAATGAGACTGAGTATAATATCATTAAATTTAAAAGAGAATGAATGTAATTTACTCTTTTTTATTTAATTTTTTATTTTTAATAAAGGCCGTTAGGTTTTGATTATAAATTTTTTGTTGTGCATGGCATGGATTCAAATGAGTTGATAATAAAAGTTAAATAATTTGAAGTAATAAGCAGTGTATAAACTTGAATATTAATGCATATGTAGTAAAACCCATCCATCTACTTTTCATGGACATCTTCATAGCAATCTTTATTCTTACCGTGACTCTCAAATTTTGTCTAACAATCTAAGGTCGATTGTGTACAAATTCATTAGACGTTAAGTGATTGTCTTCTTATTTTTTAGCTGATGTACAATTTTTTTATAATGATAGAAAAGGATTAAAGTATTTTTTTTTTTTTGAATAGTCTATAAAACAACACATATCAGTTTCTAAGCATTTATATCCAATATCTTATATCTATTCTAATCTTAGTATATAAAACAAGATTTTCACCACATCATCTATGCCACATGTCACTTTCTCATCCATTTCTTTTCCTTCCAAAAAACAATCTTCTTTTATAAGCTTCTTTTTACTCAAAAATCAATTAATTCAAATAATATAAATAATTTAAAAATAATATTTTTATACAATTAAAATATACACATTATATTTATACCATAAATTTATGTAAGAAAAATGTCAAATTAAACTATATATTACTATAATTTTTTTACAAAATACAAAATAAATTTATGAAAAAATTAAATAAAAATTAAAATATTTTAATTACACGAATAACGTTGTTAATAATTTAAATAATTTATATTTATATATAATATAATCAATTCAAACAATCAAATAAATTGATAATTAACTCTAAAAATCAATTAACTTTAAAAATCAATTAAATAAAAGTAAATAAGAATGTGTACTTTTTTTTTTTAAAGGCAAGGTGACCCTAAGGCATCATAATTTATTGAAAAAAAAAATAAACAAAAAAAAAAAAAAAGCAAAAAACAAAACAAAAACAATTACGAAATGTTTTTAGTAACTAAATAAGAATGTGTACTTAAAAAATCAATCAATCAATTAATAATTTGAGTAACTCAATCAAATAATGTTGAGTAAAATCAATCATAATCAATCAATTATACGTTCAGGTATTAAATCAAACCTTATAGTTGACCAATCAAATATTGAGTAGCTGAAGGTTCAAATATGAATACGTCAAGTACGAAATGTTCAAGTGCGAAAACGTTAATTATGCATTATTATTATTATATGATTTTTTCAAAAATTAAATCAATCACACTCATTACACTTAAAAATTAAATCAATCACATGATTTACTCAATAAATAATTTTAATTAAATCACACTTACATGCATTATAGACTCAATGTGACGGGTCAAAATTTGTTTAAATTCAAGTTATTTCTACATTATACTCATTTTTCTGTTGAGCGTTAGAAACACACCCTTCTTCACGTCTCTCCCTTGGATATTTCAATGGCTACTCACTTCGATAGCATTGCTGAAGTTAATATGAAAAATGATCACAAGATATGGAATCTTTGTGTAAGAATAATTGGCCTTTGGAGGGTCCCCAATCTTAAGCATCCAACGTCTCCTGATTTTCTTGAGATGGTACTCATGAATGAGAAGATATGTTTTACACTCTTTTTATACGCATGTTAATATTATTTTTTTTCTTTCCTTTCATGATTTCTATTTTAACGTATTCATGTTTTGTGAATCTTATGCAGTGCAACAAAATTCAATTTACTATATGGAGCAGTCATGTTGACCTTTCTGAGAAAATATTGATGGAAGGAGAGTACTAAAAGTTGGAGGATGTCTCTCTTGCACTCAATGCATCTAAAAACAAACCCACCAACCATCAATATAGGTTATACAACAAATTAGCTACAGGAATGAAGCCTACTAAAGACACAATGATACCTCAGCATGGATTTAGCTTTCAGAAATTCTTCAATCCAAAAGTGAAGATTCATACTTAATTGGTAAGACATCATATTATGCAATTACTCTTTTTTTTTCATGTGTTATTAGATTATTATGTAAAAATTACATTTTCATAATGTTTATTTTTTCTTCAAAGATGTTATTGGACTAATCACTGCTAAAAGAGAATTGGTTCCATACACGAGCTGAGAAACCAAACTACTATATAGTAGCGGAGTTGGACGACCTTCAGCAAGTATCAAGCCAATTTCTTTTTGGTTTAATAATACCATTTTTATTCTTTTTTTGTACAATGTCATGTATTATATCTTCAAAAGTATTATTATTATTATTATTATTATTATTATTATTATTATTATTATTATTATTATTATTATTATTTTATTTTATTTTATTTTATTTTGCATAAGGGGGAGGGGGAGCTTAGATATACTACTTTATTTGGAGATTTGTCACATCAACTATCAATGCACCTTGCTAGAAATGCATGTTTCAGTAGTATTAATTTTGCAGTTAGCTAAGAAGAATTTCTTCAAAGGTATATTTTTATATTTAATTCAATATTTAATTTTATTTTTTTGAAAAAATATTTCTTTTATTTTGGGTAAAATGGGAGTATCGAACACATAATTCCAAATGACTCATAAATGTTGATCTTCCAGAGCTTCATGAGTTACGTACGAGGTATTGTGTAATTCGTAATATATTTCTCGTTTTTTTAAAAAAAATTATACAGCAGTACTTTTAACTTACTAGTATGTCACATTTTTATTTTGTTTAGGACTTTGAACTTGAAATCTCAAACACTCTCTCAATCATTGCCTCAGTTGGCTGCTGAGCCAAGTTACTCAATGAAAAATGACTTTCTTAATTTATCTACATACAAATCAATTGCTGAATTGTAGAGTTGGAAACAGGTTATTGGATTAATTTTAAAGTATTTATCTTTACATCTTTTTCGCAGTTTGTGTTTTATAAATTAATTACCATTCAATTTTTTTTACATGATTTTAAATTCTTTATTTAAAAATACTTCATCAAACCTTCAGTTTTATTTTCATTGGGTGCATATAATTAAAGTTGTTTGAATATTATTTTCCAACACCGTATGTCCACTCCTCTATTTATATAATTATCTAAAATTAGTATTTTACAACAATAATTAGACATTTATTTGAATTTTCAATGCTAACTGTATGACAATAAATATGTTATATAATCTTTAATAATTAGCATTATTAGATTTTGTCAAATTATACAACATGGGTTTATTTTTTAAATTATAAACTCTCAAAAGTTTAGAATTTTAAAATCTTCGCATGTAATTTATCATCAATTTCTCAATGTAATCTTCGTGGATTATTACATGATACTTTATTTGTCACTATTGGTATTGTGAAAGAGATTGAGTCTAAGTCCAATTGGTCCTCTTGCTGCTATCCATCAAACAAAGCAAGTAAAATTATTAACTAGGTTGGATAGCCATTGATTGTTAAATTTGTTGAGAGACAAGCAATGATCTTTCCTTATGATTATCTCAATAAGCATATATATGAGCAATCTTTTAATTTTATTATAATAATTTTTATTATATTTAATTTTAAATATTTTATTTTATTTTGCAACTTTGCACATTGCACGGGTACTAATCTAGGAGTGATGATTAACTAAAGTTGTACCTAAAACAAATTAATAGTTTTAATTTAATAAATTTATTTAATTGATCATACTTACAATACAATTATTTAACTTAACAACTAATTAAACCTATAATTTATTTAATTAATTAAATATATATTATTCTGGACTGTAATCTGGGATCCCGTCTAGTTAGACCAACTCAGCACACGTATAACTGAATTCCATCCTGGACGACGTAGCTAAGGCCTTGAAGGTAGTTCGGACCTTGGAGCCATGCACACTGAGCGACGTTGGACTATAATATCAAGATTACTAGATACGTGCAAAGAATATATTCCTAAATATCCATAACTGTCAATCATCTATTTACGATATTATATGACTCATAATTGTCTCAGATCGATAAGTAGCTCTTGTATTAAGAGTTCCTAACTTATAGGAATTCATTCCAATAATAGTGGGAAAGTAATCCTTACCAAGATACTAATCCTAAATATCTACATTCAATACAGATCGCATGAAGATTCTATACACACTCTATAAATACAAGGCTAAGTAGCCTTAATCAAGTATTAGTAAATTACTCAATATATATTGCCTTACTTGTGCACAACCTAACTTGAGCGTTGGAGTCTCTTTAAAGGTACCCACCCCCTGTCTCAACACGCTCGATCGCTGCTGCTCAAGGAGGCTAAGTACCACCATACATGTGCCTATCTCAAGTACCATCTGAATCTACTTCAGAACATTGGCGCCGTCTGTGGGAAAAGGTAAACTTCTAATCTCACGCAAATATGGTGAACACACGTCAACACTCAAAAAGGGATGCTGCACAACCTCCCATGGACAAAGACAAGAACCAACAATGCAGCCTCCTCCGGAACCAACATCTCGACCCCTTCCTCAACCAGCTCCAGCTCCAGCTCCAGCGGCTGAAGCTTCAGCTGTTAGGGACCAATTGCACGTCTCAGAACGGCTACGCGATGGGCATGAGACTTCACTTTCTAAAGAAAATTTGCTCCCGTTGCACAGAAGATTCATCATGGATAGGCTTACCCACCCTGGAGATAGAGCCAATAGCATCGCTCAAGTGTCTAAGGGTCCAATGCAATCACGCCTAGGCCCTCGAAATAACAATACTGCTGACCATGCTTCCAGTCGGGCCCTTGCCTACTCTGAGATGACCAGAAACTGCCTCTAAGAATTGATAGCCCAGCAAATGCGGTAACTTGACGAACAATGCCGCCAGTTGGACGACCAGCAGCATCGAATCGACAAGCTTGAATGGTCAGTACACGTGGAGGATGTCCACGAGAGGCGGGATATTGCTAACCACTAGAGGAGGCCACCACAGGATGAAGACAACTTTGTCATCGAAAATAGCATTCTGATTCCTGGCATCCGACAACAGCTCTTCTCGGATGAACTAATGGCTTACCGGATCCCTAGAGGCTTTAAGCCCTCCTCCAATGTTGAACAATATGATGGTACGATAGACCCCCAGGAGCACCTCGATGCCTATGTCCACTCCATGCCGTTCCATGGCGGTTCCCCAGAATTGCTTTGTCAGGCTTTCCCCCTCTTCTTAAAGAAGGGCGCCCCTCCGTTGGTATTCCACTTTGCAACCGAGGTCTATCGTTGGATGCGATGACCTCAAACAGTGCTTCTTATCACATTACACCACTGCTAAGGAGCAATCCAAATCAGTTGACTCTTTTTCCAGGATTCATCAAGGGAGCAACAAGTCCCTTCATGAATATATTAAGAGATTCAGCACTGCCCTCACTCGTGTAGCTAGCCCGGATGACCGGATCACTTTTCATTATGCTCGGAGCGGCCTCCGAATTGACTCCGATTTCTTCCGGTCTTTAGCGAAGAAGAAGGCAGAAACAATGAACGAGTTCCATGCTCGCTTCGCAAAATACATTGAGTTGGAAGAAGCCATTAAGGACAAAGAGACTTTGAAAAAAAGGTGAGTCCGCTCACCAGAAAAATATTTGAAGCTCTAACTAACCACAGAATTTCGCAAAAGGCGATGCTCACTGGCCCAAGTATTCCGACTACACTCCACTGAATGCCTCGTGAGAAACTATTCCCAAAGAAGTACTTCAGAACGAGTTTCAGAATATTATGAGGCCACCACCTCTAAAAAAGGTGAAGGACCACTCCAAGTACTGTAAGTCGCATAAAGGCTATGGCCACGAAACAGAAGAATGTCACCAGATCCGGTAAGTCATCGAGTCTTTTATTAAGGAAGGCCAGCTTCAAAAGTATATCGCTGAGATCTAGAATATTGATATCCCCGGGAGACAGAGAGAACGAAGACATAGTCGTAGCCCCTGGTGAAGTCTGACCCCAAGACAGAGGAGGAAGACACGCAGTCCAATCAGAAAATCCCAGACTCTACCGCGCCATGACACTGGTAACTGGCAGGATCGGAACTAGGATACTTAGAACTGGGCCAACAGAACAGATTGGTTGGTCAGCACGATCTCTGGAGGATTTGCAGGAGGAGGCCCATCTAGTAATCCTTTGAAGAAAGCACTATGAACTGCGGTATTGAGCGTTTCTGGCTCAGACCTTATGCTGATGACGGGGAAGAGCCACTGATATCTTTCACCACAAAGGACTACAGTGATATTATCTGAGACCACGATGATTCACTTGTCATCTCCAGTGTAATATCTAACACCGAGGTCTAGTGGATTTTCATAGACTAGGGCAACTCTGCAGATATAATGCTCATAGATGCTTTTCAAAAGCTGGAGTTCCCTATGTCTGCCTTAACCCCCTATGAAGGCGAGCTCATTGGGTTCTCCGATGAGAAGATCACCCCGGTGGGTTATTTTGAAACATTCCTAACCCTCGAGGATAACAAAATCTACAGAACCAACAAGGTCAAATTTTTAGTCGTAGATTGCCCGTTTGCTTATAACATTATCTTGGGGTGACCTACTCTGAATGGTATAGCCGCTATAGTGTCACCGCCCACCTGACCATGAAATTCCTTAACAAAAATAATGAGGTGGTCACGGTCAAGGGTGACCAAATTACGGCACGCAAATGTTATAATGAGAGCTTCAAGATCTGCAGAACTCCAAAGAAAGCAAGAGCACGTACGTCTACCTCGGCCTTGGACTAAGTTAACATCCTAATGACCGAGTTGGATGTTAGGGAATAAATTCGGGGTACCAGACACCAGCCAGAAGGAGAACTACTTCTGTTTCAACTAGGTGACAAGCCTGATCAAGTCACCTAAATAGGCACAAATCTGGAAGAGCAGGAGAAATGCCAGCTAATAGAGTTCCTTCAACAGAATAAGGATCTATTTGCATAGACGTCATCCGACATGCCTAGGCTTGACTCCGCTTTCGCCTGTCATCATTTATTTATCAAACGGGACGCGAAGCCGGTCTCCCATAAAAAGAGAAAAGTCATCCTGGAAAGACAGCAGATTGTTGAAGAGTAAGTCAAGGAATTGCTTAACACCATATTCATCAGGAAAGTCTCCTATACCTCATGGCTCTCCAATGCGGTCATAGTAAAAAATTCAAACGGAAAGTGAAGGATTTGTGTGGACTATATAGACTTGAATAAGGCATGCCCTAAAGATCCATACCCCCTCCCCAACGTTGACAAGTTAGTTGACAACTCATTCGGATTTCGGCTACTATCCTTTATGGACGCCTATTCTGGATACAATCAAATTCCTATGTACCCCAGAGATGAAGATGAAATTGCTTTCATCACTGAAAAGGCAAGCTACTACTACAAGGTTATGCCTTTTGGTTTAAAGAACACAGGAGCTACCTACCAGCGGATGATGAATAGAGTCTTTGAGGGTCAAATAGGAAGAATGCTTGAAGTATACATTGATGAAATGATCGTCAAGACCCCGGAGTCTGGATCCCACACTACTGACCTCGAATAAGTATAAGTTAGAAAGCATAATATGAGACTCAATTTGGAAAAATGTGCTTTCGAGGTCCGAGCTGGGAATTTTTTGGGCTTTATGTTGACGCATCGCGGGATTGAGGCAAACTCAGACAAATGCCAAGTGGTGCTCGACATGCATAGCTCCTGGAACGTAAATGAAGTTCAATAACTCACAAGACGAATCGTGGCACTCATACGCTTCCTCGCTAGAGTTGCTCACAAATCTCTCACCCTCTTCAAATTATTAAAAAATGGGAAGGATTTTGGGTGGACTTAGGAGTGTGAGGACGCCTTCACGTCTCTCAAGAATCTGTTATCATCTCCCCCTATCTTGACTAGGCTGGAACCCAGAGTGACTTTGTATGTGTACCTTTCTGTTCATGAAGAAGCCATTAGCTCGGTTCTTATCCGACAAACTGTCGAAGGTCAGAAGCTAGTCTACTTCATGAACAAGGTATTGCAAGGCCCCGAGCTCTGTTATCAGAAGATCGAGAAAGTTGCACTTGCCTTAGTCATCATAGCCAGGAGACTAAGGCAATACTTCCAGTGCCATCTGGTCGTAGTAAGGACGGATCAACCAATCCGCCAAATATTACATAAACCGGACCTAGCAGGAAGGATGATTGCCTAATCCATCGAGCTCTCTGAGTTCAGAATTTCATACAAACCCAGACTAGCTGTTAAGGCACAAGCACTTTCAGACTTTCTTGCCAAACTTACATCGGACCCCGGTGACCCTGAGGAAGTATCGTGGACCGTGTTCGTTAACAGATCATCTAACCTAAGGGAAGTGGTGCCGGGATAATTCTAGAAAATCCAGAAGGCATGACGGTCGAAAAGCTCTTTGAAGTTCGAGTTCCCCACTTCGAATAACTAGGTAGAATATAAAGCATGCATTGCTGGATTAATGATGGCCAAGGAACTAGGCGCAACAAGAATTATACTATGCAGTGATTCCCAGCTTGTGACATCCTAGATCCAGGGCGACTACTAAGCTAAAGAGCTCTTCTTGCAGAGATATCTATCTAAGGTACAAGGACTCCTTAAGGAGTTTTGAATGGTGAAAGTGGAGCACATCCCCCAGGAATAAAACTCAAGGGCTGACCTTCTATCTAAGTTAGCCAGCACAAAAAGCCCGAGGAACAATCGTTCAGTGGTTTAAGAGACCTTAGCTCAACCTTCAGTCATGGCATCTGTAGTTTCCCAGATTGAAGATTTAGAGCGCACGTGGATTACTCCTATCGTGAAATATTTACAGTTTGAAATCTTACTAGATGATCCAAAGGAAGCCTCTAATCTGATCAAAACTGCTGTTCGGTACACCATCTATGGTGACCAATTATACCGGTGGAGATTCTCCTTACCTCTTCTCAAATACTTGATTGTGGAGACCATTTGGGAGGCAAAACCCTAGCGTTGAAAGCTCTCAGGGCTGGCTATATTAGCCCACTATGGAGGCCGACGTAATAGCGCACGTCCAAGTATGTGACAAGTGCCAGTGCCACTCAGACCATTACCATACTCCACCCGAGGAACTCTCCACAACATCCATACCCTGACAGTTTTATAGGTGGGATATGGACATTCTGAGCCCTTTCCTCAAGCACCCAGACAACTGAAGTTTTTAGTGGTAGTAGTGGACAACTTTACTAAATGGATCGAGACCGAACCTTTGGTAACCATTACCTCGGCCAAAATCCAAAAATTCACATGGCACCACATCATTACAAGATTTAGTATCCCGAAGTCCATCATCACGGATAACGGGATGTAATTCAAAGACAAAAGATTTGAAGAACTACTCGCTGGTTTGAAAATCAAACACTATTGTAGCACTGTAGGGAACCCTCGGACAAATGGGCAAGCTAAAGCCGCTAACTGGGTTATTGTTTGCAAGCTCAAAAGAAGACTGGATGAAGCCAAGGGAAACTGGGCCGAACAGCTCGACCACGTCCTCTGGGCCTACCGTACTATGCTCCACTCTACGACAGGTAAGACTCCCTTCAAGCTCACTTACGGGTATGCGACAATGATCCTGGTAGAAATAAGAGAACCCAGATGGCACCTTCAACATTTCTCAGTAGACAGCAACCCCAGGCTGATTAGGGAGGACCTAGACCTCCTAAAAGAAAGAAGGCACATCGCTCATAAACACGACGTAGCCATCAAATAGAAGACGGCAGCACGCTACAACTTGAAAGTTGTCCCCAGAAGATTCCAGCCAGGCGACCTTGTACTCCACAGGGCTGACGTCAGAGGAAAGAATGCCTCCCAGGGGAAGTTGGATCCAAACTAGGAAGGCCCCTACCGCATTGTGACTAGCACCGGCAAAGGAGCTTATACCATCAAAATGCTAACAAGCAAGTCGGTGAAGAACTTTTGGAATGCGGACAAACTCAGAAAGTACTATAACTAAGTACCTTCTGAGGCCTAGTCTTAGTTTACTTCATGTTCAACCTACTCCAAACACTACGGGAACACTTTGTATGACCTTAGCCCTCTCTTGCATCAATAAAACAAAGTGATGTTTTACTCTACTCTAAGGACGTTCTAGATGGATAGGCTACCACGGTACCCCTTGAGAGTGTCTTGTGCTAGAACGGTTGTGCAGTAGAAAAATCCCAAGTCCTGGAAAAATTCTCACACCGAACCATACGCACAAAAGACCCTGGCAAGGACCATTTATGCCAAGGTCAAAAGGGATCCTAAACACCCAAATTATTGGTGACGGACCCCAGACAAGACTTTATTTATGCCAAGGTCAAAAAGGATCCTAAATACCCAAATTGTTGGTGACGGACCTCAGACAAAGCTTTATTTATGCCAAGGTCAAAATAGATCCTAAACACCCAAATTATTGGGGACGAACCCCAGACAAGGCTTTATTTATACTAAAGTCAAGAAGGATCTTGAAAGCCAACTTAATTGGTAATTGATCCTAGACAAGGTCTCCTTTATTCCAAAGTCCCAAAAGGGGACCACGAGTCCAAAAAGGGCATTGGACCTCGGGTAAGGTCTTTTATTCTAAAACCTAAGTCCTAAAGGGGATCACAAGTCCAAAAAGGACACTATGCCCCAAACCATGGTTCCTAATGTACGAGTAAAACCTAAGTCCCAAAGAGGGACCATAAGTCTAGAAAAGGCGTTGGACCCTGGACCATGGATTCTAATACCTGCAGACTTCCTAAGAATTGCAAAATTAACATCATAATGGGCATTGGACCCAAAACGATCGATATAAAAATAATCATATAAGGCAAGACAAGACAGAATAAAGGTGAAAGAAAATAAATTAAAGACCCTATTAACTAAAGGTGATTGTCTTTACAAGGTCAATAACCCCACGCAGGGGGCAAGCAAATTATTAAAGAGAAAGGAAGGAACAGCAGGCTATACCTCGGCTTCATTCCCCCCTATCCTCTACTGACTCACACCCGGATCCCCATCAGTTAAATCCATCACAAGAGCAGGAAACTCTTCAACAATGGTAGGAGCAGCCGGTCCACCAACCAGCCCTACAACGACCAGATTCTCATCCCGAAAAATCTTATCCAAACTAATCTCCCCTAAAGCTAACTCCACCTCAGGATTGAAGTACTGAACTTGGGCAATCGCGTTATAGAACTGATCAGTGCCTATATTGGTGCTGATGGTCAACAAGTCATCGCCTTTCTTCTCTAGTTCCATTACCCTGTCCTAAAGTATGGTGCAGGCAGCATCAAACCGTTTCTTTTTCGCAGCAAGAAGAGCCTGAGAGTTAGCAAGCTCTTTTTCAACCCTAGCAAGCTTTGCATCCAACTCCTCTTTTCCCTTAAAGGCCTCCTCTAGTCATCATTTTGCCTCAGCATCCGTCGCCCTTAGCTCACTCTCGGTCCTTTTTTCAAAATCTGCCACTGACCTCTCAAGGAGCCAGGCTTCAGCGACAGTCTGAAGAGCAGAAGTCTGAAATAAAGATAGGGCCTCGGGAATTTTACGTCGAGTGATGAGCTTGAAAACATCATTACTCAAAAGAATCTCATCGATGAATTCTGCAGGAACCCTATCCCCAGTAATAAGGGGCAAATGGTTCACCCTCTGACTAGGATCTCCCTCCACAACCATGATTTTGCCCTGCCCCCCTGCCGAAGCGCCTTCCACGGCCTTCCTCTTCTTTCCTTGTTGGGGCTGAGCCGCGACTTCAAGACCCGGTTACTATATCACTAGAGATCGGGGAGTGGCAGGTTGAGTGCGGGAAGATCCAACTTGATTCCTCCTCGCCTTAAATGCTTGGAGCGCCTCTATTAAAGCCCCAACACCCTTGTTAGTGGCCATGTTATCTGTAATGGGGAAAGAGGAAAGTATTATAAACTCAAAGAAAGCAAATACAAAGAGAAAAATAAGGTGGGCAACAATGCACATATACAGATTCAATTCCCTACTAAGAATGGCCCAAAGGTACTCGTCGTTAGAAATGTTTATAATATCCTTGCACTTAATCGGGCTAACCTTTGAACCCTATTCAGTTAAAAATTCAACCTATTTAGCATCCTTCTCATTTAAATCCTCATTCACTTTCTCAATGGATTCGATGGGGATGTCCCAAGTGTGCCGATTTCAGTACAAGCAGAATTTTGGCTCCCCGTTATTCTTCAAGTTGAAAGGTTGGGTGCCTGACACAATATTTAATTTAAAGAATTTATGTTTCCACTTCTTGTAGCTATCCTGGAAAATCTCATTTACTCTCCTTCTGGACCTCAATTTGACAAACATCTAGGATTGCTGCAAGGTACCTCCCCCCTAAATACTCCATCACATTAAGAAGTAGAAAAAGGCTCCCTTAGAACACCGAAGCCTGACCACCCGACAAAGTCTCTCAAAAGCTAATATGTTACCCCAGCCATTAGGGTGAATCTGAGTCGGGGCGGCTTGTAGGGTCCGAAGAACCGATATTTGAAAATCGATAAGTGGGAGTCGGAGACCATAGTCTAAGAAGAGGCCTTCGTACAAGAACATAAAATCTTGACCTTCTTCCCGTTGCATACACACTCTATTGTCATGCTCTGGATATAGAACTTAGAATTCTCGTTCCCCCAAACCCCTTTTCGTCAACACCAGATAGCCTAAAAACTCTCTAAGTCTCGCCTCCGAGGAATACATAGAAGTATGATTCCAAACATCATTGGTAACCCAAGGGTAAGTGGGCTTCATGGGGGCAAGAACCAGAGGCTCCTCTTCGATCGCCCTCAGTTGCCTCACTGCCCTCTTCCTCACAATTGAAAACCTGGAAAACACTCATCGAGACCGTTAAGCTAATGTAAGAATCAAGGGCTCCTATCGATTCAGAAAAAAAACTAACAGGCCCAAGGAGGTCCACACTCATCTTCAAACCTTTGAATCGTGGCCTCGAAGTCCATGAAGGTACAAACCTTATTTGGACTTCCTCGCCGCTTGGATGTTTCACAGGGGGCATAAAAAGTAAACACAAGCAAAGAGTGATAAAGGGCATACCTTTGGAGTCTGCAAAGACAGGAGACTGAAAAAATTTTAGTTAAAAGCAAGTGAACCACTACAAGCCACTTGGAATCACACCACCTTGTTTGAAAAACTTGTCAGAGACTGGTTTCTCAGAAGATCACGGGTGTTCAAGAATAGTAAGAGAATATAACTTTAAACCCCAATTAAAGGGGGCGAGATGGTTTAGGGGCACATTTGTTAAAACCACTTCAGTTTTGAAAAGATACTCATTATGGCACGTGAAATACTATGCACATCCTCTCAACCAAAACACGCCACATGGCCTTCACAGCTGTTATGGAAGTTGAGAGGATGGTTACATAGCAAACCAAGGGACATGCAACCTCAGCAAGCCAACTCCATAAATCTTATATGGACCCCAAAGGCAAGAGCGATGACTCGCCATTTTGTTGTACCAACAACCAAAAGCCGAGTTGGGGGCAACATGACTACGGAGTGAGCGTTGGACCCACCCTGGACAACATAAGGTGAAAAACAGAAGTAGGAAATAGCAGAGATACAAGATAAATTCTCAGAGAGAAAAATTAAATTTTATTATTTTCATTCCATACATCGTTAACCTCCACGGAAGGAGAAAGGAAAAATACATTAAGGAAAGTGAAAATAGTGTCAGTAAGAGAGCTTAAGGAAGAAACTGACATCACGGCAAAAGCACCCAGCTGCATTGTCACATCCACAGTTCCTCCACTCTCTTCACCGAAACAGACTGAAGCCACCCCACTTCTTCTTCCCTATCTCTTTCACAGTGATAATAACTGTCAATCCCGGTTACCTCTTCGCAAAGCAAGTCTAAGAAAGAAGATCACCCCAAGTTACTTCCAGAGGGTTTTTCTTTCCTCTGGGCTGGGATTCTTACATATCTAACCACACTACAAAGAAGATCGGTCTGGTGCCTCGAAATAACCTAAGAAAGAGGCAAGGGGAGGGGCAGAGTACTCTCTAGTGTCCCTATCCATTGGTTGACGAGAGCATCATTCCATCCTAATAACACGTTGGGTCAGGAACCCCCGTGTGAGAGAAAGGCTTCCGCCTCCCCAAATGCATTGTGACCCAACATTACGCCAAGAAAGAAAAGTTTCTATGAGAAAAAGAAATTACTTGTAGAAAATCAATCACTTCAGGAGTTTCGAAGAGTTCATGAGAATAACCCTAACAGGGGGCAAAACCCTCCATATAAGTGCAAAAAATGAAGGGGAAACTACTCTCTGAAAGAATGTCATTCTCAGATAGAATTACAAAGCGAAATGAGAGGGATGCCAACTTCAGTGGAAACATTCTCTATTTATGGAGAGAATGAAGCACTCTGATTGGCCTTGTAAAATGTGAACTGATTGTGTGATGGTAGCCACATTTAATGCTCACAGTTTCTGATTAGTCACAGGAGTAGCGGGCAGTTGGGAAACAATACGAAAATGAGATCCTCTTTAAAGGATATTTAATTCTCAATAAAGTCAAAGCAACAGTTTCCTAAAGAAACGCAGAATCCTACTAGCTGTTTCAGAGATAATACTCAGAGTTTACACAAAGAACGCCTAAGGTGATCCCAAGGATTGATACTTGGGGGCAATGAATTTGCGAGACATAACAACATATCATGGACACCGGCATTTCGCGTAAAACAACCAGGGTCCGATGTTAATTTTCTGGACTCTTGTGTTAACCGTATGCTCGGATGATCCAGCTAAAACTTGACACTTGGCTGTCCTTCCAAGCGCCAAGTTAGGGGAAACTATTCTAGACCATGATCTAGGATCCCGTCTAGTTGGACCAACCCGGCACACGTATAACCGAACTTCACCCTAGACGACGTAGCTAAGGCCTTGAAGGTAGTCCAGACCTTGGAGCCATGCACACTGAGCGATGTTGGGCCATAATATCAAGATTACTAGATACGTGCAAATGATATATCCCTAAATATCCGTAACTGTCAATCATATATTTACGATATTATATGACTCATAATTGTCTCAGATCGATAAGTAGCTCTTGTATTAAGAGTTCCTAACTTATAGGGATTCATCCCAATAATAGTGGGAAAGTAATCCTTACTAGGATACTAATCCTAAATACATGTATTCAATACAGATCGCATGAGCATTCTATACGTTCTATAAATACAAGGCTAAGTAGCATTAATCAGGTATCAGTAAATTACTCAATATACACTACCTTACTTGTGCACAATCTAACTTGAACGTTGAAGTCTTTTTGCAGGTACCCATCTCTTGTCTCAACACGCTCGATCGATGCTGCTCAAGGAGAAAACTACCATATACGTGTCTATCTCTGGTATCCTCTAAATCTACTTCAAAACATATATTAATTTTATTATCATAATAAGAATCTAATAAGGTACTATTTTCTAAATAGTCCGTGCATTGCACAGGCTAAACAACTAACTAGTTTATTTCTATCATTGTAGGAAATGTTTGTATTATTTATATGTTTTTTAGCTGAGTGTATTATTTATATGTTAAGCACATATAAAAAACAACATTTTAACACACACATTTTTAGCTGATGTGTATTATTTATATGTTAAGCACATATAAAAACAACATTTTAAAACATTGTTGTCCTGCACAATATACAAAAAAATTTAATGAATGATACAATCATATTAATTTCTATATATATTTTAATTTCTTTGTGATTGTGTCACATAAAAATTAATTATTGTATAAATAAATTCTTTAATTATTTAAAAATTTACTTATCATGCATATCACACGAGTACAAGTCTAGTTTTCTTTTATAATAGAACTTTCTCCTGTTAATAAGTGAAAGGAAAAGGAAAAGATGAAAATCTGAGTTTTAAAATAGTTCAATAATAGTTCTATATACTCAAAATTCTGTGCTATCATAATAGATTATTATTTTGATAACAAAAATCTAGGTTGGGATTACATTTATGTAAATTTATAAGGTTGAATAAACATAATTGAAAACATGGGAATTAATTAAAGATTAAATTATAGATTTTCCGCTTCACTTTTAACAATTTTCCATTTGAACTTTAACATTTTGCAATTCACAATTTTTTCTTCAAAATCTTAATTCAAGTTCCATACATTTTTACTTCTCAATGCTATGAAGTATTTGACTCGGAAAAGAGAATAAACATAATGATTTACTTGGCATTGCAATGTAAAAAAGATTGATAGAAATAGCGAAGTGCTAAATACTTAAAGTTAAAGCTGATAATTTACTAAAATTAAAACTTCAAAAGAATCATTTACCAAAAGTAAAATTAAAGCGGGCAAATTACTATTTAACTTTAACTTAAATTTAGAATAAATTACATAAATGAAGATAATTGCTTATTTTTTCCGTTAAATTGACTTTATTTTTGGGAAGAGCAAATTGACTTCTTGTAAACAAGTCAATAAAGCGATCCTCCAGTGGTTCTGATGCAAACAAAGAAGTCAAGTTAGTGTTACACGTTTTTACTTTCATCTATTACTTGTTTGTTTAGAAGCTATTAATACTCTTGAGTACTGAGGAGGAAACTTAATGTTTGTTGTGGTTTGTCTTGTAGGTAGTATTCAGAATTAATTAAAATTAAACATTATTTGATTTAAATTGATTTGATTTAATTTAAAAATTAATTTTTTATTTAAAATTTATTTAAAAATAAAATTTAAATTAATTTAAAAATCAAATTTTGTGTTTACAATTCATTAAAATAGAAATTGATTTGATTTGATTTTATTAATTTATATTTTTACTCTTATAGAGGAGGGATCAGCTTACACCAGTGTAAGTCTTTTTTCTCTTACACTCATTTTCAACCGTTGGTTCTACTTTCATCTAATGACTGAGATTATTTCATTAAAGACAACCATTAGATGAAAGTAGAATTAACGGTTGAAAACGAGTGTAAAAGAAAAAAGATTTACACCTGGTAAGTTGATCCTTCCTCTTGAGGAGGATCTTTTTGAGAGGATCTTTTCATTTTCAACCGTTGGTTCTACTTTCATCTTGGTTGAGATTATTTCATTAAAGGCAACCATTAGATGAAAGTTTTAACGGTTGAAAACGAGTGTAAGAGAAAAAGTTTACTTTCATCTAATGGTTGAGATTATTTCATTAAAGGGCAACCATTAGACTTTCAAAGTGAGATTATTTCAATTAAAGTAGAAAACTATTGAAAAAGTGTAATTAAGAGAAAAGTGTAAAGAAAAAGACTTACACGTGGTGTAAGTTGATCCTCCCTCTTTTTGAGGAGGGATCAGCTTACACCAGTGTGAGTCTTTTTTCTCTTACATTCATTTTCAACCGTTGGTTGTACTTTCATCTAATGGTTGAAATTATTTCATTAAAAGCAACCATTAGATGAAAGTAGAATTAACGGTTGAAAACGAGTGTAAGAGAAAAAAGTCTTACACTGGTGTAAGTTGATCCTCCCTCTTTTTGAGGAGGGATCAGCTTACACCAGTGTAAGTCTTTTTTCTCTTACACTCATTTTTAACCGTTGGTTCTACTTTCATCTAATGGTTGAGATTATTTCATTAAAGGCAACCATTAGATGAAAGTAGAACCAACGGTTGAAAATGAGTGTAAGAGAAAAAAAACTTACACTGGTGTAAATGATCCCTCCTATATAAAAAATAGTTAAAAGTAGTTATTAAAGATAAAATAATCTATTTATTTTAAATTAAATTAAATTTTAATAAATTTTATTAAATTTAATGAAATTTATAGAACAAAAGAAATAAAATTTATGAAATTTTAAAAATTAAATTATTTTTTATTTTTTAATATTTAAATAAAATATTTAATTTAATTTAATTTATAAATAAAATTATTTTTTATTTTTTTACATTTCAAACACACTCATAAGAATGAGTGGTGGAAACAACAAAATGGAACTTTGACTGAAGGAGCCAAGGCTGGAACTGGAAAGCAACCCATTGGAATTCTGGAGAGCCCCTCGTGTTTTCACAAATCCATTTCAATCCAATAGCACAAAAGCAAAATGATCCGGTTGGATAGCAGAATTAGAATTGAAATATAGAATTTTAATTTTAATTTTAATTTTTTCAGAATTAGAATTAGTTTAGAATCTTAAATTCTATATTTGGGTTGTCAAAAAATTAAGATAAAAAATTATAATTTTAAATTTAATTATAATTTTATTGTTTAAAAGTATGATCTAAAATATTAAAAAAAAAAAATTATTTACGAAATTAAAATTAATAAAAATATTCACACAATAATATTTTTTATAATATAATAGTCATTTTTTTATATAAAAATTTTCATGAATTTTTTTAAAAAAAAATAAATAGTTATTATAATAATTTTTATATAAATATAAAAATATTTTTTTATATAAATATAAAATCTCAATAAATATGATTGTTCACAAATAAATGTAGAGAGAGAGAGAGAGAGAATAATTTAATTTTTAAGTTATGAAATTAGTAATTTTATGATATAAGTTAAGAATTGAAAAAGACTTAATTTAATTATTTTTTAATTTTATAAAATTAATTTATGGAATTACAATTCTAATTTTAAATAACATTTAAATATAAAAATTAAAATTAAAAAATCAAATTCTAATTCTAGACTCTAATTTCATATTCAATTTCAATAGCATAAACTAAAAAATATTACATTCTTGTCGTTGGAGGACAAGTATGAAAAAGCTATCAACTTGTGAGTGTCAGCCGCCAAAAACGAAGTAAACAGATCAAGTAATTTAACCAATCAACAATGGTGCTTTTGGTTCCTTCTTGTTGGTACTAGGATATAAAATTGGAGGTCTGAAAGTAATTATTTCCTTACATCTTACCAATTTAATGATGCGATCTTTTTCTGTAAGTTCAAAAAAAAAAATCGTAAATCCTGCAGCAACATCTATAGCTTCCAATCGGGAATGCTTTGTAATGTGCATGATCAACAGATTGCATATGCAGTCCATCATGAGTTCTAATCAATGCCTTCTAATTGGGTGCAAAAAAATTGTAAATATTAAATAAAATTTATAGCATCTTAGTGCTTAGGCAACACGCCTAAATCTCTGCCATCTTATTGCTTGATGCATCATTATTGAATATTATCTAATGTTTGGACAGTCTTGGACCAATCTTAGCTCATCCTAGTGATATGATATTTTGTGTAAGTGTGTCCGACATATGGCAACCTTTTTATTCTAGAGTAGTTTTATGGAGAAGAAGAATTTTCAAGAGGTTAATTTTTTCACCATAACATATTACATATATATTGAAATTAAGAAATTTATTTATTAACAAACAATTAAAAAAAATTCCACTAATATGAGTGTTTTTTTTTTTGATCTGTCCACTAATATGAGTGTTGTATCTTTCCTTAAACTTATCTTTTTATCTAACCACTTTTCTTTGTGCTCATGAATAGACAAGTAGTATAATATTGAATTTTGACCATTATTAATTTGACGGGTTATACAGTCTTAAATTTGAAATTGAGAATCCAGCCAATTTTACTGTGTTCGCTAATAGTAGTAGTTTTTAGGCTGAAATGTATTTTAACATTCTAATTTATTCACCCCAATTATACTTTCTTTCTTGATTTATAAAATTAGATTTACAATCATGTGATGCACGGATAATAGAATTAATAAAATTAATGAAATAAATGATAAAAAAATTTAAAAATCACTAATCCAAAAAATAATAATTAAAACATTAAGATAATAATTATTTTTGATGATATAAAACATAATAATTTCGGTAACATATTAATTTTACATAAAGATTTTTTTAATCTTGCATTCTACCTAGAGTTATTAGTTATTAAAAAAATTAAAAAACACCATTATAATAAAGAATTGTCTTTATTTTGACAATCAAAGTCGTCAAAAGAACTATCTTTATCAAATAAATTTTAACAAATATTAAATCTAATAAAAATAATAGAAAGAATCGAATTGTATATTAAATAATTATTTTTTAGTGTTCCACTATCTTTCATGATCCAGATAACAGCTCCCACAATAAGGAAAAATAACTGCCACAAACCACATGATTGGAGTAAAGGGTCACAAAAAGCGCAGACACTAAAGCTTAGCTTCCTGATTGGAGCCGCAACAACCAGATAAGTCTGAATATATATGGCTGAGTTAAATCTACCATCCTAGTAGTCTGGTTAACTTAGTGGTGATTGAAATGCCACCCACCACTAGTGATGACAATTTTATCCGTATCTATCAGTAATATTTATAACAGAATGGATATAGAAAAAAAAAATTTATTGGTATAAATATCCATTTATATTTTATTCCTATTTAATAAATAGGATAGAAGCGGGTGCAGATATCCATAAATAAAAGTACAAAAATACTCTTATATAAAATTATCAAAAAACCTGATTATATATATTAAAATGTGCTGCGCTTCTCACAGTCAGATCGTGTCTCACTCACTCTCACTCCGTCACTTGGTCACTCCCCCTCCCCCAACTCCCAATGGCTAATCCCTTACCAGCTACCGGCCTACCACCGACACACACACCCACCCAAAGTCAATTTTAGAAAGTCCTAAATTCCCAATTCCCAAACCGTGCAGTCCGTGCTCTCAGACGAATCCAAGCAGAGTTGGTGAGGATTAGATCAGAGATAGTGAACAGGTTTATGGCATGAAATCCTCAACAAATTGCTACTATTTCCTCACGCGCTGCAATTTTATCTGAAGATGACCATCATACCACATGCAATTAACAAAAACTTTTGCTTCAGATATTTGATGAGTTGTTCTCCAGTAAAAGATGGAATCAACATAAAGTGTCCCAAAGAGAAGAATAGAAGACAAAGCAAAATGTGCTTTCCTACTATTCTTTCTCCTTTAACAGATGGTTTTAACAGATGGTTTTCATGACCATTCGATCTGATTGAGGTCACTGCAGCAAGTTCTTGAATCAAAAATGATTTTCTTACATCATTTTATATGAAACACTATTTTTCACATCTTTTTGGGTGGATATGATTAAGTGAGAGAAAATAATAAGAAAAAATAAGTATAATGAATTATATTGAAAAAGTGTGAAAAGAAATATATGCACTATTTATGATAAGAATATCATTGCTATTCTTAAATGACAACACAATCACTTTTTAAATTAACTTTTGGAACTATTCTCACCAACAAAACAACATTTTATTAATTTTATTAATTTTTTTATAATTTATTAGATACTTGTAGATATCTGTAAGTATCCATTTACGCATAAAAAAAATGAAAAATAAGTACTTGTACAGATATGAAAACAGAGACAGAAGTAGATATTATTTACAGGGACAAGGAACGGGAGACTACTACCCGTCCTCGCCCCGCCCCGTTGTCTTCGCTATCCACCATAGACCTAAAAGAAAGTAACCACTAACCAGAAAACATGAATATAAGGTACAAAATTCAAATGCATAAAAAGATAATTGCGTATTTTGTACTTACACCAGGTTGTGGCCATATGCAGGAGCTTAATAATGGCACGGTTACGACAATCACCAAAACTTGGAAGAAATTGATTTGAGTTACTATATAATGTTGCAATAAACACACTATCAATTAATACATGTAATAATGTTTGATTTAATATAAGTTTAGTAATAATTATGGAAAATTTATGCCTTTATTACTATATTTAAATAAAGAATTTTTCTAACAAATGTTCTAAATAGAAAGTCGAAATAAGAGTACTTGTTAAGGAAATTAAAATAAAAAATTTTAAATAAAAAAATATTTTTTTAATTTTTAGTATATTAAATATTTTATTTTTATTAAAAAATTCCTATTTTATCTTCCATTATAAGGCCACTTGTTAGCAAAATCCTTAAATAAAATCTCTTCTTTGAACATTTATTGCCTTTATTTGTTATTTTAGTTCTTAAATAGAAAACTTAGAGAAAATTTACAAGAGATTTAATAGGAGATTTGAAGAATGTTGAGATCAAAATCACATCAGAAGCAGATTCCATAATCTCTTACTTTTCTGCAGTAAATTGGGCATATATATGTTGAGCTACAAAAGTTTGAATTAAGTGATTTCAAAGGCTATGGAAAATTAAGACACAAAGTTACAACTTTCAAGTTAATTCGCACTCTAAAATAAGACATGGATCATGTCTTTTCACATAACCCCCTGTGCTTTTGCAGTAGACCATAATGAGTTCTACAAATTTGCGTATTTTGGGTTTACTAGGCCTGGACTCTCTTATCTTGGGTAGAAACAAGACTTCTAGACCTACTCTAACTATTTAGGGTGCATTCTCCATTATAAAGAAGAAGAAGAAAAGAAGAGAACCATATAAGTGATGTGAGGAAAAAAACTTCGATCAAGAAACAAGGATTTGAAGTGGAATTGATGACACAAGGCATCCATTGAAGAAATTTGACTTTCTACATTATTCCTCTCCATTATTCTTTCTTCACTTGGATAGATTCATGATTGCTATTATATCTTTTGATTTCATGTGTGCTTTAATGACTATAAGGGGCTAGATCCTTTTTTTTTTAAAAAAAATTCGATATAACTCTCCTACTTTTTTATGATGAATGCTTGATTTATACTTTTATTAATATGGAATTACAATTTCTTGATTCATTTATTGTGTGCTTAATGCTTACAGTATGTTGTCGACCATTTTTGCACAATTTTAGGTATTAGACATAGAATAGACAAATGAAGTCTAATATTAGAAAATTAAGGAATTGAACATAGGAATTATGACCTAGAGATAGACTTAATCCTTGAAGGAGCAATAGACGTCATAGACCTTAATGAGTTTTGATTAACGTAATATCCATGAGAATGATATTATTTTAATCTTAACATATTTCTTCTGCTTTAAGATAGGACATTAAATAAAACAGGATAATCTACCTTCAAGTATGTAATGGAACATTAGAAAAGAATGATTGACTTTCATCATAATAGGTAGATGTGGTGAACCCCTAGTCCCCTAGTCCTAGAGTCTTAGAACATGTTTGGGAAAGATTAAATCTTTCTCATTCAGCTATTTTTGGAGGATTAAGTTGTTTTGTGAAATAATTATTATATTTGGATAAACAGATTATTTTTTAAAATTTTTTTTACACAAAATTCAATGCAAAATAAAAGTTTTTTTCAGCTAATAATCATAAGCTAAAAATTGAAGCTTATGATTTTAGTTTATAGATTATTTTTTACATTTTGATATGTAAATACTATTTTGTCCTCAATTAAATAATTTTTTTAATCATTCTATACTTATTTTAGTAATTTAATACATAAAAACGATTCTTTTTTATATCATCCAAACGAATCATATTAGCTTAAAATCACTTTACAGCTAATGCATTTAAACATAAAAATGAATTGATTATAATCGATTATAACAATAATCGATTATAATCGATTATAACAATAATCAATTATCAGCATAATCTATAATTTTCAGCTTTTCCAAACAAGCCCTTAGTCATTGGTTGATTCCTCATTAGTTTTGTTTGCTTGCTTGCCTTCACATTTCATTTTCTTTCTTATTTAAACCCTGTCAACACTTTTGATAACCTAAATAATTAAAATTGTTACGAGTTTCATTACAAGAAATTCACTAATTAACGACAGAAAATTACCTTGCTCTCATTAAACCTTGTTAACAAGGGCTTTTTCTGTCACTTATTTCGAAATGCTAATCAGCAATGTAAAAAAATTCTCTCACTAATCTCTCGATTTCCATCGCTAATCTCTCACTAATTTTTATTAGTGAGGGAAAAATTTCATCACTAAATTCTAAATGCTAATTTGTAAATTTCTTACAGTGCTTGGTAATCGCATGATTCTCATGGAAACTATATTGTACTAATCTCTTTATCACTTGTCGACAACTATGCACTTGCAGAATCGGCACAACATCATAGTAGCCATCATATACATCAGTGCCCTTAAGCCAATGAATAAATTTTCTAAAAAAAAATACTTGTATCTGAGATACCAATTCTCAAATATTTCCCAATGCTAGGATGAAATCACCCTCAAGGCTTTACCATGGTTTCTCCAGGCCAGAATACTCCACACACACACATATACAATGGTTTTGAGTACAGAGATTCTTGGGGCAGTGGCACCATTGATAATTCTAAACAATTGGACCAATAAACTAGTTGCTTTAGGTTGGTGTGCGATGGTGCCAATTACTTTGATAACTTCGTATGCAAATTGAATTAGGGAGCTATCTGTAGTATCAGTTATGCCTGTTACACCTGCCATCTTGGCCTTTACAACGAGCCCAAGTAGCATGTTGCTCCCTTGGTGAATGATTTGCATGGAATCGAAATGTGAATGCCTTTCACTTAGTTTAGTTAACTACGAATGTCTGTCAAAAGGAAATATGGCTACTTTGAACATGATAGAGAAAATCAACTGCATAAGCTAGATGCCATGCGGATACACAGTCATAGGGATATATAGACCATATGTATGCATTCAACTCAATAGAAGCATGCATTAGCTGACTTTCCAACTAACCTATCCCACCTAAGAATAAATTTCTTTTTTCATTTTTGGATTTAGCGTATACATAGGTAAGGTAAGAACACTTGCTTGGAATTTACATATGTCAACTGCAGTTGCTATTAATAGTCCAAATTTTGCAACTTTGCCACTTGTAGAAATGCAAGAGAAAAAAAGCCCCAAGTACTTTACATCATATCCCCTTAAATAAAGGTGTATATGGCTAAACTTTCTCTTCTTGTACTATTAATTCTACTTCCAATAGTTCTCACATTTATTCATAAGCTTTGGTTAAATCAATGCTGCACCAGTGAAAGTATAAATTAAAATAAACTAGACGTAGATAAAAAACAATTGTTTCATATTTTATTTGATTACAATTTCATACGATAAACACTATCTATTAGCAGTTATATGAATAGGTGTCACGTGAAAAATTCACTTTTGGGAGTTACTATACCACCACTCCCACTTGGGCTGTGGTGAGACTTAAAACAATGTTTTTGAGTCTTTGTCCCATATTATTAGCCTTGTTCTTATTAACCATTAATTCAATCAAATCACTTCCATGTATAATATTGCAAGTTTAATATTCATTAACAATAGGAGGAATTGCAAATTAACTTGGTGTCAGGAGTGAAAGTGAAAATGGAGTTTTAGATGATCTGCTTGCAATTCCCAAAAATAAAAAATATATATAGAGAGAGAATAAATTATGCGCTAATAACTAAAACATTAATGCAAATCAAAAGGTAACAACTTCAAAGAAACCAAGAGTTTTTGAGTGAACAACTTCCTTTCTCCCTAAATAAAGAAGAAACAATAACATGTTCATATAAAAGGAAAAAAATATGTTATCTTGATTTAATTAAACAACAATAAATTAGAAAATTTAAAAGTTAAGTATTAGGGATTAAACCAAAATGCTTTAACACCATGAGCAAACTACATATTTTATCAGTAAACCAAGAGTTGGACAATATTGAAATGCATTTGCCTTCTAAATTTCTTTGAAATATTGGATAGAAATTATACAAAAGAATGGCCTCAAATCCTGTAGAGCAACTACAATTGTATGACTCTGAAAAAACATAAGAAAAAATCCATCAGTGAACCATTCCTGCCCGATAAATAAGGCATTTCCGGTGGCCATTTATGTCGGGAAACATAAGGAAGATATAAAAAAAATTACCTTTCTAGCGGAAATATTTGCTGGAAAGTAAATTTCCAGTGAACCAATCATCAATACATCCTCCGCAAACAAAATGCAGAATGACGCAACAAATGTTTCAAAATTTCTAACGGCAGATCCACAATTACCAAGGGTATGGTTTTGTAAACTATTTGGCGGATTTGTCCACTAGAAATTTTAAAAATTTGATGGAAGTCATTTTCCAGAGGATACACTAGCCCAAAAAAAATCCACTGAAAACCTTAATATAAACCCTCCCGCGATGCTCCTTTTCCATTTCTCCTTATTAAGATTAATAATGCATATGAGAAAGAGAAAAAGAACAAGGAAGAAGAGAAAAGTAGTTAAGGTACTCTATTGTAAAAGTAAATTAGTCAACCTTACAAGAATAAAAAAAATGATAAAAATATATATGCAACAAATAAAAGACTAAACTACTCTTAAGATAAATAAAATAAGTAAAACATAAATACACCATATTATCTAACACTCCTCTCTTCTTCTCTTCTTTCTTCCTCTCTTTCTATCATTTTCCAATCACTCCTCTCTCTTCAATCACTCTCTTTTGCCTCTCTCCACCTCTTTTCTACCTGTCCGGTCATTCTCAATCTCTCGACCAACTCCAGCGATGGTGATGTTTTGTGGCCAAACGTGCGTGCCACGGTGTTGTAACATCTTCGCCTCTCCGATGACTCTCTGTACATCTCTGACATCCGGCCTCCATTGTTGGTGCATGATGGTGGTATTTGGAGGAGTGTGCCTTTGTAACTGCTTAGGTTGCAGCACCTACGTGCATGCATAGACCTAGAGCATAGGGTGCATGCATGGTATATCATACTATTACTATCATGTGTGTGTGTGTCTGTATATTCTGTTTTTGTATGTTAAATGTAGTTACGAGGTTATGATATATATATATATATATATATATATATATATATATATATATATATATATATAGAGAGAGAGAGAGAGAGAGAGAGAGAGAGAGAGAGAGAGAGAGAGAGAGTCCAAAAATTTGGCATAAAAAGAGAGTGAAATTCGTTCAGATTAAATTATAAATAATAAATAATTTAACTATATTTTTGTATTATATGAGCATTCAATAATTAGATAAGTATATAAATACTAATATGAAGTTACAGAAGACTAATAAAAAAAAAAGAAATTAGGGGTAACTACATCACTTTGGTCTATCATTAACATTTAGTTTTGCCACTAAGCAGGGACATATTTAGAAAATATTTAATGAAAGAAATTGAAAATTATGAATCATATTATTAAATATAAAAAAATTAAAGTTAACAAATAAAGGCGTATTCACCTTTAAATTATTTAGTGAGTTAAGATCAAAATATAATATTTTAAATTAAAGATAAATATACTCTTATTTGTTTACTTTAAAATATTATTTTTCTTTCATTATATAAGAAGATTTATGAATAAAGTGAAAAAAGTAAAAAAATAATATTTATATTAGATATTAAATGCATTACAATAGTAGTTGTCCTTTATATCATGATTTATAAGCAAAATTAAGTTTTATATATATATATATATTAAAAAAAGAAAGAGAGTGAAGTTAAAAGTAAGAGAACTAAAGATTTATTATATAAAGATTAAAAATTAATAGAAAAATGAGTTGAAATTTTAATATCAATGTATATAAAATAATTGTGAATTACATGTCAAATACATATTAAATATAAACTCTTTTAACTTCATTATTTTTATTTTTGATGTATAATTTTTTCTTGACCTCTTCCGAGGTTAGTACTTATAATATTGATACTTTTTTGTTTGAGAAATTATTCAAATTTTTTTACTTTATATTTTTAATGAGACTTTGTGTAATGTTTGTACATAAAGTAGGGGGATATATATAATTTTGTAAATAAAGAAGAATGTTAGAGTGTAATAATAATATATAAAATTAAAATATATGTATAATTTTTAAATAAAAATGTCAATATAATAAGTATTAATTTTATAAAAAATTAATATAATTATTTTTTTATTTTTTAATAAATTTAATTAAACTATTAATATTTAAAAGAAATTAATGAGTAAGGAAGGGGGGGGGAGAAGGCCATGCTCGCCCCCGGATCAGTCCCTGCCACTAAGTATAAAAGATTATGGTGATCTCATGTCTAAGAAAAATAATAATCAAAATTGTTAAACTTGCGAGGAGTAATTGTTCTAGTTTTACTATACTAATTTTATAATAAAAAAATTGCAAGACTTAAAATATAATATAATTTAATTAATAACATGTTTATAATGTATATTAATTCAACATTCAACAGTAATTCAAATAAAAAGCTATCAACAAAATCAATTAAAGCGCTCACTAACCTCAGCTCGGATGAACAATGCACGATAATGACAAGGAGGCAATAGGAGTCCTCAGATCTTGATGATATATGATGGCATGCGCGCTGCAAAATATGGAGCTGTGAATTGTGCAAACTGCATATTTTGGATTATTTTTGTATAATTATATTGTTATTCACACGTTTTGCATGTTGATGTGGTATGGTCTATTGTTGGAATAATATGGTTTAGGCAAGTCTGAAACCTCAAGTTAGATGACAATATAGTTGGTTTAAATATATTGGCAGAGGTTAGGATTGAGTGCGTCTGAGCAATTCAAGATTTGACTACTCATATAGCTTATTTTTCATCATCCAGTGATTGTGACAATGATAACTCCAATAATAAGATTATTGGGTGGTACATGTGATAGAAAGTTTGAATTGTGATAGAATTTGACCTTTTATGATGGTGAGAAGGAGATTAAGTAGGGAGATATAACAATAGGAAGAAGAAAAATATTGTGGTTTTGTATAATAAATTTGCATTGTTTTAACAGTAAATTTTCTAGTGGAGATAAGTCGCATAGTGGAGGAATTAGAGAATAAGATGGAACTGAAAGCAATGAAATTTATATAAAGAATGGTGACAACAACAATAATGATACTATACATGAGTTTCGTGGAGAGGAAACACTAGATGAAACTGTGACCTCAACATCATTTGGATTAGGAAAATTGAGTGGATAGTGCATAAACTATTGACCTTGCAGGTAACATTGGAAGCATGTGTCTCCTGCACTCGTCTAATGAGTTTTAGAGAGTGACTAGAAAAAATTAATTTTGAAAGTATTTGGATGAAGTTGAGATTAAGGCGATGGTAGGTGGAGTATATGTAGTTTACTTATTACTTGCAATATAGTAAGAACTTAAGGGAAGAATATCTATAATAAATTAACTTTGGAACTGGAAATGACAATATCTAGAAAAGTGTGTGTGTGTGTATATATATATATTAGCTATTCAATAAATTGCACTCATGTTGAAAGGGTTTTTTATTGGTTTTCTCCAAATGAACTAGCATAAAAATCTTTGCCACAATTCAAAAAGTATCATTTTTTTAAGCGATGTTCATTGTGAAATTCTGCAATCATCATCTATGTCTTCAATCATTAGAAGCACAATTTTTCTTAGCCTACGATCACTTATGCTTATACTCCCATGATATCTAGAGCCTATAAAGGCCAACCTATATACCTTTTCTGGGTGGAGAAGGTTTTGAATATCATTATGGTATAAATAGAAGTGTCAACAAGCTATGAAAAGTCATGTTTCTGATGGTCGAAGACAATGATGATGATTGAAGAACTTCATAACAAACATTGCTTAAAAAAATTATACTTTTCAAATTGTTAGAAGATTGATGTCCCAGTACATCAAGAGAAAAATCAACAGAAAACCCTTTTTAACACAAGTGCAATCGATTGAAAAGATCAAAAGAAAATTAATTTTTTCTAATATTGATACTCCCACTTTCTATACTATTTCATTAAATTTGAATACTATTCCACTGAGTTATTATTGTATTACAAGTTATAAAAAAAAGTATATATGCCTCACCCACCATCACCATCACTCTTGATACTTAAATCTTAAATCTAAATTTTCCTAAAATTAAATTTTTTCTACTACTCTTCAAAAATAGTTAGATGAATCAAACAAACACATGTATCCAATGTCACCTGCAAAGTCAATGGTCTTTTGAACAATTGGTGATATCATTCTTTTAAAAATTTCATTTGTTTTCGATTTTTACCTTATTCCTCGGCTTCTCCACCATGTGTCTTTTTTTTCGATGGAAAAATTATTTCATAAAACCGTGTAAATTTATTATTTTGGACTACAATGCTTTACTTCATCCTTTTGCTATGTCTCCTTCCTTAGCCTCCTCCTCATCACCATCATAAGAGGCAGAGTCATTTTTAGCATTGAAGTCTACTTTCACATTCACCACTTGAAAATGTTATCACAAGAGTCACCATCGTCACTATTAGTAGATGACAAAAGATAATTCAATTAGTCAAATCTCGAACTACTCAATACTCTACTTGCTGGAAGATTTCGGAGGACATTAACATCAAAAAACTGACACACACGTGTCTTTTGACACATCCTTTATTCGGCGGCCTTAACTTGCAAATTTTAGTTTCCAACAAAGGTTATACTAGCAATTTGATTTTGTCGAAAAATTTGCTATGAAATTTTGAATTTTAGGCAGATTTTTTGGCAAATATTGTTGCCAAAAATAGTAATTTTTCTTGAAGTGAGTGTTAAGTTAGCTTTAGCTTGTGTGCCAGTAACAACATAAGATTGGGTCATGATATTCCTGAGCTGACTTCTTTACATATAGCCATCTCTTGCGCTAGTCTAACCTCCAACTTTATATTTCTCAATGTTGGCTTTGATACATTATCTCCACATGAATAGTCAGCATTGATTAAAATTGAGCTTCTGATATTGTCATTAAACCAACTCTTGAGAAAGTTATTATATGTTGTTCTGATTGCACTGCAGACAACCTTTTAAGCTCTACATTCCTTAATCTTTCAATAGGAATTTTAAAGTTAGTTGCCCATGCATATAAATTTAACACTTTCATGTTCACAAGAGCCTAAGAACTAGCCTTCAGTCTCTTATCTTGTGCTAACATAAGTTTTATCTGAGACTTAATACTATAACTTTGCAAATGGAGTATTGCAAAGCATAGTGAGCACTATCACCACCAAGGATGCAGTTGTTGTTATCCCAATAGTACAAAGAATTACTACTCATGCAATACATAACTAATCTATTGAAATACTTCTAGAACATTATGGAGTTCTTATAAATCGAAAATAGTATATGTAGTAAGTGAAAGTCTTATTATTAATTATAAGTATAATTGTTAACTAGAAATTTGAATAGATATAGGAGTCGTAATAGATCACTAGCAATTTTTGTGTGTGGGTACAATGGAGATAATAGACCACTAGTTTTACTCAACTATTTAATAAATAACATTTTAGGAAAATTAAAGTTAATTACAAAGAAATGGAAATCAACAAATAAGAATAGCAATAAACGCACCTCAGAATTTCCTTCAAATGAATTTACCATTAAAATTTAGCATGTGTTTTAAATGAGCACAAGTGTTGTAGATTATGGCTCACTAATTAAGTTAATTTATATATTTATTTATTTATAATGTATAATTATGATCTACTTATGCTCTTTTTATAAATTGCCTCGTCGGCTTCTCCCCTAGTTTCTCACCTTATCTTAAGTGTACACGTTTAGATCTCCTGTTGAATTTCTTTTATCTTTGAACAAGCCTCTTGGTAATAGATGAGACTCTATTCATTTAAACTTGTGGCTTTAAAGAAACACAACATTTATGTAAATAAACTAAAAATAAAAAAGCTGCATTGAGAATATCAAACATTTCATTTTTTCAAACCAAGAAAGCCAACAACATTATTCTTTTTGGTACAAAGGCAAGGTTGAACCCCAAAGAGAAACTAGACAACTAAAGGAATACACCGGGGCAAAGAGACCTCCACATAATTAGCAAGACGGAGAAGGTAAAAATCTTGAGGTCTTTCCAAAATAAAGGTCTCATCACTACAAGAATTTAGTAAATTTCCCTCGCCAGTTCGTCGCTAATCCCTCGCATATTTTGCGAGGGAATAGCGATGAATTAGTTAGGGATAAATTTGTTACTTTTTTTTCATCGCTAAATAGCGAGGGAATGTATTTCCTCACTAATTTGTCATAAATTTAATACAAATGGCGCCTGTATTCCCTCGCAAATCAGCGAGGGAAATTTCATCGCTATTCTGTCATTGCAGAATAAAAATTCGTACCAGTTGTGGATTTGTTATCACCAAATTCCCTTGTTATTCCCTCGCTATTCCATCGCTAATCCCTCGCTAACAACTTATATGATTTCCTTGCTATTCCATCTCTAATCCCTCGCAAATCAGTATTTCTTTTTATAAATTTACCAGTATAATAGACTTACCAAAATATACTTGTAAAAATCTCTCAATCAAGACTTAATCTAGCAACAGCAACAAAATCATTATTCAAATAATCCAAACTAAATCTACTAATGATTCAAAGTTATAAGTTATATAAATAATTCATGAAATGTTGTACAAATAATCCTCAGTCTAAGTTTGCTTCGTCTTCGTATTCATCTTCGTCATCAACATGCTCTCGTCCTTCCCTAGCTGTTGCACCTTGCGATGGTGCTTGTGGAGCAACATTTGCTGATTGGATCATAGATAGGATGGGCGCCAACATAGGGACAAGTTGAGTCTGGACAAAGGAAGCCATTGCTGTTTCCACTACTGCATTTACAACTTCAGTTATGTCCTATGTCAAAGGTGTATAGTGGGAAGGACCCGCAACCTCAGAGGATGAAACTTGCATAGTGTTATTAATGCCAATGTACAAGCTGTTACTTATGCCATGCACCTGTCCCTTCTTGTTGGGACTCGCCGCATCCAACCAAACCTTCGGGTTAATCATAGGATGATTGGAAGAGTTTTCTTCATATTTTTTTGACATCGCAGTGTCATATGACTCTTAAAATAACAAAACAAGAAAAATATTAACAAAAAATTAATAACTTAACAAATATAAATGACTTTTAAATTTTAAAGATACCTACAATAAAGTTCTTTGAGCACTCAGAAACATAGCTTCCGTCTTTCTTCTTAAGAACTTTGGCACAGAGATCTCTATAAGAGACCGAATGCTTTAACTCTGCCTCTTGTAATCACATATAGAAGAATATATAGTAAACATATATCAAAAGTAAGGCGATCCCTCTAAAATGTCAATGCATTTATGTCATACTTAAGATAGACAAATAACTCAAGTAATTACAAAAAATACAAGATTATCCTCCATGAATATGTAGCTAAACACTATACAAAAGAAATAATCTAAGCAGACCCATATATTGTTAGTGAATAATTAATTATTATCCTAATTAGTGAAGAGATTAACGAGTTTAACTAAGCAGACCAATATCTTCTAAAAAATAAATAGTTAAATAAAATAAAATAAAACTCAAAAAATTCCAAATTAATAAATAGTTTACCATCAAAACTTTAAATGAGGAAGTTATATTACCATCTTATTCTTAATTTGACGAAAGCTTATCAACCCTCCTGTATGCTTCAAGGCATCAAGCATGGTTGCCCTGTTCCTTCGGGCAGCTACAAACCTCGTCATCCATTTATCTATCAGCCAAATGTTGACCAGGTCATCCCACACTTCTGTCCTCATTCCTCTGGGCCCATGGTCTTTAACATCAGCCAAGTTATTTGAATTTGCCTTATCAAAGGCCTTATCCCGTGCTTTGTTCAAATGGTCTGGACAACAGTCCATGCAAGTCTGTTACCAGACAGTTCTCGCCATGCCACGATCAAAATCGAATGTGAACCGATGCTTATCCTACACAAATGTTATGTAAGTATATTTATTTTTCGATGAACGTATAATATATAATTCTATAAACATAATTACTTACCATAAAGTCCTTAAATAGTATTTTCTTCATGTCAGCAGGATAATCTCTCCGCGTACTAGTCGGAACAAGTATCCTTGTCATAACATTGCACATAATGTCACGGGTCACTCTTGGTGGGAGAAACCTCCTTCTATATCAAACAAAAAGATAATGTTGGTAATGTAAAAGTAAATAAATGTAATAAAAGATGACAATCACTTTTACTTATGGTCTAGGGATAGGCGCCACATATATAAGTTCTCTGCTAGTAGTTTCTATATAAGATTCTCCACTTGAAGGCACTGCATTCGGGATGCTAGTTGGTGGGTCAGCAGGGGGTGACATAGAAAGAGTTAGGTCAGTAAGGGGTCGGATAGAAGCTGATACGCCTCCAGTAGTCAATGGGGTAGATGCTGGTAGGCCTGCACTGGTCAATGGGCCAATAGCTGAAGTTGCACCTAACATAATTATAGATAAACAAAAAAAAAATACATATATATTACATTTATATAAACCAAGAGTTAACAATAATTAAAAATATTATCCTACAGGTATACTTAGGGAGTGCTGAGAAGGCTTCAGTAGTGGAGAAATATAGGAAGATGGAGAAGGCTGGGGTGGAACATTACAACCTCTCCCATGACTGTGTCCAACACCTCTACCTCAAGTTACCATAATGAATATCTGCATAAAGAAACATAATGAAACATGATGAGTCAAGATACTATATGTCAATACCGTTAATGAAACTTATTGAACAAGAATTAATTATAACTACTTGAATCTAAAGTAAAAGATTCCTCATCTTCATCTGAGAATTCATTAATTTCATTATCTTCGTTGTCATCCATAAACTCATCTTCAACCAGAACGCCCATTGGATTATGTATATCACGTATGTTCACTTCTTCCATCTGACTATATGCATCAAACAAGGAAATTACTTCATCATCTATGACAATATTGTGTATTCCAATGAATCCATCATCTTGGTAATAATCAGTAGCAGCTAGCTCATTCAATTCATCACCTTCATCATTCAATGTCTCAGCCACGAAGAGTTTTGCTCTGACCTTGCAAGCTGCCCACCATTGACCATTAGCTCTATTCCCGCTTTGTGGGTATCTTGTATAGTACACTGGTTGTGCTTGTTCAGCTAAGACGAATGACTCATTTGAGTAAAGTCTTGATTTATGTTTGATGTCAACTAACCCATATCTCTTATCAACATTGACTCCATCAATCAGGTCAAACCAATGATATTGTAAAAGAAATACTCTATTCTAATTTTTTACATATGACAATTATAATATCTCTTCAACAATGCCATAATAGTTGAAGTCATTTTCACCATATATACTACCTCTAACACATATGCCACTATTCATGGTAGCTTTATTTCATTTGTACTCCTTAGTATGAAATCTATACCCATTAACTATTAAGTCATAGTAAGAAGTCGCAGACTTGGATGGACCATACTTATCTCTCGTATCATTTGATCCTCAACTTGGCCTATATTAACCTGTATCATTACATAAACAGTAGATAGTTGTAACATTTAGCATAATGAACATTGAATTTAATATAATAGATGTGATTATGGATAAAAGGACTCACTAGATGTTTTAACCACCTACTAAACTCCTTATCTCGAGCATTCAATATTTGATCATCAATGATATTGGGATATGTTTTCCTTAACGAATTCTCGAATTATCAAATCAATACAATTAATATTTAGCATAATATAGTTAAAAGTTTACAAATTCATTAGTTAGGGAGTAGACTTACTGGAGATAAGGTTCTACTTCTCCACAATTTACAAGCATACATGTCTCAACAATCTGAAGTTTCACATCCATCAAGAATCTATTTCGACCTCTCCCGATAGGATGACATGGATGTTTAAAAATAGACAACTGTTCATCAATTGTATCTTCCCCACCATCATCATTCTGAGGAACCTGAGTGCGCTTGGTCTGTAGGTGGGGATCAAAATACATGGAAGCAAAATTAGAAATTTCTTCTAAAATATATGCTTCATAAATAGACGTTCAACCTTCACCTTATTTCAGACCTTCCTTTTCAAGTACAGCATACACCTCTCAAAGGGGTACATCTACCTATAATGCATTGGTCCTCCAACCTTAGCTTCATAGGGAATATGCATAACTAGATGTTCCATCACATCAAAGAATGCTGGAAGAAAAATCTTCTTTAACTTGTAAGTTATTTCAATAATGGAAAGCTCTGCATTCTCCATGATGGAAGCACGAATTTCAGTTACACAAACTTCTTTAAAGAACAAGTTGAGTTCTGTTAACGGTCCCCATATAGGTTTTGGCAAAATATCACAAAATGCTAGAAGAATTAACTTTTGCATAAAAATATGACAATCGTGACTTTTCATTTTATATATCTTCCCGCCGTCTACATTGATGCAACATGGGATATTCAACGCATACCCCTCAAGAAATTTAACTGTTTTATCCACTCATACACCATCCTCCTTTGATTAGAATCCAAGACATATGTCGCCTTTGGTTTTTTACACTTGCTATTTGCCACCATTAGCTCCAAGGTGGGACGTTTATAAATTATCTTCAAATCTTCTCTTGCATTTGCATTGTCTTTTGTCTTACCCTTTATATCCATGATAGTGTTGAAGATATTGTCAAACACGTTCTTCTCGACATGCATAACATCTAAATTATGTCGTATTAGATTAGTGGATTAATAAGGCAATTCCCAGAATATGTTCTTCTTCACCCAGTTCTGGTGTATACCAAAGTCATTTTGTTTTTGTTTACCTAAATTCAATTCGAAAATGACTTCCTTAAGTTGATGCACTCTATTCAAGACATCTGTCCCACTCAGCCGTTGCGGTGGATTAGATTTTCCCATTGTTGATTTCTTAAAAGAGTTTCTATCATGACAACATAGATGATTCAAAGGTAGAAATTGTAGATGGCAATCAAACCAGCAACATTTCCTACCATGCTTCAATACAAATGACTTACTGTGATTCATACAAAGTGGACAAAAAAGTTTTTCATGAGTGCTCCACTAAGACAGCATTTCATAAGTTGGAAAGTCACTTATTGTCCACAACAAAGCCACATTCATATTGAAATTTTACTTCTTCCAAGCATCATAAGTGTGCACCCCATAGTCTCACAATTTCTTTAGATCATTAATTAGGGGTCTAAGATAGACATCTAAACTTTTACCTAGTGACTTTGGTCTAAGAATTACAAGAGTGATAAATATGTATTCCATTCTCATACATATACTTAGGGGTTGATTGTACTGTATGACAAAAACATGCCAACATGAAGCCCTTTGACAAAGCAATGAAGAAAACAAAGAGAAACAAGTGGGAGGAGGTCATTTGAGTATATGGCTAAAGTCAATTAGTAGGAAAAAAGTGGAAAGCAGGCAAGAATGATTAACAAAAGGGTAAGAGGATTTGTGGTGATAAGACAAGGACCTACTCTTGGGTTTTTATAGTGCACCTTAGAAGAGGTTGGCCCTTGGGCTTGGAAATAATTAACAAATCATAAATGGTGTCAAATGTTAGTGTGTAATTATGCATTACTCTTTTGAGTGCGGTATTTCAGATATATATGCAAAAGTGATTGTGCTCTTGCAATTTTGTTGTTTGAATTGGGAATAGACCATTATGGACCAAGCAATGGTCCTTCTGAGTAGATTTTATCGGTATTTGATATCTATGCATTTTTCTGAGTTATTATTTCTTTTCTGAGCTATTATTTCTTACTTGTGCTATGCTAAGTTTATCACTTCCTGCCAGAGACTTAACTTAGGATTATTTTAAATCGAAATAAACCTATTCACTACTCATTCATACAAATTGTAAAACCATAGCATACACAGTTATCAATCGAACACCTAGTTGACTAATTTAAACCAAAATTCAATAGCTAAACAAACTTTCAATAGTTAACAAACAAAAGAGAAAGAACATGAGTTGGATCCTGTATTTTCTCACTAATAGTAACATAGTTACTATCGCAAGATATTTAAATGTCACACTAATAGTTCCTAAGCTAGATAAAACCTCCTTTTAGAATGACCATAGGTTAGTGAAACCAGTTCTGTTTCTCCTTTTGTTTTTCTTGGTCTGTCAATGGAATTGAGGTGATGGTAATAAGATATTTTCTTACCGATATCCTTTTGTTCCACATGTGGTTAATTCAAAGGACCATAGTTGTGCACTGAGCTCACTATTTTTTTTTAAGCACGGGGTATAAGAATGACCTATTGAACATGCTAGGTAGCTAATAAAAATTGTGTACTTATCATGGTAGCCAATTCCAAATATATTCGATGTGGATTATTTCATTACATCTTTGAGAGATGAGGTTCAGATACTGAAAGTTGTGCAATGAAGGCTACAACGAGGAAGAGATTGATGAATTAACAAAAATAAGGTAACCAACACTCTTGATTCTTTAACATAGGCAAAATAAATTCTTCCCAAGGGTGTTCTGATATTTGCACACCACTTTTACACTTGCACACATTGAACCATTTAAATTACACTCTATGACATGTATTTCTACACATGCAAAGTGGCGTTAAAGCATATTTTTGATTAGTACACTGAAATTATTTCTTGCTCTTCAAAATTATTTAGATATGCTTATCCATGGTGGAAAGAGAAGGAGATAGATTTTGAAAAGAAAAGGAAAGATGGTTTGTGCCCTCTGACTCTTGAGAAAATAACTCTAACACTTCGTGCATTGGACATTAATTGTAATATTCAAGTTTATATTGCTGCTGGCGATATATACAAATAAGAGAAATGAATGGCAAGTCTCAAAGAAGCCTTCCCAAATTTGGTTAGTAAACAAAATGTTTTTAGAACTCTAATTAACAATTTCTGCAATTAGTAAACAAAATGATCATTGGCTTATCTGTATTATATCTCAATAGGTTAAGAAGGAGACATTATTGGAACCCTCAAAACTAGATCCTTCCCGAAATCATTCAAACTAAATGGCAGCATTGGATTATTATGTGTCAATAGAAAATTTTACTATTCATTATTTAAATATCTCTAATGGAGAGAGCTCCAAAATTAAGGGAAAACATTACTCCCACAAAATTTTCTTCTATTTTTTACCCACAAACCAAACATTTTTTTTTTCATGAAAATTTATTCTTTTCTTTTAAATTTTCTATATTTAGTGAACCAAAAGCACCCTTGTGAAATTATTTCGAAATTTTGCGAGACGGAGACACCATTTCAAGCATGATAGAATCCAAAAACGAAGTGTTAAAGAGAATTTCAAGCCATATCCAAGCTCCATGAGAGAATTTCAAAAGAAAGAAGAAGCATGACAAAATCCATGTATCAACCCAACAAATCAAAATTATTCTAAAAATTAAGAGAAACATAGAGAGAACAAAAATCAAATAGCCCAAAGATCAAGCAATAATGAATCATAGATGAAGTGAAATCTTGGAGAACAACTGAGCCAACTCCTATCTTCTCATATTTATTCGAATAATTGATTCCATCACTCAATTAATATTAGCAATTAAGGACCCTTTTGGTAAGAGAGGGGGGAACATGTTTAGTTGATTACCTTTTTTATAGATCGATTGTGCTTCGGATTGAAAGGTGGTTTTCTTTTTGTTCGGATAAACTCTAGAAAATAGCGAAAGTGCCAAAGAGGTGGAAGAGAAAAAGTAAATTCTTCTCAATACAGTACCATAGCCCTAATGTGAAGAATTACACAATATTATTATCCTCCACGAACAAGAAAAATAATAATAATTTAAATAATCATCAAAAATGGGAAAATTGGAACCCTAATTTCATTTCAAATTTTGAGTCATGGACTTTAAGATCTGCTAGTGAATAAGTTTGAAGGTGCGAAGGAGGAAGAAGGTCTGGAAGAGGTTTCACTATGGACATGGGGGAAATTAATTTTGATGCGCTTGATTACTCAAAGATTGAGGGACCTCATATCCCATTCGATGATAGGGAGGGCATTTGAGGTGGTGGTGGTGAAGATCAAAGACGGCGGTGCATGGATCCTACCAAAATATAATAGAGCTCCCCCAAAGCGTGGATGGGTTTTTTGAGGGGGTAGGAAAAATGGAGAGTGGAAAGAGAGAAACTTTGCTAGGAAAAGAATGGGAGATCGGGAGTTAAAAAGGAGTTAAGGTGAAGGAGGGGAAGATCTTAAACCCCGTGGGTGGTCAAGGGGAAGGTCGTGGGTGTCGCGTGGTCAGGTGCTATGGGTGGGAAGGTCGTGGAATGATTTTGAATCCAACCTAAGGGTTTTTTGTGGACTCTTTTCTTAGTGAGAGAAATTAGCCCTCGCTAATTCCTTCACTAATTCTACTAAGTTTTAACTATGCTGTAGCGAAGGAAATCCCCTCGCAATTCCCTCGCTAATTTAAGCGAGGGAAAATATTCCTCGCAATTTTGTCGCTATATTTAGTGAAGGAAAAGTTTCCTCGTAATTCCTTCGCTTTTAACTCACAATTTTCCTTGTGAAATTATTTCTGAAATTTTGCGAGAACTCAGATTCCATCACTGCTCCCTCATAATTCCCTCGCTAATTGCAAGGGATATAGTCCCTCGCAAAATTCTATCTCTAAATTGTGAATTTCCTATAGTGCATATCCATGCTCCATGCTCTTGTTATCCAGCCAGCCACTATACATATTACCTTCCTTATAGGTGTGCCTAAATCTTATTTCCCATCTACAATCAACTTAGTGAAGAATACACCTCACCTGGTTATTATGATGCTTCAAGGCAGAAGTCTTACTTCTCAGAAGTGTGATTAAGATTGCAAAGTCACTTTTCGCCACAATCCTTCTATAGCCACAATTCCAAGAAATTTGCAGACCCACAAACACGCCCCCAGAATTATGCTATAAAGAAGGTATAGACGTCCAATATGCTTGGAGAACAACTTGAGCCAACTCCTATCTTCTCATATGATTAATCCACCACACACCCCGTCACTAGGGGTTCCCTTTACAACTCCATTCGTATTTAGCTTTACCCCACCTATGGCAATTAATCTATAGACCCTTTTGGTAAGGAGGCAATTATAACACTCTCTAGCATCCTAAATATGATTTATTTTTCTAATGTGAGGCGATACCCCTGAGTAGGGGGATTGAAATGGTCCTCAATCTACTCTTTTTGTTCTCTTATAAACTCTAGCAAGTGGTTACAAAGACATCTTGCCAATTAATGGTGGGAAAATGGCCTAAGTGAGTCTGTAAATTCTTCTCAATACAGTACCATAGCCCTAATGTGAAGAATTACACAATATTATTAGAATTGACTAAGCAAATCCAAGTTCTAGCAGCAGCGGAGCAATCTCTCAACACATAAACTGGTCTTAGTAGTGCTAGTAGATAAATGGTAGTTAAGACTATGCACTCACCACTTACTTTACCTTAAAAAGGAAAGAATCCTATCATAAGAGACTTTCCAAAGAAAAACTTTCACTCTCTGAGGCCTCTCCATTTCTGTAGTCTTTGCCAAGTACGAATCCCCTACCCCCGATCAACACCAAGTGCTTGATACGTACTCTTGGTGGTAAATGTCCCATATGTGGTATGGTTCCACACAAAATGATCTATACTATCTGACATGGAAGGGGGAAATTAATTTTGATGCAGTTGATTAGCCCCATTCAAAGATATAGGCTAAGGGACCTCATATCCCATTCGCCATGATCTGTGACATAATCAGCAATTCTCCTTCCCTTTTCTTCTTCACCAAGAAGAGCAAGAACTTGAAAGTGAAGATCAAAGACTCCTTTCAACCATGGATCCTACCAAAATATAATAGTATTTACATCCCCCAAAGCGTAGGAGAGGTTTTTCGGGAGATTGGGCTAGCGTTTCATAATCTCTTTCCACATGTGAGAATCCAATTTGAGGCCCTGGACCTTAGAGTGAAAATTCGTTGCATGTCTATATTTTCCTATAAGAACTTGGGTCAAAAGGGACTATCGAGAGGTTAAAATCTCCTAGCCTAACTTAAGAATGAAGGCACTCTTTATACGGGTGATGATCTTAAACCCCAGCCTGCCTCTACCTTTAGGAAGGCATAGAGTATGCCAATTAATGAGGTAAGCTTCAACCCTGGGGCTCATATCCAGCCTAGAAGAAAATTCTCCTTTTCAATCCCAGCGTAGATGCTCTTAGGGACACATGATTATTGCATGAAGTAGTTCACAGTTAGGCTTAATATATACTAGGTTAGAGTTACTCTCCCTGCCATAAAAAGACATTAGGTCTTCCAACCTTGGAGCTTAGCCTGAATTTTCTCTAGAATTCCATTATACAAACCGTTTCTATCCCTGTTGCTTGAAAAATATACACACCCAAATATCTGCCAAAGTCTCTATTTCTTGAAAATTACAAATATTGATAATTTCTTCTTTACACCTTGAGGGAACTTTTTAAGAGAAGAAAATTACCATTTTATGGGCATTAGTCCGATGGCCCAAGGCAAAACAAAAACATTAAAGCTATCTAGGACACTTACCATTTGTTGTGAAGAGGCTTCAACAAAAAAGAGTAGATTATTAGCAAATATTAGGTGAGAGATAAGGGAGTCGTTTCTGCTAGCTCTCATAGGTTTCCATGAGTCTTTTTGTTTTTTTTTTGTTGCACCACTTCCTTAATGAGATGTCATAGATGATCCATACATATGATGAGGAGGTAAGGTGAGATATAGTCACCCTGCCATATGCCTTTAGGCAATTTAAAATCTTCTGACATATCCCCATTTTAAAGAACTTGGATGGAGGAAGAAGTAATACATTGCATAAGAACCTTGATAAGCTTAGGACGGAACATGACTTTTACTAGGAAATTATCTATAACACACAAATAAAGCCTATCATAGGCTTTTTCAAGGTCAATTTTGATAGCCATGAAACCTCTTTTCCTTCTAGTCTTCCTCATTTCATGGATCATTTCTTGGGCAGTGATTATGTTGTCATGGATCTTGCTCCTCAAAATGAAACTAGCTTAGTTAGGGAAGATCATTTCATCAGGGAGAGGCTTCACCCTATTCACAATTACCTTGGTGATGCACTTATAAATGACACGCACTTATAACTGGTTGATAAATTCAGAAGAAATAATTTTTTGCACAATCACTAGAAGGGTCTTGTTGACATCTTGAATAATGGATGATTCCAACCAAACACTAGAGACAAATTAGATAACAGAAGGTTTGACAATTTCACAATTTTCTTTAAAGAAGAGGGTAGGGTATTCGTCTTCCTTAAGGGCTTTTAGAGACCCCATGCCAAAGATAGCTTTAATTATTTCCTCCATTGAAACATAGTAGCCCAAATGACTAATGGTATTAGGATCCAATTAAGGATACAATTTGGTTATGCAGAATTGAGGTCTCATAGTAGATTCCTCAATATAAAAGGACATAGAATTTCAAAGCATGACTTCTAGCTTAGTCTGGTATTCCATCCAGACTCCCTTTTGGTTTCTTAGGAATATAGTTATATTTTTCCTCCTTCTAATAATTTTTTTTATGGTAATATCTAGTATTACAATCTCCATTGTTAATCTAATTCTCACTAGATTTCTTCAACAAGAGGTCTCTTTTTGCTTAAGCACCCTATCTAATTGGTTCCTTTGGTTGATCTCTAATTCCTCTAAGAAAGGGCTTCTCCCATGACTGGAAGAGTTTTGACTACTTCCAATCCTATTTAATAATCTTCTCATCTTTCTTGAAATGTCTCTGAAAATTTCTTTGTTCTAAACCTTTAGCTTTGGGGTCAAATTAGTGCATAGTCAGCATTTATACTATTATGATATAGTATTATTGTGAATAATATGATTATGGTGTTATCATTATGCCTGATATTGCGTTTGCAAGTTTATTGGATTATTTATCTATTAAATGCTATGAATATATCTTCTAATTTTATATTATTCTATGGATTGTGTGTATGGAACAACGTTGTTGTTCGTATCATTTCTTTACTACTATACTAGTATTGATGTAGGGGATCTCACCTCTTTGCTATATTGTTCTATCTGTTTCTATTTTTATGCCTACGTTTGTGAAGACTACGATGAACTAGCAAGGAGGAATTTCTACGATTATATGCAAGCATGTTTGAGTTCACGATGAGCATTGATGTTAATATGTCGACTAGACACTTAACATTTTAGTTATATAGGAGAGGTGACTTTATCCCAGTGATACCTACCATGGAAACCTACTATTACATATCGATTGCTTGTGTACATGTAGAGTTTTCCATGCCTATTGTAGAACTATGGGACATTGCTCACCTTTTAGGTTTTTGCCTAGTGAAAACTCTATTTTTATGTCATTGTCTAGAATTCGGATTCTATTGGTCCAAAGAGACACGTCCCATGGGAACGAAACTAGAGAAGTGCCTTTAGAGGATCGGGAGAGGATCAGGTTCAGAACGTTACTCTCTAGGTGTTTTGGCTTGGGCCAGGTCAAGTTTTTATGTGGTAATTAAATATTGCCTAGAGTATATAAGTTTTATGTATTGAAGACATTATGAATCTATGTTATATGCGAGTGATGTATTTTATTCAGTTCTTATAATTTATGTTTTTCTAATTCAGTAAAGTTTCTGTTATCCGTAAAAAAGAAATTTTGAAATTCGTATTTGGTTATATTAAATATTTTATAACTTGGGTAATTAATTATAAAGAGTTAGTCTGAAATGTGATACCCTTTAGAGGGGGTGTTACATTAGTTGGTATCAGAGCCCAAGTTAGAGTCTTTTGGGTTTGTGGGTAGGTTTGTCTTGTTTGTGCTGTGTGAATCTCTGACACTGAAAACAAAGATATTATTTGGTTTCCGAAATGAGACGATGTTGTTGGAAATGTTTACGTTTGGTTTCTTAGAGTTTTGACTTGTCTGTTTTTGAAGAAAAGGAAATGGCTCGCGGTAGACGTAAGCATGTGGACGCGAGACTTGACAATGAACATATGGTCGCAGCTAGGAGTGTAATGCAGAGGATAATTAAAGTAGCGGTACAACAGAGTCAGAAGATCGTTCAGCGGTTGAAACTAATAATCGAACTTCAGAACTTGTTAGAGTGTAATCAATTTCAGAGTACAAGACCCCGTAACTTTGGACCAACTAAATTCCAAAATGGAAAGAAACGTAAGGACGATTATTTTCAGCAAAAGCCGTATATACACGATCACCGGGGAAGCAATAACAAAATGAAGGAAGTACTAGTAACAATCATTTTGGTCAGACTGTGGCATTGTTGCCAAAATGCTTCAAGTGTGGAAAAGACCACTTAACGAAGAAGTGTACGATCAAGGGAATTATTTGTTTCAGATGCGGAGAGCCCAGACACATTTCTAAAAACTGTACACAATCGGAGACAGAGCCTTCTGTTAGTAATGCACTTGTTTCAAAATCTTAAGCTGAAGAAAGAGTCAATACAAAGAGCGGAAAGGAAGTGTTCAAATATAAGGACTTAAGGAATAAGGAAATTGTACCATAGATAGTGATCCTAAAATTGTACTGTATAATTCACCAAGTAACCCATCCTTTTGTTGTCTGTGACTGTATGAACCATTTGGGTTTATCTGTGTTTTTAATTCCTTTTGAATGGAATAATGTTACTTCAACTTCTAAACTTGCTATTACTACTCCATTCTATTTAAAACTATCCTATTACTATTCAAAATTAGAATATTTCTATTGATTTAGTTTGTCTACTTCTTTCACAAATAGCCTGAGTAAATTGATTTGAGTTATCCGTGTCTTTGTTATCTTTTGATTTGAGTATTTCTGCTCTTCTTGTTAAACTTGTTGTTTATACTCAAGTTTTCTAACTCTATCCTATATCCATTAAAGATCAAATCTTTTCTTTTGATTTGATGTTGATCTTTTCTTTTGATTTGATTTGTTTCTCTGAAATCATGTCTATTTGAGTTCATGATTTTATAACTGGATTGGTTATTTTTCAACCATATCCTATTTGATTGTTTCAATGAAACTTTAGTGTTTCTCGAAACTGAGATTTTTGGATTTGCATTCAGAAAGTTCATTCTAAATTTATTGGACCATGTTCATTTCAAAATTAATTAAACCATATTAAATTCTTTATTGGATGAATCCGATAATTTACCGAATAGCCTTATCACTTTTCTTTCTAACTTTCATACTGTCTTCCATGAATCCTAATTGAGAAAATATATTCTTAATTCAAACTATGTCATAGTACCAAATACAGTACAATTAGAAGAAAACTTGATCTATGAGACATTTTTTGTTAATATTAAGAATAGGCAAGTGAAACAATTTATCTTGGAGAAGGAAAATCTGGAATGATGTGACGAGAAATACAACATGGTAACTAGAAGACCAAATGAAGGGAGTTGCCATTTTTCTTCAAGATCGAATTGCGTTCTGACTATCATCAAATCCACGTGAAAGTAGAAGATGTTCCAAGACAGATTTGTCATTGTCTTTATCGATGATATTCTAATCTATTCTTAAAATCTGAAGGAGCATGATGACATCTCAATGCGGTTTTTCAAATTCCGAAGAAGAAGAAAAGTTTATACGTGAAACTGGTCAAGTGTGAATTTTGATTTAAGGAACGTATACTTCAAGGCAGTGGAACATGTATGAGAAGAGTTATTCGATTCACGTTTTGGAGTTTTGCGATAGTTGTATTGCGTGGAAAATTTGGAGATGTTTCCTTTATGGATTAACCTACGATGTCTACAGTAATTTTAAGAGGTTGGAGTACCTGTTCAATCAAGAAGGACATGGATACGAGGAAAAGACGATAGTTAGAATTTTCAAAGGGCTACGATTTTTAACTTCAATGTTATTCCAGAAAGGTGAATTTCGTGGCAAATACCCTAAGTAGAAAGTGTGTTTAGTATATCTGCTACAATGGTTAAGGAGAATCTGTTTGACTACGATTACGACTCAAATAATTTGACGGAGGAACTCAAGAAAAGCTGGAGGATCATCTGAAACGACGTAACTGAAGATGCTACGTGGAAGCAGGTAGACCAGATAAAGATGTAATATCTTTTTTGTTTTCCTATATGTAAGAGAAATTTCGAGGACGAATTTTTTTTTAGAGTGGGAGAGTTGTAACACCCCGATTTTTTATTTTTCTTGAAATAAATAAGTTTGATAATATTTATGAGTTTTTGTGAATTTTTAGGAATTTTTAATTATTTTAAATATTTTAATATTATTTTGATATTTTAATATTATCTTAAAAATTGTATGTCCGAATTTTGTTTTTCCTGAATATATATGAGTTTTATAATTTTTATGATTTTTGAGAATTTTTGTGAAATTTTCTGAGTTTGTGATTATTTTAATATTATTTTGAGCTATATGTGTGTTTGAGACAAGCCCGAAAAAATAAAAAATTTTCCTAGACCAGAAAGTTTCGGACTGTTAAGGCGGGATCGGAGGATCTTACTAAACTCGAAATCGGGAACAGTTGACGGAGATTTCTTTATCTGAGTTTTCTATTATCCATTGAGTAATAATAGCAGTAAATATTGTCCATTGGGTAATATCTGTTAGAAAATATCTAAGTAGAAAATATCTAAGCTAAATATCTTAAGGGTAATCATGAACCATCATTACTAAGCTTTATGACTAACTAATAGGAATTAGTCAAACATAGTGGCTTGGACTCTACTATGAACCGTTGGATGGAAAACTTGATGAAGAAGCCTTAGATCATCACCATTTATCTAATCAATGGTGTGAGAACAAATTTGATAAAGAAGCTTATGATATCTACTTTAGATTTAATCAATGGCTAGGAAATGAAGTTAATTTTAATGGTTAGATTTGTTAGTTGAGTAACTAAATAATCTAACTTAGTTACTCGAATAGTCTAATTAATAACTAAATAGAACAAACTAAGTTTGCAAATACTTAGAGTCTTTAGTTACAAGAAAATATCTAGAGTTTCTAGAATCATTATCTATATATGACAAGAACATGATTTAATTATGTAACTAGATAGTTATAATGTAACTAAATGATTTAACTAAGTTATCTTAATAGCTTAATTAGTAACTAAATGAACTAACTTAGTTACTAAATACTTAGAAGTTAGTTACTAAATAAATATCTAATCATCTAGAAACATGACTTAAGCATGACTTATACAATGACTTAAACAAGTAACTAACTAGTTAGAATGTAATTAAATGTCCTAATCTACCCTTAGCCCAAACTGTAGCCCTTTGAATAAGCTTTTCATATACATATAATATGCCTTATTTGGGCTTAAATTGAGAGAGTTAAGCCCAAATTAGTGAGGGAAGGTCCAAGTTTTGTGACAGCAACAATGTCCTAATTTTGGGGCTCAATTTCATCCTGAATCCAGCTGAATTAGAAAAATTGCATTAGACACAAAATTGTATATCTTTGTCTCAGCTTTTAGGGGACACCAAGATCATTCAAATGTGATATTTGTAGCCCAAGATATGGCCTGTATGAGACAGAAAGGTCAAAATGAGCTAAATTCTGAAAATTAATAAAGTTTTTACAACTAAGCTCAATGAGGCCTAATCATCTAAAACTCACCCAAAAATTAATATTAGACACAATTAGCATCTAATTAGGCTAAATATAAAGCAATAATGAATGCCTCAAAATTAATTGATCAAATTCCCCCACACTTAAACTTTTATACTCCCGGGCAAAACACAAAATTAAACTAAAGGGGTTTCATTACATGAACACAAGATTAACATACTTTCCAATGAATCATAAGAATGTAAGGTGGTGAGCAAGATTCAAACATCCAAAGTATTAAGGAATCAAGATAATCATGAATATATCCCCTAACATCTCAAGCAAACAAGAAGACAAATCGAATCAAATGGTGAACCAAAAGTGATAAGACCCTCACTAGGCATACTCTAACTCTCAAGTGTTTAAGATTGTATTTACACTCAAAGCACCCATGAATGCAAGTACTACCATAAGCTTGACAAGCCTCTAATTTCCACCACTTGAAGCACATGCATATAAAGATCAAAAGGACTTATCAAGGTTGTAATGAGGTTAAGGTAAAGGTGGATATAAGAAAGGATACTAGCTATAAACCAAAGAGTCTAGAGGAGCAATGGGGAATAGATTTAGATAAGCATGAGAATTTACCCCTAGTTTCCTTTTTTATGTCTTTTGAACTTTTCTTTCCTTTTCATTTCCATTTTTTTTTCTTTACATTACAACCTTTTATTGCTTATTTTCTTTTTTTCACTTTTTTTTTTAATTTTTTGTTTTTCACTTGCCAAATTTGCCAAACAAGCATCAAAACACATATTTATGCATAACAAAAATCTTGGGGCACAACCCCGAACTTAATTAAGAACCTATTCCCAAAACAATTCCAAAGCTCCTTTATTCCCTAAGGTTAGGATGAATCATGTTTTTTTATTTATATATATATGAGCTTGTAATGAGCTACAAAACAAAGAATGGGATAGATAGGCTCAAAGAGGACAAGCAATGGAATTAATGCAAGGTAAGTTAATTTGGCTAGTAGTGTAAAACAAAGAAGGCCTAAATCATCTCAATATATGCATGTGAACAAGGAGCTTCAAAAAGAATCAAGTCAAGTTCTAGAGTGCCAACAATCATGAGTGAAATCACACAAGAAAGGAAAGGAATGTCATAATGTAATCCATCCATGTATAAGGTCCAAAGTCTAACCAAGGACAAACCTTTCACAATGGATGCAACATTTTAATTCTCAATGCCAACTTGCTATACTAAAAATACAAGGAATCTATTTATATCATGTCATGAAACCTTTAACTAAGAATGATGAAATTACTCACAACTTGTACAACCCAAGAAATCCAATGAAAAGCATGCAAAATTAATCAAAACAGAAATAAAAAAATTAGAAAACAGAAACAGCAAAATAATAAAAATAGTAAAAGCAGAATTTTTTTAATAATATTTTTTTAATTCAGAAATCAAATCCTAACACTAAAATATTCCCTCCCCCACACTTAAATCACACATTGTCCTCAATGTGAACACAAAGCAAAAGACAAGTAGGCATGTGAAATAAAAGAGCAAGGGAGGAAAACACCCTCATCAAGGTGGAAACATTTGCACTTAGGGAAATGTGGGCTTTTCCAAGGAGAGCTCTTCTACAAGTGCGGGGCTCGCAAGGCTCTCAAGAAAGGGCTTAAGACGGTGCCCATTATCCTTGAAACTCTTGTTGGTGGCTTCATTCGAAATCTCCACTGCACCATAAGGAAAGATGTTAATGACAACAAAAGGACCGTCCCACCTAGAACGGAGCTTACCGGGCATGAATTTAAGGCATGAGTTGAACAAAAGAACTTTTTAGCCAATGGAGAACTCCTTTCTAGATATCATCTTATCATGGAAATGCTTAGTCTTTTCCTTATAGATCTTAGAATTCTCATAAGCCTCCAAATGAAGTTCCTCAAGTTGTTGCAATTGAAGCTTCCTCTCTGAACTCGCTTAGTCAAATGCTAAATGGCAACTCTTCATTGCCCAGTATACATGATGCTCTATCCTTACTGGAAGGTGGCATGCTTTACTAAAGACAACCCTAAAGGGAGATATCCCTATAGGTGTCTTGTAAGCGGTACGATGAGCCCAAAGAGCATCTTCTAACCGACGGCTCGAATCCTTCCTATTCGGCTGCACCATCTTCTCCAAAATCTGCTTGATCTCTCTGTTAGAAACCTCGGCTTGCCCGTTAGTTTGGGGATGATATGTTGTAGACACTCTATGCACTACCCCATACTTTCGAAATAAGGCATCCATAGTCTTGTTACAAAAATGAGTCCCCTGGTCACTAATGATAGCTCGAGGTACTCCAAACCTGTAAAATATGTTAGATCTGACAAAATCCACAATAACTCGAGCATCATTAGTCCTGGTGGCCTTGGCTTCCACCCATTTAGATACATAATTAACAGCAAGTAAAATATCAGAAAAACCAAAAGAGACAGGGAAAAAGCCCATAAAATTGATACCCCAAACATCAAAGACCTCGCAGAAAAGAATGGGTTGCTGGGGCATCTCCTGCCTGCGGGTGATGGCCATTTCTGCTCTCTGGCACCGCTCACAAGTAGTGAAAGCCTGATGCGCATCTCTAAAAATGGTGGCCTAGTAGATTCCAGAGTCCAGCACCTTCCTAGCTGTCCGCTATGGTCCAAAGTATCCACTGACTAGAGATGCGTGACAGAAGTGAAGAATTGACTGGATCTCATGGTCAGGTATGCATCTGCGAATCACCTAGTTACTACAAAATTTCCACAAATATGGATTATCTCACATAAAATATTTAGCTTCACTATTAAGCTTAGCTCTCTGTGATCTAGATGCATGAGGGGAAAAAATATATGCAACTACGTAATTAACTAAATCAACAAACTAAGGGAAAAATGAGGTATCATGTAACTGCATAAGCTGCTCATCTGGAAAATCATCTCTGATAGGAGAAGGGTCAACAACTCTTTCGATCTTGCTCAAATAATCCACCACCAAATTCTCTGCCCCACTCCTATCTCTAATATCCACATCAAACTCCTGGAGAAGCAGCATCCATCTAATCAACCTCGACTTCGATTCTGCTTTCTTCAATAGGAACTTTAAGGCTGCATGATCAGTAAAGATAATCACTTTAGAGCCAAGCAAATATGATCTAAACTTATCAAGTGCAAATACAATAGCAAGTAACTCTTTCTCAGTGGTAGTATAGTTAGCTTGTACAGCATCTAAAGTCTTGGAAGCATAGGAGATAATATGAGGTAGCCTGCTAACTCTCTGTGCAAGGATAGCTCTCACTGCATAGTTAGATGCATCACATATGAGTTCAAAAGGGAGTGTCCACTCGGGTGATTGAATGATGGGAGTAGAGGTCAAAGCTCTTTTGAGGCAATCATAAGCCTCTCTACACCTGTCATCAAAATAAAAAACAACATCTTGTTGCAACAAGTGGGACAGTGGAAGGGCCTTTTTGCTGAAATCTTTAATGAACCGCCTGTATAAACCTGTATGGCCAAGAAAAAAACAAACCTCTCACACGCAAGAGGGGTAAGGTAACAGGGAAATAACATCAATTTTAGCAGGATCTACCTCTATACCTTTCCGAGAGATCACATGGCCTAAGACTATTCCCTGTTCTATCATAAAATGACACTTCTTATAATTAAGAACAAGGTTAGTCTCAATGCACCTATGCAAAACTCTATCCAAACTGTCCAAACATGCATCAAAGGAGGAACCATAAACAGTAAAATCATTCATAAACACATTGATGCAATCCTCTAAAAAGTCTGTAAAGATACTTACCATGCATAACTGGAAAGTTCCAAGGGCATTGTATAGGCCGAAAGGCATCCTCCTGTAGGCAAAAGTTCTAAAGGGGCAGGTGAATGTAGTCTTCTCCTGGTCCTCTAGTGCTATATAGATCTGGAAATAACCTGAAAAGCCATCTAGAAAATAATAGTAAGATTTTCCAGCCAAGTGCTCAAGCATCTGATCAATAAAGGGAAAAGGAAAATGATCCTTTCTGGTCGCTTGGTTGGGTTGCCTGTAATCAATACAAACTCTCCAACTACTCTGCACTCTAGCAGGAATCAGCTCATCTCGATCATTCTTCACTACTGTGATTCCTGATTTCTTTTGAACCACTTAAACTGGACTCACCCAAGCACTATCTGATATAGGATGAATGATGTCAGCTTGCAGAAGCTTGGTCACCTCCTTATTTACCATATCTAGGATCAAAGGGTTGAGTCGCCTCTGTGGTTATCTCACTGGCTTAGCTCTATCCTCAAGTAGTATCCTGTGCATACACATGGAAGGACTAATGTCATCCAAGGTCTATCTGATAGCTCTCTTATGCTTCTTCAGTATTTGTAGCAACCTCTCCTCTTGCTCAGCATGGAGGTCAGTAGAAATGATCACTGACCGCTTCTTATCCTCCTCTAAGTATGCATACTTAAGGTGTTGTGGGAGTGGCTTAAGCTCTAGTGTAGGTGGCTGCACCACAGATGAAAGTATCCTAGTAGTAGGAATTGTGTCTACAACCTGTAACCCTACAAAATCAGATTTATATGTACTTGCTGAAATCAAACTGCTGTATTCTGACTCCATTGAATTTGCAGCTGCACCACCATCTAACTGTTCAGAACTTGTACAATCTGCATCAAAATCACCATGTAAACAGGAGGTAATCTCAGTACAAACACTGCACATTTCAGACTCAGTACAAGTATCACATGTGTAAATATCATTAAAATTAGAAAAAAAATGGGAAATTAATAGCAAAGAACTCAAACAAGTTATCATCAACTATATCTGCTAGCAAATCTATATGGAAAACATAATGCTCCTCCATGGGATGCTTCATGGCATCCAAAATGTTAAATCTGACCACACTATCTCCAAACTCCATGGAAAGAGTGCTTGCATAGACATTAATTTTGGTTCTGGAAATTTTGAGAAAAGGTCTGCCTAGAATGATGGGAGCCTTGCTGGATTTAGATTCTCCATCCATATTCAAAATATAAAAATCTGCAAGAAAAATCAAATCATTAACTCTAATAAGGACATCCTCAATAAGTCCAGTAGGGTATGCATTACTCCTGTTTGCTAACTGAATGATAACACCTGTATTCTGCAAAGGTCCAAGGGCAAGAGAGTTAAACACAGACATAGGCATAACATTAATTGAAGAGCCTAAATCTAACATATCATTTTTGAATTTGCTACTGCCTATGGTACATGGAATAGTAAAAATACCTGGATCCTTACATTTCTGGGGCATCGTAGGCTGTATAAGTGCAGACACATTTCGCCCCATACTGATCTTCTCATTTCCCTTTAGTCTCCTCCTGTAAGTGCATAGGTCCTTAAGGAACTTGACATATCTTGGAATTTTCTTGATTGCTTCAAGGAGAGGAATGTTCACTTCAACCTTCCTAAATGTCTCCAAGATCTCTCTATCTGTGTTAGTCTCATCAGTCTTCTTGATCTGCACAACCCTCTAAGGGAATGGAAGTGGGATGGACTGCTCCTGCTCATCATTAACTACACTAGGAGTGGGGACAGAATCTTTTTTCTTAATTTTGCTGCTGCATGAAATTTCTGGTATGGCTTGCTGCTCCTTAGTCTCTTTATCTAAACTATGTTGCAGCCTACAATCTAGTGCATCAATGGTCTTACCAGATCTTAGAGTGATGACACTTATATTTCTGGGATTCACCACAGTTTGTGCAGGTAACTTGTCAGAATCTTGTGACTATAATTGATTCATCGAATTAGAAAGTTGTCCAATCTGGTTCTCTAAATTCTGAATGGTAGCTTCTGTTCTCTGTTGGAACTGTAAGTTGTTCACTGCCATCTGTTTCATCAAGTCCTCCAAGGTTGGCTCAAATTTAGGAGGTGTTGCACTAGGCTACTGCATATTCTGTTGCAGCATGAAGGGTGGCCGATACGGCCCACTTGGATCCCGCAGGTGATTTGGAAGGGTATTTTCGCTGCCTAAATTGAGTAGGGGCAGGTTGTGTAGAGTTCTTCCCCCACCTCAGATTGGGATGATTCTTCCAACCTGAGTTATATATGTTAGAGGACAAATCATAACTCTGCTGTTGCTGCTGAGGCCTATTGTTATAGATGTTTGCTGCATAGGCCTGTGGGGTACCATCAATGTCACCCTCTTGTAGTGTAGGACAGGCATCTGTGGGATGATCAGTAGTAATGCAGATGCCACATACTCTGGCAGGAACTACTACAGTAGGCTGTTGTTGTTGACTCACAATGCCTCACCAAGGATGCGAGATAATCAATTTTGCTTTCCAATTTCTTGTGATCTGCAGTATAGGCAGCCTCAATTTCATGGACACCTCTAGTCAATACCACTGAGTTACTTCTAGTGCCAAACTGTGGGGAATTAGTGGTCATATTCTCAATCAGATTCCTTGCAGCCATAGGAGTCTTGTCTACCAATGCTTCTCCACTAGCAACATCAAATATACTCCTATCCATAGGCAACAGACCTTCATAAAAATACTGGATGAGTAACTGGTCACTGATCTAATGGTGAGGGCTACTTGCACACATCTTCTTGAACTTCTCCCAGTATTCATATAATGTTTCTCTGTCAAACTGCCTAATGCCACATATTTCTTTTCTGATTGATGTAGCTCTTGATGCAAGAAAGAATTTCTCCAAAAATAGCCTCTTAAGATCATTCCAGCAAGTGACAGAACTTGGATGCAAATAATACAGCCAATCCTTAGCAGCATCCTGTAATGAGAAAGGGAATGCTCTAAATTTAATGTGATCTTCTGGAATGCCTTAAGGCTTCATGGTAGAACACACAATGTGGAACTCCGTAAGATGCTTATGAGGGTCCTCACCTGCATGACCATTGAACTTAAGCAGCAAATGAATCAATCCAGATTTAAGTTCAAAAGGAACATAAACATCAGGATACTGAATGCATAAAGACTGATATGTAACATCAGGGGCAGCAAGCCCTTTCAAGGTTCTATCATCCATAATATCAGTGTTCTCAGTATAACCAGAATGGAAAAATTGATCAATGACAGAATGCACAGAATCAGAAAATTCAGATGCAGAATCACTAGTATGATTACTATGTGCAGAATCACTAGAAACAGCAAAATGTAAACTACTTCCTATATGCTTATCAAGTGTAGAATCAATCCTATTAAACCTATGTAAGGAATGAAAAGTCCTATCTATCTCAAGATCAAAATGATGGAGTATACCAGGGTTAGACCTAGTCATGTAACATAGAAAACTCAAAAACACAAAACAAGCAAAATTGACTATCCAACATTAAAAATGCACCAAAATAAATTTAATTGACCTATCAAATGATTTTTAAAAATTATGAGACCACCACACACTAAAAACTAAACAAAAATGGAACTAAAAAATGCAATAAAAAATCTTCAAAAAATGAAAAAGTGGCCTAAATGAAGGATTTTGGGCAAACTAGGGTGGTGCTCACAGTTTTCTTGTGGAGAAGTCCATTTTCCTTCAACTCACCAATTTTCAGCTCATTTGGAGATACTTAATAATTATAAAAATGACTACTATGTCCCTAATTTTCCAAAAAACCATACAAGATGAATGATTTTGGCCAAAATCCGAGTGGTAGATCCTGAGGATCACTTTGCTCAGAATGATGGGTTAACCTTGGGGAACAAGTCTCAGATTCAAACTCCAAAGTCGCCAATGATTTCTACTAGTCCCCTGCTGCACACAAATCAGAAGCTAGGAAAAAAAATGTTAGCTGGAACAAGTCACCTATCAATGTTAGGAACAAGTCCAAAATTGATTCAATGACACTTACCAAGAGTTCTTGCAATGCAATTATCAATGAGGGTAGCAATAAAATGATAAACAACAACAAAAAACCAATGAAATAGTAATCGAGTGCAGCAGAATTGCAAAGCAGCAAAATTGAATAATGATGTGTGTTGCAGTAGAAAACACAATGGAATAGCACAATGAGCAGAACAAAACAGAATTATGCAGAAAACATAATTATGCAAACTACATGTTAAAACTAACAATGCTAAAATGCAGGATGCAACAGAATTGCACGATTGAAAAAGAGTTAGTAATGCACTTAATATGATCAAATTACAAAGTTGCTTGACACACAGTTGCAACTCAACTCCAATGGCAGATTTAGCAATTTCAGCAAAGTTGATCACAACCTACAAAAAGCAACGATTCTGCAGAACTTAAGCAAAGAAATTAGCAAACTATTAGGGACTCCTAATAAGCCTAGGAAACCAAAAATAGGTCCCCAGCAACGGCGCCAAATTTTGATGGACGACGTCGTACTCACCTCAAAATAATCTAGGTTTTAAAATGGAATATAGTATAGTACATAACCTAGGTCATCTCCTAAGGACCAAGTCAAATTTCTCAAGCATATTAGAAGTTGTCAATAGGTAGAAGGTTTTGTTCATCAAGTAGTAGAATACAAATTCAAACAGAAATTAATAGAAAATTCAATTATGGAAACACCAATCCAAGGCATTCAATTCAAGTAGCAGAGTTAATCATAGTTCAAAGAGAATATAATTCTATATGCATACACCTCTGTTAATTCAAATTCAACTAGATAATCACTTAGAATTTGATCAACTAAAACCGAATCACAATCGCAATCCTTAATTAAAATTGATTTAGGCACAATTTCAAAATAATATAGATTACCAATCGGTGATCTATTCTCCATTAGATTCAGATTGATCAATCATGATTCTATCTTCAATTTCGAAAATATAATCTAGATTCAATCAAATCTAGATCTAGATCAACATAATCATGTTGCAAAGACAAATCACAATTGAAGAAGGAGAAGAGGAGAGAACACAAACAGAAATCACAATTAAACAAAAGAACTAAAAACTCTAACCACAATCATTGAATTCCTTGGATTGATTGGATCTTTAGCCTTCCATGGCCATCACCATTGGAAAAACTTCAAGAAAAGTGCAGAACTCTCAGAGAAGAGAGAAAAGAGAAAAGGAGAGAAAAGAACATTTTTTCAATCTTCAAAAACTAAACAAATAATTCCAAAAAGTGTTTTTCGCATTCTGCATTCACCTATTTGTAATTGACAATTTTTCTGTAATTCCTAATCTACCCTTAGTCCAAACTGTAGCCCTCTGAATAAGCTTTTTATAGACATATAATTTGCCTTATTTGGGCTTAAATTGAGAGAGTTAAGTCCAAATTAGTGAGGGAAGATCCAAGCTTTGTGACAGCAACAGAGTCCTAATTTTGAGGCTCAATTTCGCCTTGAATCTAGCTGAATTAGAAAAATTACATTATACACAAAATTGTATATCTTTGTCTCAACTTTCAGGGGACACCAAGATCATCCAAATATGATATTTGTAGCCCAAGATATGGCCTGTACGAGACAGAAAGGTCAAAATGAGCTAAAATATGAAAATTAATGAAGTTTTTACAACTAAACTCAATGAGGCCCAATCATCTAAAATTCACCCAAAAATTAATATTAGACATAATTAGCATCTAATTAGGCCAAATATAAAGTAATAATGAATGCCTCAAAATTGATTGATCAAATACTTATTGATTTTATTTTCTTATCAAGTTATATGAATGAATTTTTAGATAAGTTTAGTCATGTTTTTCTCATATTTTGTAATCTATTTATGTTATCTGAGTGTTGGTGGTAATTGTTGGATATTAATTGTGATTTCTTATTAGAGATACACTTGATGATTTGATAAATTACTATTAATTAGGAAAATTTATCATATACTTTATTATTATTATTAGTACTTAATTGATAGATCTTTCGTGATTACATGCTTTGCTGTTAAATGTTTATGAGATAAATTATTTGAGTATAATAATTTAACATGATTAATGTTAAAATTAATCTTAATGGATTCGACCCTTTATTCTTTTACATTTAATAGAAACCTCATCTACAAACTTGCTTATTTTTAATTTATTCTTTTATTTTAGTTATTTATTTTATTTTATTTTTGCATCTTTGGTTTACCAATTTGTGTAACTAGATTAAGAAGAATTTTTCAATACTTAAAATTTAACTCTAAGTTTATGTGGGATCGACATCGTGCTTGTTTCAACTGTACTTCGGTACGGCTCCTGCACTTGCGGGTTTTGACTCAACACAATCCATAAAATGAGGGTTGGTTGGATTCGCAGGTTGGGTTGGGTTGAAAAATATTTCAATCTGCAGTGTGTGGGTCTAGTAGTGGGTTGGAACACGTCCAACCCACACAAACCTGACCCACCTATGCTTTTTTTAGTAAAAAATTATTTATATGATAAAGAGTATGTGAAAAAAATAGAAAAAAGTCAATGATTATGTCAATACATTTGATATGCGTGATGACACTAACTTCAATTAGTTAGACTAATTTATTATTTGAGTTATGACTTGTTTTGTTTTGTTTATTCCAAACTTAGTAAAACTTGTTAGTTGTTAATTTGTTATATACTTATTGACTTATGGTATTTAATTTATTTGAGATTGACACTTATTATATTTGAGTAAGATCGGTTAAGACTTATGGTATTAATTTATTAGATTGAGACCTATTATGTTTGATATTAAGATTTATGATGTTAATTTGTTAGATTTAATATTTTAACTTTTTTTAAGAATTTTTTTTAAAAAAATGTTAAATTCACAGATTTAACCTAACTCAACCCCTTTTTAAACAGGTCTGGTTGAGTTAGATTGAGTGAAAAAAATCTCCTCAACTTAATTCAACTTAATTCATTATTCTAGTGAACAGGTCGAGTCTAAAAACATAGCTAAACCCACCCATCTCACCAAGCGGTTACCTCAGATGGTAGAGACAATAGAATACAATGCTTTTATTGACTAAAACAGCATGAGTAACTTAGAAGGCTCCATGTACATTTGGAGCATACCATTTACTGATACTACAGCCTCAATAATAAATATATCCTAGATTTGCTTTAATTGTGAAATCATGGAGCAGGCAAGATAACCTGTTTGCCTAATTACTATCATTAAGGCTTTTGCTGAACTGCACATATTCATATACAGTCTTCAATCCGTCCTGCACTTGGGGATCTCTCTGTCTGGGTTCTCATTGACTGCGTTTCTATTTTGTCCTCTTTCTTATTCATAAAAGAAACAAATGATTGAAGAATTGCAGATCTTTTGGTCAAAGAAGAAGAAGGAGCCTCCTCTTGATATTGTTTGATGAACTTGCGCACTATCTGAATAAAGTACACTAGGAGAGCAACAAAGCATGATAAGCCACATAAGAAAAAAAGGCCTGAAAAACTTTTAAGTTGAAGCCGGTCAACTTCTTGCTTTGCACCTTCTGTGCTGCACGCACTTTGTCTCAACCATTTGTCTCGTATCCTCTGGAGTTCCCCACTCTCTGAGAGTTTTAGGATTGCATTTGACATGTCTGTTGCAAGTGGTGAGTCCCTCTGAAATGCCTGATGAGAAATGAAAATGAGTTACCTTTATGAAATTAATGACAAGATGGATTTCCATTAATTAACACAAATTGTTCTTTTCCACCCAAGAGAGTTGCCATTTGATGGGAATAAAAGTTTAAAATTTCACCTCCACATGTATCTATATAGAAGTAATGGTGTTAGCAATCACTTCTGAATCTTCATCTTTCTTTATAAAGTTATTGTCTAATTTTCACTTAATAAACATTTAGCATTACTCAATTCCATTTTGAGTAATGCTAAATGTCTTTCCAACTGAGGTGTTGCCAATTGTCATCAATCAAATTTTAAAAAATACAATTATAAATTAAAATAATTATTATTCACAATCAAAGATAATGAAGATGAAGTAACACACTAATAATTTTGACATAGCCCAAAACATCAAAATTATTAGTGTCGTTGCTTGGACTCTTCTTGGCTACTCGTCATCAATATAATCAGCACAATAGATAAAGATCAAGGAAAGTTCAGGCAGCACACTAACAATTTGACATGACCTAAAAAGTGTAACATTCATACAAGGCAAAGTGGTTATCTAAATGATAAAAGGATTAAAAGCCAATCATTGAAGGGGTTTGCAGTTTTTTACACATCTCAACTTCTCATGAAAATGAAGTGAACAATGGTAAAAGCATGTTCACAACAATCACACACAGGCATGTTCACTATTAATAAAATAATAGTTTTGAGGGAAAGAAGCTTACAAAACCCCAACCCAGTTTAGCGAAATCTCGGCCTACTATACCGAATTCACATCTCTGTGACAAGAATAGCTCCATATACACACGCTTATCAACCACTGCAGCAACACCACCCTTGGGGCCATTCTTTAAGGCCTTTTCATACTCCTCTGGAGACTCGAGAGGCACAAGTCTTGAGTGTTGTATGTTTAGTTCTTTAGTTAAGTAATATTCAACAAATGAACCTTTATGGTAACCAATGGGTTCATTGCTTGACATTAAACTCTCAATTCCTTTAATGGAGGAAGATAACTTTTCCACCGTAAGGATTGAGGACAGATTTGCAGTGTAGGTTGAAGTTAGTATCAATACCACAAATAGCCATTCTATAAGCAGAAACCGACTAAGATTGCTGATAGTCTTTTCTCCTGCATTTAAAAATTAAGAAGAAGAAGAGAAGAAGCAATTGAACACTTTTATATGAGCCACTTCTGAACACCTGCTAATGAAGGGAGATGAACTAGGATTCTTTACTTACTATGAGCAGAGAACAAAGTTGAAAAGCTGAACCTGCACACAATAATCAAATGTAATTGAAGAGTTTTAGATCATGGAAAAGCAAATGCATATTACAATTTCATAATCTTTGTGTGCATTCAATTACACATGCACTGGATAGAAAAAATCGTTGTGATATATGGCTTTGTTTTTGTGGAGGGTGGAAACCTGTAGATCTGACAGCCATTACATGCACAGATATTTAGAATTTTTGAACTCCATTATCACCATGTATAGCTTGGAGCAGTTTTTGGCCTCTCATGCTTGAAAACCTTCCCTCATATGCTATCTAGTGATTTTTGTTTATCATGGAAGAAAAAATGTAAAGTAAAACAGCTCAAAGAGTGGCTAGCTGACAGAATAAATAGTGTTACATGGACTGACCACACGATGGTGAGAACTTGTTTTCTGGGGGGTCCCGTGAAATCATCATTTTTCCTACGCTCCAAGATCCAGATAACAGTTCCCACAATGAGAGGAAATAAGCCTGTGACACACCACATCATTGGAGTGAAGGGCATCAAAAATGCCCAGGCACTGGAGTTCAACTTTCTGACTGGAGCCACTACAACCAGACCAGACTCAATAAATGGCTGGGTGAAATCCACAATTCTTGTCCTACTAGTGGTGATTGAAATGTCACCAACCACAGCATCATACACCTAAACGCAGGAAATCAAATCAAATGCATGGAATAATAGTACATCAAACAAATACACCAAAAATAAAGCAACAAAACAAAAACGTTAAAAACAAGTCTGTGTTTGATACTTACACCAGTTGTGACCATAAGTAGGAGCTCATCAATAGATGGGTAGTGATGGCCATCAATTCCTGGAATAAATTGATAAGGGACTCCATATGGCAACAAGTCAAGTGCTGCAGTAAACACATCAATACAGTATCCAGCATATCTATCAGTGCCTTCCACCTGATAAAAAATTTCTCGAAAAAAGTTTTTATTTGGAACACCAATTCTCAAACGTTTTCCATTGTTTGGATAAACCCACCCATTAGGCTTCACTGTTGTTTGTCCAGGCCAGACTACCACATCTAGTTGTCGGCTGAAGATGGGGCCACTTCTATTTAATGTCTTTGACTTTGAGTACACAGTTTCTGGGGGAACAACTGATAATCCTGAAAAATTGGACCAATAACCAATTTTCCTCATGCTGGTGCCAATCACATTGATAACTTCGTATGCAGGATGAACCAGAGAACCATCGGCTGTAAATTTCATCATGCCTGTTACACCTGTCATATTGACCTTTAAAATGTTCTGAAGCAACAGGTTCCCTTGATTAAAGATTGGCAAGTAATAAAAACGCAAATTCCTTCCACTTAGTTCAGTTAACTTTGGATCATTAGAAAATGAAATATTATTGCCCTGATGGAGAAATTCATCAATTGCATGAGCTAGCAGCCATACAGTGTCATAGGCATATAGACCATATGTATTCAACCCAACAGAACCACTAGCTGATGTTCCAGCTAAACTGTTCCACCTAGAAACAAGTTTCCTTTTGATTTCTGAATCAGGGGTATGCAATCGTAAGGTAAGAACCCCTTGAATGTTATCAGTGACCATTGCAGGTAGAGGCAAGTTAGTAGTATCCAATACTGTGGAAAGCCAGTCACTGGTGATCCAAACATAACCACTTCCCATCATCCCTAAGTCTTGTGCAACATCAAAAATCTCTAGACCCCAATCTGCGTGAGTGTGGAGTATCAAAATCCGCGACTCCATTGATGCCACATTAACCAGCATATTGGTTATGTCATGCCGGTTCATTTTTGTGCTCATAGGCGCTTTGTATGAGATCCTGCATCGTTTTTCAGCTAGTTTATCCCCTAAAACTGCAACCCCATTTCTCCCATAATCATCATCAACATAAAGTGCTATAACATATCTCCATTCATAGTATTCCACAATATCTGCTATTGCTGACATCTGAAACAGATCACTCTGTGTTGTTCTAACAAAAAATGGGAATTCTTGCGAAGACAAGGTGGGGTCTGTTGCTGCATATGATAAAAGTGGGACTTGGAGCTCATTTGCAATATGAGAAATTACGTGAGCAATTGCCGAAAATTGGGGGCCAATTATAGCCACAGTGTTGTTCTCCATGAAACTTATAGCTGCAATAAAATAATAATAATAATAAATAAATAAATAAAGCATATGTATGATCATGTTGTAGAACAGAAAATCTCAGATTCTAACACCAACTAAAAATGATAGACAAAAGAAAGTACCCTCAACAATGCCTAGAAAGCCTTTATGAGCAGTGTCATGCATTGAGAGTTTTAGCTTGGTTCCACTCAGAATCCTTGGACTAGAATTTACATCATCCACTGCAGCTGCTATTGCAACTTTTGCAACTTTGCCAATTGAAGAATTGAAAGAGCATAAAGCTCCAACATTCACAACATCAGGTCTAGTTGGTAAACTTGTACTCATCCCAATATGCGAACTTCTGCTACAGATCACCAGTAAAATCACAAGAATAGTGGTTTGCCTCATCATTATCCCAGTTGTTACTTTCACTGCAAATGAAGTAAAATAGCACGTATAGTCATGACTTAGAGAGGGGGAAAAATGGTATTTTCCTGAGCAATGAAGTGTTATTGCATGTTTGTAAACCAAAAGTTTAATGCACCCAAAAAACCAAAAAAAAAAAAAAAACTGAAAGTTTATTGAAAAACATACATTAAGAACGTAAAAGCAGATTAAGATGAACTTTACCATATAGTTTAAAAGGCCAGACAAGAGAATAGCAATTAGAAGAAGACGAGGGTTGGAGGAACAATTTAGACTGCTGGTACATACACAGTGCATTTGTATCTGCAGTAGATATCCAACCAAGTGATTTTCTCCTGAACTAGATATTCTTATATAGAAAATAATGCATGTTTATTACTTTGAACATTTAATTAGAGAAAATTTATTTGGTGGGACTTAAATAAAAAACTATCAAATCAACCATAACTTTATGTCAAGTCGGTGCACAATCTTTTACAAAGTCTAAAAATTAAGTTATTTGTGATAGTTGTAAAAATTTAATTATTTTAATAATTAATTATTATATAAATTTTTTATTATAATAAATTATAATAGAATTAATTTTATATTTAAATATATTAATTAAAAAATAATTTTAAATTAATTTATTTTATTTAAATAATATAAAAAAATTTATTTTTAAAATATTAAAATAAATATAAAAAAATTAAAAAATTATTTAATTAAAAATAAAATAATATTTATATCTTAAAATATAAAAAATAATTTATAATTTAAAATTATAAATTTTACTTTTCAGTATTATAAAATAAAATTTTATAATATATTAAATTTTATGTAAAAATTAAAATTAATTTTATTAAATATGTGAAATTACTGTTAAGAACGAATTTAATCATTCCTAACATACTCTTATATGTGGTTTCCGTTCCCACAACTTTATTTTTCTAAAAAAAAGTCTGAATATTCGAAAATGACATGACTAGGAGTCATTGAATGATTAAATGACATTCTTGTCGGCCCTTCTCCTTTTAGGAAAGAAATATCTAATCCTTTATTTTGATAAGAATCTACTTATTCAATATTCAAGAATATTAATCTTTTTGGGAAATCCAAAATTTGCTAATTAAATAGAAAACCGTGAGGGAAAAAATGTTTATGACTTGTGAAATTTTAATATTACAGAAAAAGTTTAAAAGGAGAATGTAAGCTGCATCCATTTATCTATAATCTATAATATATCTATTTATAATTCACAATCTACAATTTACAATCTACATCTACAATAATATATAAAAATTGTTCCACTAAAATTGCTACATGACAATTTTTCTAATTTTATAATATTTTAATTCCTTTTTAATTATAATTTCACTGTGTTTTTATTTTTGTCTTTTTATTTCATGCCTTTATATCTTTTATGACTTCTCACTTTTTTCAACCTTTCAAATATTTTATTTTTTAATTTTTTAAAATAGTAATCAAAGTGTATTACAATATTTTTAGATGAAGTTATTCAAATAGAGTTTATTCTATTGGAATAAATGGATGATTGTAAGCATATATACATCATAATAGAAGGTATTATTCGAATAAAATGAAGTTATTTGAATAAAGACTTTTGCTGAGCAAAAAATAAAGGAGGAAATAAGTCATCTTATTCGAAACATTTCTTATATTCGAATAAATAGATTGTTGAGAAAACATATAAAAAGTGAGTTATTCGTATAACAGTCTTATTATTCGAATAACATAGCAAATATCAGAAAATGGGAAGTATGAATTCAACCCTATTTTTCCATGTTCCACTAGTTTCAAATGGAACCAAACCAAACACATGAAGTAAGCATGGCAATATCATCAAGAGCCAAGTGTCAACCTTGGATTTGAAAACAATAATTAAAAGAAACAAGTGTCACCAAAATAATGGGTGAAAGATCAAGCTTATGGAACAAGCATAGACAAGTGGCGAAGGGAACTATTGGAAGACTTGGAACTTGGAAAGCAATGATGATCAGGGAATAGTGGATGAAGAAAATTCTGAAAAGGTGAGGCACTACCAAGGCTAAGGATAAGTGTCCCAAACATTAATTGAATGTGATATAAGCATAGTGAAATAAACATGAACAAGTGTCATTTTGAGTCATGACTAAGGAAGGGAAATAATGATTAGTGGTAAAAGGTGTTAATCTTGGATTGGAAGCCATAAAATAGATGACAACAAGACATAAATCGCATGAAGAAAATCTAGACTCCTAGCTTACATGATGAAGCACACAAAGACAAGTGTTCACTTTGGAATAAATATTGTCGCAACCGTCCCGAAAGGTTTTTGCGAAAATAAAAAGAATAAGGAGGAAAAAACCTCAGGGTGTTGGAAGTCGCCACCAATCGCTTTATCCATTAAATGGAATGGTGCAATTGGACACCTAAAAGATGGTTTGTGTTTCAGAGTTCATGGTTCGAGGGTTGATTACGGGTAGGGAAGGTGTTAGCACCCTACACCATCCGTTCTAAGAACGGTTACCTATTTAATCTAATGTTATTTACAAGATTAATTAAATTGGTCTTTTAAAAAGATAAAAGAAATATTTTTTTGGTTTTTACTTTAACATATCTCATTTTGTCAAGCATAATATCAAGAATGATAAATGACTAAAACCAGAAATGGGTGGCTAAATAGCCATTATTTTAGAATAAATTCTAAGTCTACAACATATTATATAAAAGTTGTAAATCAAAATTTTATTTTTGAAGAGAAGTAATTTTAAAATAAAATGACCAAATAAAATATTATTTCAATGAATAAATTTTAATTCAAAGAAATTTGTTTGAGGTAAGAGAATGTTTTTTTTAAAGGTAAATGGCCAAATAAAATCTTATTTATAATCAAGAAAAAATATTTTTAGGCACAATGAGATTTTTGTAGTAATTTCAAAAAAAAAAGTCTTCATAAAAAATAAAACCTTAATTCACCGCAATCATGATGTTGAAACTGTATGAAATTGTTCACTTTTATTTGAATATTTTATTTTACAAAAAAAAAAGGTTTATTTTGGTTTATAAAAAAATTGTATTTTAGTTTACATAATTATTTTAATTTTTATGTGGGGATTAGGTCTCACTAACGCTCTTGGAAAGATCCAATATAAAGTCTCAAGATTATCGAAAAAAGTGCATTTGATTGGTGCTCCGAATCTCTCCCAATTTTTTCGTCGTCGACCATTTTAAATTGTTTGATTAATACATTAATACAAAAATAAATGAGTTAAATTAAAATACAAGTACAAATGTGTAATGACATATTTACAAAGAGCAATATGGAATAAGATTATTTAGAATTTATTTTGTACAAGTAAAAATAAAATACCCCATGACTTCACCCAAGTGAGACACCCAATCAATAACTCAAAAAAAAAGTTTAAAAATTAATCTAAATAGAAGTAAAAAAGAAGAAGAAATAAATAGTAAAAAAAAGGAAAAGAAATAAAAAAAGCTGAAAGAGACTTTTAGTCTCTGTAAAAATGAAAATGAAACAGAAAAAAAGCAAGTAGAAGGGAAACATTTGAGAATGCTCACGGTGGATCTAGGTGGACGGCGCGAGGGATGATGTGAGGCCATGTGGCAGAGCAGCGTGGTGAAGTGCCGGCGGCGAGGCGAGAGGCAGCGCAAACAGGGGAGAAGGTGGTTCGATCTGGGCTACAGGTAGCGGTGGAGCAATGGAGGAGGAAGCTTGACGTGGTGGCCGGAGCTCTGGTTTGTGGTGGACGGCTCGGGTGGAGGTGCGGGTCATAGTTTGACAAGCTTGCACGGCAGTTCACGGAGAGGCAGACCTGATCTCGTCAGCAGCGATGCGGGATGCGGTGCTGACTGCCTGAGGAACGACAGCGCGAAACGGCTGGTGACAAGCTGAGTTAGAGTGAGGAGCGACGGCGAGTTGCAGGGACGGCGAGTTGTTGGGCGTTTGACGGCACTGCGTAGTGCGCGGCCGTAGTGCGCTGGATGTGATGTGGTTCGGTTAGGTTTGGGTTGTGGTGGAGGTTGTGGGTGGTTTGGATTCTTGATGGGTTGTGATTGTTGAGGGTGGTGGTAGCGGTGATGATGATGAGGTGAGGATGGAGGAAATTTGTTTAGAGGGTGGTTTGATAGTGATTGGGTAACTTTAATGGTTAGTTTGGGTGGTTAATGGAGGTGGCTTGGTGTTGGTGAAGATGGAGGAGGCCGAGATGGTGTTGTGGTGGCTTGAAGGTAGAAGGCTGAGATGGTGAAGGTTGGAAGCAAGGTGATGGCTTTGTGTGAAGATTGGGGATTTCTTCGTGTGAGAGCTGTGTGTGTGAGGGAAATTTTTCTGTGATTGCTAAATGTGAGGGAATTTTTCTGTGTTGTATTCGTGTCTGTGTAGCTCTCTGTTTGTATTTATGCCTTTTTTATTTCTACGGTCTGCTTCAGATTCATTCAATTTGCAATAATTTATTTTTGATTTTAGAAGGCAAATGGAAAATAAAATTGTAAAAGTTTTTAATCCAGTTTAATGCTGCTCTTTGATGGCTAGGGTGGCAGCAGCAAGAAGGGGAAGGGTTGAAAATGAAATTAGGTCATGGGTTAAAAATGAAATTGGGTTATGGGTTGAGATGGAAATTGGGTCATGGGTTGACTCGTAAGAACAAAGTTAGTGATTTTTTTAAGAAATTAAATTAAATTAATAAATAAAATAAAAATGAAAATAAAAGAAAATAAACAAAATTAGGTATCAACATTTACCCCTTTGTTTTACATTTAGAATAAATGAAAAACAAAAGAATTGATTCAATTTTGTCCATGAAAAGGTAAAAACTTGCGAATTCAGGTGTTTGCTGAAGTTTAAAGCAGAAAAGGTAAAAACTTGCAGAATCGGGTATCCACTGAAACTTAACAAAAAACTTGAAGCAGAAAAAGGTAAAAAGCTTGCGAGTATCCGCTGAAACTTAACAAAAAACTTGAAGCAGAAAAAGGTAAAAAGCTTGTGGATTCGGGTGTCCGCTGAAGCTTAACTGAACTTAAAAGCAATGGGTACGAGAACCCAAAAACACAAAAGCAATGGGTATGGGGACTCAAAAGGTAAAAAGTTTACGGAATCAGGTATCCGTCAAAGCTTGACAGAAAGCTTAAAGCATGAAAAGGTAAAAAACTTGAGGAGTCGGGTATCCGCTGAAGCTTAACAAAAACCTTAAAGCAGAAAAGCTTAAAGGCAATAGGTACGGGGACCTGAAAACATAGAACAATGGGTATAGGAATCCGAAAAGGTAAAAAGCTTGTGGAGTCAAGAATCTACTGAAACTTAACAAAAAACTTGAAGCAGAAAAGCTTAAAGACAATGGGTACCGGGACCCGAAAACATAGAACAATGGGTATGGGAACCCAAAAAAAGGAAACAGCAAGAAGCGATGGGTGTGGGTACCCATAAAAGGCAAGAAACTTGCGGAGTCAGGTATCCACTGAACCTTAACAAAAACTTAAAAGCAACGGGTACGGGGACCCAAAAAGGTAAAAAGCTTGCAAAGTCAGGTATCCGTTGAAGCTTAACAAAAATAAGGTAAGAAGCTTACGGAGTCGGGTATCCGTTGAAGCTTACAAAAACTTAAAGCAATGGGTATCCGCTGAAACTTAACAAAAAACTTGAAGAAGAAAAGCTTAAAGGCAATAGGTATGGGAACCGAAAATATAGAACAATGGGTATAGGAACCCAAAAAGGTAAAAAGCTTGCGGAGTCAGGTATCCACTAAAGCTTAACAAAAACAAGGTAAGAAGCTTACGGAGTTGAATATCCGTTGAAACTTAACAAAAAACAAGGTAAGAAGCTTACAGAGTTGGGTATCCGTTGAAACTTGACAAAAAACTTAAAACAGAAAAGGCACAAACTTGCGGAGTTGGGTATCCACTGAAACTTGACAGAAAATTTAAAACAGAAAAGGCACAAAGCTTGCGAAGTCGGGTATCCACTGAAGCTTGAAAATAGAAAAGGCACAAAACTTGCGGAGTCGGGAATCCACTGAAACTTGAAAATAGAAAGGTATAAATAGAAAAGGCACAAAGCTTGCGGAGTCGGATATCCACTGAAGCTTGAAAATAGAAAAGGTAAAAAGCTTACAGAGTCGAGTATCCACTGAAGCTGGACAGAAAGGTAAAGAGCTTGCGGAGTAGGGTGCTCGTCGAAGCTAGACAGAAAAGTAAAGAGCTTGCGGGGTAGGGTGCCCGTCGAAGCTGGACAGAAAGGTACAGAGCTTGCGGGGTAGGGTGCTCGTCGAAGCTTAAAGTAGAAATGGTAAAAAACTTGTGGAGTCGAGTATCCGCTGAAGCTTGACAGAAAGCTTAAAGCATGAAGATAAAAAGTTTACGGAGTAGGGGATCCGCCGGAGCTTAACAAGAAACTTAAAAGCAATGGGTACAAAGACCTGAAAACAATGGGTGCAGGGACCCAAAAAAGGAAACAGCAAGAAGCGATGGGTGTGTAATGCATAATTTTCAATTATCGCATTTGTAAACCCAAGTGCAAGTTGTCTCAAGTAATAAATTTCTCGGGAGTCCGAGGTCGATCCATAGGGAATTGTTGAAGATTAATTAAGGTGAAGTGAATATTTTGTTACTACGATTAAAATTATTTATTTGGGTAAAAAGATTCATTCTTGGTAAATAAAATAAAGGTAAGATTAATTCCTTTTATAACTCAATTAGAATCCTCGCAACATGGAGGTTCCAATCGGAAAATACAACATTAAAAGTCTAATTAAAATAATATACGTAATTATATTATGTTTCCTAAAAATATTACCACCACCTATAAATGGGTTAAAGCATTCATTGTGGCAATATATTGTCTACAATAAATCAAGAACTCCTCTTTACAAATATGGTTTCTAAATTATAAGAAACAAATTATAATACGTATAATGGTTACAAGAAAATATAAATTATTTAAGCACAATAAAAGAATAAATCTAACCTTATTTTATTACCAAGAGCTTCACCCTTTCACCCAAGTAAAATGAAACTTAGTTACTCATAGATAAGAAGAAAGAAAGAGAGAAGAAGAAGAAGAAGAACGTGACTTTAATTTAGAACAAAGGAAAATTACTACAAGAAAACCTAGTAACAAAATGGCATCATTTTGGTAACTAACACTTAACGCCCTCAATGATCTGCTAAGGCCCCCTTTTATAGAGGATTAGAGATACAAAATGACAAGGGGGTTGAGTCATTAGTGGGTGGATGAGTGGAAAATGAGTGGAAAATGTCAAATAACTTTAGGTGAGTGAGAAATTATGGAGATTCCTTGTCTCCAAAATCATGCAGCTCTGAAGTCATTGCATTCATCATTTTTGAACCAAGTCATCTTCATAAAAGTTGTAGGTCTGGATCTTAGCTTTCAAATGGCTTTAGTTTAAGTCCAATATCATTTCTATAACTCCAGATACGTTCAAATTACTGAACACTACTCAAGCCCAGTTACAGCTCCTCTATTCTGACTTCCAAGCCCAATATCACCTTCAAGCAATCCGATTCTGGAAAAGTGTTCAACATGAAAGTTGTAGATATGGGTCTTAACTATTTAGCATCCAAATTTCAGCATATTTGACAACTTCTATCCCGAAAAATGGCATGAACAGTATACATAGGTCAAGCTATCAGGAATAGCATTCTAGTTCTTGCTTTAACCCCAATTTGAGTTATCTATTCGTGTGATTGGGCCTTTGAGGTATTCTTGAAAGTTGTATAACTCTATCTTATCTTTCAAATGCCACTAGAATCACCTCCAAATATCACCTACAGCCCAAGATATGGCCCAAATACAGAAATAGTGTAAGATATGAATCATGCTGAAAAATTCAATTAAGTCCAATTTGAGTCCAAACTTATAATATATAATAAAACTCAATTAATTAAGTACATAGAGAGTGTAAATGACTAAGAATAAAAGCTTATTAATGTATCAAATATGTGATCATCAAATTCTCCCACACTTAGCTTTTTGCACTCCTGAGCAAAACACATAAGATCACTCACAAAAAAAAACGAAACAGACTCAAAAGCTAAACACTCTAAAAGACTCAATTTCTAATAATATTTAAAAATGTAGAGCAATCAATCATTCAAGTAATCAAAACATTCATGAGGTAATATATCTTCACATCTCAAATCAACAAGTAAGGATATTTCAATTGAAAAGCATGAGTCAAGAATGATAGATTTGCACAAGATTCACTCTCAATCCCTCAAGTGTTTAAAATGTAGGTATTTCACTCAATTCAACTCATGAAAATTGCACTACCATAAGCTTGCTTATCTTCTACTTCTCCACTACTCAAAACACATGCACACACAAATCATGAAGACTTTATTCAAGGTTGTAATGGGGTCAAGGTAAAGGAGGAGGTAATATGGATATGACAAGTTAAATACCAGAGAATAAAAGAGCATGAGAGCTGAGTTCAATTAACAAACATGAAAGTTCATCCCAACTCCACCTAATACAAATTCCCTTTACATATTCTTTTCCTTTCCTTTATTACCTTGTTGAGTCTCTTCTTTTTACATTTTTTTTATTGATTTTTTTATTTTATTTTTATTTTTTTATTTTTTATTTTACAAAAACAACATCATATATACATTTTTTTAACCATTCTGCACACATACCCCCACACTTGTTTAAGAACTCATCGAATGACAAAACTAATGTTCTCTTATTCCCTAAGGTCAAGTAAGAACATGATTTTTCATTTAAGGCACATAATGAGTTCGAAACAAAGAATAGTCAAACAAGCTCAAAGTGGTTAAGTAAGGGAAAATAGGTCATTTCTAATGCTTTATGTTAGCAGGAATCAGAGAATTTCCAAGAAGTCATAAGAGTGCTTGATATCATATTGAGACAACATGCTGCTAAACAAGGCTGGCTATTTGATTAAAGTAGCTATTTCAAGAAAAATGCCTCAATCATATTTATGTATGCATATGAAAATGTAGTCTAAAAAAGAATCAAAGCAAGTTCTAGAGTAACAATTCCATGAGTGAAATTCACACAAGAAAGAAAAGAATGGTACAAATGTTTAATCCATTCATCAATAGGCTCAAAATCTCATAAGGCATAATTCTATCATTCTCAGTCTACCAATTTAACATCCATAACCAAGCATGTGAATTTTAAGAAAGAAGACAATTTACTCAATCATGCAAATTTCCCTGAATTTGAATTGCTACTTCTACACAAACTAGTTTCTACCCCAATTACTCCTTACTCTGCCATCCCTAATTACTTTTGTTGTTAATAAATTGATGACAAACACAACAAACATATTAACAAACATACTTCCTAATTTTTTTTTGGGTTTTTTTTTTACAACCATCCTTCCCCCCAACCAGATCACAACATTGTCCTCAATGTCAAAATATAGATAGGAAAAAGGATAGAATATATTACCTGTTGCTGTAATTACTAAAAAGAGAAACCTTATACAAATTAAAACAGAAACAAAGTATGATAAATAAAACTAAAGATAAAGGAAAGTTATAGATGAATTGTCAAATCACACTATTGTTCCTTGTTGCCTCCTTTGCTATTGCGTCTCTTGCTGCTGCCTCCTGACTAATCTATCTGAGCTATTACTGGATCAGGTTCATAAACAAAAGCTTCTAATTTATCAATCAACTCATCAACAGTGGAAGTAAAAATAAGGAGTCGTCTTGCCAAAAGTGTGATGAATTTCTGTTCCACAGCATGACAAGAAAATATAACAAAAGATCAAAGAAATTATTAACATTCAGCAAACCTATGGGTTTATGGTGGATGTTCAGTTGGGCCCAAGAGACAATTTGAAAGACTTCTTCTAAAGTACCAAAACCACCAGGTAAGACAATGAATGCATTAGAATTTTCAATCATCGCCTTCATTCATCCGTGCATAGATGATACCTGAATTTCCAGTCCAATTGTCTTTCCAACGATGTTCCTTCGAGTTAAAGGTTCAGGAATGACACCTAAAACTTGACCACCTCTTACAAATGCAAAAAGTGATACAGCCCCCATTAACCCAAGGCAACCTCCCCCATATACTACATGAATGTTCCTCACAGCAAGTGTTCTACCAACAGTGCTTGTTGCGTTTACAAACTCTAAACTCTTACCATAACTTATCCCACAAAATACACAGATACTGACAAATCTACGAATAGAAGAAGAAGCTCCCTCCATTTCTACACTCACACTCTCTTTGAAGGATTATAAGTTGCAGGAAAGTGAAGAAAATGGAGTGTTTAAATAGGGAAGAGAATAGAAAAAGTAATAATAGCTCCTATACAGGTAGGTTGGCTGGTGTCAGAAAAGTTTGAAAATTTAAAAATAATAATAATAATAATAATAATAATAATAATATTTTTTTGTTTTTTTTTGTTTTGTTTTATTTTTTTTTTTACTTCAAGAAAACCATCGGGGTAAAGAAGTCTAGAAACCCTCGAAGGATCCCATCCAAAGGATCGTCTGTCCAAAATCAAAATTCAACAAAATCATACAAAGATAAAATAATAATAACAAATGATTATATACCTTTATATACAGGTTTCATGGCAGATCTTTATACTACGTATCATGAGTGCAGTAATACCAAGACGGCTCAGCCAATCTAGGCATTCTTCTCCTTCTCGCTTGTGAGATATCCCAGCCTATGCATCGTCCCTCTAGTTAAAGAGAGAAAATCTGAATACAATGACCAGTGACCACAGCCTGTGAGAGGTCGCTGGAGAGCCCATGGCATTAAATCACAGGATCCAGCTCAGAGGCATTGTCACGCGAGAATGCAAACACGGGACGCTTCTTTCTGTCCATCAGCAAGCAGAGCCTTTAGTTAAAACCTGGGAATGCTTGCGTGGCTCTCTACAGAGCATGGCACACGAACCTTATTTACCGACCGGCGTGTGAAGGTCCACCCGAGTCAATGATGGGTCTGCCACTAGCAGGGGCTCCTAATCTAATTAACGACCAAGTACAACCGAAATTTCGCCTCTTTTTATTTTATTTTATTTATTTTTTATTTTTTATTCATTTTTTTTTCTTTTTTTTTTTTTTTTTTTTTTTTGAAGATGTACAAGATAATATATACATGTTATTATGATTGTGGCTCACATCTTCCTCTGGTTTCACGTCCAGAAACGACTTAAATGCCTTCTATGAGTCGAAGATAAGCTTCCCATCCAATTTTCTTATAAATTGGCAAACAGGGTCTTTTTGAGTCAGATTCCCAAGACTATAACGCTTTTGTTCGTCCTTGAAGAGATTCCACAAACTAAGATATTCACGCTGCACAACTCCACAAGAATGCGTCTGAAGAGTCAATAATATATTATCTAATGACTCCTTACTCAGTCCATTCTTAATGAAGAATATTTTATCTTCTCTGTTTACAGAAACCATCCCCAAAGAGTGACATCGCGTGTTGTAATTCCATCGTGCATACTTGTAACAAACTTTCATTCTTTTTGCTCTTCTCCTTTTTGAAAATGAACTTTTACCGAGACCAGGCATGTGTGAGACAAATGAATCTGAAGATTCACCAGCTAAACGAACTTTTGCTTCGATTATCCAGCGTATATCTTTTGGGATGCCCTTATACATTAACAGTCTCAGTCTTTCACACCTAGCTTCATAAACTTTTGTTAGAACATTTAGAGGGAGAGAAGGAAAATATTTTCTTAGATCTGAGAGAATGACATCCATTTTAAAAGGAGAAGAAATCAGTTATTATGAGAAACTGAAAAACAAACCGACTTGAGAGTCACGGAGTACTGTTATCCGCCATTTAACTGGGAACACAAAGAACTGCAAAAAGAAAGAAACAACATTAAAATAAATTCTACTCATAATAAGGATTAGAAAGAGAAATGGATTCTACCTCAACAATTTGATGTTCTAGAAATGGTTTGAGTCTTTGTCCATTGACCTTAAATATAATACCATTCCTAGGATTCTCAATGTTTAAGGCCCCATAAGAATACACATGTTTGACAATATAAGGACCAATCCACCTAGATCTCAATTTTTCAGGGAATAGGTGAAGACGAGAATTATAAAGCAGAACTTTTTGACCAATTTCAAAAGTTTTTCTGAAAATTGATTTGTGATGAAAAGCTTTTGTTCTAACTTTATAAATCTTTGAGTTTTCATATGCATCATTTCTTAATTCCTCAAGTTCATTCAATTGCAATTTGCGTAACTTAGAAGCATCATCAAGACTTAAGTTGAAAGCTTTAATGGCCCAAAATGCTTTATGCTCCAATTCTACAGGCAAATGACAAGGTTTTCCATAAACTAACCGATAGGAAGACATGCCTAAAGATGTTTTAAAAGCAGTACGGTAAGCCCAAAGTGCATCGTTTAGTCTTAAAGACTAATCTTTATGATTTGGGTTAACTCTTTTTTCCAAAATTTGTTTAATCTCCCTATTTGCTAATTCAACTTGTCCATTTGTCTGAGGATGATAAGGGGTTACAATTTTGTGGGTAATGCAATATTTCTTCATTAAGGATTCAAATGGTTTATTGCAAAAATGTGTTCTCCCATCACTGATGATAGCTCGAGGAATTCCAAATCGACTCAAAACATTTTCTTTTAAAAATTTTAGAACAGTTTTATGATCATTGTGCCGACATGGAATCGTCTCAATCCATTTTGGGACATAATCAACTGCAACCAAAATGTACACAAATCTAAAAGATGATGGAAATGGACCCATGAAATCAATTCCCCAACAATCAAAAATTTTAATGACAAGGATAGAGTTCAAAGGCATCATATTTCTTTTAGAAATGGACCCTAATTTTTGACAACTTTCACAACTTTTTGCAAAAAGTATAACTGTCCTTGAATAAAGTGGGCGAATAAAATCCACACTGCAAGATTTTCGCAGCTGTTTTCTTTGAAGAAAAATGACCTCCACATGCTTCTGAATGACAAAATTTAATGACACTACTTACCTCATTGTCAGGTACACATCTCCGAAAGATTTGATTAGGACAATATTTGAACAAATATAGGTCATCCCAAAAGAAATTTTTCACCTCAATCAAAAACTTTTTTCTGTCTTGGTGTGTCCACTGAGGCGGCATCTTACCTGTTACAAGAAAATTGACAATGTTAGTAAACCAAGGCATGAAATTGACAGAAAATAAAAATTCATCAAAAAAAGAATCATTGATAGGTGTGCTATCAAAAGATGAGCCTGTTGTCAGCCTTGACAAATGATCTGCAACAACATTTTCGGCTCCTTTTTTATCTTTTATTGTGATGTTGAATTCTTGAAGCAACAAGATCCACCGTATCAACCTAGGTTTGGCATCCTGTTTAGACATTAAATATCTAACAGTAGCATGATCAGTGAAAACAACAGTGGATGAACTAATTAAATAAGCTCAAAATTTGTCCAATGCAAAAATTACAGCAAGTAATTCTTTTTCAATAGTGGTGTAATTCATTTGTGCACTATTCAAAGTTTGACTTGCGTAATAAATTACATGAGACTTACCTTCTTTTCTTTAGCCTAAAACAGCGCCAACAGCAAAATCACTAGTATCACACATCAACTCAAAAGGTAAAGACCAGTCAGGAGATTACATAATAGGAGCAGAAGTCAAAAGACCGATTAATTTTTCAAAAGATTTCTGACAATCTTGAGTCCAATTTCAAATGGTGTATCTTTTGTTAGAAGATTACATAAAGGTCTAGATATGACACTAAAGTCCTTTACAAATTTTCTGTAAAATCCTGCATGTCCTAAAAAGGAACGAACTTCTCTGACTGTTTTTGGGAAAGGCAAATAAGCAATTAATTCAACTTTAGCCTTATCAACTTTAATTCCTTCAGAAGATATCACATGACCTAACACTATTCCTGAGGTAACCATGTAATGATATTTTTTCCAATTTAATACAAATCCTTTTTCTTCACATCTTTTAAGAACTTTTTCTAAATTATCAAGACAATTTTTAAAAGAATTTCCAAAAACTGTCAGATCATCCATGAAAACCTCTAAATAATGCTCAATCATGTCACTGAAAATACTTAGCATGCATCTTTGAAAAGTTGCCGGAGCATTACAAAGATCAAAAGGCATTCTTCTATATGCAAAAGTGCCAAAAGGACAAGTAAAAGTGATCTTTTCTTGATCCTCTAATGCAATTGGTATTTGATTATACCCTGAATAACCATCAAGAAAATAATAGTAGGGATGTCCTGCTACTCTTTCCAGTAATCCGATCAAGAAATGGCAATGGAAAATGGTCTTTCCTAGTGGTCGCATTCAATTTTTCGAAATCAATACACATACGCCAACTAGATAAGACTCGGGTAGGTATTAATTCTCCTTTTTCATTTTTAACCTTTGTTATTCTAGATTTCTTAGGCACAACTTGTGTAGGGCTTACCCACTTGGCTATCGAGATAGGATAGATAATTCCAAAATACAAGTAATTTAAGAACTTCAACTCTAACTACCTCTTTCATGTGTGGATTTAATCTTCTTTGAGGTTGTTGAGATGTTTTAGCATTATCCTCTAAATGTATTCTATGTGTACAGATTAATGGATTAATGCCTTTTTAATCCATTAATGTCCATCCAATTGCACTTTTATGCCTTTTAAGTACTTCTATCAACTTACCTTCTTGTTCTTTGGTCAGGGATGAGGAAATTACCCTTTGGAGAGCTTTGTTCTTCTCCCAAAAATGTGTACTTCAACCCATCGTAATGACTTCGGTGCCCAAAGGGTACTTCTTCATGGGCATCGTCATTCATGGATTTTAGCTCTTCGAATCTTGGTTTCCTTCCTTTGTATTCCATTTCCTGTGTACAATCAAGCAAAGAGCATATTTCAGAAATATCATCATCTAATTGTGTAGCTGAATTAAATGAATTAATTAAACAGATTTCTAATGGGTCAGAAGAACTCCTGATTTGAAGATGATCATCTATAATGGCCTCAATCCCTTCAATCTCTTCCTTTTCATCATAAACTTCATGTGGTTACTTGCTCATATTGAAAACATTAAGCTCCAATGTCATATTTCCAAAAGTTAGCTTCACCACTCCATTTCTGCAATTTATCAAAGCATTAGATGTTGCTAAAAATGGGCGACCTAAAATAACAGAAACTGACTTAGAACTATCAACAATAGGTTCAGTTTCCAAGACAATAAAATCCATAGGATATATGAATTTATCAACTTATACTAACACATCTTCTACTATTCCTTTTGGAATTTTAATTGATCTATCAGCAAGTAGAAGAGTTACAGAAGTTAGTTTTAACTCACCAAGGTTGAGTTGCTGATAAACTGAATATGGAAGCAAATTAACACTAGCACCAAGATCAAGTAAAGCTCGTTCAATTTTATGTTCACCAATAATGCATGAAACTGTAGGACAACCAAGGTCTTTATATTTCAACTCATTATTGTTTTAAATAATGGAGCTTACTTGTTCAGTCAAAAATGCATTTTTTTTCACATTATGTTTCCTTTTAACAGTGCACAAGTCTTTCAAAAATTTAGCATAACAAGGAATCTACTTGATAGCATCTAACAGAGAAATATTGATCTTCACTTGTTTAAAGATTTCAAAAATGTCACTGTTATGATTCACTTTACTTGAATTGTTTAATGCTTGAGGAAATAGGGGTGAAGACAAGGGTTTGATCTCCTTTTGGCTAGGTGGCTTATCAACTCCTTCCTCATCTTTGGGAATTGACTCATCATCTTTCTTAAAAAGTTCAGGAATTTATTTTTCAACAACCTTTCCACTCCTAAGAGTTATCATTGAGTTGACTTGATCTATTTTTTGACTTTCTGAACTACTCTCATTTAGGCTAAACTGACCCTTGGGATTTGGTTGAGGTTGAGAGGGAAACTTTCCTTTCTCATGAATGGCAAGTGCAGAAGAAAGTTTAGCAAGAGTGTCTTTTATGTCAATCATGGCTTGAGTGTTTTGGCTATTGATGGCTTCTTGTTTTTCCATGAATGCATGCAATGTTCCTTCAATGTTTTTCCTATATGGTGGGACATAGGGTGCATATCCTTGAGGATTTTGAGAATCTTGCTATGCCTGAGGAGGTGGTAGTTGCATGAATTGTGGCTGGTTGCTATTCCTCCAACTGAAGTTCGGGTGATTTCTCCATCCCGGATTGTATATATCTGAAAAAGAAGAAATGAATGACTTTTTAAAATTATTCATTGCATTTACTTGCTCATGCACAACTTCTTTAAAAACAGGAAGTTTTGGACATTCATTTGTTGAGTGTCCTAATTCATCACAAATGTCACAAATTTCTTCATTTTGCACAGATTTGATTTCTTTTACTTTTCCGGATTCCATGGCTTCAACCTTTCTAGCCAGACTAGCAAACCTAGCATTTAAATCTTCTTCTTGACTAAGATGATATTTTTCTTTACTAGCATTTGCAAGGTTATATCTAATTGAATTTTCAGAAGGATTGGTACTATGCCAAGATTGAGAATTTTCAGCCAAATGGTTTAAATAGTCTAAAGTTTCTTCGGGTTCTTTATCAAGAAATTCACCATTGCACATTGTTTCCACAAATTGCTTGGTTTCAGGTGTTAACCCTTCATAAAAGAAGCTTATAGTGCGCCATTTTTCAAAACCATGATGTGGGCAAGAATTCAACAAATCTTTAAAACGTTCCCAACTTTGAAAATATGCTTCATTGGAATTTTGGAAAAAAATTTGGATTTGTCTTTTCAAAGCATTGATTTTATGTGTTGGAAAAAATTTCTTCAAAAACTCACCTTGCATTTCTTGCCATGTGTCAATTGATCTTGGTTTCAAAGTGTTAAGCCAAGTTTTTGTTTTATCTTTCAAAGAAAAAAGAAATAATTTAAGCTTAACAACCTCTTCAAATAAGCAAGTTTGATCATGAAAAGCAGGACATACTTCCTCAAATTCTTTTAGATGTAAATATGGGCTTTCAGATTCTAAACCATGAAAATTAGAAAGTAAAGAAATCATACCTGACTTGAATCTAAAATTGTTGGCATTGAGTGGAAAGATAAAACATGATGGACTAGAATTTCAAGATGGTTGCAGATACTCACGCATAGTTCGCAACGGTTGATTTTCATGTTCATCATGCACACTTTCGTTTTCAGCCATTGTGCTTAATGTGTGTGATTGTGATTCAAACAAATCAATATGTAAAGTACTTGGATTAACTCCAACCAAACGACCGATTTAATTTAAATCACGATACCAATTAAGCATAAACAAGTAACTTACAATATAAAATAAAATGTACAAGCTAAAGTATAAATCATGTCCATTAAATATTAACAAAGGTGTGGTATAAACCAACTACCAAATATATATTAATACTTAGTAAATAAATATTAACAAATGTGTGGTATAAACCAACCACTAAATAAGTTAATAAGTATAAAAATTAAAAAGTTAGTATACTGAGATAAATTAAAATGTTAGAAGTAGAAAAAGTAAAAAGTTAGATAGTGATAAAGTAAAAAATTGGATAGTTAGTAAGAGAGTTAGTAAGTTAGTAAACAAAAAAAAAAGACAGAAAATAAATAACAAAAAAAGACAAAAAATAAATACAGAAAATAAAGTCTGAAAGTAAATTTAAAATATGAAAACTGGAGAATCGGCAAGCCGATTTTTTGCTCCAGCGAGAGAGAAGAGAAGAAGAAAGATTATTTTATTAATGATTAAAAACTATAGAGAAATTAGGGAGAGTTTCCCCCACAAGTTAGTATGCACATAAATTAAAAAGGGAGAGGTTCCCCCACTAGTTAGTATGTTAGTATATATACAAAATTTTTACACTAGAAATTCAGTCTTCAAATCAAGTCTCCGGTAACGGTGCCAAAAACTTGATGCACAATTTTCAATTGTCGCATTTGCAAACCCAAGTGCAGGTTGTCTCAAGTAATAAATTTCTCGAGAGTCCGAGGTCGATCCACAAGGAATTGTTGAAGATTAATTAAGGTGAAGTGAATATTTTGTTACTACGATTAAAATTATTTACTTGGGTAAAAAGATTCACTCTTGGTAAATAAAATAAAGGTAAGATTAATTCCTTTTATAACTCAATTAGAATCCTCGCAACATGGAGGTTCCAATCGGAAAATACAACATTAAAAGTCCAATTAAAATAATATACGTAATTATATTATGTTTCCTAAAAATATTACCACCACTTATAAATGGGTTAAAGCATTCATTGTGCCAATATTTTGTCTACAACAAATCAAGAACTCCTCTTTACAAAGATGGTTTCTAAATTATAAGAAACAAATTATAATACGTATAATGGTTACAAGAAAATATAAATTATTTAAGCACAAGAAAAGAATAAATCTAACCTTATTTTATTACCAAGAGTTTCAACCTTTCACCCAAGTAAAATAAAACTTAGTTACTCATAAATAAGAAGAAAGAAAGAGAGAAGAAGAAGAAGAAGAAGAACATGACTTTAATTTAGAACAAAGGAAAATTACTACAAGAAAACCTAGTAACAAAATGACATCATTTTGGTAACTAACACCTAATACCCTTAATGATCTGCCAAGGCCCCCTTTTATAGAGGATTAGAGATACAAAATGACAAGGGGGCTGAGTCATTAGTGGGTGGATGAGTGGAAAATGAGTGGAAAATGCCAAATGACTTTAGGTGAGTGGGAAATTATGGAGATTCCTTGTCTCCGAAATCATGCAACTCTGAAGTTATTGCATTTGTCATTTTTGAACCAAGTGGTCTTCATAAAAGTTGTAGGCCTGGATCTTAGCTTTCAAATGGCTTTAGTTTGAGTCCAATATAATTTCTATAACTCCAGATACGTTCAAATTACTGAACACTGCCCAGGCCCAGTCACAGCTCCTCTGTTCTGACTTCCAAGCCCAATATCACCTTCAAGGAGTCCGATTCTGGAAAAGTGTTCAACATGAAAGTTGTAGATATGGGTCTTACTATTCAGCATCCAAATTTCAGCCCATTTGACAACCTCTAGCCCGAAAAATGGCATGAACAGTACACATAGGTCAAGCTGTCAGGAACAACACTCTAGTTCTTGCTTTAACCCCAATTTGAGTTATCTACTCGTGTGATTGGGCCTTTGAGGTATTCTTGAAAGTTGTAGAACTCTCTCTTATCTTTCAAATGCCACTAGAATGACCTCCAAAGACCACCTACAGCCCAAGATATGGCCCAAATACAGATCAGTATAAGATATGAATCATGCTAAAAAATTCAATTAAATCCAATTTGAGTCGAAACTTACAAAACATAATAAAACTCAATCAATTAAGTACATAGAGAGTGTAAATGACTAAGAATGAAAGATTATTAATATATCAAATATGTGATCATCAGTGTGGGTACCCATAAAAGGCAAGAAACTTGCGGAGTCAGGTATCCGCTGAACCTTAACAAAAAAAAACTTAAAAGCAATGGGTACGGGGACCCGAAAACATAAAACAATGGGTGCGGGGACCCAGAAATCATAATAGACAATGGGCATGTTGCCCTGACTTATCACAAAAACTAAAAGCAATGGGTGCGAGGACCCAAAAAGAAAAGGTAATGGACATAAGACTCTGATTTGACTGAAAACAGCAAGTTGGACCTTTGTAGGTCAAGGCTAGCAAAATGAAATAGTGCACTATGCAATGCATCAGATGTATGAGAGTACGAAAAACTTTTTTTTTTGCTTTTCTCTTTTTTTTGTCTTTTTTTTATGTCTCCACGACCCCTGAGGACATGATTGCAATCATTTTCAAAGATGAACTGGAATGGGATTTATTGACATCCTTTCATTTGTCTATTCAGCCGATGGTTGAAATGTCCAACTGGGATGACCCTTGAGGTGTGCATTAGATGTGATAGTGACCTGACTATCATTTTTTTTTCTCATCAACACTCTTATCGAAAATTCATTGTGTTTCCCATGACTTTTAAATGCTTTTGTAATATTGTTACATGTTTCACATCTCAATATAAGTCTATCATGAGAAATGCATCAACAACAGGTTGCAACGAAAATGGGTTATCATTATGGAAAGGAAAAGTATAGGAAAAGCAATTCAAAAGGGATTAGAATTGAAAAGTTTACAAGAGAAATGTTTGGGTGGAGTTTTCCAACTCTTCCAGTGATGCTCTTTAGGATGATTAGTGCTAATTTTCCATGTATGCAACCTTGAACACCCCTTTGTCTATTTCCAAGAATATGATTTGACCCCCAGTTTTCACGCATTGGGAGCTTTTCATGAAAAGACTTCATATATTCAAACTGCCCCAGATCGACCCAAGTCTTCATGTATCGAAGCATTTGATGGCAAATTCAGACTGCTCCAGTTTGTGACTTGAGGCAACTCCACTTCTTCGAATGTGTCAGATACCATTTTTGACCCTGACTTTTGCCTAAGTCACTCTTTTGAGTTTTCAACCTAGCGGGTTACCTTAACTTTTGCCTAGGTCGCCTTTTCAGGTTTTTAGCCTAGCGAGCCACTTTTCTTTTTTCTTTCTTTCTTTTTTTTAAATGTAACAGCAAGGAATTGAAAACTCAGAAGAGCATGAACCTTTTGTCTCAGAATTAAAGTTAATGAAAATGAAAACAACCATTCATTGATCAGAATGGACTTTTTGAGGCTTGTAACGTGGCCAAGGTTAAGGGTTATGAAAGAAAGGATATAAGGCTCAAACAAGTGTTTAAGGGTTGAATGAGACCAAGGATCTTTAGCAAACTTTGTCAATTGCTTTTGGCATTGTCAAGAGCACTAAAACTTTTCATTTACTTTTGTATTCTTTCCCTTTTTTATTTTCATCATTTGCCTATCTTCTTTTTTTCCTTTTTCTTCTTCTTTTTTCTTTTTTTTTTATAAAAAAAACCCTAAGTGTAGAGGTGATCATTGTTTAAGGTTCTTTAAAGAAAATTTTCAAGTTCAAAAGGGGGTAACAAGGGATATTACAAATTGTGAAGGATAGAGAAAGATGACCAATCTTCATTTTCAAATCATGACTGTTTATTTTTAAAACTTTAATTTTGAGACCAAAAGATAATGCACAAGTGATTACTTATTTGTTCCTTTTCAAAAATCTTGCTTCCAATTGCTTGGTGACTTCCTCCTTTTATTTCAGGGTACATTCTCCTCAATTTCTGGTTCTTCACCTCAGCATTGGGGTATATCATAATTTTGTGGGAAGCCAAGCTCAAATCCATTCCTGGTACGACCATGCAAGAATGTCACAAAGGTAAATAGTAAGGTAAGCGCATTATCAATATAATCCCCAATATAACATTATTAACAAAATATCAACAAAATGACACCTCAACATAATTGGTCCCGCGAAGGTGAGCTCACAATTATGAAAGGTGCCCAAAAACTCCACAACATTTGAAATAATTACTCTCAGAACAAAATTGCATAAAAAATAAAGAGAAATAACAATAAATAATATTTTACATAGCATTTTATGCACAAAATAATATTGAAATTATGTCAGTGATTAAACAATATCAAGTCTGAGAGTACAAATTGTACAACACTCTTAGTAGTATCACAATCATGCTGAAAAAATTTCAAATCAAAACTTGGAGAGTATACAATAATTTTTAACATTATGCAATATTATATATACAACATAATATCAAAATTATTTAAATAATCAAATAACACAAAATCTGAGAGTGTCCAATATATATGATATCCAATAACATCACAATTATGCAAAGTGCTTCAATACAGTTAGGGGTGATCACGGGTTGGGTTGGGTTTAGGGGTAAAAAAAATTCAAACCAATTAGGTGGGGTCAGGTTGGGTTGGGTCGGTTTTTGAAAAAAAAAATTCAAGTAACCCGAACCGAACCAACCCGATTAGAATCGGGTTAGTTCAGGTTGGGTAATCGGGTTGGTCGGGTTAGTCAGTTCGTGGGTTAGGTAATCAGGTTGGTCGGGTTATGCACCCTAAGTGGTCGGGTTAGGCAAAACGACGTCGTTTTAATTGGATAATCAAGTCGGGTCATCAGGTCGGCTCTTTGAACCGTCACCTGAACCAATTAATGGATGGGTTGGTTGAGTTTTACCCGAACGGACCCGATTACCCGAATCAACCCGAACCAATTAAGTCGGATCAGGTCGAGTTGTCCGGGTCATCGAGTTGGGTCGGACCCATGTGCACCCTTAAATACAGTACCACAATACTTTAAATAGCAACTCTCATAATCAAATCGCATAAATAATAACAAAATAAATGATTTTCAAAACATTATATATTAATTTATGCACAAAATAACACCAAAAATTATTTTAGTGTCCAAACAACATCAACTCTGAGAGAGCACAATATATATCTGATGTGTGAAATCCGTAAGTGTACGATTTCATTGTCAAGTAATAAAAAGATCAAATTTACAGGAATTGTGTTCATGAATACCAATTAATTAATTAATTCAATTAAATTAAACAAAGGAGATAAAATTGTTGAGTGGTAAGAATGTGGTAACCAAGCAATTAAGTAAATAAATTTCAAAGTGGAAAATTGAGAACAAAATTAGCAAGTTATTAAGAAAGGTTTTTCAGATTCAAGAAAGCTTCCAAGATTGGGGTAACCACAATGATACAAGACAAATCCTAATTGACAACCCTTTTATTAAAATTGAAATTTAATTGAAGGTGAATTACTCTAAATTAGTTAATGTTCTTTCTCAAGAGACAAGAACCGTGCCCAATTAAACTAATTCTTACTCTCGTGGTAATTGAATTTAAATTGAACCCATTACGCTTAATGATAATTCATTGAATCCTCAAAAGGCTAAACCTACTCTCGTGATTTAGACCTTAAGTTCAATTCTTATGGTTCCAACACCTAGGTTCACCTCTCAGTACGTCCCTAGATATCTATGAGATGCAAATATGTGGCCAGTAAATTCACATGAATAAGCGCAATAACCATTGAATCAAAGAACATTCAAGATTAATAAAAGGGGTAAACAAAATCAATTAATCATCATCAATGTATCAAAGGGCATTGCCCAATCCTAGAAATAAAAGAAACTACTCAGACATGGAGAAGAAGAAATAAGAAATCAAATTCAAGAACATCCAAACTCGTAATCCAAGAGAGAAGAGAGGAGAAAGATCAAGATCAAGAGCCTCTAAGTGTGCCTCCTTCAAACCAAAATTGGAACCCCAAAACTGTATTTAGAACATTTATTTATACCCCTAGGGTTTTAATTGGCTAAAAGGCCCAAAAAAAAAATAAAAAATAAAACTTAAAAACTGATGCGTAATGCGATCCACGGCCGTGGATCATTCCACGGGCTTGCCGTGGATCTCTCTGCCACAGGAAAATTTTCTTCAGCTTGAATTCCACGGCTGTGGATCATTCCACGGTCTAACCGTGGAACTTTCTGGAGTTTCTCTTTTGCTTTTTCAAGTTGTTGCTCGATCCATGGCCGTGAAAAATTCCACAGGCAGGCCGTGGATCTCTCTGGAGTGAGCTTTTTGCACCTTTTTGTTATCTGTAAAGCTTCAACTTTAATAATACAAGCTTTTCATTCATTTCAAGGCCAATAGAGCACTAATCCTACACAACAACACCACAAACACCGCAGTTATCCGAACTAAAGGAAAAACAAATAGAAAGGGAAACTAAAATGCCTAAAATGCATAAAAATGCATGTAAAATAAGAATAAAATATAATGTTATTTCACACACATCAATATCATGCCCAGTAGCATCACAATAATACACAAAAAATTTTCAAAGGCAAAAGAGGAGAGTATAATATATTTTTAACAATTTTAATCTCTAGAAATTTTGAAATAAATAATAAATAGGCATGAAAAATAAATAAATAAAATTCTTTGTGAATTTACAACATTATAATTCAATATACATATTTTTTAGACTTAAGATAATCTGAATAAAATTATTTCACTAAAATTTTATATTATACACAACTTCAAACTAAATAGGATTTTGAAGTCCATTAATGTGCACGAGAATTTTTCAATACATAGAGAAGAAAATAAACAAAGAAAGAGGAGGAGTGTTGCATGAAAAACAAGAAAAAGAAGAAAAGAAAAGATTGGATGCACTATGCATAGTGCTTGTGAGAAAATAAATTGGAAATTGCAACAAAGCATATTGCTCGAGACACAGCACACCAAGGATGTGATCATCCATTTTTTTTAATAAAACTTTGAGTTGAAGATCACATACGTTGATATTTCTTATTTGTATAATTTCAAACCTCATATATTTTGTAGATAACATAAAAATTAATAGTCATAATTAGAATTAAAAAACCAGGCTCTATACTAATTGATAGAAATTTATCAGATCTATTAATTCCAAAATTTATGATATATTAAAATATATAGAGTTTTAGGATTACATTGAAAAACGCTAAAGAGGAAGTCATTGTTGAAACTCTTAAAAGTAATCTCGATGAGGGAGAGATATTATTCCTATCACACAGTAGTCGCTCATGCATCAGTATCAATAGGGTAACCATATGCATTAAAGTGGCTAGGAATAGGGGTCTCTCCTTGTATATATATAGAATAATTAAAATGGGTTAAACCTACCCACTATGACAAACTCATATACAAGACCCATTAAACAAAACCTATATATGAGCAATGCTTTAACAACAATAGGTTTATTAACAATACTGATTACAATTTGGGCTAAATAAAATGCTCTAATAATTTTAACATCCAATTAATTTAGGTTTTATAAAATTATAATATGATTTATGTTAGTCCATAAAAAAATCTAACAATTTGTTTTGCTAGGAATGATTGAATTTTCATGATGATGTGTTAGGATTATATGGATTGTGGTTGTACAATTATGATTTTAATGAAGTTGATCTTTTGTAGCCCTCATATGCATTTTTTCCCTTAAAATTGTCTAGTTGAGATAATGGTTTTAAATTGCGATCCATAACTATAATTGTGGCCGTAATATTACAGTTTTAGTAGTCTCCGCAATGTGATTTTAAATATACAAGCTCAAATCAATTGCAATGCGGCCGCCCATACTTGGGTAAATTTTATTTCTTCTCATTTCATCTTATCTCTAAGCATTCTAGACTGGTAAAGATAACAAGTTTTTCTTCTAGTAAAATAAATAAATAAAAGATAACAAGCTTTGCTAATAACTTGGCAATTCTATTAGATTTTATTTTTGCTTCCCTTCTATTACTTTATCTATTTCTTGCTCAAAGGATATGGTGTTTTCCCTTCGCACACACATGGGTATATTAAGTTAAATGTGAACTAGCTCACTATTGAAATTTCTCCAGAAATTGGGATGATGCTAAACTACACTATGTTGCACTTGGATTTAAATTTGGTATGCTTTTGTAAGATCATGTAAATTTCTATTCAATATGCACTTTTTGATGTTAAATACTAAATTATGAAGTGCTAAAATTTGCCAGAAGAGAAAATAATGGTAGAACTTACTAGATATATTCATGAATGTACTTTTTAATTTTATTTTTCTTCCTTTTTAATTGAAAGTATTTTTTATTGTGCTTCTGCTTACTGTTTCGGTACTGATTTTTAAGGAAGTTAGCAATGAAATAGATTATTGGAAAAGTAAAGAGATTGGGTTCATAAACTTGGGAGGGGTGTGTGTGTGTATGTGTGTGAAAATGGATTGGGAATGCTCCATCTGAGTGGCTTAGCAATGAATTGGTAAGACAATCATGATTTCCATTAAGAGGATATGGTGAGAAAGTTTCATGAAGAACAAGGATGCTCAAGACGCTCAGTATATTGTAGCTATCATCCATGGAAGGCCATGTGTTGAACTTATAATGGATTCTTATTGAGAAGTGACAAAAGGCATTTAAAGATTGACACTTGACTTGGCATTTTTCTCGAGGTAGGCAATATTACGTTATGAGATATTAAGGTTTTAGGACAACAAGCTACTTTGCTATTTTTTGGGGTGGCAGAAGGTTAGGCTTTAAGGTTATAGGAGAATCTAGATATTATTCAAGTGTTAATTATTTAAAGAATAAGCTAAGGTATGTTAGTTTAGAGTGTCCTTACTTATTGCAACGTTGTAAACATTATGAGACATGTATCCTCATCTTACGATTACCATGAAGTCTCTAATCTCGAGGCTTGAGACACTTATGGAGCTTTCCTCACCAAAAGCCTTCCAAGCCACATAATGGATTAGAGTTCCCAGTCCCTATAGCCTCTATATTCCAGTCTAGGCATTATCCTTTATGCCTTGGCTAGGCCCGAAACAATTGTTTTCTTCATTTTCACTTTTGACCCTGATTGAATTCCAACCATTAGAATTCAGATGGAACTAGGTCCAAAACAGTTACAAATTTCTTTTTACAATTCAATCAATTTTGTCCACTATTGAAAACGCTTTTTGTCCATCAGTTAGTTCCTAGTAGAATGTATAATATTTTTGTTTGTTACTGTACTTTTCTCTAGCTAAAAATGATTGATTTTACATATTACATTGCTTTACTTATCACATCTTTTTTATTTTTTATTTGTTGGTAGACGAGATTATATTAATTTACATTTGTTGCATAGCATTTACTTCTAAAACAAAATAGTTTCGTTGTTTAATGTAGATAAGTTAGAGTATGCTCTTAGAGTGAAAAGTCAATGTATAATGCATAGATACTTCAAAATTGGTGAGGTATCCATATTGTACTAGTATATTGTTAGGAATCAGAGTTATTGAAATAGTATCACATAGCTAAAATGAAGTTGAGAAAATAGGAATTGACACACAATACTTAACGTGGAAAATCCCCTTAATGATGAGGAAAAAATCACGAGTATGACTAGAAGATTTTCACTATGTAGAAGAAAATTACAACTTCTCTCTAAATATAAGGAGAGAACAATAACACTTTCTCTTGAAATAGAAGACTACATCTTTCTCTAAAATAGGAGAAAATTCTAAGAGACAAGAAAGAAAAACTCTTAGGAGACAATGGTTTTTTTCTCTTTGGATTGGGATATAGAAACTGATGGAGGAGTCCTCTATTTATAGAGGATAACCTCCTCCTCTATGTTGTTTCATTGACCGAAATAGGATAAAATTTCTCCAACTACTTGCTGCTCAACCATACAATTTATTGCTTCTAATTTGCACCGAAAGCATTTCATAGCCTCAACCAATTTCATTTACTTTCCTTGGTTGACAGTAAAATTTGTTGCCTTATTTAACTTTTCAAAGGCCACAAAAGTGGCTTTACCTCAATTACAATCTCCCACTTAAAAGCCACTTTTGATGAGCTTTCAAAATCTTTCTCATCTTCCTAGTTTTATGCCACTTACATTTTTGATAGGCCATTAGAGGATCTACACCATTTAAACTTGTCGGAGCTAATCAGTTTTGTCAAAACATCTGCTAGGTTGCTTTTTGTATGAATCTTTTGCATATTCACACTCTCTTCTTCTACTACTTCTCTAACAAAGTGATATTCAACTCCTATGTGCTTTGTCCTGGAATGAAAGGTTGGATTCCTTGCAATGTGCAAGGCACTCTAACTGTCACAAAACACAAGAATCTTCTGTTGTTTGTGCCGAAGTTCTTCTATTAATCTTTGAATCCAAACTGCTTCCTTGCATGCTTAGGTAGCTGCCATGTATTCAGTTTCTGTAATAGACAGAGCTATAATAGTTTATAACTTAGATAACCAGCTTACCACTCCTCCTACAAGTGTGAACATATAGCCTATACTAGATTTTTTTTATCAACATCACCTACAAAATCCGAATCAATATATCCTTTAATAATAAATTCTGATCTTTCAAGACATAATGCAACATCTAAGGTCTCTTTAATGTATCTTAGAATCCTCTTAACAGCATTCTAATGCTTTCTACTAGGATTTTCCATAAATCGACTAATCGTGCCAATTTCTTGTGCAATAGCTGGTCTTGTACAGATCATAACATACATAAGACTTTCTATTACTGATGCATACGGTACTCGAGATATTTTTATCCTCTCCGCTTCACTGTTAGGACTTATACTCGAGGATAATTTATAATTAATAAGAAGTAGGGTATAGATTGGCTTATAATCTTGAATATTGAAACATCGCAAGATTTTCCTCAGATAGTTCTTCTAGGATCTTTTTTTGTCTCAGTGAGTTTGCATCCAAAAAATCTTATTTGTTAGTCCTAAGTCCTTCATATCAAACTCCCTAGCCAATTGTGCCTTCAATTCTTAGACTTGATCTTTGTTGGGGCCTACCACTAACATGTAATCTGCGTATAACAACAAGATGATAAAATCATTGTCACCAAACCTCTTGTAATATATACAATGGTTTGAACTTAGTTTGTTGCATCCAAGAATAATTATGAAGGAATCAAATCTCTTGTACCAACACCTTGGCACTTGCTTTAGACCATACAAAGATTTGGTTAACTTGCAAACTAAGTTTTCTTTTCCTTGTTCTTTAAATCCTTTTGGTTGAAGGATGTATATCTCTTCTTTAAGTTCCCAATGAAGAAAAGCAGTCTTTACATCTAGTTGTTCAAGACGTAAATCGAATACAACACACATAGCCAGGACTACTCTGATAGTAGTAAGTTTGATAACTGGAGAGAATATCTCATTGAAACCAATACCCTCTTTCTGAGCGTACCCTTTGACTACCAACCTTGCACAATATCATTCCACTTGATCGTTGCCATCTCATTTGATCTTATAGACTTATATGTTACCAATGGCTTTCCATCCTTTTGGAAGTTCAACGAGTTCCTATATCTTATTCCTATGTAGGGCTTCTATTTCTTCTTGCATTGCTGGCATCCACAAAGAAGCATTAGAGCCACTCACTACCTCCTGAAAGGTTTACGGCTCTTTTTCTTCTATTAAAAGACAATATGCATTGTGGCTTGCCATAACATAGCCTGAGTGCCATGATGTGCTCTTATCTGGCACTTTGATTGTTGAACTTCTATATCATTGGTGTCATCTAGCTCTTATTCTCGTGCTTTAGTACTTGGTCTATTTCAGAGGAACCTTCTTCTCCAGCTTTTCCATCTATCTGAACTATAGTAATCTCTTTCAAAGTGTTGTCATCTTCTTTTACACTTTACAGTTCATTTTCTACAAATATTACATATCTGCTAACTTTAACCTTGTGGGCAGTGGGATCCCGCAGGTGATACCCCTTAACACCATCAGCATAACCAAGAATATGCATTTCCTGGATTTTGGATCTATTTTTGTTCTTTCTTGGGAGTTGTACATCACGTACATAGGACATCCAAACACATGTAGAGAAGAATAATCAGCTGGCTTGCCATTCCACATCTCCATTGGTGTCTTTAAACCAATTGCAGATGATGGCGACCGATTTATCAAGTAGCAGACAGTTTTGGCTGCTTCTGCCTAAAAAGACTTGGCTAATTCTACAGCTCTCAAACATAACTCTTATTCTTTCTAGGAGAGTTCTATTCATCCGTTCTACTACACCATTTTGTTGAGATGTATGCGTAATAGTATATTGTTTTTGAATACCCTATTGCTTGAAAATGCAAGAAAATTATCGTATGCATATTCTCTTCCATTGTCTATCCTTAAGCACTTGATCCTTTTTTCGAATTCAAGTTCTTCTCTTGCTTTGAAGTCTTTGAATATTGGAAACATATCTAACTTTTTCTTGATTGGGTACACCCATAATCTCCTGTGTAGTCATCAATGAATGATACAAAATATTTTGCTCCTTTTAGGGACATTTCTGATGACTCCCACACATCTGAATGAATCAAGTCAGTATATACTTACTTCTAGCAGTTGATCTATCAAACTTTATGTTGCGACTGTGATCGCGGCGGAAGTGGCAAAAAATAAATGATTAAGAGTCGCCACCAATTTTATTTGAAATAGGAAAAATTGAAAAATCTTTCTTAGAAAATAGTCTTTGAAACCAGATTAGATTCGGAAGTCGATTATGTATAGGGAAGGATAAAAACTTAATCCCACAGCACCCCTAACACATTCGTCTTGAGACGGTTACCTTAAATCAACTGTGCAAATTTTTTATAATTCTTGAAAATATTTGTTTTACCCCTTTTGTTAAAAGATAAACGAAATAGACAAATAACTTATGAAAATTTAATTTTTGGCTTGACGGGATAGGAGTTCCCCTCCTACGTATCCCTCGGTGCAATGAGGAATTCAAAGTCACGTAATTCTTTAGAAAATAATTGTGGGTTAGTTAATTTTAATTATGAAAAGATTTTTATTTTGAAAATTCATTTGATTTTTTTTCTTTATTTATGTTTAAAAAAAAAGAATCCTTAAGTTGTCACAACTTAGATAATTCTGAAAGTTACATGATTAACAAGCTGTCACAACTCATTTAATCTTGTTTTATTTTTCTTAACATGGTTCTATTATTTTATTTTATTTATTTCTCATTTTTATCATTTTTTTATTTTTTAAACTTTTCCTAATGACAAAAAAAGAAAAAAAACTCAAGTTACTAATGAAGCTCTCTGTTCTTAGCCTAGGGTGACAAACAAATAAGCATTAAAAAGAAGTGACCCAAATTAACCTCATAATGGCCCAAATAAAATAAAATATAATTAGCCTAGATCAACAAAAGTAAGTAAACAAAAGGAAAGTAATAGAGAAAATTGGTTTTAAAAAATACAGGGATGCTCACAAAGGTTCCTAAAAGCGGCCTTGGTACATAGTGGATGGGGGCACTGCCGGCAGCGATTGTAGCTGGATTTGGTGCGATGGCGCTCGGCTAGATAGGTGTGGTGGTTCTGCAACTGCTGCTTCACGGATCTGGTAGAAACAGAGGACAATAGTAGCAACTATGGATGTGGGTTCTGGGTGATAGAATGGTGGCTCGGATCTGGCATGGTTTGTAGTTGGCAGAGGTGACAGGTGCATAGTTGAGCTGGCAGATCTGTTGTTTTGAGGATGGCAGTGATGTGGTGGCTAGGAAAACCTGCTTTGTTGTAATGGCGCAAGGTCTTCATGGTTCCGATGAAGCAGATGATGAAAGTAATGGCCTGGCTATGCGATGATGGCCTCAGGTTCTTGCATCGACAGAGATGACGTGGTGGCTGGATCTGGTGTGTGGAGAGGTAGAGTTGTGCCCTCTTGCTTCACAGATCTGGTACATGGAGCAACAATGGTGTGACTGTGAGTGGATGATGCACGGTTTGGCTGGTAGAGGAAAGATGGATGCTGGTTGGAGACAAAGGCACCTGCGACGTGGTGAGAGGTTGGAATTATTGGGTTGGCGATGTAGAGTTGTTATTGTAAAGGTTAAGTTGGAGGTGTTTGGTGAAGATGATGGCAGTGGTAGAAGGAAGGCGTTGTTGTGATGGTTTGAGGCTTGGTTGAGAATGGTGATGGGGTGATGGTTTTGAGGTTCTGAATATGGTGAAGATGTTTCAAAATGCAGAGAGTTTTCTTTGCCCTGGTGAAAAATGATTTTGAAAAAATGTTGAGTCCCCTCCCTTTATTATATGTTCTATCCATTTTTTATAGATCAGGAAAGATAAAGCTGAAACAACAAGTGTGAACATAGAGGAGAAAATATGCATCATAAGGTGGCTTATTGCAGGTGTAGCTCAATTTCCTTTTTCATGAATTTTCTTTGGGTTTGTGACTTTCTCCAAGCTCCCATGTCTACAAACTTCCCATTTTTGTGCCCCCCTCTTTGCATTGAGCTTTGGGTTGCAAGAGGTTTGACAGGCTTGGTAGATGGTGGCAAAGAAAAAAAAGATAATGGAAGGTTGCATTTCAACTAATGGTTAGACATTTAGTTTGGTTGGAGCATGGTAAGTTTAAACAGAAAATAATCTAACCATAATGTGCAAAAATCCCTTCCTTTTTTTCCTTTTATTTTATGAAATCAATTTTTTTAATTTGTTTTTGTTTTTGTTGTTTCTTTTAGGTTTTAATGATCTGGACAAATTTGGGTGTTCATAGTTGCCCCTCTTTACTTGTTTCTTATTAGAGAATATGACCAACTGTAGTTTTTCATATTATCATCGTAAGAAATGAGTAAAGATGTGAACTTAAATTTTGTCTAACAATGCATGGGATAAGGTGAAAGGACAAGGCAAAGACACTAATTGAAAACTAGTGAGCTTGAATGCGGATTTACGAGTTATTGCAACATCGTTAATCCTACCAAGGTGAAGCTCGGCGTAAAACTAGAGACGTCACTGCCTTGCCAACAAATTATCCAAGCTCAATTAATATTTATTGATTAAAAAGACTTTATTAAAAAATGAGAACTGAAATGACATTGAGTGGCCTTGTGATTCGAAATGTAAAGGACAGTGAGCTTGACTTGAAATTTAAAAGATAGTGTGTTTAATCCGAAATTGAAAAGGTAATAGGCTTGACCCAGAATTTAAAAGACAGTGTGTGAATGCTTATGTCATGAAGCATATCAAATGAAGTTTTTTATGATAACAACGTCAAGATGAAGATCAAGATCAAAAGAAGTGACCAAGATCAAAAAAAGTATATTTGGTATAGGTTATAGACCTTAGAATCTCAATGTAAAATGCTCTCAAGTATCTCAACTATCACCAAATGGTTTTTGAAAGATCATTTATAAATCAACTTAATGTTCAAAGCTCATGTTTTAAAGAAATGTTGACTTTAATCTTGGTGTTTGTAACTCAAGTTCACATATTAAACAAATCCAAGGTTTTCTAAGTATAAATGGTCATCAAGCTTCATTGGACTTGAAAAATGTATTTAAGGGCCATTGTAATCGATTACATAGTGCTTGTAATCGATTACAAGCCAAACATAGGCCTTGTAATCAATTACATTGATGTTGTAATCGATTACAAGCATAGCAAAAGCCTTGTAATCGATTACATTGAGGTTGTAATCGATTACAAAGTCAGGCAAAGGCCACGTAATCGATTACATAGAGGTTGTAATTGATTACATCCTACCCAGAAAGCCAAGAACACGTTTAAACAGCCATGTAATCGATTACATGAAGGGAGTAATCGATTACAACAGGTCTGACATTGGCCATTGACTATTTTATTAGCATTTAATGCTGCTCATTAATGCACCCAACAACTCCTTTGATATGAAAACTTATAAATACATATCTTAGGTCTTCATTAATGGCTAATCAGCAACTGAGAAATATATTTCAATTATTCTAATCCGTGAATCATCTTTGAAACATTTATGCTCTATTGAATCAATTTGAGATATTCTTGAAGAGCATTTTAGGGCTTCAATTTGTATTACATACTCTTGTGAGAGTTTCATCTATTAAACACTTTAATTCTTTATAAAGAGGGTGATGTATCCCTTAATCAACTTATAAGGGTGAGGCATCCCTTGGATTTGAAGCTCAAGCATAAAGGGTGAGGTATCCTAAAGTTGTTGTGAGTGCTCTATTATGTAAAGGTAGCAAGCACCTCTTCAAGCTTGAAGTAATAGTAGAAAATCTTGGGTGATTACTTGAGGACTGGACGTAGGTCACAAGGAGTGGCTGAACCAGGATAAATCTTTGCTTTTGATCATCTAAACCCTTCTCTTTTACCTAAGTGCATTATTAATATTTACTTGATTGAACACTATCTTGCTTGGTTGGTTTTTTTGTGAGTGAAAGTGTTTAATCTTCTTTATCCATTCTTCTCTATTGATCAATAGCTTTAATGAAAATAAGTAATCAAGTATTTTGTGAAAGATTTGCGAACTTATTTTATAAACTCAATTCACCCCTCTCTTGAGTATTGAAGCCACTTAGTAACAAGTGGTATCAAAGGTAGACTCTTGTATAAAAAGCTTAGCAACTTCAAGAGAAGTGATGACTTCAAATGGGTTTTTCTTCTGAAAGTTCTTCTATAAATAGACCCCCCATTTTTCAATGGGGATGGTTATGCCTATTTGAAAGAAATGATGAAAATTTTTATTAAAGCTATTAATCGTGATGTGTGGGATGTCGTTGAAAATGGCACATTTTTTCCCACACGTATAGTTGATGGTGTAAGAACTAATACACCAAGAAATGAATGGACGGATAAGGACCAAAGGAAGGTTCAATACAATTTGAGAGCCAAGAACATCATTACCACATCCTTAGGGTATGATGAATTTTTTAGGGTATCAAATTGTAAAACCGCTCAAGAAATGTGGGATACCTTACAAGTAACCCATTAGGGCACAAGTGAGCTAAAACGATCAAAAATAAATGCTCTCACTCATGAATATGAATTGTTTAGAATGAACCAAGGAGAAAGCATTCAAGAAATGCAAAAGAGGTTCACTCATATTATAAATCATCTTGCTTTATTGGGAAAAATATTTCCTAATGAGGATCTTATTAACAAAGTGTTAAGGTGTTTAAATAGGAATTGGCAACCCAAGGTGACGACTATTGCGGAGTCAAGAAATCTATCAATAATGACATTAGCCACCTTATTCCGGAAACTCCAAGAGCATGAACTGGAGCTAAATAGGCTCAATCTAAATGAGGAGCATGACAAGAAGAAAAAAGAGAATTGCACTCAAAACCACCTCCTCCACAATTCAAGATGATGATGAAGATAATGAAGAAGGTAGAGAAAACCTAGAGTTAAGTGAGGAGGATCTTAGTCTCCTTGTAAGAAAATTTGGAAGATTTCTTAAGAAGAATAGATTTCAAAGAAGGTCGTCTTTCCCTAAAAAAAGGCCTATCACTAAGGGGAAAGAACCTCAACCCCTCTAACATGCTATGAATGTGAAAAATCGGGATACATGAAGATGGAATGTCTCGTATACCTTAAGAAGACAGGGAAGTTTAAGAAGAGACCTTCTAAAGAGAGGAAAATAAGAAGGGCTTACATAGCATGGGAGGAAAATGACATAGATTCCACCGATAACTCGAAAAATGAAGAAGCTCATCTATGTCTCATGGCTCAAGGAGAAGAAGGAGATGAGAGTGACATCGAGGTAACATCCTCTAACTTGGACTCCTCACCTTCCTATATTGAATTATAAGATGCTTTTCAAGAATTGAATGATGAATCCTTAAGGCTCACAAAATTGGTTTTATCTTGAAATAAAATAATTTCCTTATTGGTAAACAAAGTCTTTGTTGAACAAGGAAATTAATGAACTTATAATTGAAAATGAGACCTTAGGACTTATTGATGCTAACTCATTATGCATGACTTGCTCTTCACTTGATAATGCATCGATTCAATTACCTTGTTCATCGTGTAAATCATTTGAAAAGGAGGTTGAAGATTTCAAAAATACTTTTACAAAATTTATCTTTGGAAGAGACAATTTAAATGTGTTACTAGGGAAGCAAAAATGTATTTTTTAAAAAGCCAGTTTGGGATATAATCCAAATAACTAACAAAAGTCTTATAAGAATTTCTTTGCTTCCTCAAGTACATCAAGTAGTCCTTTTATCAAATATTTTCATTGTGGTAAGAAAGGGCATAGTGCATCAACATGTAATGTAAGAAAGAACATCAACACTAAGGTTAGAACTAAGAGGGTTTGGGTTCCTAAGGGCACATTGCCCAATGCTAACATATAAGGACCCAAGAGAATTTGGGTACCAAAGGTTAAAACTTGAATGTGTGTTGTAGGTGTGCTTGAAGACTAAAAGCTCAAGTTAGTATGTTGTTAGTAGTTGCTCCAAGCACATGATGGGGTGATGGATCTAAATTCTCCTTCCTTGCACCAAAGAAGCATGGACATGTCACATATAGGGACAATAACAAAGGAAGGATCCTTTGAGTTGGAATAGTTGGTAAGAATCCTTCTACTTCATTTGAAAATGTCTTGTATGTAGAAGGACTTAAACATAACTTGTTTAGCATAATTCAATTGTGTGATAAAGGAAATAGAATTATCTTTCACTCAAATTGTTGCATAATTGAAGGCAAAAATGATAAGTAAGTTAAATTTGTTGGTCATAGAGTTAATAACATATATATGATTAATTTTGATGATATTACCTCTCAAAATGCAAAATGTCTTATGAGTAAAGAGAATGATTCATGGCTATGGCATAGAAGAATTACTCACATTCATATGGATCACCTAAACAAACATGTCTCTAAGATTTAGTAATTAGTTTACCAAAGCTCAATTTTAAGAAAAATAAATTTTGTGATACATGTCAAAAGGGTAAACAAGTAAAAGTCTCTTTCAAAGCTAAAAGTGTTGTTTCCACTACTAGACCCTTACAACTTTTGCATATGGATCTTTTTGGACCATCAAGAACTATGAGTTTTGGGGGTAACTACTATGCTCTTATGATTGTGGATGATTACTCTAGATATACATAGACTTTATTCCTTGCTCATAAGAATGATTCCTTTCATGAAGTTAGAAAACTTGCAAAGGTTATTTAAAATAAGAAAAATTATAGCATTACATCCATAAAAAGTGACCATGGCATTGTATCCATAAGAAGTGATCATGGTGGGAAATTTGAAAACTAAGATTTTGAAATGTTTTGCAATGAAAATGGCAGTGAGCATAATTTTTCTGCTCCTAGAACTCCACAACAAAATAGAGTAATTAAAAGAAAAAATAAATCTTTAGAGGAGTTAGTAAGAACTATGCTCAATGAAACAAACCTTCCTAAGTATTTTTGGGTAAATGCGGTAAGTACCGCTTGTTATGTTATGAATAGGGTCTTGATAAGACCAATTTTAAAGAAAACCCCCTATGAACTATACAAAGGAAGGAAACCAAACATTTTCCACCTTCATGTCTTTGGTTGCAAGTGCTTTGTTTTAAACAATGGAAAAGTTAACCTAAGCAAATTTGATGCTAAATCCGATGAGGGAATATTTCATGGTTACTTTCTTAGTAGTAAATCATTTAGAATCTATAATAAGAGAACAATGACCATTAAGGAATCAATTCATGTTGCATTTGATGAAACTAACCCAAATGATCCGAGAAAGGGTTTAGTTGATGATGTTGCATAAATCTTGTTAAAAACTCACTTGCAGAATTAAGATAATGAAGCCAAGAAGTAAGAAGAAAGCTTATTTGATCCCCCAAGGTAAGAGGATTCACCAATGATGGACCTTCCCAAGGAATGGAGGACATCAAGATATCATCCTCTTAACAATGTGATAGATGATGTATCAAAAGGGGTAATCACTCGAAACTCTCTTAGAGATGCATGTAACCATATGAATTTTGTTTCTCAAGTTGAACCTAAAGACATAATTGAGGTCATTAATGATGAACATTGGATCTTGGCTATGCAAAATGAACTAAACTAATTTGAGAGAAATCAAGTTTGGGAATAGGTCCAAGGCCCAATGATCATCCTATAATTAGTACCAAATGGGTCTTTAGGAACAAACTTGATGAAACGGGCTTAATAATAAGAAATAAAGTTAGGTTGGTTGTAAAAGACTATAATCAAGAAGAAGGAATAGATTATGAAGAAACATATGCTCTTGTAGCTAGATTAGAAGCCATAAGAATGTTACTTGCATATGCATGCATCATGAATTTTAAACTTTTTCAAATGGATGTTAAAAGTGTCTTCTTAAATGGTTTTATACAAGAAGAGGTGTATGTAGAACAACTTCCTGGTTTTGAAAACTTTGAATTATCCAACCATGTCTTTAAGTTGAAAAAGGCCTTGTATAACTTAAAACAAGCTCCTAGAGCTCGTAATAAAATGTTGAGCAAGTTCCTTTTAGAAAAAGGCTTCTCTAGAGGCAAGGTTGACATTACTCTCTTCATCAAGCATAAAATGCATGACATACTTCTTATTCAAATTTATGTTGATGACATAATATTTGGTGCTACTAATAACTCTCTATATAAGGAATTTGCCAATATTATGCAAAATGAATTTGAGATGTCTATGATGGGTGTTCAACTTCTTCCTTAGTCTCCAAATCAAGCAAATAAGGGATGAGACTTTCATAAGTCAATCCAAGTATTGCAAGGAGCTGCTTAAAAAATTTGGAATGGATAATACCAAGCATATGGCTACACCAATAGGCACCTCTTGTTATTTGGACAAGAATGAAGGAGGTAAATCTGTAGAAATCACAAAATATAGAGATATGATTAGTTCACTCCTTTATCTTATGGGAAGTAGGCCTAATATTATGTTTAGTGTGTGCATGTATGCTAGATTTCAAGCAAATCCTAAAGAATCACACCTAAGTGTTGTAAAAAGAATTATAAAATATCTGATAGGCACTTCACAAATGGGATTGTGGTACGCTAAAGGTGTCTCATGTAGTCTAATTGGATATTCTGATTCTGATTTTGCTGGATGCAAAATGGAAAAGAAGAGCACTAGTGGGACATGCCACTTGCTTGGAAGCTCACTAGTTTCTTAGCATAGTAAGAAACAAAATAGTGTGGCATTGTCTACAATTGAAGTTGAATATATTACAGTTGGGAGTTGTTGTGCTCAAATCCTTTGGATGAAACAACAACTTCTAGACTATGGTATAGAACTTGATCACATCCTTATAATGTGTGACAACACTAGTGCAATCAATTTGTCTAAAAATCTCATTTTGCACTTAAGAATAAAACACATAGAGATAAGACATTATTTCATAAGGGATCATGTTCAAAGAGGTGATTGTATGCTTGAGTTTGTTAAAACCACTAAACAACTTACTGACATCTTCACTAAGCCTTTGAATAAGGAAGTATTCCTTTTTATAAGAAGTGAATTTGGCATATTGGATCAATCATGCATGTAAATTCTTACTACATAATATGTTATTTTCTGCATAATCTACTTTCTTGCTGCACAATCTCAAAATTTACTACATAAAGTTGTTAGTTTGCTGCATATAATGTCATTTTGCTGCACAAATTATATTGTTTCAATTATTGTTGAATCTAATACTGACTTGAGCGTCGAAAGCTCTCCTGAGTTTGTTTTGCATGAACTCCATCATGACTAAGTCCTCCAAATAGCTCAACATTGTAGTTGGAGAAGTGTTTTTCTGCTCAAGTGACTTAATACTTGACAAAAATTGTGTTTCTATAAGAACATGTGTTTTGGATCAAGAACTAATCATATTTTATGCCTAGATGAGGTTTGGAATTGATTTGAGAAGTTTTAGAATTGATTTGGATACTTTGAAATAGGCCCTCTTATATTTGAAGTACAAAATCTATGTTCAGAATGCTTGTAATCAATTACAATAGCTTTGTAATAGATTATAAAGGCTCTACCAAGCATTACAAGCAAAGTCAGAATGCTTGTAATCGATTACACATACCATATAATCGATTATAAACATTCTAGAAAGCTTGTAATCGATTATACCAACCTTGTAATAGATTACAACGAACCCAAAACGCATGTAATCGATTACACCCCAATGTAATCAATTACAAAGGGATTTTAAAAGGGTCTCAGATGCGTGAACAACCATTTTTGGCCTACAACTCATCCTTTCTCTCTCTACCCTCGCGAAACCTTCTCCAAAATTTCACTCTTTCTTTCTCAATTCTTGCCCAAATCATATCATTCCACCTCCATTCTACTCAGATTTCTCCTCTCCACCAAACCCCTAAACCAATTTTCATCCAAAACAACCCAAATTCATTCCCCAACTTCTCTCACTTAGCCCTCTCTCTCTCCACCTAACCCACGAATTCCACCACTTTATGACCTGTTTCTCTCTTCCTCCATCACCAAACTCCACGAAAACACATTCCCTCTTCCTTCCTCATATCCTTTCTCACCCATTTCCACTCAAATGGCTGAATCCTCCAAGCGGACCAAGAGAGCAAGAACAATGGTCTTAAAGGGAACATCCTCCAACGCTCCTCCACTCACCATTCTTGGGTTGCACCTCACTCAACACTTCCACACCCCCAAAAGAGTAGAGTTCTTCCATAGAAATTTTTAATTGAGGAAAATTATCTCCCTGAGGTATCTCACTAAGAACTTTTGCTCTAGTGAGCCATTAGAAAGATTTAGAATTATTGAGAGACTTGATTTAGTTGATTTTCTGAGTATTAAGAAAGATATTTACCCGGACTTAGTCAAAGTCTTTTATGCCAATTTGAAGTTCAAGGATAATTGCTTGATTTCAGAAGTTAAGAAGAAACAAATAATCATTACTAGGGAGCTATGGTATAGGTTGACTAAGTTATCATCTAATGGTACAAGTTTTTCTAGTGGTGAAAATGTATAAGGCTGCCTTAATTTCATTGTTGAGGACTGGATATAAGATTCCTAGAGGCAAACAAAAGGTGATGGCCACTGGGTTAACTATGGAGAATAGAGTGTTGCATTACCTTGTGGCTAGAGGATTGGTCCCTAGGGGAGGCAACTACTCCCAGGTTCTCAAGGACGATATGTTGACCTTTATAGGCAATGAACACTGACCGGCCAATCAACTGGGCCTATTATGTCATCTAGCACATGTTTGAAGCCCGAAAGAAAGCACATGCTCTGCCATATGCTATGCTGGTGATAGTAATTCTAGAGCACTTCCATATTCCTTTGTCAAGGGAGACAAAGGACACTAGTTCCAAAAGAGCGTAATCCATTGGTTTACATACTCTGCACAAGCTTCAACTGAGGAAGGTTGACAAGAAATGGTATTACCTCCTTCATGGGAGTTATGGTCACATTCCTCATGAGGCTGAGGATGAAGGAGAAGAAGGACAACAGTCTGCTCCAGCTTCCACAGCCACTTTGGAATTGTTACTACAGGAGATACGCAGCTTAAGAACGGAAATGGATCGCACCGAGAAGAAGGTCGATCATCAAGGATTGGAGTTGGCTTATATTTGTTCCTTGTTGGAGGGATCTATTTCTACACAAAGGAGATATATTAGTGCTTCTACTTCCTCTGCTGCCCCTCTTGCTCCTCTATCATATGTTGTTCCTTCTGGTGCTGCAGCTGCTGCTCCTGATGATAACGAGGAGATTCTTGGGTCCAAGGATGATCTCGACACAGATGATGATGATGATGTAGACCTCGATGATGTAGCAGCTGGCTCCAACAGTGATAGCGAGGCGACGGAGTAACATGGGAGTTAGTCTTGATGATCTATCCCTTCATTGTCTAACCATTAGCTATCTTTACTTTTATCATTTTGTATATAACTCTGGATGATTTTTTATCTTTATGTTTATAAAATCTGATCAGTTGATGCATTTTCTAGTGGTTTGTTGATTATACTTTGATATTGATCTAAATGAGCTGAAATGATTATCTACTAATTTTCTCTGATTGATGGTATGACTGGTTTTATGGGCTAACCATGCTAAATGCTGCTGAAATGCTACTGAAATTTTTTTGGTATGATTGAAAAATTGAATGCTTATGTCTTTTTTATAATGCCAACGGGAGAGAGATTAGAGAGATTATTATACATATGCTTTGCATGAGTACAGGGGAGTTTTTACATGCAAAAATTATTTATCGTATCTCATGCATAAACTATGGGGGAGAGTAGTGCTTAAATCTCCGATGTATAAATACTTCGCTCTTTTTCCTATGTTATTTTGTCATCATCAAAAAGGGGGAGAATGTGAATGCTTATGTCATGAAGCATATCAAATGAAGTTTTTGATGATAACAAAGTCAAGATGAAGATCAAGGTCAAAAGAAATGATCAAGATCAAAAGAGGTATATTTGATATAGGTTATAGACCTTAGAATCTCAATGTAAAATGCTCTCAAGTATCTTAACTATCTCCAAATAGCTTTTGAAAGATCTTTTGTAAATCAACTTAATGTTCAAAGCTCATGTTTTAAAGAAATGTTGACTTTAATCTTGGTGTTTGTAACTCAAGTTCACATATTAAAAAAATCCAAGGTTTTCTAAGTTACTAATGGCCATCAAGCTTCATTAGACTTGAAAACTATGTTTAAGGGCCATTGTAATCGATTACATAGTGCTTGTAATTGATTACAAGCCAAACAAAGGCCTTGTGATTACATTGATGTTGTAATCGATTATAAGCATGATAGAAGCCTTGTAATCGATTACATTGAGATTGTAATTGATTATAAAGTCAGGCAGAGGCCATGTAATCGATTACATAGGGGTTGTAATCGATTACATCCAACCCAGAAAGCTAAGAACATTTTCAAACAGCCATGTAATCGATTACATGAAGTATGTAATCGATTACAACAAGTCTGACATTGGCTAACGACTATTTTATCAACATTTAATGTACTCATTAATGCACCCAATAGCTTCTTTGGTCTGAAAACTTATAAATACATGTCTTGGGTCTTCATTAATGGCTAACTAATAACTGAGGAACATATTTCAATTATTCTAATCCGTGAATCATCTTTGAAACATTTGTGCTCTATTTTTTAATCAATTTGAGACATTCTTTAAGAGCATTTTAGGCTTCAATTTGTATTACATAATCTTGTGAGAGTTTCATCTATTAAACATTTTGATTCTTTGTAAAGAGGGTGAGGTATCCCAAAGGTGTTGTAAGTGCACTATTGTGTAAAGGTAGCAAGCATCTCTTTAAGCTTGAAGTAATAGTGAAAAATCTCGGATGATTACTTAAAGACTGGACATAGGTCACAAGGAGTGACTGAAGCAGGATAAATCTTTGCGTTTGATCTTCTAAAGTTTTCTCTTTTACCTTAGTGCATTAATTATATTTACTTAATTAAACACTATCTCACTTGGTTTGTTCTTTTGTGAGTGGAAGTATTTAATCTTCTCTATCCATTCTTCTCTATTGATCAATAGCTTCAACAAAAATAAGTAATCAAGTATTTTGCGAAAGATTTGTTAACATATTTTATAAACTCAATTCAACCCCCTCTTGAGTATTGAAGCCACTTGGTAACACAATGGGCTTAGTCCGGAATTTAAAAGACAGTGGGCTAAGTCCAGAATTCAAATGACAATGGGTTTGGCCCATAATTTTAAAGATAGTGGGCTTGACTCAGAATTTAAAAGACAGTAAGTTTGACTTGAAATTAAAAAAAAAAAAAAGACAGTGAGCTTGGCCTGGAATTTAAATGATAGTGGGCTTGGGCCGAAATTTAAAAGGCAGTGGACTTGTCTTGGAATTTAAAAGATAGTAGACTTAGCTTAAAATTAAAAAGGCAGTGGGCTTGACATAGAATTTAAAAAGATAGTGAGCTTGGCACAAAATTAAAAAGACAGTGGGCTTGACTTAAAATTTAAAAGATAATGGTTTTACTCAAAATTTAAAAGATAGTGAGATTGGCCTAAAATTTAAAAGACAGTGGGCTTGACTTGAAATTTAAAAGATAGTGCGCTTAACCCAGAATTTTAAAAGACATTAGGCTTGGCTCAGAATTTAAAAAGACAGTGGGCTTGGCCTAGAATTTAAATGACAGTGAGCTTGATCCAGAATTTAAATGACAGTGGGCTTGACCCAAGATTTAAATGACAGTGAGCTTGACCCAAAATTTAAATGACAGTAGGCTTGACCCGAAATTTAAAAGACCAGTGGGCTTGGCTAGGAATGATAATAATTTTTCAAGACAATGGGCATCTTGGCCCAAAAAGATTTTTTTTTTTTTTAAGGAAAGATCATTAGGCCAAGGGCCTAAATTTTGTAAAAGTAGGTCATCAAGTCAAGGACTTGAGATTTTTCCATTTTTTTTTTACACCTTATCAGGTCATGGACCTGGAGTTTTGTAAAGCCATTAAGTTAAGGACTTGATTTTTTTTTTTTTTTGACATCTCATCAGGCCATGGACCTGGAGTTTTGTAAAGCCAAGGACTTGAAATTTTCTCAAGAGACAAATAAATGTATCCTTGAAAGGACTCTTAGTAAAATTAAGATTCTCTTAAACCATGCGCTTCCTTAAAAAAGTTTATGCAACTAAACCTGCTTTTATGCTCGTTTTCCATGCTTTCTTCAAAATTCTCACTTCCATCTCTTTTTTGCTCAAGTTCCTCTTATTTTTGGATTATCCCTTAGGATAATATTTTTCTCCTTCAATTGGAACTTCTAAGTTCTTTTTAGTCTGAATTGTTCATCAGGAGATTATCATTAGATGGTCAAATCATAGTGTTGTACTTATGTCCACCTTACCTGAAGCATTACATAAGAGACATGTATGGATTCAAAAATACAACAAAAAAAAGTGAACAACTTTCAAATTGGTCTTGAAAGTTTAATACACAAAGGGTATTTACAAATGATGAATATATGGAAAAGGACACAAACAACAATATAAGATTCAAAGTGGTGTTGCCCCAATATAGATTGGTTTGATCTTCATGAAATCAATCTTTAGTTGCCTACTAGACATTATGACTAATGATTTCCTTCTACATCAAGTCAAATTGAACCAAAGAGAAATTTTTCTCGGTCTAGGACTAAATTGAATAGGGTAGAAACTCGCCCTAATGACAAAAAAATTTGCTCCAGTGTAGGACTGAATTGAATATCGTAGAAACTTGTCCTAGTGTAAGGAAGAATTGAACCAAAAGTTTTGTCCCAGTGTAGGTCAAGTTAAACCAGGGAAAAGAAAAATTATCCCAGTTTAGATCGAATTGAACCAGGGAAAAGAAAAGTTGCCCCAGTTTAGAGTTGAATCGAACAGGGTAGAAACTTGTCCTAGTGTAAGGTCGAAATGAACCAAAAGATTTGCCCCAGTGTAGGTCAAACCGAGCTAGAGCAAAAAAAAAATGCCCTAGTGTAAGGCCAGCTCGAATAAGGTAGAAACTTGCCCCAGTGTAAACTTTTTTTTTTAAGGAGCAATGAGCTAGATACTTGGATAAGCATAACCTTTTGCCTCAAAATTAAAACTTATGAAAATAAAGGCAATCATTCATTAGTCAGAGTGGACCTTTTAAGGATTGTAACGTGACCAAAGTTAATGGTTATGAAATGAAAGATATAAGGTTCAAACAAGTGTTTAAGGATTGTATGGGATCAAGGATCCTTGTTCAAAATTAAACTTTATCAATTACTTTTGCTCTTTCAAGCACACTTTTCTCTTATTGTTCTCCATTTATTACCCTTTTCTTTTCACTTCAATCATTCACCTTTGTCATGACCCATTTCATTTCATTTTCTTTCTTCTTTCTTTCCCTTCTCTCTCTTTTTTTTTTAATTTTCATCATTTTTTTTATTTCCTATCCCTTTCACATTTTCTTCTTTTCTATTTTTCCATTATGCTTCAAAATATACCATGGCCAATAACCTTTGTTTTGTACTATCCCCTAGTGTAGGGGTGATCATTGTCCAGGGTTTATTGAAGAAAACTTTCAAGCCCAAAAAAGGACAACAAGAGATAATGAAAAGATGAAATCTTGTGAAGAAGATAGAAAGATGGCCAATCTTCATTTCAAATCTTGATTGCTCATTTTTAAAAATTTTAATTTAGAGACAAAAAGATAATGCACACTAAGTGATTACTTATTTGCTCCGTTTTATTTATTTTTTTAAATTTTTTTCACATGACCTTTTATTTTTTTTTCTTTTTTTGTGTTTTTTTATATACAAAAGGCACCTACACACGTGGACTTTTTGACTACTGACATCTATCAAAGCAAGAATTGTCAAGAATTGGAGTCCACTAGGGTCCACATATAAGAAAGAAAATAAATGACAAGAAAGACAATATGATGAAAATGAAAGAAAACAAGATAAGCTAAAATCCATACAAATTCATTACATTAATGTTTCAAAAAAAATAACACGAGTTCCAAAAACCCCAAATGGTTTTAATGATTGATCAAACTGGGAGCCAATATAATTAAACTATCATTTCATAAAAATCACTTGACAAACAAATCAGAAAACCAACTGCTCAAAAATTTCCTAGTGCTAGAGCATTGCAAAATACTCTTCATTCTTAATAGTTAGAAAACAAATAATCATTCAGTTGAGCTTTATGAAGTTTCCCTAGTAAGCATTTGCTCCCATTCCATGATTTGGAATTGGGTTGCTAGTAATGGTAGGCCATTTCTCCTCTTCAAAGTCTAGTTTTTCACAGGCAATCAATTTCCTCACTATTTTAAATAACTCGCAATCTTCAATCGAGTGTCTTGGGTTGTCCATATGGAACTTGCAAGTTACATTGGGACTGTACCAGGCTAAAAATAGGGGTACCATGGGGTAAGAAAGAACACATGCGACCAAGTGCGCATCGAACAACTGTTGAAACAAATCAGCATTAGAGATTGACAACTTTGGAAAAAGGGATAAATTCGACGGGGGTTGAGCATACCCTTGGTTTCCTAGATTTTGAGGTGCGGGAGGATGATTGGTATAGACATGATGAGCTGGGACATATGAACGTGGTGAGGGAACATTATTGACTTGGTATGAGGTTTGGTAAACACTAACTTCTGGCTCTTCCTCCCTTATCGATGCCAACGTCTTAGGAAAACTACTCTCTATATGTCCAGTAGGTAACTTACCTGATCTTGCAAGGTTCTCAATCCTTTCTCCAGTCGAAATTAGGTCAGAAAAATCCATATAGGCAACCCCTGCCATCAGCCCAATTAAAGGTGCTCCTAAGGTCCCCATAAAGTACAAGCTCAATTTTGAAGAAATCAATGGTGGTTGAACCTGGGCTGTCAACATTCTCTATCTTTGAGCGTATTGCTTGAAAATCTCATCATTCTTCTTTTGCATTGCCCCTAGCTGTTCTCGGGTAGGTGCAGTGTCGATGTTGAATCGATATTGCCCCATGAAGATTTGTCAAATCATCCTAGCAAGAAACCTTTGAATGGTCAAGTTGCATTTACCATTCAAAAGTCGGTCCGGTCAGGCTTTCATGAAAGAAATTGATTAGGAATTTTTGATCTCGTGACCAAATGACCATTTTAGTGATGTAAGTCTTCAAATTAAACTTTGGATTAGTGCTTCCATTGTACTTTGAGAAATCTGAAATTTTGAAGTCCTTAGGGATATTAACTTCAACCTCCAAGCACAGTTCATCGATTCCCACTGAGCCATACTGATTTGGGCCTTGAATAGCTTTAATTTGCTCTTGCATCTTTCCAATCAATTCATCTCTTAATTTTTCTTTTTCTAAGTTGTTGTTCAAGAATATCTTCATTGTCTGCTCTTGAGTGGCTCCTACATTATTATTCTCCCCTTTAGGATTTCTGTTCATGGAATCATCCCCTTCATTTGCATCTAATCCAGTGTCGATAGGGGTTCCATTTGTTGTTCTAATGGTCTTAATTAACTGTCTTAATAAATTCTCAACCCTTGATTGTCCTTCTACCATCGTATCAATTCTTCCCCTCATTTCATCAATTTCTCAACCCAAATTTCTTTTTTAGTTTGACATCTTTTGCAGCCTAGTTTGTGACCTAGTCTCGTAGATCTGGGTTTGTGCGATCTGTGTTTCCTGAGGACGAGCAATGATTCAAGTTTTTTTTTAAAAAAAGAATATTAATATTAATGGAATTAAAAAAATATTTTTTTTTTTTTTTAAAAAAATAGTGAACATAAACAAGAATGCATGATGAAAATTTGTTTTTTTCCAATATATAGGATGAATGCAATAGTTGGTCCTTTAATAGTGACTTACCCCCTTTTTTGTAAAGAAATTTTTTTTAAGCAAAAAAACTTTTTTTTGGAGGGGTACGATTATGACCTTTCACATTAATGGACCACACTACATATGATGTATATGTATGACATAGATAAATCTAAAGATAATGAAAAGGTACACTCCCTTTGTACCCTAAGGGATTGCCTTAAATTTGAGGAGTTCTATCTTAAAGACATATGAGTCTTTTTGATTTGTGAGAATTTTCATTGGGTGACTTTACTATTCTAAAGACCTCTAGAGCTAAGTCCCATTTCAGAATGTTGACCACAAATAGTGGGTAAACCACTAGGTGTGAGACATTCGTGAAAAAAGACACACTCTATATGAGGTTTTCGCAATAACTAAATAGAATGTACATCCAAAATGGCTACCACTATGCAACCTCTACCTAACTTAAGCTTCACTCAGACCCGAGTATAGGACCCTACTCAAATGTGTGTGAGAAATATGTAAGTGCAATATGTGTAGGGAGCATATAAACCTTCATAATTCTAAAGACTCCCCACATCCTACAAAACAAAACAAATGTAAAACAGATTCCAAAAAATCCTCTATCCTAAGGTTTGCATAATAAAATAAAATCATAGTTAAAATAATCAATAAACAATCTAAACAAAATAGAAAAAAAAAAACAAAACAAAAAGGGTAAAACAAACATATAAATGTCACAAAATTTATATAACCAACTTACAAAGACTTGATTCTCAAGTGTCCCCAGCGAAGACGCTAACTATTGCGATCGTGATCATCGCGGAAGTGGCAAAAAATAAATGATTAAGAGTCGCCACCAATTTTACTTGAAATAGAAAAAATTGAAAAACCTTTCATAGAAAATAGTCTTTGAAACTAGATTGGATTCGAGAGTCGATTATGTATAGGGAAGGGTGGAAATTTAATCCCACAACACCCCTAGCATATCCGTCCTGAGACAATTACCTTAAATTAGTTGTGCAGTTTTTTGTATAATTCTTGAAAATATTTATTTTACCTCTTTTGTTAAAAGATAAACGAAATAAACAAATAAATTATAAAAATTTAATTTTTGACTTGACGGAATAGGAGTTCCGCTCCTATGCATCCCCGAGTGCAATGAAGAACTCAAATTCAAGTAGTTCTTTAGAAAATAATTGTGAGTTAGTTAATTTTAATTATGAAAATATTTTTATTTTGAAAATTCATTTTTTTCTTTTTTTATGTTTTTAAAAAAATGAATCCTCAAGTTGTCACAACTTAGATGATTCTGAAAGTTATATGATTAACAAGTTGTCACAATTCAGCTAATCCAGTTTTATTTTTCTTAACAAAATTCAATTATTTTATTTTATTTATTTCTCATTTTAATCATTTTTTATTTTTTATTTTTTATTTTTTATTTTTTTTTACTTTTCCTAAAGTGAAAAGAAAAAATAAAAAACTCAAGTTACCAACGAAGCTCTCTGTTATTAGCCAAGGGTAACAAACAAATAAGCATTAAAAAGAAGTTACCCAAATTAACCTCATGATAGCCCAAATAAAATAAAATCATCCTAGACCAATAAAAGTAAGTAAACAAAAAGGACAGTAATAGAGGAAATTGGTTTTAAAAAACGCAGGAATGCTCACAGAGGTTCCTAAAAGCAGCCTTGGTGCACGGTGGATGGGGGCACTACCGGCAACAATTATGGTTGGATCTGGTGTGACGGCACGCGGTTAGATGGGTGTGGTGGTTTTGCGGCTGCTGCTTCACGGATTTGGCAGAAACAGAGGACGCCAGTAGCAGCTATGGATGTGGGTTCTGGGTAATGGAATGGTGGCTCGGATCTGGCACAGTTTGTGGTTGGAATAGGTGAACAGCGCACGGTTCAGCTGGAACATCTACTGCATTGAGGATGGTAGCGACGTAGTGGCTGGGAAGAGCTATTATGATGTGACGATGCAAGGTCTTCACGATTCTGGTGAAGCAGATGACGCCAGTAATGGCTTAGGTGTGCGACGGTGGCCTCGAGTTCGTGCATTGACAGAGACGGCGTGGTGGCTGGATCTGGTGCGTGGAGGGGCGGAGATGCGCGTGGTCTTGCTTCACGGAGCTGGTACGTAGAGCAATGGTGGCACGGCTATGAGTAGATGGCGCATGGTTTGGCTGGTAGAGGAAAAGTGGTTGCTGGTTGGAGACGAAGGTACCTGCAACGTGGTGAGGGTTTGGAATTATTGGGTTGGCAGTGTAGAGCTATTGTTGTAGAGGTTATGTTGGAGGTGCTAGGTAGAGATGGTGGTTGCGGTAGAAGGAAAGTGTTGTTATGATGGTTTGAGGCTTAGTTGATAATGTTGATGGGGTGATGGTTATAAGGTTCTGAAGATGGTGAAGATGGTTCAAAATGCAAAGAGTTTTCTTTGCCCTGGTGAAAAATTATTCTGAAAAAATGCTAAGGCCCCCTCCCTTTGTTTTGTGTTCTGTCCATTTTTTATAGATAAGGAAAGATAAAGCTGAAACAACAAGTGTGAACATATAGGAGAAAATGTGCAACATAGGGTGGCTTATTGCAGGTGTAGCTTAGTTTCCTTTTTAATGAATTTTCTTTGGGTTTGTGACTTTTTCCAAGCTCCTATATCTGCAAACTTCCCATTTTTGTGCCTCCCCTCTTTGCATTGAGCTTTGGGTTGCAGGAGGTTTGATAGGCTTGGCAGATGGTTGCAAAGAAAAAAAGATAATGGAATGTTGCATTTTAACTAATGGTTAGACATTTAGTTTCATTGGAGCATAGTGAGTTTAAACAAAAACTAATCTAACCATAACGTGCAAGAATCCCTTCCCTTTTTTCCTTTTTATGAAATCAATTTATTTATTTTGCTTTTGTTTTTGTTGTTGTTTTTTTAAAGGTTTTAATGATACAGACAAAATTGGGTGTTCATACTTTAATCTATGTTGCTTGCTTGTAACACAGTACTCATAAAAGGGTAAGTTTACAAATTTGAGTCAGGGAAAGAGATGATGTTCGGTGAGAATCTTCAAATCACGTTCTGACATATGGCCTTATTTGCGATGCCACATTATCGTTGATTTTTCGTAGTTTGCTGATGCATCTATCTTTTGCAGTGTATCTTCCACAAGCATGTATAGATTTGTCATGATCTTTTTTGCTTTCATCACCACAAGAGCACCTCTAACAACCTTCAAGATCCCACTTTCAATATAGGTCTAGCATCAGAGGTCATTCAATTGCCTAATAAACAATAAATTCTTCTTTAAACCCTTCATATGTCGTACTCCTTAAATTGTACAAATTATACCATTGTGTAATTTTATTTTGACAATACCAACTCCAGCAATCCTCAAGGCATGATCGTTCCCCGTGAACACAAATCCTTCTAAGATAGGTTTATAAGTACTAAACTAGTATTGTGTTGTAAAGTCATGTGCCATGTTGCTCCTAAATCCATTAACCAAACATCAACTAGCTGCTTATCGTCTTTAGAACCAATTGCTACTTCGCTATATAGGATTTTTCCATCATCAGAGGTACTAGCAACACATCTTTGAGAGGTTGTTGCTTCTGGAGGTTTTTTTGCATTTTTCTTGTTGTGCCAACAATCTTTCTTCAAGTGTCCTCTTATGCCACAATGGTAGGATTTGAAGTTCTTCCTTCTTCGTGACTTTGATTTACTTTGATTTCGACTCCCATTATCCAGTTTCGTTGATCTTTCTCTCGTCATCGACAAAGCTTCTGCTTGCTTTAAGCGTTATAATCTATCTTCGTTGTTCTTTCGCCTAGATTCTTCTTCAAGAATAGCAATAACAATATCATCAAATCGAAGACTATTAGCAATATTATTATTTGTTGTGTTGATGATGATTTGATCATAAAAGTCAAGTATACTTTCAAGTAAAAGCTCTGCACGTTCATTTTTCACCATGTTGTAATATGATGAAGTAAGATGGGAAAATAGTGTGTTTAGATTGTTGATGTGACTTGTTACTGTCATGGATTCACTTATTCGAAGAATATAAAGTCTCCTCTTTAAGAATATCCTATTGCGAAGTGACTTGACCTCGGACAGTTTTGTGAGTGCATCCCAGATCTCCTTCAATGTCTTCTTTTTTGCAACACTTGACAAGACTGAATCTGACATTGCTAGATGTAGGTTGCTGACAGCATTGTCATCTATCTCATTTCACTTATCATTAGTTACCCCTGTTGATCTGTCTTCAATTGCTACTAGGCAATTGTCCTTCCTCAAGATTGCCTTTATCTTAGTTTCCATAGGAAGAAATTACTCTCATTGAATTTCTCAATCTCAAATTTTGTTTCCATAGTATTGACAATGATCTGTTTTTCAACTGGACCGGTTTACTTTATTTCACCATGAATAGTACCATATACGTGAACAGTATTGTGTGTGTGTGTGTGTGTGTGTGTGTATAGGTAACATATTTAATGAGAGGAGTTTTTATTGTGAGAGGTAAGAGGAGTTTTTATTGTGAGAGGTAAGAGGAGTAAATCTTGACCATACAACTATATATGGATGGTCAGGATTAAAAGTTATTTAAAGGTCATGTGACCACTTAGAAAAGTCACATGCATTTATGTTCTAATTTTGACCATTCATATAAGATCTGATGGTCAAGATTCACTCTTCTCACCTCTTACAATAAACACTCATCTCACCAGATACGATCTCTCTCTCTCTATATATATATATATATGGGACATATATAGTGAGAGGTTATGTAACCACTTAGAAAAGTCACATGTAATTATATTCTAATCTTGACCATTTATGTAAGATCCAATGGTCAAGATTCACTCATCTCACCACTTACAATAAACACTCATCTCACTAGATATGTCCCTTATATATATATATATATATAGAAATAAAACAGAAGTTAAAGCATAAGAGGAAAAGAGGAAAAATTGATTATTATTAAAATTACAAGATTGGAAGAGGGGAAAGGGGAGAGTTTCTCTCACTAACCTCTCTAAAGGGATCTAAAATTATGCATGCCTAACATCATGGGCAGACATCAATTTAAAGACTAAAAATTTTACTATTACAACAATAACGCTACAGTGTACCGCTACAGTGAATAGTAAAATAATAATCGCCGCAGTAATTGTTCAACAGTAGTCTTCCGTAGCTTGCTACAGGGTTCGACTAGGATTAGTTTCGAAAATGAATAATTTTTTACAATGAACAGTGTTCGACAATGAATGGGTCGACGATGAACAGTGTTCAACAATGAATAGATTTTGACTATTCATCATCCTTCAGGTCGATTGCATTAGAATACCATCTTCAGAGTTTACAGAATCTTCAGACAAGGTGATTGAAGGGCAGGGAGAACCAGATTTTTTGGGGACTGATTCTCTGCTAATAGTAATGTCCATGTCCTTGTGAAGTCTGAGGATATCTTCCATGTTTTGGAATAGATGAGCTTTGTCGGAAGAGGCGGCAATAGCAGCCAAGATTTTTGCTTTTTGATTCAAAAATTGGCAGTTAGCTTCATCAGCAGTCTTGAGATATTTTGGGTTCTGTCGAAACCATAGTTTGATGTTGTCGGGAGATGCTCTGGAGGTGTCAAAATCAGCCCACCATTTGGTATATACTTGTCTTTGTAGTGCAGGGAGGAGATTGGGGAGACCATCATGAGTCTGATATTTGTACTGCCAGGACAGTATCCAAGCAAGAGAAAGTTTGGAGAAGAAGTGGAGAACGACAGGAAATAAATCATCACCTGCATCAAACTTCTTCAAAAAATAATGAAATCCTTCCATAATATTTGTCGAAAGAATCTGCTAGATTGAACCAAAGAAGTTCCACCATTACAAGAACCAGCGAGGGAACTTATATTAGACATTCTGTTTGAAGTAGATAAGCCAGGAGTGGCGATTGGACTTGTTCTGGAGCCAAAACATGTTACTCCATGCTTGTATATAATCCCAGTAATTAAACCCAATTGGGTCAAAATGTTGAGAAAACTTTTTCAAGGTGTTTGGATTCATACCAAATTCTGTCGGTGTCATGACCTTCAAAATCTAGATCGTTGAATGGGTTATGTAAGATTCGTCTTTTGGGTCCCTGTAATGCTTAAGAGAGACCGAGTCAGTATCGGCAAGAATATATTCATAAAATTGTTGAGTTTTGTTTGATATGACTCGTTTAAAATGAAAACCGTTTGGAAAATTTTTTTGAGGAACTTTGCTTGGGTTGGGATCCCAGAATTCTGGTTCCATTTGGATTACAGGCCAAAAACTTTCTTTTGGAATGTAGTGAGGTTTGGAGGAAATAGGTTGAGTTTGAGTGATTAAATCCTTTTTTGGTTAGTTGACTACAATGGCTTTGCCTTTAAGGGTTTGAATCATGGTTTGAATGTCGGTTCCTTCGACAAATTCTTCAGTGAAGATTTGTCTCCATGATTTATCAGGGAGATGGGTTAGGCCTTGATCTTGCAGGGCTAACAGGGTTGTAATTGGTATGACATAGTCTTCTTTTGATTGTTTTCTCTGAGTCGATGACTCAGCTTTAGCTTGGGTTGATGACCCAGATGAAAGGGTAGAAGACCCCGGTTGATATGATGATTTGTCTGGCTGTGCCAAGGGTGGATTACCAGTACCTCTTCCCCTAGAGGAAGAAGATCTCGTCGATCTCGACATGGGGCTATTGTCCCTATAAATATTCACGGGTAAGATAGTCAGGTAATGTGTTTGAGGTGCCTTTGATATATTCTATGTCGAAATCAAAAACACTCAAGATTACTTGCCATCTAGCAAAAATTTGTTTTGAAGCAAGATTTTTAACATCCTTTTGTAAAATATCTTTTGCAGATTTGCAATCGACACGGACTAAAAATTTTTTATTTAATAAATTAGATTAAAATTTTGATATGCAAAGAACAATTGCCAAAATTTCTTTTTTGACCGTCGAATAATTTCATGTGCAATGTGATTCCAATGTTTTGATGCATATGCAATGATATGTTCTTTGTCTGCGACACGCTGTTTGAGAATGCCACCATAACCTATGTCAGAGGCATCTGTTTTGATAATTTTAAATAATGGAGGATTAGGAAGATAGAGGCATGGAAGATCCTTTACCTGTGATTTTACCTGTTTGACAATGTTTGTATGAATGTCTGACCAAGGAGGAAGACTCTTTTTCAGATGATCATGTAGTGGTTTAATAAGATTACTCAGCTGAGGAAAGAAGTCAGCGACATAATTTAAACAACCAAGAAATCTTTGTAGTTGATTTTTGTCAATGAGTTGATTAGGAAACTTGTCAGCAAACTCAATTACACGATTAATAGGATTGATAGTTCCTTGATAAATGTTATGACCAAGAAATCTAATTTTAGTTTGGAAAAGATTAATTTTTGACTTGGAGACCGCAAAACCATTTCTTTTAATGACTCCAAGAAAAATATTAATGTGTTTAAAATGATGATCTATTGATTGAGAAAAAACAAGAACATCATCAATGTAGACGAGGGTAAAGTTTGAGTATTGATTGAAGATTTCGTTCATGATCCTTTGAAATTCAGAAGGAGCATTCTTTAGACCAAAAGGCATTACGTTCCATTCGTACTGCCCAAAATGGTACAGTGAAGGCCGTCTTGTAGTGATCACTTTCTTTGATTTAGATTTACCAAAATCCAGATTTCATATCAAATTTTGAAAAGATTTTATCTTAATACAATTTTTTAAGAAGATCTTTTTTGTTCGGAATCGAATACCGAATCCACTGGAGTGCTTGATTTAGCGGTTTGTAATTAATGACCAATCGAGGAGTTCCTCTTTCGATCTCGGCTTGTTTGTTGACATAGAAGGCTGAACAGGACCATGGACTCTTACTTTTCCTAATGAGTCCTTTTGTAAGAAGATCTTTAATCTCCTGCTGACAATATGGAACGAGTTCTTAACTAATTTGGATTAGTCTAGCCTTTGTGGGGATTTTTCTTTCATTGAAATCCTTTTCGTAGGGAAGATCCACCATATGTTTCTTCCTTTCCCCAAAAGCGTTTGGAAGATCTGAACAAATTGATCCTTGAATCTGTTCAAGAAGAGATTGAATTCTTTTCTGGATCTGAGGTTGACTAAGGTTGGAATCAATATTTTTAAAGGAAATTTCCTCTTTTAAATAATTGATTTGGTTCTGTTTATATTGGATTAAGTTAAGATTCCTAAGGATCGGTTTCCTAAGAAATTTGAACATGATTGTTTGACCAAGATGTTGGGTGGTAATTCCTTCATCCGTGATTTGTAGAGGAAAAAGTGATCTAATGAATGGTGTTCCTAAGATCACTTCATTTTTTTAGATTCTTGACTAATAAGAAAGAAGTTTCAACTTGGAAACCTTGGTTTTCGATGATTGCAGATGAGAGTTTGAATTTAATTTTTAGTTTTGAACCGTTAGCCGTGCTAAGCTGTTCGGATTTTTTCCAAAATACTTTGTTGGGATTAATCCCTCCAAAATACAATTTGAATACCCCTGTGTCAAACAATGCATTATTGTTAAGGACAAAATCATTAATTTTGATGTTTATGTTAATAAAGAATTTTTTAATTTTCATTTGATTAATTATTTGTGCAAAAAATTCTTCATCTTCTTGATTTTTAGTCTTTTGACTTTTTTGACTCTTGTGTTCGGGAATTGTATCCTTATCAGAGTCTGTTTGAATATCCTGAAGTTGGGATATTATAATCTGATGTAAGCTATGCTGTTCTTTAAGTTGCTTAACTTCGATTTTCAGATTATTAATCTCATATTGAAGGTCTTGGATTGTTATAGTTTTCTTAGAAGTTTTCTTCTCAAGTTTTTTAATTGCTTCTGTCAAATTGTATTTGTTTTGAACGATTGGTTCTTTAAAGTTTTTAGAAGAACTTGTTTCCATTAAAGATTGTATTTTCTCTAAATAGATTTTTCTTTCTTGAGGATCATCAATTGAATTAAGAACATCGAACAGTAGATCTTGCTCCTTTGTTAAGACATTGATTTCAGGAGAATCTGATTCTCCTTCAGATGAAATATCATCATTTTGGATTTGGTTTAAATTTTCAGAGGATTCTTTATCAGACTCTTCTTCAGATGATTTAACTAACAAATTATTAATTTGTTCTTCGATTGTTGGTTCAAGATTTAAAGATTTTATCTTTCTTTTTAACCTACAATATTTACTAATATGACCCGATTTACCACAGTTATAGCAAATTATAGGTTTCTTTGGGATTTTGATATTATCGATTGGAGGTTTGGACTTAAATTCTTGTTTAAGTCTTCTGGGTTTTGTACTAGCTTTATGTTTGTAGTATTTAGTTTTCTGGACACGATCAAATTTTTGTTTTGGTTTCGGCTTCCTCCTAGCACAAGGAAGACCAAATTGTTCGCAGAACGTTCCTAAGTCCTGCTTGGAAAGAGCGAGTTGGGCTTGAATCTTGTCATCTTGGCAGATTTTCAGGGCTACCTTTTGGATGAAAGCAATGAGTTGTCCGTAACTCAACTGCTCATAAGGGATTTCTCTATTTGGAGATTGACTTTTGATCTTGTCACGAACCTTGTCGCCTAAGGATTTTGGAAGACCAGCAAGAAATATTTCTTTCCAGAAAGGTTGTTGACTATCCTCTCTAATGTAAACCCTAGTCAAGAAGGTGTCTCTATACCACCTAAAGTCAGCTAGAGTTTTGCATTTTAAGTTTGAAAGAAATTCGGCAGACCTATCTTTCCATAAAGACGGATCTCCTATGAAGTGTTGAGTGATTGTGAAGATTAGATTGTTGACAGCGTCAGGAATTGGTTTCCCATCACTGAGGATTATATTGCCGTCGGTGTCAGTCTTGACTGCTTCACCAATTTTGACTTTTTGTTCAGCGAAGATATAATTATCCCACCAACCTTTGAGCTGACCGAAAAATCCCGATACAAGGATTCCGACAATGACTTCTTCTGGACAGTCGTACGAGGTTTGATAAGCAGTCGACACCATGGTCATATGCTGAAGAGTGTTGATGATGGCATATTCAGTCATCCCATCAATATTCCACTCGTAGATGTTGTTTGCGCTGAAGCTTCTAAAGTTTGGATTTCTTTCTTCAAGTAACAGATCTGGAATTGTCGCTCTTTGATAGTAGAGTTTCGAAGGATTTTTCCAATTAAGAGTTTGGCTGATTACAGGATTTACCTTGATGACAGAATTTGTCTCAGTTTCAATTTCTGGGCAATCAGATCCCGATTGTGAACTAGATTGTCTAATTGTATTAACAATCAGATTTTTATCTTTAGATTTACTAGTCTTTGACTCTTGGGTTTGTGGTGTATCTGGGGTGATTAAGTTTAGTCTGTCCATAAATTCATTAATAAGATTCTGGTTTGATAGTTTAGGATTATTTAAAAGTTTTATACTTTCTTTAAGTTGTTTGCTAACTTTGAATGGTTTGAAAAAAGGCTTTTCGATTGACGTGGGAGGTTTAGTTTCATCAGTTTGGGTTCCCGAGGTTGAAGGTTTATCTATGGATTGTTTGACTAATTTTTCACTTAAAACTTGAAGGTATTTGTTTGTATAATTATTTTTTTCCATAAGATTTTTAATGTCTTTCGGATTTATTGGCTCATTTTCTACTTTAGTCTTGAAAGGAGAAGCTAAGACAGGATTGTTATCTTTGTCTTTTATGTTTGGAATAAGATACTGACTGGAAGGAGGTAATTCAGATTTGATTAACTCACCATCTTTGTGATGCCAGACAGTAAGAACATTAGCTGATTTATCTTCAATCAGACCAATGCTCCAAGGATATTCAATTTCATTCCTAATCATGTAGGCATGAAACCAGTTGAAGAATGGAATGTGTTGTTTGACTTTGTTGAGAAATTCGTAGAACTTCTCTTAGATTTAGTTTTGTTTGATCCCTTAAAATTTTTGAAAAATCATTTTTTATGAGTCCATTCCGCGGAATAAAAGTCTTTCCTAAGGGTTTCCTTATCTATGATGAAATCAGATAACATGGACATCATCATTAAGGGAGGAATAGGTTGGAGATTGAATAGATCTCTGTTCATCTTCGTCTTCACGTTGGTATGTCGGCCTTGAGATGCTTGATGAAGTATCCAGTCCTCGAAGATTGATTATTGATGGATTAGATTGGATTGTGGAAAAAGATTTTCTAGAGACAGCAAATCTGTAGTCTTCAGATCTAGAGGATGAAGATTTAAAAGATCTAGAAGAGCTGAACGAATTTCTCCTATTGAAGGCTAATTCAACTCTACCTGATTGATGTTGAGTGATTTCCTGAATTTCAGGTGTTTCTTTGGGCAAAGCTGGAGTTGCTTTATCCATAATCCATTTCTCAGGGAGGATTACATCTTCCCATCGGATTTGTTTAAGGACAACTACGTTGGCCTTGGCTATGTCTATCAGGAATAACATTGTTACTCCTTTATCTTTTGGTTTTAACACCTTTGAGTAAAAAGAATTCATTACTTTGTATTAAATCCTATAGATTAAGGCTAAAGGGATTGATCCGGGCTTCATGTCTAAGCCACAGACTTTGATGTTTAGAAATAACGTGTCTTGAATATTTTTGTCTTTTAAACTAGTAGTCCTATTAGGATAACAATTAAAATAGATTGGGTCATGACCAAGACTAGTTTCAACGGTTCCTAGAAGCGAATCATGGAATTGATTGTGTCTTATGTCTCTTAGACAAAGCAATACAGATGCGTTTAGTCCTTCTCTAATTAGAGGTTTGACGGCTACCTGCACACATCCGATGTGCAGATAATTGTATTTGTTGGCTTGATCTTTTAAGGTCTCTTGATAGAGAAGATGAAATTCTTCATTATCACCTTCAATAGTGATTTGTTTCTCTACAGTTCTGATAATGTAATCAGAACTTCTGAAGAATCGTCCTTCAGTTTTATAGAGTTCATTGTTTGGGATTCTGGGAATCTCCCAGTCATCCATGTCTTGATTTATGTTTTCAAAGCAAATTTCTTCATTAAAGATGTTTATTGTAGATGGATTAATTTGTTGCTCAATGAGCGATGAAGAAGAAGATTGAGAAGACTTGAAAGAAAGCTTAGAAGACAGGGATCGCAACATGGCAAAAATTTAAACAGAAATATAAAGGACAGAAATAAAGATAGAATATAAGAAGATAGACGCAGGAAGTAGCAAGAAAGAAAATAAAATAAAATATCAAGAAAATAAATAGCAGATAACAGATATGGACTTAACCCTGATATCATTACCCTCATTTGGTTTCATAGATTTGTAACTAAAAAATTTAAGTCAAATATTATCCTTTGAACTAGATCTTAAAATTATCATGCTTTATACCTTGATTTATGTCTGGTTTAAGTATTATCTTCTGAACCTTTCATTAAAATTTAATAAATCATACCCGGATCGTTAGCCACCGCGTTTATTTATCAGTTCTTAACCATGGTCACCACCGTACCTCATCCTTCACTACTTGTGGTGACATCGTCGAATTAGTCTTACCGCCTCCCCAGGTCTTGACTGCCTTTACCTACTATTTTAGATCCAACACTAGGCATTATGTCATTCGGTTAAGAAAAGATAACATATAGATGCGATACTATCCAGAAGATATAATAATACCAAAGATTATTTAGTTCAAAGATAATAAATAAAGCGAGATAAAGATCAAAGCGAGAATAACGATTAATGATATAACATTAATACCCAGTTCAATAAGATAATAAATAACTTAAATCCACCATTTACATTCCTACTTCCTCATCAGGCTCTGATACCAAAAAGCAGGTGGAAGATCACGGGAAAGGCGGAAGAGACAGGATGAAAGAAAGTAGGAGAGTAGATGGACTGCTTTACATGGTATGTAAATGCAATGCAGAAAATAATGGTATATTAAAGCATTAGAACCAGAGACTAAACTTGGTATAAAACAGAAATAAAACAGAAGTTAAAGCATAAGAGGAAAAGAGGGAAAATTGATTATTATTAAAATTACAAGATTGGAAGAGGGGAAAAGGGAGAGTTTCTCTCACTAACCTCTCTAAAGGGATCTAAAATTATGCATCCCTAACATCATAGGCAGACATCAATTTAAAGACTAAAAATTTTACTATTACAACAGTAACGCTACAGTTTCCCGCTATAGTGAACAGTAAAATAGTAATCAGTCACACCGCTACAGTGAACAATGTTCAACAGTAGTCTTCCGTAGCTTGCTACAGGGTTCGACTAAGATTAGTTTCGAAAATGAATAATTTTTGACAATGAACAGTGTTTGACAATGAATGGGTCGACGATGAACAGTGTTCGACAATGAATAGATTTTGACTATTCATCATCCTTCTGTCGAAAAGTTATCATCTTCATTCCTGGTTTGCAGAATCTTAATAAGGTGATTGAAGGGCGGGGAGAACCAATTTTTGGGGGCTGATTCTCTGCTAATAGCAACGTCCATGTCCTTGTAAAGTCTGAGGACATCTTCTATGTTTTAGAATAGATGAGGAGAAAAAAGTGCAATGCCAAGATTTTTGCTTTCGATTCAAAATTGGCAAATCTTTTTCAAATCGGCGGTCTTGAGATATTTTGGGTTCTGTCGAAACCATAGTTTGATGTTGTCGGGAGATGCTCTGGAGGCATCGAAATCAGCCCAACAGTATATATATATATATAATGGACATATCTAATGAGATGAGTTTTTATTGTCAGAGGGTGAGAGGTGTAAATCTTGACTATATAATCATACATGGATTATCAAGATTAACAGTTACTTAAAGGTCATGTGACCACTTAAAAAAGTCACATACATTTATATTTTAATTTTGACCATTCATGTAAAATCCAATGGTCAAGATTCACTCATTTTATCTCTTACAAAAAAATACTCTTCTCACTAGATACGCTCCCTATATATATAAAGAGAGAGAATATCTAGTGAGAGGAGTTTTTATTATGAGAGGGTGAGAGGAGTAAATTTTAACCATACAACCATATATAAATGGTCAAGATTAAAAGTTACTTAAAGGTCATGTGATCACTTTAAGTCATATGCATTTATGGCTCTAATACCACTTTTAGGAATCAGAGTTATTGAAACAGTATCACAGCTAAAAATATAGTTGAGAAAATAGGAACTAACACACAATATTTAACGCTGAAAACCCCCTTAATGATTAGGAAAAAATCATGGACAAGACTAGAAGATTTCCACTATATGGAAGAAAATTATAACTTCTCTCTAAATACAAGCAGAGAACAATAACACCATTTCTTGAGATACGAGAATACACTTTTCTCTAAAATAAGAGAAAATTCTAAGAGTGTGTTTGGAATTAAAAAAATGAAAAATGATTTGATTTGTAAATCAAATTTAATTAAATTTTGTGTTTGGAATGTTAAAAAATAAGAAATGATTTGATTTCTAAAATTCCATAGATTTCATTCCTTTTGTTTTAGAAATTCCATCAAATTTGATAGAATTTGTTAGGGTTTGATTTGATTTGAAATGAATAGGCTATTTTATCCTTAGTAACTACCTCTAACCACCTCTCATAAGGGTTAAAATGTAAAATAATAAAATCAAATAAAATTAATTCTCATTTTAATTAATTTCAAACACAAAATTTGATTTCTAAATCAATTCAAATCCTAATTTTTTTTTAAAGTATCAAACATAAAATTTGATTTTTAAATCAAATCAAATCAATTCAAATTAAATCAAATTAAATCATTTCTCATTTTTATTCATTCCAAATGCAACCTAAGAGATAAGAAAGAAAAACTCTCAAGAGAAACAATGGTTTTTTCTCTATAGAATGGGATATAGAAACTAATGGAGGAGTCCTCTATTTATAGAGGAGAACCTCCTCCTCTATGCTATTTCACTTAGCGAAATATGAGAAAATTTCTCCATATACCTGCTGCTCAATCATACAATACATTGCTTCTAATTTGCACCGAAAGTATTTCACAGCTTCAATCAATTTCATTTACCTTCCTTGGTTAGTAGTAAAATTTGTTGCCTTGTTTGATTTTTTAAAGGCCACAAAAGTGGCTTTACCTCGATCACGTATATGATACCGATATTTGTATGATATTGCAATATCCATATTTTTGGCGTATTCCTATAATTTTTTTTAGATACTGTATATACTCACCACCCTCAAAGTAGTGTCACTAAAAAACCTGAAATATGAATTGAAGTCTCATTCTTACTAAGTACTTTCCTAAAACATATTCTCACTCTTGTAATTCTGCCCTCCTCAAAGTCCTACCAAAGAATAATAGACTTTTATCCTCATCAAATGAGTTAGAGAAAGCATGGGAAATGAGTTAGGGTAATCATAAGTCAATAAATTTAATTGTAATCTCTTTTATATATATAAAAATAAATATTTTATTAATATATATTGTCATACCCTATCTTAATTTTTTTTTAAATCATTGTATTTGTGCATCGTATCAAATACTCCTACTTATTGTGCAATATAGACATCAACCAATAAAAATTAAGTGTAGTAGTAAGTAAGTTAGAGAGAATTGAAAGGACACACTCCTAATAAAAGAATTGAATGGGCCTCTTAGCAATCAATTGCAACTATGATAAGAAGTCAAATAATACATATTTTATTTATAAAAGTTTACTTAATCATTATTTTGTTAGTTAATTTGGTTAATTTTAAACATTATGATTGATTCTTTAAAGAGTTGCTCATTACTACATAATTGTACTAATTGTAGCAGTGACATCATTATTCATTCAAGATGCACCCCGGTTCAAGCATAAAGGTAAGGATGAAATCTTCAATTAGCTCCACCTTTAACCTTTATGGGCCCACAAGTGAATTTTGGTTTTATATGCCAAAAAAACCCAAAGTGAGTGAAGCAAGAATTTAGAAGAATGTGGAATTATTAGGAGAAGCAATTGTCTCAAAGTCAAGCCCAAAAGACCAATGGGCCCAGCGGTTGAATGAATTGTACCAAGAGAAAATTACCTAACCTAATTGATTAGTGAGGCGGTGCAGATTTTATAGCTTTTTGTGATAAATGTTGTTGGACACTAAAGCCCATGGTCCAATTATAAGCTAAAGACAAATGAGGAGTTGGGCCATATTCAGAATGATTTTTAAGTTTTATAAAATAACAATGATATTCTTATCACAAATAATATATATATATATTTTTTATATTTCTTTAATATATAATTATATTATTTTTTTATTATTTTTTCACTTAATTATTAAAATTCACAAAAAGTATGAATAGTAATATTTAAAAAAAATGATGTATATCATTTTCCTTATGGAAATGGTGCGTGAGGTGCCAAACTTAATTGAGAGAGATTGAGGTGGCGTTAGCAAGAGAAGAAAAAGGAAAGAGCGTGGAGTAGAAGTCACTAGTCAGAATAAATAAGGCACGCTGCTCGGGGATAATAGAATGGAGATTGGGAACGACAGGTCGCATAACACAGATTGGAGCACAGAGAAGCAATGAGACGCAGAATGGAGACGAGATACGGCAGTGTACAGCAGAAGAAGAGCAGTACCAATAAAGAATATTAGTGAGATAATTGTATTATGTTCTAATTTTATTATATTTTGTTAAATTTTTTATATTAAGAAGATAATGAAATTTTGATTATTTTGATTTTGTTATATTAATTTTTTTATTCAATTTTAAGATTTAATATTTATTGATTTTATTTTCTTATCGATTATATGAATAAAATTTTAGATGAGTTGGAGTTATATTTTTATCATATTTTATAATTTATTTGTGTTATATGAGTGTTGATGGTAATGGTTAAATATCAATTGTGATTTTTTATTAAGGATACATTTGATAAGTTAATAATTTATTATTAATTAAAAAAAATTTATCATACACTTTATTATTATTATTAGTGTTTTATTGATAGATTTTTCATGATCACATGTTTTTCGATAGATGTTTATGAGATAAATTATTTGGTATAATAATTTAACATAGCTAATGTTAAAATTAATCTTAATAGATTTTGACCCTTTTATCCTTTTACATCTAGTAGAAACTTCATTCACATACTTACTTACTTTTAATTTGTTCTTTCATTTTAGTTTTTTATTTTATTTTAATTTATTTTATTTTATTTTTACATCTTTGGTTCGTTAATTTGTGTAACTAGATTATGAAGAATTTTTCAATACTTAAAATTTAACTCTAAGTTTCTGTGAGATCGACCTTATACTTGTTCAATTATACTTCAGTACAATTCTTGCACTTGCAAATATTTAAAGGCTTATAATAAAAAAAGTCACAACCTCCATAAGATTAATATCACAATAATGGATGTGAAGATATCTTAGTCAAAATGAAAAAAGTTAAAAAACAATTTTGTTTATCTTCCCGCACAATATGTACATCTAGTTTTTTTTATAAGACTTTACATTGAGCATATAAGGGTGTTTAGTAGGTCAAGTTAACTCGTGAACTCATGGGTTTCAACTCAACATAATCCATAAAATGAGAATTAGGTTAGGTTCGCGGGTTGGGTTGGGTTCAGAATTGGGTTGGGTTCGGTTGAAAAATGTTTCAACTCGCAGTGTGTGGGTTGGGTAGCGAGTTAGAACATGTCCAACTCGCACAAACCTGATCCACCCATGCTTTTTTTTTTTTAGTAAAAAGTTGTTTAAATGATAAAGAGTATATGAAAAAAATAGAGAATGAAGTCAATGATTATGTCAATACATTTGATATGCGTGAAAACACTTACTTCGAAGAGTTAGACTAATTTGTTGTTTGATTTATGACTAATTTTGTTTAGTTTATTCCAAGACTTAGTAAGACTTGTTAGTTATTAATTTATTATGCACTTATTGACTTATGTTATTTAGTTTATTTGAGATTGAGACTTAATATGTTTGAATAAGGTCGGTTGAGACTTATAATATTAATTTGTTAGATTGAGATCTATTATATTTGAAACTGAGACTTATAATGTTAATTTAGTAGATTTTATAGTTTGAATTTTTTTAAGGAATTTTTAATATATATATATATATTAGACTCACGAGTTCAACCAAACTCAACTTACTTTTGAGTGGGTCGAGTTGAGTCAAATCGAGTGAAAAAATATCCTTAACCCAACTCAATTCAATTCATTACTCTGATAAGTGAGTCGGGTCAAAAAAATACAGTTGAACTCACCCGACTCACCTAATAAGACACACGTAATTAGGCACGTGGTAGAGACAATAGAATACATGCTTTTGTCGCCTAAAACAGCATATGAGTAACCTAGAAGGATCCATGTACATTTGGAGGTACCATTTACTATTACTACAGCCTCAATGATAAATATATACTAGATTTGCTTTAATTGTGAAATCATGGAGCCAGAAAACCTGTTTGCCTAATTACTATCATTAAGGCTTCTGCTGAACTGCACATATTTATATTCAGTCTTCATTCCGTCCTGCACTTGGGGATCTCTCCGTCTATGTTCTCATTGACTGCCTTTCTATTTTGTCCTCTTTCTCATTCATAAAAGAAACAAATGATTGAAGAACTGTAGATCTTTTGATCAAAGTAGAAGAAGGAGCCTCCTCTTGATATAGTTTGATAAACTTGCGCACTATCTGAATAAAGTACACTAGGAGAGCAACAAAGCAGGATAAGCCACATAAGAAAAAAAGGCCTGAAAAGCTTTTAAGCTGAAGCCGATCAACATCTTGCTTTGCACCTTCTGTGCTGCACGCACTTTGTCTCAGCCATTTGTCTCGAATCCTTTGGAGTTCCCCATTCTCTGAGAGTTTTGGGATTGCATTTGACTTGTCTGCTGCAAGTGGTGAGTCCCTTTGAAATGTCTGATGAGAAATGAAAATGAGTTACTTTTATGAAATTAATAACAAGATGGATTTCCATTAATTAACACAAATTGTTCTTTTCCACCTAAGAGAGCAGCCATTTGATGGGAATAAAAGTTTAAAATTTCACCTCCACATGTATCAATATAGAAGCAATGGTGTTAGCAATCACTTCTGAATCTTCATCTTTCTTTAAAAAGTTATTGTCTAATTTTCACTTAATATTTATTGTATGTTATGAATCAATATAAAACAATTCCATTTTGAGTAATACTAAACGTCTTTCCAAAGGAGGTGTTGCCAATTGTCATCAATCAAATTTTAAAAAATACAATTATAAATTAAAATAATTATTATTCACAATCAAAGATAATGAAGATGAAGTAACACACTAATAATTTTGACATAGCCCAAAACATCAAAATTATTAGTGTCGTTGCTTGGACTCTTCTTGGCTTCTCGTCATCAATATAGTCAGCAGACATTAGATAAAGATCAAGGAGTTTTATCAAGGAGAGTTCAGGCAACACACTAACAATTTGACATGACCTAAAAAGTGTAACATTCATACAACGCAAAGTGGTTATCTAAATGATAAAAGGATTAAAAGCCAATCATTGAAGGGGTTTGCAGTTTTTTACACATCTGAACTTCTCATGAAAATGAAGTGAACAATGGTAAAAGCATGTTCACAACAATCACACACAAGCATGTTCACTACTAATAAAATAATAGTTTTGAGGGAAAGAAGCTTACAAAACCCCAACCCAGTATAGCGAAATCTCGGCCTACTATACCGAATTCACATCTCTGTGACAAGAATAGCTCCATATACGCACGCTCATCAACCACTGCAGCAACACCACCAGTGGGACCATTCTTTAAGGCCTTTTCATACTCCTCTGGAGACTTGAGAGGCACAAGTCTGGAGTGTTGTATGTTTAGTTCTTTAGTTAAGTAATTTTCAGCAAATGAACCTTTATGGTAACCAATGGGTTCATTGCTTGACATTAAACTCTCAATTCCTTTAATGGAGGAAGATAACTTTTCCACCGTAAGGATTGAGGACAGACTTGCAGTGTAGGTTGAATTTAGTATCAATACAACAAATAGCCGTACTATAAGGAGAAAGCGACTAAGATTGCTGACAGTCTTTTCTCCTGCATTTAAAAATTAAGAAGAAGAAGAGAAGAAGCAATTGGACACTTTTATATGAGCCACTTCTGAACACCTGCTAATGAAGGGAGATGAACTAGGATTCTTTACTTACTATGATCAGAGAACAATGTTGAAAAGCTGAACCTGCACACAAAAATCAAATGTAATTGAAGGGTTTTACATCATGGAAAAGCGAATGCACATGACAATTTCATCATCTTTGTGTGCATTCAATTACACATGCACTGGATAGAAAAGAACGTTGTGATAAGGGATTCCATATGGCAGCAAGTCAAGTGCTGCAGTAAACACATCAATACTGTATCCAGCATATCTCTTAGTACCTTCCACCTGATAAAGAATTTCTCGAAAAAAGTTTTGATTGAGAACACCAATTCTCAAACGTTTTCCATTGTTTGGATAAACCCACCCATTAGGCTTCACTGTTGTTTGTCCAGGCCAGACTACCCCATATAGTTGTCCGCTGAAGATGGTGCCACTTCTATTTAATGTCTTTGACTTTGAGTACATCGTTTCTGGGGGAACCACTGATAATCCTGAAAAATTGGACCAATAAACAATTTTTCTCAGGCTGGTGCCAATCACATTGATAACTTCGTATGCAGGATGTGGCAGAGAACCATCGGCTGTAAATTTCATCATGCCTGTTACACCTGTCATATTGACCTTTAAAATGTTCTGAAGCAACAGGTTCCCTTGATTAAAGATTGGCAAGTAATAAAAACGCAAATTCCTTCCACTTAGTTCCGTTAACTTTGGATCATTAGAAAATGAAATATTATTGCCCTGATTGAGAAATTCATCAATTGCATGAGCTAGCAGCCATACAGTGTCATAGGCATATAGACCATATGCATTCAACCCAATAGAACCACTAGCTGATGTTCCAGCTAAACTGTTCCACCTAGAAACAAGTTTCCTTTTGATTTCTGAATCAGGGGTATGCAATCGTAAGGTAAGAACCCCTTGAATGTTATCAATGGCCTTTGCAGGTCGAGGCAAGTTAGTATCCAATACTGTGGAAAGCCAGTCACTGGTGATCCAAACATAACCACTTGCCATCATCCCTAAGTCTTGTGCAACATAAAAAATCTCTAGACCCCAATCTGCGTGAGTGTGGAGTATCAAAATCCGCGACTCCATTGATGCCAAATAAACCAGCATATTGGTTATGTCATGCCGGTTCATTTTTGTGCTCATAGGAGCTTTGTATGAGATCCTGCATCGTTTTTCAGCTAGTTTATCCCCTAAAACAGCAACCCCCTTTCTCCCATAATCATCATCAACATAAAGTGCTATAACATATCTCCATCCGTAGTATTCCACAATATCTGCTATTGCTGACATCTGAAACAGATCACTCTGTGTTGTTCTAACAAAAAATGGGAATTCTTGCGAAGACAAGGTGGGTCTGTTGCTGCATATGATAAAAGTGGGACTTGGAGCTCATTTGCAATATGAGAAATTACGTGAGCAATTGCAGAATATTGGGGGCCAATTATAGCCACAGTGTTGTTCTCCATGAAACTTAGAGCTGCAAAAAAAAAAAAAAATAATAATAATAATAAATAAAGCATATGTATGATCATGTTGTAGAACAGAAAATCTCAGATTCTAACTCCAACTAAAAATGATAAGACAAAAGAAAGTACCCTCAACAATGCCTAGAAAGCCATTATGAGCAGTGTCCTGCATTGAGAGTTCTAGCTTGGTTCCACTCAGAACCTTTGAACTAGAATTTACATCATCCACTGCAGCTGCTATTGCAACTTTTGCAACTTTGCCAATTGAAGAATTGAAAGAGCAGAAAGCTCCAACATTCACAACATCAGGTCTCGTTGGTAAACTTGTACTCATCCCAATATGCGACCTTCTGCTGCAGATCACCAGTAAAATCACAAGAATAGTGGTTTGCCTCATCATTATCCCAGTTGTTACTTTCACTGCAAATGAAGTAAAATAGCACGAATAGTCCAGACTTAAAGAGGGGGAAAATTGGTATTTTCCTGAGCAATGAAGTGTTATTGCATGTTTGTAAACCAAAAGTTTAATGCACCCAAAAAACGAAAACAAAAAAAAAAATGAAAGTTTATTGAAAAACATACATTAAGAACGTAAAAGCAGATTAAGATGAACTTTTTACTATATGTTAAAAGGCCAGACAAGAGAATAGCAATTAGAAGAAGACGAGGGTTGGGAGGAACAATTTAGATTGCTGGTATATACACGGTGCATTTGTATCTGCAGTAGATGTCCAAACAAGTGATTTTCTCCTGAACTAGATATTCTTATATAGAAAATAATGCATGTTTATTACTTTGAACATTTAATTAGACAAAATTTATTTGGTGGGACTTAAATAAAAAAAATATCAAATCAACCATAACTTTATGTTAACTCGTTGCACAATCTTTTACAAAGTCTAAAAATCATTTGCTGTTGTAGTTTGCCTTTGTCTGCTGAACAATCTTTTATGTAGTTTCAGTTCCCACAACTTTATTTTTCTAAAAAAAATCTGAATTTTTTAAAATGACATGATTAGGAGTCATTGGATGATTAAATGACATTATTGTGTTGCTTTTCGGCCCTTTTCCTTTTAGGAAAGAAATGTCTAATCTTTTATTTTGATAAGAATCTAACTTGTTCAATATTCAAGAATATTAATCTTTTTGTGAAATCCAAAAGTTGCTAATTAAATAGAAAACCGTGAGGGAAAAAATGATTATGACTTGTGAAATTTTAATATTTAGAGAAAAAAAATTAAAAGGAGAATGTAAGTTTCATCCACCTATCTATAATATGTAATCTATAATCTATCTATTTATAATCCACAATCTACAATCTACATCTACAATAATATATAGAACTTGTTCCACTAAAATTGCTACATGACAATTTTTCTAATTTTTGAATATTTTAATTCTCTTTAATTATAATTTCACTGTGTTTTCATTTTTGTCTTTTTATTTCACCCTTTATATCTTTTATGACTTCTCATTTTTTCCAACCTTTCAAAATTTCTATTTTTAAATTTTTTAAAATAGTAATCAAAATGTATTAATTTAATAAATTGTTTCACTAAAATTGCCGCATAGAATTTTCCCTAATTTTTTCTTTTGAAATTATTTTTAATTATAACTTCACTTTATTTTTCTTTTTGAATTTTATTTTCTCCCTTTCATTTCTTTAATGACTTTTCATCTTTTCTAACCTTTCAAAATTTTCTTATTTTTAATATTTTTTAAAAATAACAATAAAAGTGTATTAGGTTTTTAATAAATTAAAAAACACATACTTTATTATATATATTAATCGTTAATAGAGAAAAATAAAAACATGCATTAGTAAAATGCCCTTTAAATACCATTTTTTACATATTTATGAATATATTGTATTTTAGTTTTAATCTTACAAGTTCTAAAAATAAGAATATTTGAATAATATTTATAATTTTATTTAATTGTAGTGTATTTTATTGATAATATAATTTTTTATTTATAATAATAATATTAGCATAAGATGTGTCTAAATTGTTTTGAATAATATATATATATATAGAGGAGGGAAAAGATGAAAGTCTTTTTTCTCTTACACCTATTTTTAACCGTTAGTTTTACTTTCATCTAATGGTTGAGATTATTTCATTAAAGGTAACCATTAGATGAAAGTAGATTTAATGGTTGAAAATAAATGTAAGAGAAAAAGACTTACACCTACAAAATTGATCCTCCTCATATATATATATATATATATAAAAGATAACATAGTAAATAAAAATCTTGCTTGGTATATGATGCTTGAATTTTCATTGAAATTTTAAATTTTTTCCAAGCATCAAAGTTATCATTTTTTTTATTTTATTTTTCATATTTTTATTTCTACAATCAATCTATATTTCTTATATATTAAAATTCTCTTTAGGGGCATTTAATAATATCATTAACTACATATAAATCTTAAAAGAAGAGAAAAAGATAATAGAATAATGAACTTAAAAGAGATAAAGTGTAAATGTGCATAAGATAAAAACTAAAAATGTAATAATGATAGCATATTGTAAAGTTACATGAAGAAGTTTAAAAAATTATTTTTAATATTAATAATAAATATTAAATTAAAAATAAAAATTAAGTTAACTTTTAAAAGAAAAATAAAAAAATAAAATTAATGAAAAAAAAATTATTACTATGTGAAAAATTAATCAAGTAATGGTGATGATAGTATATAGAAAAATTGCATTAAAAAATAAAAAATAATATCAATAAAATACTAAATATTAAATATTAAATGAACATTATGTTAAATTTTAGAAGAAAACAATGGGATAATAAAATTAAAAAGAAACTAATAGCAGAATGTATGTGTTGGGAAGAAAAAAATAAATCAAATAATAATTGTAGTATATAGTAAAATTATTGTTTTAAAGAATGGCACTAATATCAAAGTGTGATACTGGTAAAAAAACAATTAATCAAGTATTAGTAATAAAATATCGTAAATTACTATAGAAAGTTTTTGATACTTTGAAAATTAATATTTTTAATAAAATTAATAATATAAAATATATAATAACTCGTACAACGTACAAGGGTAATATAATTAGTTCAAGTGAAAATCCAATCCTTTTGAAACCATCATTTAATATAAAGCTTTATAGTGATATGTGTCTAAATTGATTTTTTTTTTAATGAAAAGTATTCAAGACATTTGAGTTGACGTAGATCCATTTTATGAGTTTAAACTTTAATTAACTCTCATTAAATAGGATCAAAATTAAACTTAAAATATATGGAAAAAATGATTATATAAAGAAAATATTTTGTCAACATCAACCAAAAAACAAAAAGAGAGTCACAGTACATGAGAGATTTAGGCTTTGAGAGTTTTAAAAAGTTGTGGTGCTCAAGGTCAGGTTCGCCTAATAATACGATCCATTTTGAAACTAATATGGTCAAGTTTAATTCTAAATATTATATTTAGTTTATTTTATTTTTGGGTTTGAATCATATTTTAAATTGGTCTACTTCGTTTAGTGTCTTATAATAATATTTTGAAATTTAAAATATTTTTTAAAACTAATGTTAATTAATTTTTTATTTAAATTAATATTTTTTACATTACATAATAATATTTTTATATTGTTATAATTTGTTTCAACATATATATTATAAAATAATCTCTTAATTTTAATTTTATATTTTTAAAATTTTATAACTGAATTATTATAATCTCTAAATTTATATATTTTACTTAAATATCAAGTAAACTCAATTATTTATCGGGTCAATGACCATATTAGATTTGGGTTCTAATAATTAACCGGATCAAAATTTTAGTGCCAAGTTAAACCTACCCAACCATGATGTCCCCTGTTAAAAAAAAGATGTAAGTACTAGGGATTACAATGAAGATACCCATTTATTCTTTTGGTAATAAATATTCATTTTAGTTAATAATTTAAAATAAAATCTTAAAAATTATGAAAAAAAAATATAAAGAAAATAAATTTTAACACCATATCTACAACTTTATTCAACAATCTAAGATTCTTACAAAATTAAGAGAATATTATAAATGACAAACTAAATTCAATTATATTTTGTAATAATCAATTTACATGATAACTATTACATAAATAATATATATATTTTTTAACAAATTTTATCATTATAGACTCATTCAATGTAAAAAAATCATTTCAAAATAATAAAAAAATATGTATTTTCATCTCGTCTCAAAGTAAAAAATAAAAAGAAAAATAATATATGATACATATTAGATGAAAAAATATACTTAACGAATTTGTGAGTACACATGAGGCGGGTACTATAATCCCCGCCCCCGCTTCTATTTATTAAATGGGTACCCATCCCTCCCCCATCGCGAGTAATCCCCAAAAATTCTCACCCCTAAATGTAACAGAGTAATTCATGATGAGTGATACGGTAAAGAGGAGAGGAAGATAATTTATTAAACTAATTATTATATCTACTTAATATGAGGGTCATGGAAAGAAAACCAAGCCAAGTCAAGCCTGGCTCACAGATTCAAAGGACTTCCACTACCACGGATCCGGCTTTCCTCAACATTGATTTTTTCTGGAGGTGGAACCTCCAAAGACTTGCAATGCTATTTTGACTTATATGAGTGGAATTTTGGTTGGATGAAAATCTAACGGACCCAATCCCAAAGTGACTAAAATATATTAATTTAGTATTTTTTTAATATTAAAAAACTGGATCAACTTTGACTTTTTCTAGTGTGGACCTCTTGCACTGGAGGTGGGGAGAATCCAAATTCCCACTACCACCACAACATAAGGCCATCTGTTCAACTAATGATATAAGGTCCTTTCCTTGATGAGGAGCCACCAAATGATGGCAATGAGAGCTAGCCTGAGACACATATTCTAGAGTAAGTCCAACCCCAACCAACAAGTGACCCTCAACAAGACCAACATGCAACTGAACCTAGTTCAAGTTCCTCTAGTGATAATTATGAAAGTGCAGAGGACAGCCCCATATAGGCCTCTAATGACATTTTACTTTAATGGTGGCCAACTCTTGTCAGTAGTTGGACAAGATGCCAACAATGACATTTTTATCATTGCTTATGTCATCATGGATGTGGAGAACAAAGCTAATTGGAAGTGGTTCCTGACATTGTTACATGACGACTGGTGGGACTACAGAGAACATGACTGAAACTTCATTTCAGTCATGCAGAAGGTAACCTCATTTCGCAAGGACTAATATGAATTAGTTATCTATATGTTAGGGACTAATATGAATTAGTTATGTATGTGTCAGGGACTAATATGAATTAGTTGCCTATGTGTTAGGAACTAATATGAAGTACTTTGTTTTCAGGACTTGATATCAACAATGCAAGAGGTGATGCCTAGAGTGCCTCACAGGTTCTGTGTTTGGAATCTATTGAGGAATTTCACTAAAATATGGAAAGACAAGGAGTTAAGGGGTATGATATAGGAGTGTACACGATCAACTACTGCCAGTGAGTTTAATGCAAATATGGAGAGTATGAAAAGGGTAAATGTGAAAGCATGGGAGTATCTGAGGTTCATACCAACTCCTGGTCTTAGAGGTGCTCCACCAAAGAAGATGAATTGAAGATTTGTCCATGTTGGATGATGTATGGGGCTTATAATGTAAATGATGATAGGATTTGATCCTTTTTGAAATATGCTTGTAAAGGTTGATGATCCATTTGGGAATTAGGATTTTTTTTTTGGAATAATTGTATTTAGTTTACAATTAGAGGGATACTTGGTTGTTATGTAGTTGTGGTACTTTTTGTAATGCATATGTTGTGGTGCTTTTTGAATTGCACATGTGCTTGGATCTACATGGTTATGCACTTTTGGTGCTTCTTGTAAAAGGGAACAACTTTATATTAATAAATATGCATTTTGGTTTCCAATGTCTCCACTTTCATTACCTTTCCAGTGATTTTTTACTCTCTTCCCCAGATGTTCTTTTTGATGTATTATTTACTTGGAGTCTTTGACAAATATTGCAATGCAGGTTGCACCAAAGCTATTGCCCAAATTGAAGTAGTAGGAGACAAATGCATGGACCATAACATAAAAAAAGGGAACAACATAATGCACAAAAAATTTGTCTTCTCTTTTTGGTATCTGCGGTCCCCTTACTTGGTAACTATGGTTCTACAATTAAACTCAATATCATCTTTATTCCCCATTCCCTACATGTGTTTGAAAGATTTTATGTATTCTTTCAAGGCATGAAGAGAGGGTTTAAGGCAAGGTGCATGTTATTAATAAGCCTAGATAAGGCTTTCTTAAAAGGATATTATGGGGGAAAATATTGGTTGTTGTGGGACAAGATGCCAATACTGTATTTTTTTCATAGCATATGTTATTGTGGGGGTAGAGAACAAAGCGACTTAGAAATGGTCCCTGACCCTATTGCATGAGGACCCTATTGCATGAGGACTTGGGGACTACAAATAGCATGGTTGAAACTTCATATCAGATATGCAAAAGGTAAGTGATTTGGTTCACAAGGACTAATTTGAATATATTTTATTCATTATAGGGTCTAAAATGAATTAGTTATGTAAGCTACTAGGACTAAAATGAATTAGTTGTGTATGTTATAGGGACTGATACCAGCAATGCAAGAAGTGATGCCTAGAGTGCATCATAGGTTCTGCATTTGGCATCTTTGGAAGAATTTTACAAAGCAATAGAAGCATAAGGAAGTAAGGAGGATGGTATGGGAATGTGCAAGGTCAACAACCCCTCACAGTTTTTGGCAAATATGCAGATAATTAAGATGTAGTTGTCAAGGTATACTGTACCCTTAGCTCCAAATTGAGGGCAAATCCCCTTGAATTTCGGAGTGTGATGATGCGATTTGGGGTCAATTTCCACCACTCATCATCTTAACCAAGCAAGCAATTTAGGAAATAAGAGTTAGGGTTTTTGAATTTTTGGATTGACAGAAGAATCTGCTCTTCAAGTAACAGGTATGAAGATAAAAAAGAAAGGGAAAATGATTTTGAAGGAAGATGGGTCGCACGACGTCGTATAACCTTTTCATTTTTTTTTGGTTTGCTTTTAAAAATTACGTCGTTTTCTGATAGGGGATGACCTGTTTGCCATGTAAGATCCACATTGGAACTTAACGTGTCATGCGTGCGTCTCCGTCAAATTTAACTGACGGCGACTGATGCAGAGACCAACGTGACCGACATTTTGAGATTTCAAGGATTAAGTTGTTAATTTTTTAAAGTCAGTAATGAATGTGACCAATACATATAATTTTAAGGATTAAAATAGAAGTTTACCTATAATAAAATATTGTAAAATTACTATAGAAAGTGTTTGATACTTTGAAAATTAATATTTTTAATAAAATTAATAATATAAAATATATAATAACTCGTACAACGTACAAGGGTAATATAATTAGTTCAAGTGAAAATCCAATCTTTTTGAAACCATCATTTTAATATAAAAGCTTTATAGTGATATGTGTGTAAATTGATTTTTTTTTTTTATGAAAAGTATTCAAGACATTTGAGTTGAGGTAGATCCATATTATGAGTTTAAACTTTAATTAACTCTCACAAAATAGGACCAAAATTAAACTTAAAATATATGGAAAAAATGATTATATAAAGAAAATATTTTGTCGACATGAAAAAAAAAACAGAGAGTCACAGTACATGAGAGATTTAGACTTCGAGAGTTTTAAAAAGTTGTGGTGTTCAAGGTTCGCCTAATAATACGATCCAAATAATCTCTTAATTTTAATTTTATATTTTAAAAATTTTATAGCTTAATTATATATAATCTCTAAAGTTATATATTTTACCTAAATATCAAGTAAACTCAATTATTTATCGGGTCAATGAACATATTAGATTTGGGTTCTAATAATTAACCGGATCAAAATTTTAGTGTCAAGTTAAACCCACTTAACCCAACCATGATGACCCCTGTTAACAAGGATGTAACAGAGTAATTCATGATGGGTGGTACGGTAAAGAAGATAGGAAGATAATTTATTAAACTAATTATTATATCTACTTAATATAAGGGTGATTGAAAGAAAGTCAAGGTAAGCCCGTTACATTAATTCTTTTTTTTGTGAGTTGAGTTTAAGAATTGAACTTATATTTTTTTTTAATTTGCATAATCCGTCTTGCATAACTCGTAGGTTAAGCGAAGCGAAGTGATGAATTAGTCCTATGCAGTTTTTTTTTTTTTTTTTAAATGATGAATAATATTATAAATAAAATTTTTTGATATTATATAATTTATATTTAAATATTTAATTAAGTTATTTTAAAAATTATATTTTAAATATGTGATTTGTAATTTTTTTTATTATTATTAATTATTTTTTTATAATATTTATTAATTTTTTATATAAATTTTTTTATCTTTTAAGATAAGTTAAGTCAATTAATCTATTAACTCATTTATTTTTTTTTTCATTTTATCTTTTATGTGAGCCAATCTGTTATCCCACTATCTTGCCTTAAAACGAGATAAGTTAATTCTTTTAATTCATTTTTTAAAATAAATCAACTCATTTATTCCCACATTTTAACGGATTAAAACGAATCGAGATGGGACAGGACGGATATTTTACCAGCTCTACGACTCACAGATTCAACGGACTTCCACTACCACCACAACATAAGGCCATCCGTTCAACTAGCTAGTAACACAAATCGCACCCATAATAATACTTAAGCGATCCACGTGCCACCGCAAAACTTGCATTTGCCAATCATATCATATATAATTACCTACTGCTTCTCTCTCCATCAGGGTCTTCCTTTTTCAGCACCTAATCATCACCCTTTGATCCATAATGCTGCAAAGTTCTGAACTTGGCATGCACCAACATCATCAACATGTGTTTGTTTCTCTGCAAAGTTCAAGCTGAGAGAAAGGCTACACTTTTGTTTTTCTTCTCTTTCTTGGTTGCAAAAGAACCAGTTGTTCTTGTGATCTGTTTGTCTCCCATGTTCTCGGGTTGGCCTCAATTATGGTTCTTGTTGGATACCATTACCACGTTTGGACAGCTGTTTTATGGTGTGTGATCATCTAAGGTTGTCCAAAATGGGGTGTCTATTGGCTGTGGCTGTTGTTTGAAAATTTTCTGTTTTTTTTTGGGGGGGTGGAATATTTTTGGAATTTAACTAAAGGGCAAATTTTCAGCTCTTTTTTTGGTTTTGGATAATTGGGTGATTTGTGTTATGGGACAAGGATAACGCCAGGGAGAGATTTCAAGTCTTAGATTGCTACATTGGGTGGTGGTTATGGTGGTGGTAGAGGTGGTTGCCTCAAGAGTAATAGTAGTGTGTCTGCCATAGAGGATCAAAATGGTGATATAATGGGGGATTTGAATCACAGTAATGGGAAACCTCTAAGGGACAATTCCATTATTCGCCATTGCAGCAGCAGCACTTTGTGGTTGGCTAAACCGATTAGTATAATGAAATACCATGTTGTTTTTGTCTTCCTTCATGCTTGTTGTGAGTCAAACATCATCCAGATCACTTAGATTGTTTTGAAAATGTATGCAAAGCCTTTAACAGATGAGAGAGACAAGAGTTATTATTGCTTTGGTGAGGATGAATTTGCTGACAGATTTTTCCGCCTGCCTGTTTGTTTTGTTAAGAATGATTGAATTTTCATGATGATGTGTTAGGATTATATGGATTGTGGTTGTACAGTTACAATATTAATGAAGCTGATCTTTTGCAGCCCTCATCTACACTTTTTTCCTTAAATTTGTCTAGTTGAGATATATATATATATATATATATATATATATATATATATATATATATATATATATATATATATATATATATATATTGCAGCATGTTACAATATTAAGTAATCATATGTCTACATGAAACATGAAAGTAGACAATTTTTGGTCAAGAGGCGTTTAAGTACCATGATACATTCCGTGAATGCAGCACTGAACTATTTGCACTTTTTGGCCCCCCTCTCTTCTCTTTCTTCAAATAACAATATCAATCTAAACTGTTGATTGATAGCTAATCTATGGTTTTTTAGATTTCTTAACTGGAAATCAGCTACCATAATTGAGTTCAACCCATGAGTAAGACCTTAGCACAATTTGCAAATTAAAATATGTGTCACATTCATAGCTTCTAAGATTTGCTCCCATTAATGCAAATTTTGATAGAAACCTTGGATTTGGGAGAGATTAGCAGTTAGCACATTATATTTCCTTTGTTATTGATAATTTGATATTAATCGGGTGCTTAGTAATTGTTGTGTTACCAAAGAGGAAGGGATCCTACTGAGTCTGCATCTAATTGTGAAATGTCAATAAAGTTTCTAGTGATTTGTATAGAGGACTCTCTTGAATAGATGATGACAAAAGTTGCTGTCTTATGATAATTTTCCTTGGAGGTTTGTACCATGGAAATATACCATTAAACTTTTAAGCAACTTCCTGTGTTTGTCCGTTCATATCCTTGTTTCAACCAGTTTGTTTCAAGTAATGAAGTCTGTGAAAGTATGGAAAGAGAGAGCATTTTGGTAGCATAGGAAAAAAATGGGTCTTATTTGTTCAAGTTGTGGTTATACTTTTTAAACCAACATATAATTTTATAATCTTACTATTATTTATGTCCTATTTTCTTAGGAATCAGATACTGGGATTATACTCTCCAAATCAACTAGAGAAGAAAAATCGGAGTTTTCACCTATATTGCGGTCTGGAAGCTGTTCTGAGAAAGGACCAAAGCAGTACATGGAGGATGAGTTCATCTGTGTTGATGTCCTCTGTGAATTTGTAGGTCCAGGAGATGACCTCCCTTCTCCAGCAGCATTTTATGGGGTACTTATCTTCGTTTTGACTTTTGAGTTAATTCAGTTCTGTTATTTACCCAATGGAAAATTTCAAATCTCTTCATATGTGCAGTAATCTCCAAGATTTCCTATAACTGATTAATCACATGGTCCCAGAACTTTTTGTGTTAGTTAATATTCTAACATGATAGCCATTTGCAAGCCTATTAGATACTGATGGAGGTTTTATATTGTTAATACTTAATACCTACAGGTATTTGATGGACATGGTGGTATTGATGCAGCATCATTTATCAGAAAGAACATTCTTAAGTTTATAATTGAGGACTCTCATTTCCCTTCTAGCATTAAGAAAGCTATTAAGACTGCATTTGTGAAAGCTGATCATGCATTTGCAGATGCTAGTGCTCTTGATAGTTCTTCAGGCACCACTGCTCTGATAGCCCTCGTGTTGGGAAGGTGAGGACCATGTATTATTAATTCTTAGCTATGCATTGTTGTTATTTACGTATGGTTTTTCACGCATGCAAGTGCTGGTATATGGTGTAGCTGCTATAAAGTAATAGGTATACTTCGTTTGTCAGAGACATTCTTGATGTTGTATTTTTGTAGGGACATGCTAATTGCCAATGTAGGGGATTCTCGTGCTGTATTGGGGAAACGGGGCAGGGCCATTGAACTTTCTAAAGACCATAAACCAAATTGCACTTCTGAAAGATTAAGAATCGAGAAACTGGGTGGTGTCATCTATGATGGATACCTCAATGGCCAACTATCAGTGGCACGTGCTCTTGGAGATTGGCACATCAAAGGTTCCAAGGGTTGTAAAAGTCCCTTAAGCTCTGAGCCGGAGCTGGAGGAGATTGTTCTGTCAGAAGAAGATGAGTTTTTGATATTGGGATGTGATGGATTATGGGATGTGATGAGCAGCCAGTGTGCTGTTACAATGGTGAGGAAGGAGCTCATGCAGCATAATGATCCTGCGACATGTGCAAAGGTACTTGTGACTGAGGCACTCCAACGCAACTCATGTGACAATCTTACAGTTGTAGTGATTTGTTTCTCCAAAGATCCACCTCCTAAAATTGAAATTCCTAGATCACATAGGAGGAGGAGTATTTCAGCTGAAGGCCTGGATCTTCTCAAGGGTGTCATGAATGGAAAATGAACAAAACTTCATTGATTAGTACACACTGAATTGGGTGTTTATACAATGAGTGTGGACTTTTCTAACTAACTGCTACCCCTGCTGCTCTCAAGGGTGTCATAAATGGTAAATGAACAAAACATCAGTGATCTACAGACTGAATTGGCTAATTATACAATGGGTGGGGACTTTTCTAACTAACTGCTACCCCTACTGCCTTTGAAGATTGCTGTTGGCTTAAATACCGATCATAATGTGACACAACTTGTAACAAGTTGAATTTGGAAGCATCAATCAGATTCAGAGCCTTCTTCACTTGTACTATATGATTGTTACAAAAACCATCACTCAGCCTGCTTTAGACATACTTTTGACCCTATATCCACGGCATGCTTCAGTTCAGCAAGCTGAATTTTTGAGAAACTAGTCTTGTACACAACGGTGATTTCCTGTGTCTCTGAAAAAGAACTGCGAAGGAAATGTTTTGTAATTTGTACATTTTTTAATTAATTTATCTTTTACATGTTATTTTGAGCCATTGTAAATTTGTGAGGAAACTGTCACACTGTCTTATGTTTGTTACCTTTGACGTGCCTTTACTTCTTCTGGTAGGAGAAAATTAAGAAACTTCACTTGTACATCTAGGAAAAAGAAGGCCTTTTAATGCCAAGTCTTTGATGTAATAGATCAACTTTGTTGTACAACAGCTCACAGTTGGATTGAGTATTAATGAAAATTGGGAAATATTAATACATATTTTTTTTAAATATTTTTTTATTATTTATCTAAAAATAAATGTTATTAATATTTTTTTAATAATTTTTTAAATATATAAAGTGAATTAATAGTAAAGTAAATATTAAAAAGAAGTATCTAAAAAATATGTTGTTAACATTCCTGTAAAAATATATTGAGGAGGATTGTTTGAGTTAAATGTTAGATTCAATTGTACCAAAAACAAGAAGTATTTTTGCCAACACTATTTCGTGCATAAATTTTTTAATTATTTTTGGTAACAGCATTCATTAGTCAATACCTGGGTTTGAGGGAAAATGTCCAAACCAATAGTTCACAAATGTACAAGCCAGGCTTGGCACTGCATATTTGAATCATACAAAAAAAGTGTAAGTGAACATAGTAACAATGGTGTTGGCATATTTACATTCTCCTCAACGCGTTATGCCTATTTAGGAGGTGTTCTCTCCTGGTATATTAGGGAATTGAGATTTTAAATATTAAAAAAAGAATACTTTATTTTGAATAAAATACTCTTTATATTTAATTTTTTAAATAAAGAAATTAAATCCAATATGATCCTATAATCTTTCCATCATCATTTATTTATTTTTATAAATATTTTATAAATATTTTAAATTTAAAAATACAAAATAAATCTTTTTTCTTTCCTTTTAAAACCTTCCATCCAAAAATACCATAACCCTCCAAGTGCATTCCCCTTCATTATCTTCCTCTTTTTCACCTTTTCACCACTCCCAACCCACAACCACAAGGGTGTTTTATTTTGGATCACCGTTGTTTAAAAGTTAGAAGAATACTCGTGTTTAAAGTTGTTAAAAGGTGTATACGCCACTCTGTTAAAATTTACATGTCAGATTATATTCTCACTCAGAATTTAAGAGAAATAAATGATTATGATCCCCCTCTTAACCACTGACTACACAGTCTAATTTTTTTAAATATTAACAATAAATTCTTTTAAATACTCCTTTCAATAATATAATGTATAACTTTATTATTAGTTTAAAAAACAAATATTACTAATATTTCTTTCTTAATAATTCATTTTTAAATGCATAAAAAATAAATTAATAATAAATCAAATAATAAAAAAGAAATATTTAAAATAATATATTACTAAGATTTCATTTTGGATAAAATAATAATAATAACAAACATGCATATTCCAAACAAAAAATAAAAATATTGTACAATTGTTTCGATATCAATTTTTTCTAAAGATGCATCTCAAAGTGTCACACCACAAAAACTCCCTTGAAAGTTTATAAATTATATGTGAAGCTATTCAATATAGTGATTTAATGAAAATGTTGGGCTATTTATGAGATCATTTAATCTTGCACTTGATAAACATTCCCAATACATATTATTGATAATCACATATTTTATACATTAATAAATCTTTATTTTTAGTCATTTACACTCTCCATGTATTTAATTAATTGATCTTAGTTATATTTTATAAGTTTAGACTCAAATTGAATCTTAATTGAGGTCCTCCTTTTTTTCAAGTAAGTTTGATTATTAAGATTTTACATTATTTAAGTATTTCTAGTTGGCACATAGTGTTAGCATGAAGTAAGCACACCTCTATATAGAAGGAGAGGACCTCACATACTTACAAGCAAGATTTATCTACTCTTACCTTGTTAATAATTAAAAAATATATGAGACAACACCTCATGTACATGAGCTTTCGAAGAAGGTGCATCCATTCCAAGAACTCACCAAATAGGGAAAAATCGGACATCTAGTGGAGCTAATTAGACTTGGAAGTTAAAGAACCTATGGTCTTTGTGATTGGAACACCCATCATCAATAAAATGTGCAGTCACACACATATAATTAATGTTTTGAATTGATGTCCATGTATCAGTTGTTAGGGAGACCATTTATTGGTTGCAAGACAAAAGAACTATAAAAAGTTGCATGATATCTCTTGGGATGAAACGAGGTTTAGGCATTTGAAATTTTCAAATCCTAAATCTACAAACATTTTCTTGATTAAATGGAACACAAGATGGAAATTACATGATGGTTTGAAGTCATATCTTGGACTGAAAGTCAAAACTAGGGGGAGGTTTTATTTAGCTACCTCTTGTTGTAAACATGGAGATGGAGAAGCTTCTTCGACTTGTGATGACGGAGTTGGAGTGGGATTTGGATTAACTGCTAGATGTGGTCCTACTCCTTCATTTTGCAGGTGTTGGTGGGTGGGAGCTGAGTTTGAGTCCCACTAGTTTTGAGCATCCATTTTAAAGGATGTTAAGACTTACAACAAAAGAAATGATAAATCTCAATTTTACAACTTTCATGAATGTCACAAAGTATTTTCCATAATTTACGGTTTCAAAGCACATAATACAAGTGTTAATAATCAATATAATTCAAAGTCATGACTCATGAATAACATGAGTTAAACCATATTACTTCTTTAGAAAAACAAAATGATTTTTAGCATAGACAAAGAATCTCAATAATTTTTCACTCAGGTCAAACTACTATTTGGCAGTTTTTCATGAAATTGAAAACTAGAGGAATTCACCCAACATCATCACTCACTCATTAATCAGCAACTCATTGTCAGTTTTGTATGGGTTTTATCCTCTAGGGATGAAAAAGAAGAGAGTGAGAATGAGAGATCGTGATCATTTGAGTCATCTTGGTTTAGTGTTAAGAAAATGAGAAGAAGATCATGATGAAATAAAAACTCAAAGGCTGAAATCAAACGACGTCGTTTTATTGTTTTGTTATTTATTTATCTTATTGTAATTTTCGGGTTTTATTCTAAATTGAAGTTATGTTCTTCTTCTTCTTTTTATCGGGTTTTTTTTTTTTTGTTATCTTCCCTTTTTATAAGTAACTAATTTCCACCTTTTACTTAGGTGAAATGGTGCACCTTGAATCTCAGTCATTGATTTCACTTTAAAATAAATTAATGTTAGATTAATTTTTTCGAAACATGAGGAAGAAAATGTGCCTACTTAAATGATATATTATCTTAAGCAACTTGGTCAATTGATATGTGTTGTATTTTGTTTTCAATCAATTTAGAAACTCTCCGAATGTGAAGCAAGTGGAGAATCTTGATTCAAATGCGGTGCAGGTGAAAGTGTTGTAGGGAAAGGCCGAAATGGTGGAGGATTCGTTGATGGCGGCAATGAGGTACAAATCGGGTTGGGCCTTGACCCAACAGAGGTCTTGGATTGCGAGTTTGGAGTCGGTGTTGAACCAAAGGAGGTTAGATTTGAGATGAAAATTAAGGAGGTGGGAGGAGGAGGGCTCGGTGGAGAGGAGATGAATGATAGTGAAAGGATCATTTATAAGTAGTGGTGTTAATAAATAATTAAATGAATCATAATATAATTGAGAACATATCCATATATAATGAAAAATAAAAATTATTATGAGATTAAATAACAAATAGCATAAAATCTTTTAAAACACTAGCTCCTTCTAATAGAAGGTAATTTCAACGGTGTACCATGCACTCTAAATTTGCAGGGTGCATATTAGATATCGCCCCACTCCCAAACCACAAACGTGTTTTATTTTGGATCATCGTTGCTTAAAAGTTAGAAGAATACTCGTGTTTAAAGTTGTTAAAAGGTTTCTTCGAAATATATTTGTTTTGAATTCTCATACGCCAATCTGTTAAAAAATGTTGGATTCTTTCAATTTAAAGAAATAAATGATTAATCCCCCTCTTTTATTTGTACTAACAAATTTTAAACACTTTTTTTAATAATACACTTACTATATTATTAGTTCAAAAATAAATATTATTATTATTTTTAATAATCAAATGTATAAAGTGAAATGATTAATAATAAAACAAATATTAAAAGAAATATTTAAAAGAATATATTATTATCATTCCATAAAAAATAATAATAACAAACATGCATATTCCAAACAAAAAATTCAAAATTTGTACAATTGTTTTGATATCAATTTTTTGCAAAGATAAATCTCGAAGTGTTGCACCGCAAAAACACCCTTGAAAGTTTATAAATTATATGTGAAGCTATTAAATATAGTGATTTAATGAAAATTAGGGTACAACATTCCCAATACATATTATATATGGAATGTGATTATTTACTCTATGACTCTAATATACCTATTTACATATCTTATTTTTCAGTTTTTATTATTCTTTTAATATTTATCCTTAAAAATAGAGAGTATGGATAAATATATTGGAGTGCTAACAGAATTTATAAAATTTATTCTTCCTTGAACTATTCTTAACACATCATTTATACATCACCATTCACTTCTAGCTATGCTACTTTCAAATTATTTAGTTTTGTTTCTCTTTTAAATTATTTGACAATGATGGTGAGTATATTTTTCTATGAATTTACAAATTAGTTCTAAGCATGAAATCGGACATGAAAATTTAATTGTTGGCACTCTACAACATAAAAATGTTGCCAAAAGGATCAATAAAACCAATGATAGAATTTAGATGTATCATGTGAATGGTTGAAATGACTGAGTCATTTTAGGATAAACTTGTTTGATTCCCATGTTACTCAATTAATAAGTTTGCTATATAATTACCGAAAAGAATGTCTCTATATAATTTTCTCCCTTTTTTTTATTCCAATGATGACACTGAGATTTTCTATTGTTTATAAAATCCTTTAAAGTTTGACATTATAAAAAGAGTATGGTAAACACAACATTAGCTATTCTTATTTTAGTTGTCTTTGGTTACTAAACGTTAGGGTATGTTAGGAAGGACAATAAAGGAGGACATAACATGAAATGAAATAACAAAATTTAATAAAAGTATATTTGAGAATTATTTTAAAGGAATAAGTGGAATGACAAGAGAGGGTCAATAAATCTTTCTCTTATCACTTAAAGCTTATATTTTTTGTCTCTCTAATTTGAGGGGTTAAAAAAGAAATAACTTGAGTAATTATTTTCTTTTTTATTAAATTCATTAAACATCTAAAATAAGATTTTAATCAACAAATAAAATATAGAAATGATCAACAAAAATATAGTAATAAAGCCATCACTTATATTTTACAATTGAAAATATAATATTTTGCTAGAATTTATATCTTTAATTTAAATCAACTTGATATATAGTTAAGTGTTAAAAATAATAATATAAACCGAAAAATATACTCTAATTTTTAGATAAAAATTGAAAGGCAAAACCTAACTAATTAAATAAGGTAAATTTGAAAAATAAAATAAAATAAAAGTGAATAGTATGAATAGATATATTGGAGTACTGATAACCCATCCTTATACATAAACAAATATAAATATTAACTCTCACAAAAGAAAAATTACAATTATGAGTTGCCATGGGTGTTGGATAAATTTATTAACGTAAAAACGCCCCCAACCCACCCCACCCCCCCAAATTTTTTTTTTAATCTAATTATAATCTAACATAGTAATTTCAAAGGTACCACTCTTTCTCTGTGAATTAGATTTCTCAAATTGGTGTGGGGAGGAAGTTGGCAAGTTCCATTTGGATTCTTTGGTGTTACTGCAAGTTGAATCATTATCCATTCTCCTCCATTGCAATGCAAGTTGAACCCAGATACCCAATTGTATATGTTTTCAATTTTTCACCTAAAAAAGCTCACCATGCCACATGCCCATTTTTTCTACCTTCCTCCATAATCCATTACTATATTAGCATTTGCCAAACCTTGACTCAAGGTCACACCACACCCTCTTCCCTCCACCATCATCACACAATCTCTTCTTCTCCTTCCACCCTCCCTCTGCATGTTGTTGCTTCTTCTGCACATTTCAACCCCATCAATCTATATTCCCCACCCTACCATTTGCAGAAGAAGCACAACAAAAACAACCACACCACCACCACCACCTTCACGGGCTGATTCTTTCCAATGGGGTTTCTAGAGCATGCAAGCTCTTGTTCTCATGAAGACACCCCTCTCTTGGACAAGGCACCACCTCTCTCCTCAAAATTCAAGACCTTTGCCAACATTTTCATATCCATTGTAGGTGCTGGTGTCCTTGGCCTCCCTTACAGCTTCAAGAGAACAGGTTGGGTCATGGGGTTGCTCATGCTATCAACCGTTGCATTCCTCACCTATTACTGCATGATGCTCCTTGTCCACACTCGCCGCAAGCTTGAAGAATCCATCAAGGGGTTCTCCAAAATCAACTCTTTTGGCGATTTGGGCTTTGCCATATGTGGGCCTGTTGGTAGATTCTCTGTTGATGCCATTATTGTGCTTTCTCAATCTGGTTTCTGTGTCAGCTACCTTATTTTCATTTCCACTACTTTGGCTCATCTTGCTAGTGCCAAAGGTTCAGCATCAATTTTGGGTTTGACACCAAAGGTGTTGTTTCTTTGGGGTTGTTTTCCTTTTCAACTGGGGTTGAATGCAATTCCATCTCTGACCCATTTGGCTCCTTTGAGCATTTTTGCTGATGGGGTTGATATTGCAGCTAAGAGTGTGGTGATGGTGGAGGATGTGTTTGTCTTTTTGAAGAACAGGCCTGCTTTGGAGACTTTTGGGGGTTTGTCTGTGCTTTTCTATGGTTTAGGTGTGGCTGTGTATGCGTTTGAAGGAATAGGAATGGTTTTGCCGTTGGAATCAGAGGCTAAGGATAAGGAGAAATTTGGTGGAGTTTTGGGTATGGGGATGTTGCTGATTTCTCTGTTGTATGGAGCATTTGCTGCTCTGGGTTACTTTGCTTTTGGTGAAGAAACTCAAGGAATTATCACTACCAATCTGGGACAAGGACTGATAAGTGCTTTGGTACAGTTGGGTCTTTGCATCAACCTGTTCTTCACTTTTCCATTGATGATGAATCCTGTTTATGAGGTGATTGAGAGACGGTTCTGTGACTCTAGGTACTGCTTGTGGCTGAGGTGGTTGATGGTGTTGGGGATAAGCTTAGTGGCACTTTTAGTGCCTAATTTTGCAGATTTTTTGTCACTGGTGGGGAGTAGCATGTGTGTTATTCTTAGCTTTGTATTGCCTGCTTCGTTTCACTGTCTGGTGTTCAAGGAGGAGTTGGGTTGGGGTTGTATGGTTCGGGATGGGGCAATTGTGGTTTTTGGGCTTGTTATTGCAGTTACAGGAACCTGGTCTTCCCTAATGGAGATTCTTGCCCCTAAGGCCTGATTGGACAAAAAACCTTTTCCTTGGTTACCAGTTTTATTTGATGCCTCTGCACAATGTAGTGCTTGATAAAATTGAGGTTTTGTTATGGGGCAACTGAGGTTTTTGGGTTAATAGTTGCAGACTTGCATTCAGCAAAACTTGGTCTTCCCTGATGGAGATTCTTGCCCCCAAGGCCTGATTGGGCAGGGATCTTTATACTTGGGTTATCAATTAGATTTGATAGTGTTCTAAATTGTTGTGTTTGCTGAAATTGATGATGATGATTACAATAAACCAACCTATTCTCTTTTGTTGCATCCAGTTCTTTTTGTAACAATTGCCGCTTTACTTTCTTAGTATTGAAGATAAGAAAGTGTATAAAGAGAAAATACAAGATCTGCCTGAACTTTAAGGCTTGAGAAATATTCCATTTAGTTACTCCCTTTACTTTAATTGTTCTTTTTGCACTTACAATCTATATCATACTCTGTGCATTTGGGATGCGTTTGCAGATAGGGATCAAAGAGACCCTCAAGCATTTAACTCTTTCCGTGCCGTGCACAATACCTTTTGTCCTGTTTGACATGATTAGATTCAGGGGCTGCTTGGCTCCTGTCCTTTTCCCTCATGAAATTCAATGGAACGAATCATGGCTCATAGAAGGAGCAAGCAAGCAACACAGTAAAACACATGAATATAATAACAATGAGCTCAAATGTTTGGCAAATAAGTTAGGAAGGAAAGAATTGAAGAGTTTAATTTTAATCTTTCTGATAAAGTTTTTCACATTTCAATCATGCCTTATCACATTTATTAAATCTTCTGTGGCTTTTATTAGGGATAAAAGCAACTATGATGAAACGAATAGTAACCATGGAATAGTTCATAATTGGCATTAAAAAAAAATAAGAAGAAGTCACTGAATGCCAGAGGGAAGTAACATTTTTTTAGTGCATATCTTACCTTCGAAGTTTGACATTGAAGTTGCTCTTCAAGGACCTATATGAGACTAGATTCATTGTAAAGATTCTTTGCCTTTTATTGTTCACCTATCCCCTTCCTAAAATCGAGTTAATGTTATTACTTATTACTATGAAACTAGATTCTTTACCTTTAGAAATTGTGCTAGTAACTGGAGGCAATAATTGCCAAGCACGGGAAACCCACTAAAAATGGGAATTTCTATGGTGGTATGAGACACTGGTTGAATTATTAAGTATTTATTAAATATTAATTTCATAATAAATATTTTAAAATAATTAATAAATAATAAAATATTTGACAACTAAGTGCCTTAATTTTAAAAAAAATGAATATCATAACACTCCACACTAAAAATTTGAAGAATGTTTGAGGCTGTGTCAGCTTTAAAAACTGCCATTTGGAATTCATATTGAACTTGGTCCCCTTATGGCATGTAGCAATTTTAGCCATTTGGCATTTACTAAATGTCATCAAACAGACTCGATATGTGGTGGTCTAATGACAATTTGGGGGTCTAATGACGATTTTCCACACACACCTAAACAAGGTATTCAAGAAGAACCACCTTGGCCCAACGTGGTAAGTAAAGAAGTGGGAAGGAAAAAGGAAAAGCAATCGAAAGAGCAAAAGTATCAAAGATTGGAGGCAGATGGGTGACGCAGGAAAGGGCAGCAACTCAACCCCTTTTCATGAACCTGACTACACCCCTTCACCTAAAATAACATCCCAAAATTTCCCAATCCCCAAAATGGCCATTGCCAGCATGAAACTAAAAGGAGAATATGAAGGGCATAACTGTAAACAAATAAAGCTGTGCCAAAAATATAATAATAATAAAAAATAGACCCATATGAAAATGCAAGACCCACTCACATTCACAGAAACATTGCAAGAAAACAGAGAAAGAAAAAAGAGAAAACAGAGAGAAAAAAGTGGAGGATTGTTGAAGAGAGAGTCTTGTGATTTGAATAGGCCACACCACAAATAGAACCAAGTTATTACCCTACAATCTTGGTCACCTTCCCCTACAATCCCACAATTTCTCAGTGCAAAGAAAAAGGATTAAAAACACAAACTTTGGGTGGCAAAAACAGAGAAAAACGAATCATTTTGCCAATTTTGAAGGCGAAAGGTGAAGGTTTCTGGTGAATTGTGAATAGATCAGAGAGAGTGATGTCGTGTTCTTCTTCATCTGGTTCGGAAGAAGACGATGAGGGGTTCGACTCCTACCGTAAAGGAGGGTACCACGCCGTCAGGGTCGGCGATCAGTTCGCCGGCGGCAGGTACATAGCGCAGAGGAAGCTAGGTTGGGGTCAGTTCTCCACCGTCTGGCTTGCTTATGATACTACCACCTCTGTATGTTTGATCCTCACTCTTCTCTTTATCATTCTTCTAACTAGTTCTGTGAATTTTTCTGTGTTTTTTTTTTGTCAGTTCCTGCAAAAAGGTTTTTTTTTTAGTTGCCCCTTATTTATGTACGTTTTATTGATTTGGCCTGTGATTGTGTCCTTGATGTGAAAAATTGTTGAAGTTTTTTTGATTTTGCCATTATTGTAATTGGTTTTGAATCGAGAAATTCATATATGCGGTGCATCAGACCAATCACATTATTAATTAATAGATAATTATTATAATTAATAAATAAATAATCCTAATTAACTATCATATCATAATTAATAATGGAATTGGCACCAGTTTTATAGAAGAATTTATTTCTCTTTTGAATCGATAGTAGCAGTGGAGTTGTGAAATTCTGTGCTAGTTTTGTGTACTCTTTCTTTATTCAAGTTTGTCTGCTTTAAATGTTGGGGACGTTACAAGGTTTTCCTTTCATTGATTCATAGAGTTATTCCGGAGTGTATACTTCTATGTGTATCTTTTATGTATTTATGTGTGTTGTCGTTTTCTGGCTTAAGGGTATCATTTCATTGAATGGATCGAATTCAGATTATTTGGATTATTGATAGATATATCTGGGTAGCTGAACAATGTTGTTTTCTTCCTATGCCACTACCGCTACCACTCCTTCTGATGTATGTATTTTCAACATGTGTTACAAATGCATAACAAACCTTGCATGTTGGAATGGCAAAATTGGTGAATGATCATCATAAAATGTGACCACCTGGTTTACATAGATTTGTCTGGTTGCAGAGGAGCAATAAATGTTTCTCTGCGCCTGTTTGTTTTTAATAGGTTGATGCTGATTTTGTAATTTTGTGTAATATGCTTCTTTTTAACGGTGACACTTAGTGTGTCTTTTGTATTTAGAAAAGAAAATGGGCCAAAAGAAAGAAGAAAAGAAGAAGATAGATAGAAGAAGCTTAACATGTATAGCATACACAGTCCATTGATCCAGGCCTGGGTGGTTCCACAGTGACAAAATCCTCAGGCACTTTCTATGAACTAGGTCCAAGTATTATCATTTTTTCAGCCAATTTGTTGATGTTTCTATGTTTAATTAAAAAATCTTCTATAAAGGTCAGCATGTGTTCTCATTGATTTTGCTCCCAGGCAGTGATACTTTTTTTATTATTTTGGTGCAGCAGTATTTTCCCTTTTTTTTTTAAATATATATCTTCTCAAATTCTAAGTTTGTGATTTTCAGGCATATGTTGCTCTCAAGATCCAGAAAAGTGCAGCCCAGTTTGCTCAGGCTGCCCTTCATGAGATTGAAGTTCTTTCATCCATTGCTGATGGTGCCCCTTCGGATTCAAAGTTTGTTGTCCGATTGATTGACCACTTTAAGCACACAGGCCCTAATGGCCAGCACCTTTGCATGGTCCTTGAGTTTCTTGGTGATAGCTTGCTTCGTCTAATCAGATATAACCGTTACGAAGGCCTTCCAATGAATAAAGTTAGGGAGATTTGCAAATGCATTTTGATTGGTTTGGATTACTTGCATAGAGAACATGGTATTATCCACACAGACCTAAAACCTGAAAACGTTCTTCTGGTTTCCACCATTGATCCTGCCAAAGACCCTGTTAGATCTGGACTCACCCCAATTCTAGAGAGACCTGAGGGAACCATAAATGGTGGAGTTACAAGTCTTATTGAGAAAAAGCTGAAAAGGAGAGCAAGGCGGGCAGTTGCCAAGATATCTGGAGGAAGAGCTTTAATGGGAGGAACAGGAGAACCTCCAAAGTCTGATAGAAATATTGATGGAGTTGATGTGAGATGCAAGGTAGTAGATTTTGGAAATGCATGTTGGGCTGATAAGCAGTTTGCAGAAGAAATTCAGACAAGGCAGTACAGAGCTCCTGAAGTTGTACTGCAGGCTGGGTATTCCTTCTCTGTTGACATGTGGTCTTTCGCGTGTATTGCTTTTGAGCTTGCCACTGGGGATATGTTGTTTACTCCCAAGGTTGGACAAGGTTTTAGTGAGGATGAGGTATGATTGTTTTGCTGGTACACTATTGTGATTTAAACTATGTTCCTTATCTTATGCATGGTAGTATTTATGATAATTGTTTGAGCTTAGACTGATTACCTTATATTTCCTTGCCATTACTGTGAGGCAAAACTAAGTATATTATCTAATTTAATAATTTGGGTAATGAGTTCTTGAGAGTTCATTAGAAATCATATGCTCATATGTATGACAGGCAAAGCCTCTGGAAGAATTTAAAACTGTTATGTATGGGCTCCAAACTAGAGGAACCTTATGGTAAGACTTTGTCTGAAATGATGTAATAGATGTTATTAGATCACTGTTATTTTTTTTTTTTAAAGGTTGAGTCATATTAATTTTTATCTTTAATATTTCTAATTAACATAAGTGCACTTACAATAGTTGTTACTTTATTGTTGAATATGTGAGTAAAGTTAATCAGATAATGAGAAACCAATACAAAAAGATACTCAAGAACAGAATTCGCTGAAGCTACCTGTGTTACTGGTCCATTTGATGTCAAGATGACAAATATTTCTACATTCTCTGCAGTAAAGCATTTTTCATTTGACTTCAGAACATAGTTTTTATTGGAATTTGTTCTATATATTTATGATCCTTTCACAACCCTGATGTGAGAATAACTAATAAGTATGTGTTCTTCTGGACAATTCCTGGATGTGTATTTTGTTTCTAAAAATGAGTTTCTATTGGAATAGGATGAAATACTAAGTTTCATACTGTCAATCAGTGATTTATAATTGTCTTGAAATAGTTGTAACTTGTAAGTAGGCAAGCTATCGAATTTTAGTTATCAATAACTCTTTTAATCTTTGATGATCATGTTGAAAGAAAATTATCGAGATTTAGATGTTTGCATTATGAGTTTCATATTATTAGTAAGTACTTTATTATTACAACTACTGGTGTTGGAATTATTCTTTGATTTGTTCAGCCAAAAAGTGGAAAAGAATTATTCTTTGGTTCTTCCCATAACTGGTTAAGGATATATCAATTGTGATTGCTTCAACTTGGTGAACACAAGTTTCTACACCTCAGATCGTATATTGGAATAATAAAACTGTGCGTTGTGTTGGTTTCAGGATCACCTTGCTCTGATGATGGAACTCCTTGGAAAGATGCCCCGGAAGGTAGTAATAGTACACTCTCACTGTCTCTGCATATTATTTAAATAGCTTTTCTGGCATATCTAATGCTTGTGGGTTGCAGATTGCTACTGCTGGAGCAAAATCCAAGGATTTCTTTGACAGACATGGGGATCTGAAAAGGATTCGAAGGCTAAAATTTTGGCCACTTAACAAATTGTTGATTGATAGATATAAATTTTCAGAGAACGATGCTCATGAATTTTCAGGGTTTCTTTTACCACTCCTTGATTTTGCACCTGAGAAGCGACCAACTGCACAGCATTGCCTGCAACACCCATGGCTCAACTGCAAGGACTCGACTACAAATGAAATGAGAGTGGAATCTAGTGTGGAAAAGGTGGATGTTGGGATGAGCAACCTTAAAATCAAGGTGGGAAAGTGAAGGGGAGAAAGGTGTTTGACATAGTCACCCTCAAAGTCACATCTTTAAACCCATTCCTTCCACATGAATGTCTATTGATTGTGATTTATTTTTGGTTTGATCAAGTTTAATAAGATTTATTTTTTTATTGGATTAACTACAAAGATGTAAATTAGTAAAGAATTTTGTTCATCCAGAGATATCTGACGAAAGAAATTGCGTGTATATTCTCCACATGATTTTAAGTGATGATGTCATTCATCCAAGTCAAATCTTATGTTTTTCTCCCCAATGAAGTCACAATTTTTTTTATGCTAATGTGACTAATGTTTGTGCCGGGTAAGTGGTAACCATTGATCTTTTTTCCTCTTTGATTTGAGAATGTTCGCATTTTGTTACCTACATTAAACAACCATGTTATCTTTGTTAAAGCAAAGAAGACTCGACACTCTTGAGATGGACTATTTGAATTTTAGTGACATAGTGTGTATTTGGATAAGATATTGTAGAAGTCAATTTTAGAAGCAGTGACATGGTGCGTATTTGGATAAGATTTTGTAAAGTTAATTTTAGGTAAACTTGATTTTACAAACTTGTTCTTACAGTGAACGAGTAATATATGGATAATATTACTTGTCAGACTCGTTCCTCTCACTCATTCTGTTGCAATTAGAGTTGGTAAATTTAAGTTTGATTGAAATTGTATTTGTAAATTTAAATTGGTTAAAAGTGAGTTTGTAGTAATGTAATTTATGTATGAGAATTTTTATTTTAAAAGTGAATTTGATAAAATAAATGTTATTTGAATGAAAGATTAAAATCACTTTTAAAGTAAAATTAAAAAGAAAAATATTATCAATGTACTTTTGTTGAATGAAAAAGTAAGAAATTATTGCTTTCACTTCAGCGTACGTTTGAGAATCATTTTCCGTTGAATTGAATTGAAAAGAAAAATAGCCAAATAATATTCATTTCTATTGCACGGCCTTGCCCTTGCAAACGTGAAACCAAACATATATTTAGTGTGTGTTTGAATTAGAATTTGTAAATTTAAATTTAAATCAACTTGGTTGTGCAAACTTAAGTTTGGTTGAAAGTGAGTTTACAGTAACGTGATTTATGTTTAGAAATTTTTTGTCTCAAAAGTGAATTTGACAAAATAAATATTATTTGAATGAAATTAATCAAAATTACTTTTAAATGTGTCATTACTAAAAATGGTATGAGTTTATATTACAATATTAATATTTTGATTACAAAAAGTGAAAGTAAAAAAGGTTATAATTAAAATATTTGTGTTTCTAAGAAAGAAGACTAAAGACAACGTGAATTTGATAACAGAAAAGTAGAGGTGGCAAAATGGCCAACTCGCCCCACCCCGCGTTCAACTCGCCAAAATGTGGGGTAGGACGGGTTGGCCCATTTTAAAAAATGAGTTGGAAGAGCCAACCCATTCTATTTTAGGGTGGGTTGACGGGTTGACCTGTATAAAAGAAAAAATAAGAAAAAAGTAAGTGAATTAGCAGGTCAATCAGCCTAACTCACCTAAAAAATAAAAAAAAGTATAAAAAACAAAAAAAAAATCCACAAAAATTTAAAAAAATAAAAAATTTATAATTTATAGAGACTAAAAAAATAAAGAAACAAAATAAAATTAGTATCATACCCATAAAAATACCACAAATATAAATAAAAAGACTTATTTATAATACTTTAAAAAAATTTAACTCAATGGGCCAACTCGTTCCCGCCCCGCTTAATCCGCGGATTATACGGGACGGGTTATGCGAGTTGAAAAATAAAAGTGAGTTAAAAACTTAAACTCAACCCGTCAAAAAATGATGAATTAACGGGTTAACCTAACGAATTGTATTCGTTTTGCTACCTCTACAGACAAGTAAAAAAAAGATGTTTTAGCTCAAACCTTACTTTCAAGTCAAAATCACGTTGAAAATTGATAAACATGAATTTGACCAAACAACAAGTTATCTCTTTGAGCATACTTTTGGGAGTTGCCAACGTAAGTTTAGCTTTCCTAACTCCAAACCAAATGCACTTTAAGTGTATGTTTAGATTAGAATTGGTAAACTTAAATTTAATTAAAAATATGTTTATAAATTTAAGTTTAATTAAAAGTAAATTTGTATTAACGTAATTTATGTTTGGAAACTTTTATCTTAAAAGTGAGTTATAATAAAATAAATATTAGTGATAAATGAACTTCAACGGACAAAATTCATGTTTTTGATCAAACGTTCGTTTGAAATAAAAAGTATATACAAACTGTACAAACTAACAAATATCCAAACAAAATTTTGAGACGTTCAAAAATTGCAAACTTAAGTTGGAAGGGGCAAACGGGTTTTCAACTAATATCCAAAATTTCACTTAGTAGTTCTTAAAGTTGCAAAAACCATGTTCAGAACAATTTACATTTTGTACATTTTTTATAAGGTTCTGTTAATCAGTGTTTTCTCTTTTTTTTTATGTGTTAATCAGGGTTTTGAGAGCATTGGTTAAGAAGTATTTAATACACTATTAGATTTTTCTAATTACTTAAAGAATAAATGTCATTTTAATTTTTAAAATATTAAATGTTTTTTTATTTTTTATTTAATATTTTATTTTAATTCATTTAATGAGTGCACTTGGTAGCAAATGCCTAATTTATATATAAGCAAGTATCGTTTTCCATCCGCAGTTGGAGATGCATTTTGGATCAATGTTGAATGGTTGTACTTCACTCTTGCCTTCTTTTAGATTTTTTAGGTCCATGCATGTTGACAGGAAGGGTAGCCCTTGAAATAGCTAGGTGGGCTCTTTCAAACATGATCAAATTTGGATTGAACCAATCCCTGAATTTGTTTGTAATTTGGCCAATTTGGACCTTGTGATCCCTCCTTAATATTATTTGCTTTCCAGTAAAAAACATTGTATCATTTTTTATCCCAAGATTCATACGCGATCTTCTCGTACAATTATATTATTGAATGATTTCTCGTATAATAATGCAAAATTTTCCATTTCAACTGTTGAATCACGTGATATTATCATGATAATAATATATATTAAATATAAATTTTTATTTATATTTTTATTTGTAAGAAGTGACTCTCTTTATTTTAAATCACAATAAATCGTTAATTTTAGCGAAAACTTATAATTAAATTACAAATTACTTACTAATAGAGAATTCGAACTCAAACCATGAATAGAAAGTTGACTAAGTAAGCCAATTCTTATTGATTAAATATGAAATAATTTAAATATTAACAAATAAATAATCAAATAGTTGACTTTTTTTAAATTTTAAAATCATATAATACGTTAAAATAACATAATTCGATGAAGTATCAATTAATTTTGAAATTCTATGAGATTTTATGGGCTTGATGTGCATCTTGAAAACTTTTAATCCAACAACTCTGATCGATTAAATTTAACAATTATAAACCTTATTTATTAGAGTAAATGTATCAAGTCTCACAGCTAAAGTAATACGATACTTAATCATCCACATTGGGGCTAAAGCTATTAAAATGATTTGAAGCCAATATGTCAATTTGAATACTATGACAAAAGTGCAGGTTGGATTAATAAAATTTAAGCCCAAATTTAATTTAGTCTGATTTGAAATTGGATTAGTCCGTTGACTCAATTTTTAATTATCATTTTACTATACCTAAGAGGATACTATTATTTTTTATTTGAAAAATTAAAACCTAATTGACAATTTGGTTAGTTCTTTAATTTATTTATCATTGGCTCAAAACCAAATAATTCAAATTTCTTATTTTTCATTGATTTAATTTTTTTAAAGATAAAATTCATTTTTTTTTTAAAAAATAAAAGTTGACTGGTTGATGGGTTGACCTACCCAACTTGCAACTCGTAATGAGTTAGACTAAGTTAACAAAATACTAACCTAAAACATATTAAACCCAAGTTGGCCCAGTCCAAAAATAGGCCAACCCAAATGAGTTGGGGCTGTCTATTTTGACAGTTATAACAGAGGTAACACCTCTATATGATTGAGGAGGGTTTTGGCCCCTTCAAATTGTTTGGAAAATGTTGATTTCTAATTATATAATTTCCTTTAGAAAAACAAGTTTTTCTAAATTTATTCCCCTCAACATCAATCTTTCTTCTTTGAATCCTCTAGGTATTTTGTTCTAGCTTCACCTTTACATCTACATATATTTGTCTATATATAATAGTTAAAGACACAATTTAAAACCTCCATATTAATTTATCTTCAGCTCCCTGAGCCACATCAGAGCCAAACGAATTGTTAACGTTCTTCGGTAGGATTAACACATGCATCATTTATCCTCTTCATTTCTAGGTTCATTAGTTTCGTTAACATTTTATTTTATTTTTAACAAAATTACTCAAAAAGTAAAATTTACCTATTTCAATTATCATGCCATAGCTTGCCATAGTCATTAAGAGACATAAATTCATCACTTTTGACATAATTAAAACATTCTTTCTTCAAGTCATTTTTCATCAGAAAGTCACTTGATGACATTATATTTCTCAAAATTTTGACAGAATTCCTAATTTGAAAAGTAAGTTACATATATAAAAGTTAGAAATACACAAACTTTTGCATCTTCAGGTCGTAAGGAATATTCTTATAAATCTCTCAGTCTCAATATAGATGACTTGCTTTTGAATAGACTGGGGAGGTAGATTAATCGAGGTGTGTGTGAGCTAACCAGACACCACCTGATTACCATACCAAAAAACAATGTAGCTCTATTTGTACAATACTATACTAACACATATTAGTTTGTATGCATACAATTTTAACAATTCCAACTATTAGGTGTGCTTTTTTTTAGTGTGGTAATTTTATTATCATAGGTTTTAATGTGAGAAACTACATAGTACCCTTGTAGTTTAGTCCTTACTCAACATGCACTCTTGAAATATTTTTTTTTATCATTACTTTCCCCTCAATTATGGTTGATTTTAAAGATGTTACTTTATCTGTTAAAATAAACAAAAGACAGCATATGTGCATAACACATGATATATTCTCCATTTCCCTTTCTTTCTTTAAACCATAGCTTCCATGGCTATCAAATATAGAGCACACTATCATCAACAACTTTGACTTCCTCACTCAACATCATCCCCTATAGCCACTAGAGTTGGGTAAGCATGTCACAACTTACACTTGTGTTATTAAACCCGACTTAGATGGCCGATTCAACCTGTAAACTAGTGAAACGGTCATCTGACCTGTCTGAGCCTATCATTGGATAAAAAATACCATTGACTTGGTCATTTTCGTGCTATTCAGTTGGTTTAATCGATAAATCAGTGAATTGACGGAGTTATGATGAACTGGCGGAGTTAGAGATCTCCTCACTGCCTCATCTTATGTCAACAAGGCCACCTTCAAGCTCTCCTCACACTAGAAGATCTTCAAGGTTGAATACCACACTGGCGTCACCCTCGCCAGCCTAAGCTTCACTGTCGACAGACACCATCCATCATTGGCCTCACCTAAGAGTTGCTGTTTCCCAGTCACATGTGATGGTATTACCAGAACTGCAATGATGGCACCAGAAGTGAGAGTACTTAGAGCATCTAAACCTATTTGAGGGAGGAATGATGAAAATGATTTTGAAAATGAGAGATCAGACTCTATTTCTATGAGCAAGGTAAAGAAATGGTTGAGAGGCACCAGACAATGGAAATAGAAGAGAACATGTTGCAACTAGGGCTTTTATTAGAATAACGTTTGTAACTTTTTTTTTTGTCATTACTATAAGATTTTTTTTAAAAATATTTTTAATGCTGTTGAGAGTGAGATATGGTTAGAGTTTGGGCTTTCATGGAATTTACTAGATGGAGGATGAACTTGGACTTTTGTAACTCAATGACCTATTCCATCAAATAATTAACCCATCAGCTCCACTTTTCATTTTTTAATATGTTTCAACTTTTAAGTAATTTTTATTTATTTTAAATATTTATATTTATTTTAAGCGGTTCGACCATTTTGACCAATCTAGTTGAACCAATGACCCGTTGTCCCAATACTTCAGCCAAGTTGATGACTGGTCCAAGTTTTATAACTATAACTTGCACATCGACTCTGTTTAAACATGTGTTTACGAGCCTGAGTTGGCATTTTAATGGCCCATTTAAAATATGTGCTAACCTACAGTCCGACCTACCTATAATCAACCTATTGCTAATCAGGCTTGTGCAGATCGAGTTGCCCATTTACCCACGTCTAATATCCACTAATCGTATCACATCACTATACCTAGCATAATCAATTGTTTATTGACATAGTCTACATAATTTGTGTAAACAATGTTTACACAAGTATTTCTCTTGTGTCTAGCACTAGCAACCTTCAATCCCTGCTCTCTCTGAGAACCAAATCTTCTATCATGAATCACCATAGCCACAAACTTTAACCACCAGTACCATTCCGTAGCCACCAACATCAGGACCATGAAACTGCACCTCATAGAAGTCTCACACACAACACTTAAGCTCTTGTGCATCCTAATTCAAATCTAGCTACTTTATCAACCCTATTATCACATTTTTTGAATTTGAATCGCAAGCCATTCTTAGTATTTAACTTTCTCAATCACCATGGTGCCTTACAAGTATAGGTTGGCTTTGTGCTGTGTGATAAGGAAGCAAGAGATAGGTTCTTGTGGTTTCTTAGATTAGAAGATTTAATGGGTCTTATGATGGAGTTTACAAGATGGGGAAAAGGCCATGGGTATGGGTGTGGGTGCTTTTAGCTCGTGGTTACTATGTTCATGTTGGGGACTTTGAGTGAGTTTCAGGTTATAGGAAGGGAGTTGGTTTGACACTGTTGCATGGGAACTTGTGACTCATGAAGAAGGCTCTAGCTAAAAGAAAGTCTAGTGATAAATTATGGGGGTGCACAACCACATGGAAATGGTTTGAGCGAGGAAGTTCTGGGCTTATCCCTTGTCCAATATGATAAATATGCTTTTGCAGTAGGTACAAGAGGTGGTTCATTAAAGGCTTATACTTACTAAATTTGCAACAAACACAATGAATTTGTGTTTTTGGTTTCCTTCCATCCTTCAGATGTAGCAAATGTTGTTGTTGCAAAAATATGGGTGTTCTTTCTTTTTTTATGAGAAAACAAAGGTTGGAATGCATAGAAAACAAGGTAACATGCATTCTCTATTTGTTTAAACAGATAAAGTAACATTTTTAACTTCAACCATAACTAAGGGGGCTTATATAGTGTAATAAAAATAATTTAATGGTGCAAGTTGAGTAAAGGCTATACTATATAAAGTAATATGTATTTTCTCATTTTTATTTGTTAAAAAAGAGATCCAATTCAACATCTAAAGAGGGAAAATGTAAGGTAAAGTGGAAGAAAAGCCACTTAGGATTGTTGTAAATGTTAGTTTAAATGAATATCCATAATTTGAGAGGGTGCTTTGCAACTAATAAATGCATGGAGATGGAATTTGCACCATTTGGGAAAAATACCTTTATTTGATAGTTTTTAGTTTATTAAATCATAAGTTATGAGTTTGTTGAATAATCAAAAAAGGCTTCTCATGGAGAAGTATCTCAATTGAGACATACCTCTCTCATTGTGTCTTTTGGTGGTCTATATATAACAACCCTAACAGTTAAAAGTGTTGTTCTAGAAATTTTTAGAAAAGAATAAGAGGCGAGAGAATTCTTCAATATTTCTAGAGGCATAATTCACAAAGGCTTCATTGTATTTGTTGGGAATTCAAGTGCGAGTGCAGTTGTGCATGGTGACGTAGGTAAAGAAGTCCTATATTAGAAATGAATGAATTAAGTAAGGATCATATAAAGTGGAAGGACTCATGAACCTAATACCTTAAGGTTTTAAGTGGAGATATGGTGTTAGGCTCACTAGGGTGGTTCCTTGGTAAGTCAATTAGACATAGATCTTCCTAGAGTTTTGAGCTCCCACTAACCCTAACAAGTATTATAAGAGCTGAAGGTTTAGTTGTTGGGATGTGAAACGTTGGTTGATGAATGACAATATGAGCAAGTGTTGGGAATTCAAGTGTATTGATAACCTTGGTTAAGATGTGGCTTAGTGTCAAAGACTCACACTTGAGGGAGAAATTATTGGGAATTCAAGTGTGAGTTGAGTTGTGAGTGGCGATGTGGATGAAAAAGTCTTATATTGGAAAAGAATGAATAAAGTGAGGATTATATAAAGTGCAAGGAGCCATGAAACTAGGACCTTAAGGTTTTGGGTTGAGAAGTGGCATCAAGCTCACTAGTGTAGTTCATCGATAAGTCTAATGGTTACATATCTCCCTGACATTTTGGCTCCCCTTGACCCTAACAACCTCCAACTTAATCCAAGCTTAGTCAAGTGTCAACCTTCATGAATGCCATGAAGAACCCTTGTTGAAATTCACAAATAAGAAAATAAACACCACTAGTCTCTATACATGTATAAGCTACAAGCAACCCAAATCAACCATAATCATGGCTCCACGCCTCCACCTTATTCAAACATCTCAGTTAATGAACATATGTAGCCTTGCAAGTTTCGTTCATCCATACTCACTATCTGTCATATGTTCTTGCTTCCTATCCTATTTAAAAGGGCTTGGCAGAAGCCTTAAGGGGAAAGGATGAGAAGCCAGAGAAGATGGTAGATAATGAGTGGGGATGAACGAAACTTGTAGGTTACATATGTTTATTGTCTAAAATGTTCAAATTAAGTGGAGCCATGTTATGGTTGATTTAGGTCATGTATAGTTTGTAAGCATACAGAGGCCAATTGTATGTATTTTTTTGTTTGAGATCTTCATGGTTTTCATGAAGGTTGGCACTTAACTAGGCTTGAATTAAGGTGGCTATGTTATAAATTTTTAAGATGAAAAATTATTTTCTTGATTTAGGAAATCTAAAGGATTGGGAAATCAAAAAGAATTTTGAAAATCTATAGAATTTAGGAAACTTGGAGATAAAAGAGTCTTGGTCATAAATAAAACCAAAGACCTAGGTGTTTGAGAAATAAAGGAATTCTTTGGATTATGAGAGAGGATGTACAAGAGACCTTGGGATTTGGTTGAGTTTAAACTCAATGATTGTTCTTTTATAATTTTTTCTCATAGTGAAATTGTTTTATCCTCAGGGGTGAATGTAGGCATGTGACTTTATAAACTTCATTAATCATGCTCGTATTATTATTTGCCCATTTTCTTTTTATTAGTATTTTGGACTTCCCCTAATGCACTAACAAATGATATCAGAGCCAAATGTTCAATTATTGGGATAAGAAAAGGTGGTTGATGAACAACAGTGTGAGCAAGTGGTCTAATCTGGTGACGAGTGATAACACGTTCAAGATGTTGCTTAATATGGTGAAAAGGTGGTAACACGGTTGACATGTGGCTAGGGATGTCAGATGATAACACTATATTTTATACATTTTATAATCCTCTCACAAAACTTATTAAGATTCAAATGGGCTTAATTAAGTTAGTTTTGACACATTTTATGATGTTGAACCTTATTGGATCATAACGAATTATTGCATAAATTAGCCTTAATTATCTATTTGGCAGTGTTTAGTAAACTGAATATAACTTGAGTTTCAAATATCTGATTGATGTGATTTTGGTCTTGTAGGAAAGCTTAGACAATTCCCTACAACTTTTATGAAGAACACAAAACTCAGATCGGACTCCTTGGAGGTGATATTGGGCTTTGAAGTCAAAATACAATAGCTGAAACTGGGTCTAAACACTCTGCAGTAATTGGACCATATCTTGAGTTTTAGAAATGATTTTGGACTCAAACCAAAGCCATTTTAAAGCAAAAATCCAGGCCTACAACTTTCATGAAGATCATTTTTCTCAAAAATGAAAAAATTAGACACACGGATGTGCATTTGCTCAATTATTAAAATATTAAAAAAAAATGAAAACTTAATCGTTAAATTTTCCACAGTAAGCTCCAAATCATTAACTCCACTGTAGCTCTAATTACAGATTACTGTAGCTCCATTTCAATTTGTCTATAAATAGGCAATTCCATTGTCAGAAATAGAAGAACGCATTCGGAGGGGGAAACTCTAGGCATATTTCCAGAGGAGGAGAGGAGGAATTCTCTCCTTTCCTCAGTCTCCCTTCACTTTTCTTTTTCTTTCTTTCTTTCTTTTTCTTTTTTCTTTTTTAGTCTATGTATAAATAAGTTTCAGTCTACTTGGGTCAAAGTGTAAAGCTCTTGATAACAAAATAAGGTTAGAGTTATTCCTCTATTGTGCTTAAATGATTTATTTTTCTAGTAGTTATTATACGTGTTATATTTTGGTTTCCAATTAATTGTAGAAACCCTCCTTGTAAAGCGGAGTTCTTGATTTGTTGTAGACAATATTTTGGCACAGTAAATGCTTTAACCCATTTACAAGTGGTGGAAATAATTAAAGAAAACATAATATAATTACGTAATGGACTTTTCACGTTATATTTTCTGATTGGAACCTCCATGTTACGGGGATTCTAATTGAGTTATAAAAAGAATTAATTTTACATTTACTTTATTTACCAAGAGTGAATCTTTTGACCCAAGTAAATAATTTTTATTATAGTAACAAAATATTTACCTTACCTTAATTAATCTAAATCAATTCCCTGTGGATAGACCTCGGACTCACCGAGAATTTATTACTTTAGATAACCTGCACTTAGGTTTGTGACTTTTAATCTGCATCAAGTTCTTAACGCCGTTGCCGGGGACTTGCTTTGAAGAACAAATTTTTGGTGTAAATATTTTTATACATATTAACGCACTAACTAGTGTGGTTAAAAAAAATAATAGTGTGAATAGTGCATGAATAGTATGTGAATAGTGTGAATAATAAAAAATTGAGTGAATAGTATTTTACAAAAAAAATAATAGAAGTGGGGGACAACGTTATCCCGGTTGAAAAATGAAAAAGAAAGGTGGTCACGAGTGTGACCACCAAAAAAAAAAAACAAAAAAAGTATTTTTTGTATAAAAAATAAATAATAATAAAAAATGAAAATAATAAAAAAAAAAAAAAAAAAAAAAAGTTTTTATTTTAAGTATATATACTTTGTGGAAAAAAACTCTCCATTTTTTTTCCACAAAGTTAACTTTGTGAGAAAATAAAAAGAAACTTTTTTTATTTTTTATTACTTTACTTTTTTTATTATGCATTTACTCCACAAAAATATACAAAAAAATATTTTTGGTTTTTTTTTTGGGTGGTCACACCGGTGAACACCTTTCTTTTTCATTTTTCAGCAAGGGACAACGTTGTCCCCCACTTCTATTATTTTTTTTTGTAAAATACTATTCACTCAATTTTTTTTATTATTCACACTATTCACACTATTTATGCACTATTCAAACACTATTATATCTTTTTTTAACCACACTAATTAGTGCATTAATATGTACAAAAATATTTACACCAGAAATTTATTCTTCAAATCAAGTCTCTGACAACGGCACCAAAAACTTGATGCGGATTAAAAGTTACAAACCAAAGTACAGGTTATCTCAAGTAATAAATTCTCGGTGAGTCTGAGATCGATTCACATGGAATTGATGAAGATTAATTAATGTAAGGTAAATATTTTGTTACTACAGTAAAAATTATTTACTTAGGTAAAAAGATCTATTTTTGGTAAATAAAGTAAATGTAAGATTAATTCTTTTTATAACTCAATTAGAATCCTCATAATATGGAGGTTCCAATCGAAAAATATAACGTGAAAAGTCCATTACGTAATTATATTATGTTTCTTTTAATTATTTCCACCACTTGTAAATGGGTTAAAGCATTCACTGTACCAAAATATTGTCTACAACAAATCAAGAACTCCGCTTTACAAGGAGGGTTTCTACAATTAATTGGAAACCAAAATATAACACATATAATAACTACTAGAAACCAAAATATAACACGTATAATAACTACTAAAAAAATAAATCATTTAAGCACAAAAGAGAAATAAATCTAACCTTATTTTGTTACCAAGAGCATCACACTTTGACCCAAGTAGACTGAAACTTATTTATACATAGACTAAAAAAGAAAAAAAAAGAGAAAGAAAGAAAAAGAAAAGTGAAGGGAGACAAAAGAGAGGAGATAATTCCTCCTCTCTTCCTCTGGAAACATGCCCAGAGTTTCCCCCTTCGAATGCGTTCTTCTGTTTCTGACAATGGAATTGCCTATTTATAGGCAAATTGAAATGGAGCTACAGTAATCTGCAATTGGAGCTACAGTGGAGTTAATGATTTGGAGCTTACTGTAGAAAACTTAACGACTAAGTTTTCATTTTTTTTGAATATTTTAATAATTGAGCAAATGCACATCCGTGTGTCTAATTTTTTTCATTTTTGAGAAAAGTGGTCTTCATGAAAGTTGTAAGTTTGGATTTTTACTTTAAAATGACATTAGTTTGAGTCCAAAATCATTCCTAAAACTCAAGATATGGTCCAATTACTGCAGAGTATTTAGACTCAGTTTCAGCTCTTCTATTTTGATTTCAAAGCCCAATATCACCTCTAAGGAGTCCGATCTGAGTTTTGTGTTCTTCATGAAAGTTGTAGGGAATTGTCTAAGCTATCCTACAAGAGTAAAATCACATCAATCAGATATTTGCAACTCAAGTTATAGTCAGTTTACTAAACACTGCCAAAGAGATAATTAAGGCTAATTTATGTAATAATTCATTTAATGATCCAATAAGGTTCAATATCATAAAATGTGTCAAAACTAACTTAATTAAGCCCATTTGAACCTTAAGAAGCCTAGTGAGAGGATTATAAAATGTATAAAATACAGTGTTATCAAATTCTCTGACACTTAACTTTTGCACTCCTGGGCAAAACACAAAAGACAAAAACCAAGGAATAAAGAAAAATGATACAGACTCAAAAGCTAAAAACTCTAAAGGATTCAATGACTCAAGAAAAGTAACTAGACATTCAAGGGATCAAAACATTCATGAAGTAACATGTCTTCGCATCTCAAACCAACAAGCAAGGAAACTTCAGTTGAAAAGAAAGAATCAAGAATGATAGATCCTCACAGAATTCACTCTCAATCTCTCAAGTGTTTAAAAAGGTAAGTATTTCACTCAATTCAACTCATGAAAATTACACTACCATAAGGTTGCTTATTTTCTACTTCTCCGCTACTCAAAAACAATATTTATACATAAATCATGAGGACTTTATTTAAGGTTGTAATGAGATTATGGTAAAGGAGAAAGTAATATAGATAAGACAAGTTAAACACCAAAGAGAATAAAAGAGTATTATATTACAGTTAGAGTGGAGAAGATGTTTGAGAACATTCAATTTTACAAGAATTTCTTAGTTCTTTCTCATACAAGATAATGACCAATATCTGACTAATGTTTTGTTAAAGATCAATCGGTAGGTTGAATTCATTGTTAGGCTTGAACATTCTCTTGTTGTTTCCAAGCATCCACTGGTCAATTTTTTTTTTTTTTAGAAATACTTGCACACATACCCCCACATTTATTCAAGAAACTCATCCGATAACAACGTCAATGCTCTCTTATTCCCTAGGGCTGGGTAAGAACATAGTTTTTCATTTTAAGGCACGTAATGAGTTCGAAATAAAGAATGATCAAATAAGCTCAAAGGGGTTAAGCAAAAGAAAATATGCAATGTTGACTATTTGGTCAAAGTAGTTAATTCAAGAAAATTGTCTCAATCATGTTTATGTATGCATGTGAAAATGTAGCTTCAAAAAGAATTAAAGCAAATTCTAGAGAGCAATTCCATGAGAAAAAATTACACAAGAAAGAAGAGAATGATACAGATGTTCAATCCATTCATCGATAGGCTCAAAATCTCGTAAGGTATATATCCATCATTCTCAGTCCACAAAAATTCAACATCCATAACCAAGCATGTGATGTTTAAGAAAGAAGACAATTTACTCAATCATGCAAATTTTCTTGAATCTATTTGCTACTTCCACACAACTTGTTATTTACCTCAATCTAGATGCGTCTCAAGAGTAAAATTACCTCCACAGCAAAATTTACTACTTACTCTGTCATCCTTAATTGGTTTAGCTGTTAGTAAACACGATAAATATATTAATAAACACACTTCCTAATTTTTTTTCAAGCATTTTTTTTTACACAATTTTTCACACAACTATACACAATTATTCACACAATTATTCACACAACTATTGACACAACTCCACAAATTAGTAAACACGACAAATATATTAATAAACACACTTCCTAATTTTTTTTCAAGCATTTTTTTTACACAATTGTTCACACAACTATACACAATTATTCACACAACTATTGACACAACTATCCTTCCCCCCAACCAGATCACAACATTGTCCTCAATGTTAAAACATAAAAAGGTAAAGGATAGAAGAAAGTACTTGTTATTGTAATTACTGAAAAGAGAAGCCTCATATAAATTTAAACAAAGCCAAAATATATACATATAGTTGTGATTGTGGCTCACATCTTCTTTTGGTTTTACATCCAGTAACAGCTTAAACGCCTTCTATGAGTCGAGGATAAGCTTCCCATCTAATTTTCTTATAAATTGACAAACAATGTCTTTTTGAGTCAGATTCCTAAGACTGAAGAACAATTTAAAACATATAAAATTAAAATACTAGGGATTTAACTTCACTTGATTCAATAATCTATCATAGACAATAGAGTAGCTTTGGGACATTCCTTCTAATCAATTTTTAATCATTCAATTGATGGGAAGAATCAGTAATTAATTTTCATTTAATTCATTAGTCTAAACCTTAACTCTTAAAGGTATGACCCTTACTCTTTGGATTCTCATGAAAAATACCACAGTTCTCCCACACAACCTATGACCTCCATTCCTAGACAATTATAAATCATGACACTTTATTATTTATGGTCTAGGCATATGCAAACATTTCGATTCTACATACACCTACTAGATTAATTTATGAGTGGCCAATTCATAAAAGCATTATAAACCATAATAAGCACTCAATTTGAATAGAAAAGAAACTGATTAAAATTCTAATCTTAATACATGTCGATTGAATCAAGTTACGTTTTCACCCTAAAAACACACAAATTAATTACACATAACAAAATAGAAGAAGAAATAAAAAAATAAAAAATAAAAATAAAATAATATATACAAAGGTGCGGTATAAACCAGCCACTAAATAAATATTTACAAAGATATGGTAATAAACCAACCACCAAATATATATATTAATACATAATAAATAAATATTAACAAGGTGTGGTAATAACCAACCACCAAATATATATATTAACAAAGGTGTAGTAATAAACCAACCACCAAATAAAAATTAACAAAGATGTGGTAATAAACCAACCACCAAATACAAAAAATAAAATAAAGAAAATAAAGTACAAAAAAAATTACAGAATTTAAAGTGCACAAAGTAAAGTACAAAAAATAAAAGGGAGAGTTTCCCCCACAAAGTTAGTACATACTAAAAATAAAATGGAGACTTTTCCCCCACAAAGTTAGTATGTACAGAAAATAAAATGGAGAGTTTCTCCCATTAAGTTAGTATGTACAGAAAATAAAAGGGAGAATTTCCCTCACTAAGTTAGTACGTTAGTATATATACAAAATATTTACACCAGAAATTTGTTCTTCAAATCAAGTCCCCGACAACGGAGCCAAAAACTTGATGCGGATTAAAAGTTACAAACCCAAGTGCAGGTTATCTCAAGTAATAAATTCTAGATGAGTCCGAGGTCAAACTACAGAGACTTGATGAAGAAAAATTAATTAAGGTAAAGTAAATATTTGTCACAACAAATAAAAAAAATTTACTTGGGTTAGGAGATTCACTCTTGGTAAATAAAATAAGAACAAGATTAATTCTTTTTATAACTCAATTATAATCCACATATAACGGAGGTTCCAATCGAAAAATACATCATTCAAAGTTCATTAAAAATTATATACATAATTATATTATGCCTCCTTTAATCATCTATTAACACCATCATTCATAAATGGGATCAAACATTCATTGTACCAAAATCTTGTCTACAACAAATTAAGATCTCCATTTTACAAGGAGAGTTTCTAACACCAACACTTGTAAATGAGTTTCAAGCATTCATCGTGTCAATCTCTTATCTACAACAAATCAAGAACTCCATTTTATTTTAAATTTGTGTGTTTTTAGGGTGAAGACGTAACTTGATTCAATTGACGTGTATTAAGATTGGAATTTTAATCAGTTTCTTTTTTATTCAATTTGAGTGCTTATTATGGTTCATAATGCTTTTATGAATTGGCCACTCATAAATTGATCTAGTGAGTGCATGTAGAATCGAAAGATTTGCATATGACCTAAACCATAAATAATAAGTGCCATGATTTATAATTGTCTAGGAATGGAGGTTATAGGTTGTGTGGGAGAATTGTGGTATTTTCCATGGGAATCCAAAAAGTAAAAGTCATGCCTTTAAGAGTTAAGGTTTCGACTAAGGAATTAAGTTTTAATTAATTACTGATTCCCCTCATCAATTGAATGACTAGAAATTAATTAGAAGAAATGTCTCAAAGCTACTCTATTATCTATGATAAATTATTGAATCAAGTGAAATAAGATCCTTAGTGTTTTAATTTTTTGTGTTTTGTTTTCTCTTTTTGTTTTTAATTTTATGTGTCTTTGTGTTTATTTTTCTTTTTCCTCTTAATCACTTTGATAATTTTGTGCACTTGTCAATTTTTTCAACAAGTTTTTGCAAACCTAAGTTGATATGGTGGATTTTGTTGCTTCAAAAATTTAAAATGAGCCGAAAATTTTGTTGTTGATCATTTGTCTATACTTACAATAGGCTTACATTTTGAAATCACGCCTATCAATGATCATTTTTTTGATGAATTTTTAATTTTCAATTTTATAGTTTGATTTACTAATATTGTCAATTTTCTTATAACAAGTGAAGTTGTTCTTTGGGGATGATTTCCACAAATAGAAAAGATTAAATATTCTTCATTAAGAATTATCTGAGTAAGGAGTCATTAGGAGATATCTTATTAACTCTTAAGATGCATTCTTGTGGAGTTGTGCATAGTGAATTTACTATTTTGTGAAATCTCTTCAAGGGCAAGTAAGCGCGTTACAGTCTTAAGAATTTGACTAAAAAAGATCCTATTTGTCAATTTATAAAAAAATTAGATGGAAAGCTTATCCTCGACTCATAGAAGGCGTTTAAGCCATTACTGGACGTAAAACCAGAAGAAAATAATATACGTAGTTATTATACGTGTTATATTTTGTTTCTGATAATTTAGAAACTACCCTTGTAAAGAAGAGTTCTTGATTTGTTGTAGACAAGATTTTGACACAGTGAATGCTTTAACATATTTACAAGTGGTGGTAATAATTAAAGGAAACATAATATAATTACGCATATTATTTTAATGGATTTTTAACGTTGTATTTTTCGATTATAACCTCCATGTTGCGAGGATTCTAATTGAGTTATAAAAGAAATTAATCTTACCTTTACTATATTTATCAAGAGTAGATCTTTTTACCAAAGTAAATAATTTTTTATCATAGTAACAAAATATTTACCTTACCTTAATTAATCTTCATCAATTCCTTGTGGATCGACCTCGGACTCCCGAGAAATTTATTACTTGAGACAACCTGCACTTGGGTTTGCAATGCAACAATTAATCTCGCATCAAGTTTTTAGACTTGGTCAAGAAAAGTGTGCATCAAGTTTTTGACGCCGTTGCTAGGGACTTGATTTGAATAACAAATTTCTGGTATAAATATTTTTTATATATACTAACGTACTAACTTAGTGTGAGAAACTCTCCCTTTTATTTTCTGTACATACTAACTTAATGAGGAAAACTCTCCCTTTTATTTTCTGTATATACTAATTTTGTGGGGGAAAACTCTCCATTTTATTTTCTGTATATACTAACTTTGTGGGAGAAACTCTCCCTTTTATTTTTTGTACTTTACTTTATGCACTTTAAATTTGTAATTTTTTTTTTTGCACTTATTATTTTCTTTATTTTATTTTTTGTATTTGGTGGTTGGTTTATTACCACACCTTTGTTAATTTTTATTCGGTGGTTGGTTTATTACCACACCTTTGTTAATATATATATTTGGTGGTTGGTTATTACCACACCTTGTTAATATTTATTTATTACGTATTAATATATATATTTGGTGGTTGATTTATTATCACACCTTTGTAAATATTTATTTGGTGGCTGGTTTATACCATACCTTTGTATATATTTTTTATTTTTTATTTTTCTATTTCTTCTTCTATTTTGTTATGTGTAATTAATTTGTGTGCTTTTAGGGTGAAAACGTAACTTGATTCAATCGAAATGTATTAAGATTGAAATTTTAATCAGTTTCTTTTCTATTTAATTTGAGTGCTTATTATGGTTTATAATGCTTTTATGAATTGGCCACTCATAAATTGATCTAGTAGGTGTATGTAGAATCGGAAGGTTTGCATATGACCTAGACCATAAATAATAAAGTGCCATGATTTATAATTGTCTAAGAATTGAGGTTATAGGTTGTGTGGGAGAACTGTAGTATTTTCCATGAGAATCCAAAGAGTAAGGGTCATACCTTTAAGAGTTAAGGTTTAGACCAATGAATTAAATAAAAATTAATTACTGATTCTTCCGATCAATTGAATGATTAAAAATTGATTAGAAGGAAGGTCCCAAAGCTACTCTATTGTCTATGATAGATTATTGAATCAAGTGAAGTTAAATCCCTAGTATTTTAATTTTATATGTTTTAAATTGTTCTTCAGTCTTAGGAATCTGACTCAACAAGACATTGTTTGCTAATTTATAAGAAAATTGAATGGGAAGCTTATCCTCGACTCATAGAAGGCATTTAAGCCGTTACTAGACATAAAACCAGAGGAAGATGTTAGCCACAATCACAACTACATGTATATATTTTGGCTTTGTTTAAATTTATGTGAGGTTTCTCTTTTCAGTAATTGCAACAACAAATACTTTCTTCTATCCTTTACCTTTTTATGTTTTAACATTGAGGACAATGTTGTGATCTAGTTGGGGGAAAGGATAGTTATGTCAATAGTTGTGTGAATAATTGTGTATAGTTGTGTGAATAATTGTGTAAAAAAAATGCTTGAAAAAAAATTAAGAAGTGTGTTTATTAATATGTTTGTCGTATTTACTAACAACTAAACTAATTAAGGATGACAAAGTAAGGAGTAAATTTTATTGTGGAGGTAATTTTACTCTTGAGACGCATCTAGATTGGGGTAGATAACAAGTTGTGTGGAAGTAGCAAATAGATTCAAGGAAATTTGCATGATTGAGTAAATTGTCTTCTTTCTTAAACATCATATGATTGGTTATGGATGTTGAATTTTTGTGGACTGAGAATGATGGATATATGCCTTGTGAGATTTTGAGCCTATCGATTAATGAATTGAACATCTGTACCATTCTCTTCTTTTTTGTGTGATTTTTCATGGAATTATTACTTTAAAACTTGCTTTGATTCTTTTTGAAGCTACATTTTCACATGCATACATAAACATGATTGAGACAATTTTCTTGAATTAACTACTTTGACCAAATAGCTAACCTTGCATATTTTCTTTTGCTTAACCCCTTTGAGCTTATTTGACCATTCTTTGTTTCGAACTCATTACATGCCTTAAAATGAAAAACTATATTTTTACCCAACCCTAGGGAATAAGAGAGCATTGACTTTGTTATCGGATGAGTTTCTTGAATAAGTGTGGGGGTATGTGTGCAAGTATTTCTTAAAAAAAAAAAAAGAGTTGACCAGTGGATGCTTGGAAACAACAGGAGAATGTTCAAGCCTAACAATGAATTCAACCTACCAATTGATTTTTAACAAAACATTAGTCAAATATTGGTCATTGTCCTTTATGAGAAGGAAGCAAACAAAGAAGGAAATAAGAAACCCTTGGGAAATTTAAATTGAATGTTCTCAAACATCTTCTCCACTCTAACTGTAATATAATGCTCTTCTATTCTCTTTGGTATTTAACTTGTCATATTTATATTACTTCCTCCTTTACCTTAACCCCATTATAACCTTGAATAAAGTTCTCTTGATTTTTGTGTACACGTTATTTTTGAATAGCGGGGAAGTAGAAAATAAGCAAGTTTATGGTAGTGCAATTATTTATGAGTTGATTAGAGTGAAATATTTACCTTTTTAAACACTTGAGAGATTGAGAGTGAATTCTGTGAGGATCTATCATTCCTAATTCATTCTTTTCAACTGAAGTTTCCTTTTTTGTTAGTTTGAGATGCAAAGAAATGTTATCTCGTGAATATTTTGATCCCTTGAATGACTGGCTGCTCTTCTTGATTAATTGAATTTTTTAGAGTTTTTAGTTTTTGAGTCTATGTCGTTTTTCTTTGTTCCCTAGTTTTTGTCTTTTGTGTTTTGCCTAAGAGTGTAAAAGTTAAGTGTGGGAGAATTTGATAACACTGTATTTTATATATTTTATAAACCTCTTACTAGGTTTCTTAATGTTCAATTAAGCTTCATTTAGTTAGTTTTGACACATTTTATGATATTGGACCTTATTGGATCATTGAAAGAATTATTACATGAATTAACCTTAATTTATCTTTTTGGCAATGTTCAGTAAAATGGCTATAACTTGAGTTATAAATATCTGATTGATGTGATTCTGGTCTTTTAGGAAACCTAAGACAATTCCCGACATTTTTCATGAAGACCTCAAAGGCCAAATCACACGTTTGGATAACTCAAATTGGAGTTGAAGCAAGAACTAGGGTGCTGATCTTGACAGCTTGACCTATGTGTACTGTTCATGATATAGATTAGGCTATAAAATGTCAAATGGGCTGAAATTTTAATGGCTAATACTAAGACCCAAATCTACAACTTTCATGTTGAACACTTTTCCAGAATCTGAAGTATAATAGGTCATATTGGGCTTAGAAGTCAGAATAGAGGAGCTGTAGCTGGACTTGAGCAGTATGCAGTAATCAGACTATATCTTGAGTTGTAGAAATGATTGTTGACCCAAACTAACGACATTTGAAAGCTAAGATCAAGGCCTATAACTTTCATGAAGACCACTTTGTTAAAAAATGACGAATGCAATGACTTCAGAGCTAAATGATTTCGGAAACAAAGAATCTCCATAATTTTTCACTCACCAAAAGTCATTTGGTATTTTCCACTCATTTTTCACTCATCCACTCACTCATGACTTAGCCCCCTTGTCATTTTGTATCCCTAATCCTCTATAAAATGCACCATTAGTAGGTCATTTGGGGGTCTTGGTCCTAGAGGCCAAGTTCATGCTATTATGTTGTTGTAGTTTTGCTTTATTCTAAATTGAAGTTATGTTCTTCTTCTTCTTCTTCTTCTTCTCTCTTTCTTTCTTCTTGTTTAGAGTAACTAAGTTTCATTTTAATTGAGTGAAAGAGTTAAGCTCTTGGTAATGAAATAAAGTTAGATTCATTTCTTTCTTGTACTTAAATGATATATTTTCAAGTGGTCATTATATGTGTTGTATTTTGTTTTCAATCAATTTAGAAACCCTCCTTGTAAAATGGAGTTCTTGATTTGTTGTAGATAAGAGATTGACACAATGAATGCTTGAACCCATTTACAAGTGTTGGTGATAGAAACTCTCATTGTAAAGTGGAGATCTTGATTTGTTGTAGACAAGATTTTGATACAATGAATGCTTGATCCCATTTATGAGTGGTGGTGTTAATAGATGATTAAAGGAGGCATAATATAATTACGTATATAATTTTTAATGAACTTTAAACGATTTATTTTCTGATTAAAACTTCCATTATGTGTGAATTCTAATTGAGTTATAAAAAGAATTAATATTGTTCTTATTTTATTTACCAAGAGTGGATCTCCTAACCAAAGTAAATCTTTTTTATTTGTCGTGACAAAATATTTACTTTACCTTAATTAACTTTTCTTCATCAAGTCTCTATGGTTTGACCTCGGACTCACCGAGAATTTATTACTTGAGATAACCTACCCTTGGGTTTGTAACTTTACAAGGTTAACATTCCCTTTTATTTTTTGTACTTTGCCGCATCAACTTTTATATATATATTCTACTCTTTTAATTTTTTTTTCTCTTCTTTGTACATACTAACGTACTAACTTAGTGGGAAAAACTCTCCCTTTTATTTTTTGTATTTTACTTTCTGTACTTTACTTTTTGCACTTTAAATTCTGTAATTTACTTTCTGTATTTTATTTCTAACTTTCTAACTTACTAACCTTTTCATTTTCTTGCTTACTAACTTACTAATTATCTAACTCTCTTACTAACTATCTAACTTTTTACTTTATCAACTATCTAACTTTTTACTTTATCTGTTTACTAACTTATTTGATGGTTAATTTATACCACACCTTTGTAAATATATATTTGGTGGTTAGTTAATGCCACACCTTTGTAAATATATATTTGGTGATTAGTTATTACCACACCTTTGTTAATATTTATTTGGTGGTTGGTTCATACCACACCCTTGTTAATATTTATTTACTATCCTTTGTTAATATATATATATATTTGGTGGTTAGTTTATACCACACCATTGTTAATATTTATTTACTATGTGTTAATATATATTTGGTAGTTAGTTTATACCACACCCTTGTTAATTTTTATTTGGTGGCTAGTTTATACACCATCCTTGTTAATATTTAACGGTAGGTTTATACCGCCTACTTGTACATTTTCTTTTCTATTTTAAGTTACTTGTTTATGCTTAAATGGTATCGTGATTTAAATTCTGGTCGTTTGGTTAGAATTAATCCTAGTACTTTACATATTAATTTGTTTGAATCACAATCACACATATCAAACACAATGGCTAAAAATGAAAGTGTGCATGATGAACATGAAAATAAACCGTTGCAAACCATGCGTGAGTATTTGCAACCATCTCGAAATTCTAGTACATCATGTTTTTATCTTTCCACTCAATGCTAACAATTTTAGATTCAATCTAGGTATGATTTCTTTACTTCCTAATTTCCATGGTTTAGAATCTGAAAGCCCATATTTACATCTAAAAGAATTTGAGAAAGTATGTACTATTTTTAATGATCAAACTTGCACTGAAGAGGTTGTTAAACTTAAATTGTTTCCTTTTTCTTTAAAAGATAAAGCAAAAATTTGGCTTAACACTTTGAAACCAAGATCAATTGGCACATGGCGAGAAATGCAAGGTGAGTTTTTAAAGAAATTTTTTTCAACACATAAAATCAATGCTTTGAAAAGATAAATCCAATTTTTTTCTCAAAATTCAAATGAAGCATATTTTCAAAGTTGGGACCGTTTTAAAGATTTGTTAAATTCTTGCCCACATCATGATTTTGAAAAATGGCACACTATAAGCTTCTTTTATGAATGTTTAACACTTGAAACCAAGTAATTTGTGGAAATAATATGCAATGGTGAATTTCTTGATAAAGAACCTGATAAAGTTTTAGACTATTTAAACCAGTTGACTGAAAATTCTCAATCTTGGCATGATACTAATTCTTCTGAAAATTCAATTAGATCTAACATTGCAAATGCTAGTAAAGAAAAATATCACCTTAGTCAAGAAGAAGATCTAAATGCAATGTTTGCCAGTTTGGCTAGAAAGATTGAAGCTATGAAATCAGGGAAAGTAAAAGAAATCAAATCTGTGCAAAATGAAGAAATTTGTAGCATTTGTGATGAATTGGGACACTCAACAAATGAATGTTCAAAAATTCCTACTTATAAAGAAGTTGCACATGAGCAAGTAAATGCAATGAATAATTTTAAAAGGCCATTCACTTTTTTTTTTCAGATACATACAATTCGGGATGGAGAAATCACCCGAACTTCAGTTGGAGGAATAATAATCAAGCACAATTCATACAACCACCACCTCCTCAGGCACAACAGGGCTCTCAAAATTCTCAAGGATATGCACCTTTTATCCCACCATACAGGAATAACCTTGAAGAAACATTGCATGCATTCATGGAAAAGTAAGATGCAATTATTAATTAAAACACTCAAGCCATGATTGACATAAAAGACACTATTGCTAAACTTTCTTCTACATTCACCATTCACGAGAAAGGAAAATTTCCTTCTCAACCTCAACTAAATCCCAAAGATTAGTGCAGTCTAAATGAGAGTAATCCAGAAAACTAACAAATAGATCAAGTCAAGTCAGTGATAACCCTTAAGAATGGAAATGTTATTGAAGAAAGCAAGGAGATAAAGAGCTAAGTGTCCAAAGTGATGAACTCTTTGAGTGTGCATGAGCTAGAGGGTGTGGAAAAGAATCAAGATAGTAGTGATGCTGAGCTACCCAAGGACCCTAAGGTGACAAAAAGTATTGTTAAGCCAGAAAATGATGACGAGGGCCACCAGACATACATGATTGACTCAATCATGGATAGAGGAGTTTTTACAACCCATGATTTTGATCCCCTTGAGAATTTTCTTGTTAATTCTAAGTTTGATTCTATCAGTAATCCCTCTGATGTAGTTAATATTTCTACTATTTTTTTATAGAACTTAGGATCATGACACTCAGGCATGGCAACCAAAGTTTAAGGAGTTTCCTAAGAAAGGTTGGAGCATTACTGATAAAAAAGGTGTTCGTCCCTTAGTCTGTTCTTATAAAATTAATTTGGAAGAAGGTAAATGGTCAGCGATTGAGGCCATAACTTGAGTTGAATGATCCAGATGTAGTAGAGACTTTGGTAGATGATCCTGTATACTAAAGCTGAGGTAAGTTTTTAGTCTTTCGTGTTTTTATTGAGTCAGCTTAAGTACCTCCCAAATTCTGGAGCCTTTGTATGTGGATGTAAATAGTGTCGGCCAACAAAAAAATATATAAATAAAAGAACCCAAAAAAAAATTTATTTGCATGCTTGTTTATTTCATTTTACTTTATTTTTTTTAGTCATTGCTAACTATTTTCAAGATGTAGTTATTCTCTTCACGTCTAAGCATTTAGGGTATGTGACTTCTCCCTATTACTTTGCTTAATTTTATCTCAATAATTTCTTTAATGTATATTGATGATTATTTCTTCAGTCTGAATTTAATTTTTATCATTGAGGATAATGTTGTGATCTGGTTAGGGGGAAGGATAGTTGTGTGACTAATTGTGTAAAAAAAAACAAAAAAAATAGGAAATGTGTTTTTTTAATATGTTTGTTGTGTTTTTCAGCAATTTTCTAATAGTTAAACCAATTAAGGATGGCAGAGTAATGAGTAAATTTTACTGTGGAGGTAATTTTACTCTTGAGGCGCATCTAGATTGGGGTAGATAACGAGTTTGTGTGGAAGTACCAAATGGATTCAAGGAAATTTGCATGATTGAGTAAATTGTCTTCTTTCTTAAACATCACGTGCTTAATTATGAATGTTGAAATTTTTATGGATTGAAAATGATGGATATATGCCTTGTGAGATTTTGAGCCTATCGATGAATGGATTGAACATCTGTACCATTCTCTTCTTTCTTGTGTAATTTTTTCTCATAGAATTGTTACTCTAGAACTTGCTTTGATTCTTTTTGAAGCTATATTTTCACATGCATACATAAACATGATTGAGATAATTTTCTTGAATTAACTACTTTGACCAAATAGCCAACCTTGCATATTTTCTTTTGCTTAACCCCTTTGAGCTTATTTGACCATTCTTTGTTTCGAACTCATTACGTGCCTTAAAATGAAAAATTATATTCTTACCCAACCCTAGGGAATAAGAGAGCATTGACTTTGTTATCGGATGAGTTTCTTGAATAAGTGTGGGGGTATATGTGCAAGTATTTCTTAAAAAAAAAAGAGTTGACCAGTGGATGCTTGGAAACAACAGGAGAATGTTCAAGCCTAACAATGAATTCAACCTACTAATTGATTTTTAACAAAACATTAGTCAAATATTGGTCATTGTCCTTTATGAGAAGGAAGCAAACAAAGAAGGAACTAAGAAACTCTTGGAAAATTTAAACTGAATGTTCTCAAACATCTTCTCCACTCTAACTGTAACATAATGCTCTTCTATTCTCTTTAGTATTTAACTTGTCATATTTATATTACTTCCTCCTTTATCTTAACCCCATTATAACCTTGAATAAAGTCCTCTTGATTTTTGTGTGCATGTTATTTTTGAATAGCAGAGAAGTAGAAAATAAGCAAGTTTATGGTTGTGCAATTATTTATGAGTTGATTAGAGTGAAATATTTACCTTTTTAAACACTTGAGAGATTGAGAGTGAATTCTGTGAGGATCTATCATTCCTGATTCATTCTTTTCTAATGAAGTTTCCTTTTTTGTTAGTTTGATATGCGAAGAAATGTTATCTCGTGAATGTTTTGATCCCTTAAATGACTGGTTGCTCTTCTTGATTAATTGAATCTTTTAGAGTTTTTAGTTTTTGAGTCTGTGTCATTTTTCTTTGTTCCCTAGTTTTTGTCTTTTGTGTTTTGTCCAGGAGTGCAAAAGTTAAGTGTGGGGGAATTTGATAATAAGATATTTTATATATTTTATAATCCTCTTATTGGGCTTCTTAAGGTTCAATTAGGTTTAATTAAGTGAGTCTTAAGACATTTTATGATATTGGACCTTATTGGATCATTGAATGAATTATTGCATGAATTAGCCTTAATTTATCTCTTTGGCAGTGTTCAGTAAACTAGCTATAACTTAAGTTGCAAATATCTAGTTGATGTGATTATGGTATTATAGGAAAGGTAAGACAATTATCTACAACTTTCATCAGACTTCAAAGGCCAAATTATACGTTTGGATAACTCAAATTGGAGTTGAAGCAAGAACTAGGATGCTGATCCTGACAGCTTGACCTATGAATACTGTTCATGATATAGTTCGGGCTATAGGATGTCAAATGGGCTAAAATTTTGATGGTTGATAGTTGAGACTCAATATACAACTTTCATGTTGAACACTTTCCCAGAATCGGAGGTCTAATGGGTCATATTGGGCTTGGAATTCAGAACAAAGGAGCTATGGCTGGACCTGAGTAATATGCAGTAATCAGACTATATCTTGAGTTGTAGAAATGATTTTTGACCCAAACTAATGTTATTTGAAAGCTAAGATCTAGGAAAATAACTTTCATGAAGACCAATTTGTTAAAAAATGTGAATGCAATGACTTTAGAGCTAAATGATTTCGGAGACAAAGAATCTTCATAATTTTTCACTCACCAAAAGTCATTTGGTATTTTTCACTCATTTTCCACTCATCCACTCACTCATGACTCAGCCCCCTTGTCATTTTGTATCTCTAATCCTATATAAAAGGCACCATTAGCAGATTATTTGGGGGTCTTGGTCCTAGAGGCCAAGATCATGCTATTATATTGTTGTAGTTTTCTTTTATTCTAAATTGAAGTTATGTTCTTCTTCTTCTTCTTCTTCTCTCTTTCTTTCTTCTTGTCTATGAGTAACTAAGTTTCATTTTACTTGGGTGAAAAGATGAAGCTCTTAGTAATGAAATAAGGTTAGATTCATTTCTTTCTTGTACTTAAATGATATGTTTTCAAGTGGTCATTATACATGTTGTATTTTGTTTTCAATCAATTTAGAAACTCTCCTTGTAAAATGGAGTTCTTAATTTGTTATAGACAAGAGATTGACACAATGAATGCTTGAACCCATTTATAAGTGTTGGTATTAGAAACTCTCCTTGTAAAGTGGAGATCTTGATTTATTGTAAATAAGATTTTGGCACAATGAATGCTTGATCCTATTTATGAGTGGTGGTGTTAATAGATGATTAAAGGAGGCATAATATAATTATGTATATAATTTTTAATGAACTTTGAATGATGTATTTTCTGATTGAAACCTCCGTTATGTGTGAATTCTAATTGAGTTATAAAAAGAATTAATCTTGTTCTTATTTTATTTACCAAGAATGGATCTCCTAATCCAAGTAAATCTTTTTTATTTATTGTGACAAAATATTTACTTTACCTTAATTAATTTTTCTTCATCAAGTCTCTGTGGTTCAACTTCGAACTCACCGAGAATTTATTACTTAAGATAACCTGCACTTGTGTTTGTAACTTTTAATCCACATCAAGTTTTTGAATGGTGGAGACACGGGGAATTTACTAATTTGTGAAATCTCTTCAAGGGCAAGTAAGAGTGCTACAGTCTTGGGAATTTGACTCAAAAAGACCATGTTTGGCAATTTATAAGAAAATTGGATAGGAAGCTTATCCTCGACTCATAGAAGGCGTTTAAGTTGTTATTGAACGTAAAACTAGAGGAAGATGTGAGCCACAATCACAACTACATGTATATATTTTGGCTTTGTTTAAATTTATGTGAGATTTCTCTTTTCAGTAATTGCAACAACAGGTACTTTCTTCTATCCTTTACCTTTTTTATGTTTTAACATTGAGGACAATGTTATGATCTGGTTGGGGGGATGATAGTTGTGTTAATAGTTGTGTGAATAATTGTGTGAATAATTGTGTATAGTTGTGTGAATAATATATTGTGTAAAAAAATGCTTGAAAAAAAATAGGAAGTGTATTTATTAATATGTTTACTAACAGCTAAATCAATTAAGGATGGCAGAGTAAGGAGTAAATTTTACTGTGGAGGTAATTTTACTCTTGAGACGCATCTAGATTAGGGTAGATAACAAGTTGTGTAGAAGTAGTAAATAGATTCAAGAAAATTTGCATGATTGAGTAAATTGTCTTCTTTCTTAAACATCACATGCTTGGTTATGAATGTTGAAATTTTTGTGGACTGAGAATGATGGATATATTTCTTGTGAGATTTTGAGTCTATCGATGAATTAATTGAATATCTGTATCATTCTCTTCTTTCTTGTGTGATTTTTTCTCATGGAATTGTTACTCTAAAATTTGCTTTGATTCTTTTTGAAGCTACATCAGACGTGGTATGAGCAAGATGGTAGATATTGAGCTGGTTTGAATAGGGAGTGAGGTTCAGAGACCAACTATCAATGAAACACAATGAAGATGGTTCCTTTAAGGTTCTTTGATGGTTTGAAATTAGTACTAGGAATGTCTTTCTGCATTTTCTCACAAAGGGGCTAGGGTAAATTTTTAAAAGTTTATGAAAAGAACCCTAGGTCATTTAGTAAAAGAAAAATATAACATACCCTTAATAATTGAAACAAAAAATTGGTCAGGCTTATTAATGGCGTGGCCATAGGGTGCACATTTAACCCTTCCAAATTCAAGGGTACTAAAAAATCATCATATCTTCTCCATCTTCCAATTATCTTTTTTATTTTTAGTAACACTATTTTTTTTCTTATTTGTTATCGGTTTTATTTCTTATTTGAGATTAATTTTGTTTCTTTGGGGAAAGGGTTTCATCAAATTTGGTTTGTTTTCTTCATTTTAATAAGGCTACAATACAATTTATCACTTTAAACTTTACTTCATGCACATTTTACCTTTAAATTTTAAAAACGTGTAATTTACTTCCTCAAGATTTATCAAATTCTATCCATATAATAAACAGTGTTATATCACTTTTTTTTAAACCACCAAAATAACACTATTTCGTACAATCTCAAAATTCGTTCTCTATCTCAAATTTCAAATCATTCTCTACCCAACAATGGTGTTTCATGCTCGGACTTTTCTGTTCTATCCGCGAGATTGAAATTGCTCTTTCAATCTTACATAGAAAAATTGAGTTATATATATTGTGTCAGTAAGCGAGTTTACTCCGGGGGATGAATTGGGTTCAAGAACCAATAATTTATAATAAATTCTCCATTTGCAATCACTTTTATAATGTCATCTCCGATTACCATCTAATATGGGTAGATCAATAACAATTTCATTATGGTTTTTTGTTGTTAGCTAGAATTAAGAAGGAAATGATATTCAAATGAAATGTAGGTACTACTTTTTGGTTTAAATGTCATGAGTTGGCATTTTCTTTGCAGGAAACAATCTTTGTAACATGAGTTGGATTAGTTGCTCCAAGATAGTGGGTATTGTTTGCTGTGAATATTGTTTCTCTATTCCTTATAATTACGTTGCTTTGAGGACGCGGTTCAAATGGGATTTATATCAATTCCAGTGGGTGTTTGTCCAAATTGCTGGTGGGTCTCCATCCAAGTTAATGGTGGCATTCTTCGAATTTCTCTTAGCCCAGGAAGGAGAATGATTTGAAATTTAGGGCTGAAATTGGATTTTGGCATTGGACAAACAATGGCGTTTAGTGGTGTATTAATACCGTTAATTATTTAGATGACTTTTGATAAGAAGGGGTTTTAAGATTTTTATTAATAATAAACTAGTAACTATCATGTGCATTGCACATTTTTTTTTTAAATTCATATGGAATCTAAATAAATAGGTGAGGATTTCATTTTGTCACAGAACTATCCTATTAGAGAGAGATAGACACAAATTTTATTATGCAAGAACCCGTCATATTAAGTTATAAGGTCCACTAGTTTTATTGCAAACAAATTGTGTCTTTTTTTCTCCAACAGAATTCTTTCATGTTATTCCACTAAGAAGAGAGAATCTTGATCCTATATATATATATATATATTAAAAGAGAAAAATATTTAAAATTATAAAGAATGTATACGTAATTAATTTATTAAGATAAAATTTAAAAAATATATATTAAAAGTGAAAAATATTTAAAGTTATTAAAATTATAAAGGAGATATATATAATTAATTAAAAAATATTTTGAATTTAAAATTAAAATAAAAAATTAAGAATGACATGTATCATTCTTTGAAGAAGAATAACTTAATAAATTTAATTATTTTTAAAAAATATACTCAAATTTGTTATATATATGTGTGTGTTTAGGAAGCAAATTACACTTTCTTAAAACTTAGGAGATCAAACGTACTAGAGATAAAGTCTAAGGAGGCAAATTATACTTTAGCCTTCATTTTTTTTTTTTGTGTGTGGTAATCTATGGAATAAACAAAGAAACTAAACAATCAAGCGAGGGTGAGACACACCAGTCACATCCTCACAAAGGACATAACCAATACAAGGGGGAGGATCAACATACTTAACAACACCAAACTGTTGATTATGACCCAAGTTGGCCTAGGAATCAATGACTCTATTGGCCTTCCTATAAACGTGCGTGACCTCTACTTGCCAAGACCTTCGGAGGAGCTGTTGAATCCAATGAATGACAAAAGCACAAGGATGGCGATAATCACCACCTCTATGAATAAGAGACAAGGCAATAGTAGAATCAAATTCCATAAGAACAGCCTTGTAACCAAGAGACCAAGCCATATCCAAAGCATAGAAAACTCCCTAAAGCTCTGCCATAATGATAGAGCAAGATTTAATATGGGTTGAAAAACCACCCCATCAAGGATCAACCCACCACAAGCAGCAGCAAGCGAAGAAGGGATAGAACCATCATTATTTTCTTTAACCCATCCATCTAATAAGTGTTTTCCCTATTTGAATGTCAAGAGAAGCATTAATCAAGGTGACTTCAATGTTTGAAAATCTAAGGGTAATTAGTTATGCATTTTAAATATAAATAACGCCAATATTATCATGCAAACTAAACTGGATTGAAAATTAGAACTAAAAATAAAACTACTGTTAAATAGGGATGTTTGGTTTATTTTTTATTTTCATTTTTGGTTGTTTTATTTTTATTAGTAATTATAAAAATGAAACATTATTTTTACTTTATTTTTTATTTTTACAATTTCTTTTTCAAAAGTTCAAAAATAGAAAACAAAGTGAAAATAATTGGTATTTTTATAATTATTAGTGAAAATATATCAATGGAAAGTAAAAACATAAAATAAACTAAACACCACCTATTGTTTTCACTATTTCTTTCTCAAAAGTTTAAAAACAAGAAACAAAGTAAAAATAATGTGACATTCTTTTAATTATTCGTGAAAACATATCAACTAAAAATGAAAACAAAAAATAAACCAAACACCACTTTAGAAGTTTAAGTATATAAATCCAAAAGTAAAATTACTTGAGACACCACATTATATTAACTCTTTAACTTTTATTTAGTAAATATATTTATCAAAGAGCAATATTATGGCTTGAGTAATAAAAAAATAAAGGTTGAATGTGCCAGTTGTTTTGGACCGGTTACAGGCCCATACATCTAGAACAACCTGACCTGCCAAGCTATCCCTTAGATGTGCAATGCATAGAGAGCTACTCGCCTACTAAGCATGTCCCCCCCCCCCCCCCCCCGGACAAAAAAGTTGAGACACCACTTTACTTGAAAGAAGAGGACAGACCATACGGAACAGCAAATTCCTGCACTGTAGGGGGGCAGAGCATAATACTCACTGATATGCTCAGACTCACTACACCTTTTACACGCTCATATGTCTCTATATAGAGGCTTAAAAAGAGAACAAAGGTACACAATAATTCCATTGCATAATATCCTCCTTGAGCAGCCATTAACTTGAGCGTCGAAGTACTTTTTGCAGGTACCCACCCTCGCTCCTCAAATCTTTGTTGCTATGCCACAGAGGAATCAACCATCGTTTACCTTCTCAGGTAACTCTTAGAACCCAATTCTGAACATTAGCGCCGTTTATGGGAAAATGATAAATTTTTACTCCCAACTCCACTTCAAATGACTCTCCCTGATACCTCCATAATGGTAAACACGAGAATGAGACAATCATCGACTAACAAAAATCACGCCTCTGCTGTGCACAACCCCCTTCCTCAAATTGTCGCCCGTCATCTAACCACATGGCTCATCAGCCAATTATGGAGCTGGTCGTAGTCTGCTCGGAACCCAGATAAGACGGGCATGAGGCCTCTTTCACTGAAGAAAATCTCCCCCCTTCTTCCTTAAGAACACCCTCTAGGGACACGGGACAACGGTTATTGGCACTGCAATGCCTTGGGGACAAGTTCGAAAATGAAGTCTAGTCTTGTCGAGGCATGCCCGACCACCAGGAACTGTCGAGAGCAAAATTGCTCTCCTTAGTCAGACTCCAAGATGAGAAAATTCACCATCAGGAACAAAGAATCCATAACTTGGAAAGGGCAGCTAACCAAATCTTTGAACCAGGGGACCAAACCCAAGCCAAAGACCATGAAAAAAGAAAGGACCAAGGCCAACACGATGACTGCTGACCGGAGATCTCTAGGATCACAGACCCCGATCGTCATCCTAAACCCGCCCACTCAAAGGAGTAGACACATGCAGTAAGGGACATGGTATCACAAAACCAGCCCTTTTCTGATAGAGTGATGACATACAAGATTTCGAAGAGAATCAAGTATATCACCAACGTTGAAGATTATGACAGAACCTCAGACCCCCAGGAACACCTAGATGCTTAAATGTTCGTGCTTTTGTTTATTAGGGGTGAAAATGACCTTCTCCTGTGTCGCGCTTTCCCCTTGTTCCTAAAGAAAGAAGCCTTGAGATGGTTCACCACTTTGCCTCCAAGGTTCGTGGATAGCTGGAGAGACTTGTCCTCGAGATTTTTGCTGCATTTCACCACTAGCAAAGTGTAGCCTAAATCCATTTGATGTCTCTCACAGATAATGCAAGGGAAAGAAGAATCTTTCCAAGGCTTCATATCTCGGTTTAACAAGGAAATTGTAAATGTCTGCGACTGGGACAAAAGGCTCGGCCTGTTCTACATCAGGGAAGGCCTCCGTCTTAGGTAGTTCTCCTTCTCACTGGAGAAAAAGGAACCCAAAGCAATGGGTGAGTTTCGGGCTCGAGCCGATAAATACATTAACGTTGAAGACGTCTTTCGGGTCAAGAGGCATCTTGACAAAGAAGATGCCAAACCAAAATCTAGAAAACAACTAAACCAAAAAGGGAGGAACCTAAGGCCATCTCTCAAGGGGAAGTATGACAATTACACTCCCCTCAACGCAGCACAGGCTCAGATTTATCAAGAAGTCAAGAACACAAAGCTCTGTGATGTACCTACACCTCCCCTTTGAAGAAATCGGCTTGGAAAGACACATCCAAGTACTATGAATGGAACAATGGCCTTGGCCACAACACGGAGGACTGCACTAACCTTTAGGATGCCATTGAGTCCCTCGTCCAAAATGGACACTTGGGCTAATAAATTTGGAAGACCCAAGGCAACCAGAGGAGGGATCATTATAGGAAATAGAGCTATAGCCCCCGAAGCCCTTTTCCCTCCTATCAGAGAAGACGTTCTCCGACGAGAAATGAAAATCCTGGCCTATGCTCACCTTAGGATGACCCCCGTAACCAAGATAGAGCACGACCACAGGACGTAAACGAAGAGAACAATTACCACCATGAAGTGACTCGCAGAATCATGTAATGCTTCGTAATTGTTGCTTCCATTGTGTACACAAACACGTTTTGGATATCAATAAATTGGCACTTCTTCATGACCATCGCCCTATCTCAAAATTAGTACTTGGCTACGACCCTGAGTACTTTAGCACAATAATATTTATCGCCAATATCTCGGTAGCGACCTCATCTCCCCGGATACTTGGGCCTGTCAACCCACAAGGTCACCACACCTTGCTGAGGTCTAATGAATACAAGGTTCGAAAGGATCAGCTATTTCGATATCCTTACATAACGATCAAACTGGGAAAGCCACTTGAACACCCCCTGGGGTCAAGCATTTAGGGGTTCTCACCCGTATCCATTTGAGCCTAACCTTAACCCATAAACTCATCATAGTTTACAGAGGTTAAGTGTAATCGACCATCACCCAAGATCATGGACCCCACACCTACAAGCTTTCATGTCATCCAAGTTAAACGAACCCAACCGCCGAGATTCGAGCTTCAAACTCATCTCGACTCGCCCAGGTCTGGTAAAGCAAGCATTCGTTATACAAGCATGCATCGAGACTTGGCATTGGACAATCTCAGAACTACAAAAATAACTACATAAGACAGTAGCATTTCAACTGAACAATACAATGGGAAGCAAAAAATTCAAAAAAGTAAGGCTTATTCTCATTCCAAACATTGCCTATTTCAGTCTACTTTACAAAGGAGAAGTTATTCTCTTTCAAGAAGGGCCAGCAAGCCACCCTCATGGAACAATGGTGACAACCAAGCACCAACCTGCACGGGCCACCGCAGCTATTGCTCAAGATGAGAGCAATCACCTTTCCTTTGATCAAAGTGAAGATAACTCTCGTAGCCTTACACTAGAGAAAAGTCAGGAGAAAAGTAACCTAAAATGTCACCATGACTAAATAGCTTTTTTTTTTACAAAAAAAAAACTACTTGAGTGGGTTGAGTTTGTGTTGGTCGACACTTTTCAAATCTGCTAATCAACTTGTACCTTGCAGCTTGAAGTGATTTCCAATCCAACCCAACTTGCAGACTCAACCTAACTTACATTTTTAGGGTAAGGTTGAATCAAAACTTGCGGATTCATGAGTTGACCTAACTCACTGAACACCCTTAATTAAATCAAATTAATTACTAAAGCTTAGTCTAGTGAGTAAAAAAATTGAAGATTTAACTTTATATGAAAAATTCATCCATATTTTTCATTTCCTTTGTGGGTTATTTTTTCCTACATATATTGGAACATAGTGTGAGAGGATGATCTACATTGTTAAGCTCAGAATCATAGGTACTCCCGTCAATAAGGCATACATGTACTCAACATGTACCAAGTATTGGTACATATAACATGTACCCAATATTTTTTTTTAAATTTTATTTTTAGGAACAACTAGGATATAGGTCAAATATGGCTTAAGAGAAACTGAGTACAACTCACTCAATTTTTTAGGAAAAATGACACCAATTTAGTTTACTAAACACATATTCTGTAATCACATCCCTATTTTCTCCCTGACATTTTGACTCCCCTTGACCCAAAACAAGCTCCAACTTAATCCAAGCCTAGTCAAGTGAAAACCTTCATGAACGCCATGAAGAACCTATATTTGTTGAAAGTCACAAATAAGAAAATAAACACCACTAGTCTTTATACATGTATAAGCTACAAGCAACCCAAATCAACCATAATCATGGCTCCAGGCCTCCACCTTATTCAAACATCTTGGTCAATGAACATATGTAGCCTCACAAGTTTTGTTCATTCACACTCACTATCTGTCTTCTTTTCTTGCTTCCTATCCTTGTTTAATAGGGTTTGGCAGAAGCCTAAAGGGGAAAGGATGAGAAGCCTAAGGGGTTTAGGAAGAAAATTGCACTTTCTTAAAATTTAGGGGATAAAACATACCTGAGATAAAGTCTAATGAGGTAAATTATATTTTAGCCTTCCTTTTTTTTTTGGTAATCTACGGAACAAACAAAGAAACTAAATAATCAAGTGAGGGTGAGACACACTAGCCACATCACATCCTCATAAAGCACAGAACCAATACAAGGGGGATGATCAACATACTTAACAACACCAAACTATTGATTATGACCCAAGTTGGCTTGGGAATCAGCGGCTCTATTGGCCTTCTTGTAAACGTGCGCGACCTCTACGTGCCAAGACCTCTAGAAGAGCTGTTGAATCTGCGAATGACATAAGCACAAGGATGGCAATAATCACCACCTCTACGAATAAGAGACATGGCAGTAGTAGAATCAAATTCCATAAGAACAACCTTGTAACCAAGAGACCAAGCCATGTCCAAAAGCATAGAAAACTCGCTAAAGCTCTACCATAGTGATAGAGCAAAGATTCAATATTAGCTGAAAAACCAACCATGGCATCACGGATCAGCCCACCTCAAGTAGCAGCAAGCGAAGAAAAGATAAAACCATCATTATTTTCTTTAACCCATCCATCTAATAAGTGTTTTCCCTATTCAAATGTCAAGATAAGCATTAATAAAGGTGATTTCAACATTTGAAAATCTAAGGGTAATTAATTATGCATTTTAAATATAGATAACGCCAATATTATCTTCCTAAGTAAACTAGATTGAAAATTAAAACTAAAAATAAAACTACTGTTAAATAGGAATGTTTGGTTTATTTTTTATTTTTATTTTCAGTTGTTTTAATTTTGTTAATAATTATAAAAATGACACATTATTTTTACCTTATTTTCTATTTTTACCATTTCTTTTTCAAAAGTTTAAAAATAGGAAATAAAGTAAAAAAATATGGTATTTTTATAATTATTAGTAAAAACATATTAATTGAAAATTAAAACAAAAAATTAACTAAACATCACCTATTGTTCACCATTTCTTTCTCAAAAGTTTGCAAATAAGAAACAAAATGAAAATAATATGACATTTTTTTAATTATTAGTGAAAATATATCAATTGAAAATACAAACAAAAAATAAATCAAATACCACTTTAGAAGTTTGGGAATATGAATCCAAAAATAAAATTACTTGAGACACCACATTATATTAGCTCTTTAATTTTTATTCAGTAAATATATTTATCAAAGAGTAATATTATGGCTAGAGTAATAAAAGAAAACGAAGATTAAATGTGCCAGTTACCTCAACTAGTAAAGTGATTGTGATAACTCGAGATCAAATCCCGCCAACACCTTTTTGGAATCATATGATCATAAAAGTTTAAGTGGTTTGTACCCAACCCTAAGTGTAGTGTGTGTGCGTTGGTGTGTGTGTGTGTTTATAAGTGAGTGTGTTGTATTATTAGATAAGATTTGTAGAGTTTCTCAAATCTTCTATCTCTAAAAAAAAAAACAAAGATTATGGGATTTATGTTCCAAAAAATAATTATGGCTCGAATTTCAATTAAAAAAAAGAGAACAATAATAAAAAAATGATGAATTTATGTACCAAAAAATAATTATGTCTTGAATTTTATGGGTATAACAATTAAGAGTGCGATTGATGAATATAATTTAGGAAAAGGATTTTATGGGATTCAAAATTGTATGAAGCTCTACACCTTCAATTTTCAATTTCTGTAAATGTTAATGGGGAGTATGTAATTTATGCACAGATGAAATAAAAAATAGAAAATATTAGATAATCAAAATAAATTAGATAAAATAAGTATTAAAATGAGTCAATATTATTATTGATTTCTGAATTAATCATTAATCTGTATTACTTTATCTAATCGACCATCACCATAATTGTAATTATTTTGTGTGTTTTTTTTTTCAGTGTAAGAACATTAAAAAAAAGTTGCCCACTTTAGGATGAAGAAGAACGAAATGAATGAAAAATGTAGAATAAAAAATCATTAAATGAGGTAATGTATTGTTGATATCCAATTTTGTCCATTAAACTTTAATTTTTGTTAATTAATCCATTACAAATAATTTCATATTTTTGAATAAATAAGAATGCTTAATCTTTTTGGTGCAATTTTTTCTTATTTTATCAAATTGTCTTTGTTTAAAGCATAAAAAAAATTACATCTTTTATTTTGTCAAAAATAAAGAAAATAAGAGAGAGAGAGAGAGAGAGAGAGAGAGAGCAAAAGTGTCGTTACACTTCCCCCTTTTTTCCTTACTATTTGGAGTTTCAACCAAAGCAAGCATCTTGGATATTTGTTTTCAAAAAATGTTTATCAAATACTATCTTTTTCTTACAACACTTTATCCTTTATTTGCTTTGATAAAAAGAAAGAGAGAATATATTAAAAATTATATTTTTTCTTTATTATTTAAAAAAGTATAAAAAATATGTAATCAAAGTGGTGAGTGAATATTATTGGTATTTGTTTTTTCACCCCCCCAAAACACCTCTTACACCAACAATTATTGTCTCCCCTCACCTCCACTACACATGTACATTGCTACCACTCTCCTTACACCACACACACAACACAGTACACAGGGCAGCAAGAGCAACACTTGTTGCTCCCTAAGCCACTATCTTACATGCACACACTACACCACATTTTGACACCATTCTTCATCACCTCACTTTACACATTCTTTGCACATAAAATGTCAATGGTCTCCTAAATTGGTTTGGAGTTGGTTTTGGGAGCATTGAGAAAAACAGATAAGAGAGGAAGAGACTAAAAGGAAATAATGAGTCATTGTCTTTTGTGTTACATTCAAAGCCAAAAATCCCTTGAAAATCCTCCATCTCCACAATCCACAGATACAACCACCATAAAGCCAACCATAATACAAGAACCTTGGCCAAATCAAGCTGCAACAAAATAACCCAAACAAAAGCCCCAAAGAGCCTTGATCAAGAGCACCCCATATTAATCCCTCTACCCATGCCATGTGACACAACCTAAACGTCCTGTAATCATCATAAACCCAAGTCATCATAACAACCTCAAATTAGAGATGATGACAAAACCAACTACCAACCACTGTGCACCACAACACATGGAACTTATCCATCGAGCTATTGCCACCTTCATCCGCCCCCGTTATTGAGACATCAAATAGAACTTGTTCCATTCTAGGATTTGGGCTTAAATGGGCCAAGCCGAATAATGAGACAATGACCGTACACAATAGACAAAAAGGAATGTCCTCTGCCAAAGGACATAGGAAAAGTCAACTCCATGCAAGGAAGGTGCCAAGTAACTTACTCTTACTAATGGAATCACCAATCTACCTCTATCCTAACTTAGTACCCACGATACTCACTCCATTATAAATAAAGCAATGTATCTTCATGGTAAGGATATTTTCTCTCATTATCTACACTTGGAGCCCTAGCTTACTTGAGCGTTGGAGTGTTTTGGCAAGTACCCAACCCCCCTACGCCAACACTCAAATGAGCTACTGAAGTGAAGAACTTTCTATTTGAGGAGCTTGCAGCATCTTAAAGGTCTAGGACAGAACATTGGTGCCATCTATGGGAATCATGTAAACTGTTATTCCCACTCTTCTCTCATGGAAAACATATGCAAGAAGACAACTGCAAACCAAGAACAACAACGAGATGGTACGAAGGCCTCTGTGATAGTAATTCACATTCATGGTGGGCAACTCACCACTCCTCGCATACATTCTATAATGGAATAAGTGCAACCTGCCACCCAAGAACTCCCACCAGTTTTGACCCCATCTCACCCAACTCCAAGAGTTGGACTTTGACTTATCCACCTCCTACCAACTAGGAACTCTTTGATGTACTTATAGAGCAGCATGAACAAATAACTGACCTCCTACAAGTGATAGTGTGAGAACTGGTAACTGAAAATTGTATGGAGGTTCAGGTAGATCGTGGAACACAGGTTGACAAACAACCCAAGGTTAACTGCGAACTGCAAAGAGGGCATGAGCCTTAAGCGGCCTAGGGCGTCTCCCAACAGCCGAGAGCTACTATCGTTTCAATCATCCATTCTTTGACTTCATTATGGGAGTCGCGTTGTTGAAGGGTTTCAAACCCCCCACCATAGAGGCATATGATAGGTCTATAGATCCTAGAGAGCATATAAACACATTTATGTCGTCCATGCTGCCCACAAGGGCATCCGACCCCATCCTATGCTGAATTTCCTCTTCTACCTTGAAGAAAGTTATCCTCAAGTAGTTCTCCTCCTAACCTTTCAGGTCTATTAATGACTTTGATGAGTTGTCCACAAGCTTCATGATAAACTTCACCACCAGTAAGGTACAACCCAAGGCTATATCCAGCCCCCTAAGCCTCAAGTAGGGAAAATATGAACCACTAAAGGACTTCATGATGTAGCTCAATAAGGCCTCGCTTGAAGTCCAATACCTGAACTAGCATGTGGCTATGCATGTGATCATCTGAGGTCTCTGACTTGGAGACTTCATGAAATCGTTGGCCAAAAGGGCCCTTGAGAATATAGATGAATTGAAGAGTCATTCTAAGAAATACATAAACATGGAGGAGGTTTTGAAAGCGAAGAATGAAGCATATAGAGAGGTAGAACCATCTTGGAAGAAGGACAAATAGCCCAAGTCAAGGAGTCCTAAGAACAGCCCAAGGGGGCCACTTCGGGAGAAATTCGATGACTACACCCCCTTAAGGTTTCCCGTGGTACAATCCTTGAGGAGGTGTATCATATAAAACTTTTTGATATCCCTAAACCAAGAACCCTTACACCTCAAGGATGGGTTGACATAACCAAGTGTTGTAACTACTATGATGGGTATGAGCACAACACGGAGGAAGGTGTTGACCTCCGAGATGCAACAGAAACATTGATACAACAGGGTAAGTTACAGAACTATGTCCAAAGATCCAAAGATAACAACTCCCCAAGGTATCAAAGAATGGAAGGAAAAGAAGTTGTAGTCCATGATATTGGACCCCTTCACTTGAGGACCTCTCGCCCCTACTAGAGTATGCACGAAATTAGAGAGAACGCTTCCTTCAGACAGAACATAGGCAAGATGACGAGATCACGAGAATGATAAACACCATCTTAGAATGCTTCATTGGAGGAGGACAATCAAAGTCCGCCAGAAAAAAAACACTTAAGACAAGTGTTAAGTGTTTCCTCTCGGCCAGCATTCAGGAAGAAAAACAGATCTTAGAGCACCCCAGCCATTAGTTTCATAGATGAGGATGCTAAAGGAGTGATCCCCGACCACAATGACCTAATGGTCATCATAGGGATTATGGCCAACGCATGAGTCAAGTAGATCTTTATGGATCAGGGAAGCTCAGCGGATATCCCTTTCATGGACTGTTTTCGCAACCTCGATCTCCCGCTCTTTGACCTGAAACCCTTTGACATGGATCTGGATAGGTTCTCAAAGGGGAATGTGAGACTAGAAGGATGTGTAGAATTATACTTGACTCTAGGGACAGGCTCTAAGGATAGAAATCAGAAAGTCTTAGAGAAGAGAGTGAAGGTGAAATTTTTAGTAGTTGACTGTCCTTCAATGCACAATATGATCTTTGGAAGGTCGTCTCTAGATGCTTTGGGAGCTATTGTTTCCACACACCACTTAGCCACGAAGTTCATCTCGAATAAAGGTGAAGTTATGACAATGAATGTGGACCAGGCAGCAGCACAGAGTTGCTATAATGCTAGTTTTGATATCTCGATTGAACCTTGACATGAAAAATGAGAAAAGCCACTTTGCAGAAAGGAGCTAGCTTTCGTGATGTTGGCGGAATTAGATGTCTATGCTGAAATGAAGGAGAAAAGGCTATAACCTAATGACCAGTTGATAGAGGTTCAATTGAAACTTGGTCCCAAACAAGTCATTAAGATCGGGGCTAACCTTTCTAAAAAAGAAAAGGAAGAATTGAAGCTTTTTGATGAATTATCCATTGTAGATTTTCTATTATTTTAATTTGAGATTTTATTTGGATAGTTAAGAATTTTATTTATTAGGATTTTAGTTTTAATGATCAAATCTCAAATCTTATCATTAAGTTGTTGTATTTGATTTAAATTTGGTTTGTTTTGTTTGAGGGGTAATACCCCTCCTATTCACTTTAGAAGATGTTGATTGTTATTGATTATTGAATTTAGTTTGGATTATATTCCTACTTTGAGACATAGTCTCTTGGCACTGAGTGCCTTTGGAACCCTAAGGGTTTTTTTTTTCTTTGGTCTTTTAGCTCTACATCAATTTGGCATCCGAGACTTGTTGATTCTCATGCTTTGAGCTGTTTGAAAGCATCGATTGTTCACAAGCAAAGTTGTTCCGCTGCTTACCGCTCACCAAATCTCTATAAAACTCACTTGAAACTGCCAAAAAGTCACTGAAATTTGTGTTTCCTTTGCCATTAAACACATAACCATACACACATCATCAGAACGCTGCCATCTGAACCTCGTCTTGGCTCGAAACCACCACCTTTAGAACAAGAAGCCTTCGATCTGCCAACCTTCAAATTTTCACCACCGCCAAATATCGCACGTACCTCTGAAAGCTTCTATGCATGCTTTTCATGCATTGCACGCACCACCTCTTAGTTTAGCGGGTGAATCTCACGCACCCCACACGTGCAGACTCCTTCCCTGTGCTGACATCATCGCTGATGTTACCTATGCAAATGTGATGCGACATTAATGTCATCCTGACACGCTAATATAGACATGTGTTGATATCACTATTTGACTTAGACTTGCGTTGACTGTTGATTGCCTTTATTGTTGGCCAGTTGATTGTTGACCAGAGTTGACTTTGATCACATTTGACCAAACTTCCTTTCCTAGGTTTTTTGGGCATTCAGATCCATTTTTGTACTTGTTTTCGTAGTTTAAAGCCTCCAACAGAGTATTTTGGCTATTTTATTCTTTTTTTGCTTCATAAAAGTTTTTTTTTCTAACTTAAACTTGCCTAATTTTCATTTTAGCTTAGGTTTACAAGTAAATGTGTTCTTAGGTCCCCAATTTGCTTCTTTTTTCACCTATTATTACTTTCTACCATTTTTGCGATATTAAAAATATTTTTAAAAAAAGAAAAAAATTATCTCCCATTATTGCTTCCTTTTTGCCCGTATTTTGCCATAATTGCTATCATTATCATTAGCTCTTTTACATTAGCATTTTGAATTTTGCTTGTGCATTTAGGATAGTTTATAATGATCACTCATTTGCACTTTGTCTAGTCGATATTCTTATACTTCATGTTACTCCTTATTTGGGTTTGTCTTCTTGACTTACACTTTGCATGACCTGGTCCCGCAACCAACCCGTAAAAGACAAATTTGCTGCCTTTACTATTGACTTTCATTCCTTTTCTACTACAGCTATCGATAATCTCAATATGGTTAATGAGCATCTTGCCACCTTAGAGACTAATCAAACTACCCTTAGATGTGAGGTTACTTCCATTAGGACAGATATTGCTACCCTTCACGATAGTCAAACAACTATTATTGCTAGGCTTGAATAAATCCTTTAGCATCTTAATTTGGTAGGTAATACTAAGGAAGAAAGAGTTTTACAATTTGATGTCGATGATGAGCTTGCTGAATATGAGAGGCGTGAATGAAGATTTCATAACCGTTATGGTAGAAATAATCAAAGAATCCATAATCGTCAAGACTGAACAATAATGATGAATTTAATGTCCTTAAGATGGTTAAGATAGATGCCTCATGCTTCAGGATTTTAATGTAGGTGATTGTGTTATGGTATGCATTTGCCCTAAGCGTTACCCTAACCACCACTTCAAAAAGCTTCATGCTAGAGATAAAGGACCTTACCAAATTATCTGTAAGCTTGGGCCTAATGCATATTTGCTTGATTTACCTACTAATTTGACTACTAGTTTTGTTTGTAATATAGAGGATTTGTTATCTTATCGAGGCACCTTTAAGCCTCCTTTGTTATCTCCTACTATTTATGCAGGTCGTATTTCTCGAGTTCCTCTAATTCCTTATATTCTACTATAGTATAATAAAATTATAAATTTTCTATTATTTCAATTTGAGGTTTTGTTTTGTTAGGTAAAGATTTTATCTATTAGGATTTTAGTTTTAATGAGATTCTATCAAATCTCAAATCTTATCATTAATTAGTTGTATTTGATTTATATTTAGTTTGTTTTGTTTGAGGGTTATGAATAACCATCTTATGCACTTTAGAAGATGATTATTGAATTCAATTTGGATTATATTCTTACTTTGAGACCAAGTCTCTTTGCATCAAGTGCCTTTGGAACTCCAGGGGTTCTTTGTTCTTTGGTTCTTTGGTTCTACATCACTTTTATTGTAGAAAAATAAAGACCTCTTTGCCTGGACTGCAGCAGACGTGCCTGGCTTGGACCCTGACTTCATTTGCCACAAGTTATCTGTAACACCCCAAATTTTAGACTATGTTGCAAGAGCTGACAGAATTACACTACTTTGTGTTTTCTGTGCATTATAAAAAATAAAAAATAAAAAAAAATAATTTGATTATTCCGATACTATTTGTAATTATTTTGTGTGATTTGCTCCTGGTCAAGAAAATAATAATTTTCGGGCTGGGGAAATTCTTGTCTGAGTATTTAGAGACGGGAGATCTTACTTAACCCGAATCTGAATAACACAGAAAAGAATCTATTAATTTTTAGAATTTATCTGTAAAATAATTTTATTTTACTGATAAATATCTGTTGCTTTATGCATAGCTATTATTGCTATGAATTATTTGACTTGGTATAGTTTGATTTGCCATTATACTCAATCCGACCAAAATTCTTGAATCCCAATCCGACCAAAAAATTCTTGGATCCCGTCGGATATATTTTCTGAGATTACCTGCAAACATGTGCTAATTAGTTAGCTGAATTCGACACTTCCAGAGCATTTCCCGACAATATAATCGGTAATTCGACAGAACCCAAAATACCTCAAAATTTGGATGAAGCTGACTCTCAATTTTTGAATCAGAGGCCTCTTCCGACCAAGACTATGTATCTCGACCAAGGTCATCTATTTCGACAAAGACTATATTCAAAAACATGGAAGATGTCGTCGGATTCGAAAAAAACGCTGGACGTTGCTGTTAGCAGAGAATCAGTCAATAAAAACAATCTGGTTCTCCTTTCCCTCAATCTTGTCGGATGATTCTCCAAATCAAAATGAAGATGACTGCTATGTAATCGACCTAACTGATCATAAATAGTACTACTATTCGTTGTCGAACACTATTTTATGTCGAAGGTTGCTCATTGTTGGACAAACACTTATCGTCGAATTTTATCTTCAAACCATTTAGGACAATATTAATATCTGTCGAATTTGATCCTCTGATCATTTAAGACAATGTCATATCCATTGAATTTGGACTTCTATCCAAATACGTCGAATTTAATCTTCTTACTAGTTGGTACCATGTTAAAATCCGTCGAATTGGATCTTTTAATTATTAGGTACCAAGTTAAAATCTGTCGAGTGAGATGCTAGTATCAGTTAAGTGAAAATGTCAATATCCGTCGAGTAGGGATACCAATGTCCGTCGATTTGAATGATAATGTTCGTCGAGTTATGGTGCTAATATCCCTCGAGTGAGGATGCTCAAATGCTGTTGAGTTAGAATCTTAATTTTCGTCGAGTGAGGATGCTAATGTCCATCGAATTTGAATGATAATGTTCGTCGAATTATGGTGCTAACAACCGTCGAGTAAGAATTCCTGATTTCAGTAGAAAAACTTCTCTAATGTCAAAATTCGTCGAATTTGATCTTCTGACCATATAGTATTTCGTCGATTCGACAATTGGAAGATTTCTCCAACATCAACATCTGTCCGACGAATTAGGATTCTGTTGACCTTTTAAGTTCATTCGACAATTTTGATCTTCGTTCGACAGAATCCCATCCGACAGAACTTGATATTTAGCCATTCTTGGAAAATAACGTTCTCCCATTTTACATCATTCTGTCAGGTTGATTTTTGTCAGAAATTACCCTTGAAAACTCACGTTCATGCAGCATTTTGGAGGGGTTCTACGTCGGCCACGTAGCAGCTTGAAGGAGGTTCTACAAGGTTCTTGAACAATCTAAAAACCTTGAAAGTCAAAAGAATGACATCAGCCACGTGCATTCAGAAGTAGATATTTTACTTCATGTAAATTCTAACTTTATTTAAGCTTATCCCAAGGCAAAGAAATTTGTCCTTATGCAATCGAAATTTGGATAATTACTCACGTAAAGCATTCCAAATTTCACAAGAAAATCACACGGCCAGCAGCTTTTCCCGAACGTCCTCAATCTTCACTTTTCTACTTCTCAAACATAAATTCATTTCTCTCAGAGTTCCAAAGAAAAACTCACGCCTCTCTCTTTCATTTTCTTTTCTTCCAATCGGTCACCACTTAGAACTCACACCATCCATCCTTTAAAACATTCATCTCTTGGATTTTGTTTTGATTCAAAGCCTACTCTAATCATTTCTTCTTCATAAGGTTTTGCCACAAAACCCATTCTATCTTGTTCAAAGCTTCTTCAACCTTCTTCCTAAAGAGGAGGTGAACAAAGTCTCAAAGAAAGGAGGAAAAGCTTAGAAAGCTTGAATCATCTATTTTCTATCTTGTTTTTCAAAGTTCAAGTTTGAAGCCTTGAAGAAGCTCTTGGTGGAGGGAGTTTGCTTGAAGGAGACATACAAGGAGCTTTGGAGGTTCTTCAAGAGGTAAGAGGGAGATTTAACCTCACCAACCAAGTTTTGGTGGTGTGGAGATGGTTGTGTCTGGTGAAAAAACCCTAAGGGTTTATTCACTTATTATTTAATTACTTCTTTAGTTGTGATTGTGTTGTTGGTGATTTTATATTTGTGATTGTGGTGTTTATGACTTTGAAATTATGATTGCATGTGTGATAATATGTTTATTGTTTTGATAAATATTGGTATGTATGAAACTGAATGCATGTAAGTGTATGTGTAAATTAGAATGTGAATAATATGATGGATTAAACTGAGAATTTAGAATTTGAAAGAAAAGGAATTGAATTTGGAAGAGTCAAATACAACAAGATGAAATGATTTTGGAGAAACAATACAAATTATAATTTTATAGGGGCAATATTATAATTTTTGTGTTTAATGGGGTCATGTTGTAATTATTGATTTTTGAATGGTTATATTGTATATATTATATTTTGGAGGAACTAATTTGTAAATATGATTTTTGAGGGACTAATTCATAAATATAATTTGTATGAGAAACTATTTCGTAAATGTGATTTTATGAAGGACTATTTCGTCAATAGGATTTTTATGAGGGACTATGTTGTAAATTATGAATTTTATGAAAGATTTTTTCATAAAAAGAAATTTTATGAAAAACTATTTTGTAAATATGAACTTTTAAGGGACTATTTTGTAAATATGCATTTTATGAGGGATGATTTCGTAAAATATGAATTTTTCAAGGGACTATTTCGTAAATGTGACTTTTATGAGGGACTGTTTTGAAAATATTATTTGAATGAGGAGTATAATGCAAATATGAAAAATGAAGTTGAGTTTTGGTGTTAACTGAGGAAACTAGTACTCTTGATTTAAAACGTGTGAAGAGTATTTTACGTGATTGAGAAATGATAAAAAAATTGATACATGATTTGAGAAAATGCGAAAAACATGGTTTCGCGATAAAATTACAGTAATAATATTTTTGGGACTATATGAGGACCCCGAATATGAGATAAAGAAAATTGAATTGAGAAGATGAGAGAATGAATTGAACTGAGAAAGGTGCATTGGAATGTGCATTGAAAAAGTCCGAGTATTTGAATAAGACCGGATTCGATTCTTAGAAAGAAGGAAAGAACACACCTCCGAGTGGGTGCGATGTGCGTAGTGTAGGTCACTCGTTGACCTTGGGGGCATCGGGGTGCGGGTTGCCTACAATGGACAGAGAATAAAGCTTCGTACGTAGGTTAGACCGATGCAACACACCGATGATCCGGACCAAGACACTTATCCATAATCGAGATCGATAAAGGCGTGATGCATATGCTAGATGTGCAAATGCTAAATGAAAGCAGATGATAAATGAGCAAAGAGAATGAGCACGTGGTCCGAGGCATGTTGTGCGACATGATTCTTTTCGATCACTCTTTCCGACCTGAGTTTTAGCTCCATGGAGTAGGAAAATTGAGTCTAGTTACATGAGTCTAGATGCATACACAGAGATACTGAGGGTATTATCATAATTATTGATTTTGATAAATGAATTATTGAATAAGTGAATATTGATAAGGACATGGACGTAATTATGAATATGATGATAAATGATGTTGGTAGCATAATTGTAATTATGTATGATGTGTTAATATGAGATATGATATGTGTTAGATAAATGATATTGATGATATAATTGTAATTATGTATGATGTATGGTATGAGAATTTGTATGTGTTGATCTTCATTGCTATCTTGGTATTGGCGTAGGTGATCTCACCTCTTTGTCTGTCTATTTCTGTATTGTATTTATAATTGTAAAGAGATTGAACAAGATGTTGAGTGAGAACGCAAGGAAGATCAGATTTTCAAGAACGAAGTTGAGTTCTAAAGAGATGGAGATGCTGAGTTTTCGTAAGGTTTATGGGAACCGGAGGCATAGTGCGTCGAGCTTGCTGGAAAATGTATTTCTCACATAAACAGTAATAGGGAGCTTACTATCGTACTCCGGGTACGGTTAGTATTATATATTTTGTGTCAAGTTGGATTCCTCCCTGTTGAGGAGTTTGAGGAGGACCCGTTTGAGGGTTCTGCATGTTTAGAGTTACTTGGGCATTATGTAATTTAATTAAAGTGTAAATATTTTTAGAATCCAATTTGTAAATATTAAAGTGTGACAATACTACGACTTATATATATAATGTAAAATTAGATTGTGATGATGTTGTAATGTTTTAATTTTCGCTAAGTTTATCTTACTATCATTAAGAAATTTTATAACTCGTATTTATATTACAAGCACGAATCATAACAAAAGGATAATTTGGTAAATGAGCAACATGAAGTGTGACGCCCTAAGGAGGGTGTTACATTATCAGTTTCCCCAAATGCCAAATTGGTGTCATTGTGGAAGAGGAAAGTAGGGCCAGAACACCAAAAAGTAATTGAAGAACAAGTTAAAGAGCTCCTAAACACTTTCCTATGTGGTGTAGACCACGTCCCTTATAAAGCATTTAATGCTAAAAGCTAAGTTAGAAGATCTCGGATCCTAACTTAAGCTAGTTGCTAAAGGGATCTTGGATCCCTAAAGCATTCAAGCCAAAAAGCTAACTTAAAGGATCTCGGATCCCAACTTAAGCTAGTTGCTTAAAGGGTTGCATATCCCTAAAGCATTCAAATGCAGAAAGCAAAGTTAGAGAGTCTCGGAGCCTAACTTAAGCTATTTGCTAAAGGGATCTCTGATCCCTACAACATTCAAGTCGAAAAACTGAGTTAGAGAATATCGTATCCCAACTTAAGCTAGTTGCTTAAGGGATCTTGGATCTCTAAAGCATTCATATGAAAAAACTGTTAGAGGATCTCAGATCCCAACTTAAGCTAGTTACAGGAAGGCATTGAACCTCCTAATCACAATAAATGAGGGTAAAGGGAAGGGCTACAGGAAGGCATTGAACCTCATAATCATAATAAAATAAAGAAAAATCATACAAATAAGGCAAAAAAGTAAAGTAGAAGTGAAAGAAAAAGAGGACACTGTAATTACCAAGACCCTTGAAGGGCCAATTGTTCATACAAAACTGTAAGGACCCATAAAGGGCCATAAAGAAAATAACAAAAAGAAAGGAGAAATGAAAAAGCTTAAAATCTGAGGCCATCAGCCACATTATTCTCCACCACAGTGGTGGCAATTTGGTTGTTGACGTTCTTAGCTTTGTTTTTGGCCGCCGCAAGGTCAACGATTTGGCCATCAACGACCTCCCATAAATAATAGGTCCCTAGAAAGTTAGTGATCAAAGCGTAGAGGATGTAGACCTGAGCTAGAGTGTTCTTAAAAGACTCCTTGGTTGAATTCTACTAGTCTTTCATAAATTCCGTCTTCTCCTCTTCCTAAGCCAACTTTGCATTCTCGAACTCCACAACTTTTTTCTTAGCAACCTCTGCCTTGTCCTTCTAGTCGCCATCCTCCTTGGCCTTGGCCTTGAAATTCTTCATCTTGGTTTTGAATTTTTTGGCCTCAGTTTTCTAGCCTTTCGCCCTCAAACCCTCGTCCAGAACCTTTTAGTCTGTGACTTTCAATTCATCTTGGACCTCAATGAGACTCTTCTGCAGCTCCTCATTCTCGATTTATAGCTTTAAAACTTTATCCTGAGAAGTATCAAGATCGGCCTCCAACACGATGATCCTCTTCATGTCCATGACAAACGTCTCTATGTACCAAAAGATGCTAAACAACTGCATATTCAATTTCTCCACCTTCAGAAAGAGTTTGGGGGGAGAATATTATTGTAAGACCTCAATGTCCTCTTTGGTCTTGAAGAAGGTGTTCATATGACTATGGACATCAAAGGAGTTGCTTCAAATGCTGGACCTCAGAGTGCCGTTCACCGTGGTTAGGTCGAGGACATGAGTTTCCCCTGTAGAAGTTTTCACCATGATCTGCTGAGCACTAATGGCCATGGTTTTCTTTAATCGACACTTGCCTGCTTATTCTGGAGCCTTGCATTTGTAGAAGGGAGCAGTAGCGGCAGGGGCCAGCGATGTATAAGGGTCGAAGCTAGTGCTTTTGGTCCCTTCTTAGTTGTTAACAGTGTTACAGACCTTGAAGTCTATCTTGGTGGCCTCCAAATCAGTACCAATCACTCTAAGCATCTTTCTTAAAATTTGAGATGTCATTAAGGGTGCCATGTTATTTGCAAAGGAATGAAACAATGAAAACTAACATCAGAGATACATATAACAACAATAGAAAAAGCAAAATAAAAGCAAATGTTAAGTGTCAGGAAAACAGTGCATACGCAGGAGGGTTTCAACCTCCTTTGGATCCTAATCGATCAATTGGGAGCACTTGAAATTCTCATTATTCTCCGTCATGTCCATGAAGAACCTAAAGATCTCTTAGTCAGTCTCTAACATCCAGCTCCATATAACATCGAGTTGACTTCAACATATGAAATTCTGGTTCCTGATGCAGATTAAAAGTTGCAAATCCAAGTGCAAGTTGTTTCAAGTAATAAATTCTCAAGAGTTCGAGGTCAATCCACAGGGAATTGATGAAGAAAAATTCTTTGATGTAAAGTAAATATTTTGTCACAACAATAAAAGTGATAAAATTTGGTCACAAATAAAAAAGACTTACTTAAGTTAGGAGATCCACTCTTGGTAAATAAATTAAGGACAAGATTAATTCTTTTATAACTCAACTAGAATCCACACATAACGGAGTTTCTAATCGAAAAATATAACATTCAAAGTTCTTTAAAAGTTATATTAGTTATATTATGATTCTTTTAATTATCCACTAATGCCAACACTTGTAAATGGGTTCAAGCATTCATTGTGCCAATCTCTTGTCTACAATAAATCAAGATCTCCACTTTACAATGAGAGTTTCTAACACCAACACTTATAAATGAGTTCAAGCATTCATTGTGCCAATCTCTTGTCTACAACAAATCAAGAACTCGACTTTACAAGGAGGGTTTCTAAATTGATTGGAAATAAAATACAACAAATATAATAGCTACTTGATAATATATCATTTAAGCACAAGAGAGAAATCAATCTAACATTAACTTATTATCAAGAGTTTCACCATTTCACCAAGTAAAATGAAACTTAGTTACTTATAGACAAGAAGAAAAGAAAAGAGAAAACGAAGAAGAAGAACATAACTTCAATTTAGAACAAAAGAAAACTACAATAAGATAATTCACTACTAAAAATTTCTAAAATAGCGACGGAAACAAATCCGTGACTAATGGCGACAGAATTTGTCACGGATTTTCAATTGTAGAATTAGCGATGGAATTTAGCGACTGAATTAATTTCGTCGCTAATTATCGGTGACAAATTTCATCGCTGAATTAATTTATTTATTAAAAAATAAACGTTTAATTATATGAAATATACAGCGACAGAAATGTTTCGTCGCTGAGCTTTTTATATAAAAACATGTCAGTGTTATTATTAAAATGAAATATATAGCAATGGAACATTTCCGTCGCTAAATTATTTTTATATAAAAACATGAAAATATTGTCATGAGAACTGAAAGGGCAGGAATCAAAACCGGTACCTCAAGTTGAAATGATTGCCCCAGCTACCACTATGACATGCGTTCTTATACATATTTTACATATTTATAATTAAAGTAATACTTTATATTTTTCCCTCTCACTTCCGCCCTCTTTGTTCTCCTTGTAAAGTCAAAAATCCCAAAAAACTTCCTTGTCAATGGCGCCATCTTTGTCTCTTGCTCGCTGATATCTCTCTCTCTCTCTCTCCCTCTCTCGCTTCTGGTCTCTATCTTGCTGCTGCGTCTCCCCCTCTCTTGCCGCCGTCGTGTCTAGCCTTCTCTGGCCGCCTCTGCGTCTCGTCCTCTCTCGCCGCCCCTGCGTCTTCTAGTGATGATGGGTCTAGCTTTACACACTCTCACAGCTCGTATCTCATTCTCATCTCATCTCTCCACAAAATCGCTCACCAAACCCACTCATTGCACGAAAGTGACAGAACCAAGGAAGAGCAGCAGATTTTGGGGGTGATTTGGCCAAGTAATTTCAATTTCATTAGTGATTGATGTTTTCGTATTTCAATTTCTGGTGTTCTTGTTTCGTTAAGATTTTTTCTAATTTTTAATATTTCTTTTGCTTTGCTTTTGGGTTTCTTATTTCAATTCGGCCAAGGATCTTCGCGTCAGAAAACCTTGGTCGCGCGATTGCCTTCGTTGCATTTATCCACCATGGTTGGATCTTAATTCCCTCTTGTCTTAATCTTTTTTTACTTTTTCTTTCGTTCCTTCCCTTTTTCTCTCACTTTCTCTTTTCGATTCCTTTGCAGACTTCAAGAGAAGAAATGGCGGACGCAACAAGCATGGCCGTGACCATGTCAAATTCATTCGATGCCCCAACTACGGCAAATGCTGCCCCTAGGTATTTCACTTTTTCGCACCTCGTTTGTGCTTTCAAATTTGTGTCTAGCATTCGTGAATCCATAGTAAAGTTTTGGTCTTTAACAATGGGTTTGTGATTTTTCGTGAAAAAAAATATGAAAGGACAAATCAATCAAGCAGTTTCTGGTGAGGAATATAGTTAGAGATGTTCAGGAGGCCTGTGTCTATGAGCGCAATGTTCTTTACCTGATTTTTTTTTCATTTTTGTGGGATTCTCTTTTTTTATTATGAAATATTACATCTGTTCTGTTACTTAGTTGATTGGTTTTTGTTATTTGTAGAATACACTCTTCCAAAGCTGTATGTTAAGATGCAGTATTGTGTATCTTGTGCTATCCACTCTCATGTTGTGAGGGTTCGTTCTCGCATTGATAGGAGAGGAAGCGCGAGCCTCCTTAGTGCTTCATCAGGCGTAAGGTAACAATTTTACCATTTCACATTTTTCCTTTTTCATTGTGATTTGTGGGTGGGTCTTATTCTTTTTAAATTGTCTTTCTGCTATGTGTTAGTAACTGGATGGTAGTGTGGTCAAAATGGAATAATAACCTTTACTCATGTGGATATATATTAAACCTCGAGAATTTGATAGTAATGGAAAGATCTGCCATTGGATCCTAATATAATCTAATCTAATCTAAATTGTGTCTGTTCCATTATTGCATTTGACCTATATGATTGAGAACCTGATATACAAAGTTGTAATTTGGTTCTCTATCTTTTTCAATTGTGATATCAATCATACATTATTTTACAAACTGTTGAAAGGAACAATCCCTTTTCATGGGGTTTAAAAAGATTGTAGTCATTTGAGAATGTGAATGTGAAGGCATGTTATTGAATAGGATGGCTGTCTTCCTCTGCTAAAGCTATTATTTTTGTATTAAAACTCGAAGAGGAAATTTGATATTCCAATGAGTTGGTTTAATGGTTAAAAAAAAGATATTGCTGCTTTTGAATATATACAGGGAACTCACTTAATAGTTTGCTTGGGGAGAATGTGCTATATTTATATGAATAGACTTCTGATTCTATGCATATTAAATTGTTAGCAATGGTTGATCAGTAGTTGGTTTAGTAAGTGCATGTCCATGTGCACTTATCCTTTCAACGCCAGTTGCAACTTTTTGTGCTTATACAAAAGCAGCTACATCCGGTCTTCTCATCAAAGGGGGTGATTATCTTGAAACACTAGCAAAAATTAAGGTCATGGCTTTTGACAAAACGGGTACCATAACAAAGGGTGAATTTGTGGTGACAAATTTTCAATCTCTTTCAGATGACACGGATTTGAACACAGTGCTTTACTGGTGAGGACTGCCCCTCTTTTCCATATGATTTCTGGCTTATCACTGATTTAGCTTCAATCTGTGAAATTTTATGTTCTTCATTCAAATTGATTTTGCTTCAAATGGTGATTTCCAGCTAAATTGATTTTTATTAGTCACTTATTTTATTTTAATTAAAATTAAATTGTGTTATGATAGACACAGACAACGTGGTTGTACGAGTTGTCTTTTTCCTCCAATGTCCTTGCTTTGCTCAAGAGTTCAGTCTCATCTCCACCACCTGCATGTCTATTATTAGAGTTCATTTCCTTTGTGGGCCAGTTAGTCACAATTTTAGTTATTGCCTACACTGGGAAAAGATAACTGTTATGGAGGCGTAAATATAAATCAATACAGTCCAAAAAAAAATCATGGATTACTATTGACATCATTATGCTATTCGAAATTATTAGTCATTTTTAAGTATTATAAATTATGTAGGTAAGTTCTTTGTTTTTTGTTTTTTACGGTACATACGTTGGTTGTTTGTTTTTAAAAGCTCAAATAGAATAGAGAATATATCAATGTTTTAATTAGTAAGAAAGTGGGCCAATTAAGTTATGATGTAGCCCAATAAAATATTGGAGTTCTGAGAATTTTTTTTTTAGGTACAAGTGTTTTGAGAAATCTTAATGTTAAGTTGTTAACATATAAGGAATGAAAAAAGAGATATTTTTATAATAAAAATAAAATATATAATAAAAATACCACTTAAAATTTTCCTAAAGTTCATCCAATTAATTAGAAATTATCAATTTAACAGATATATAACTAAGTATATATTTGTCAAATTTATGATTTCTAATTTTATAAAAGAAAAATAAAATTTTAAAGTTAAATTGTCAAGAGTTTTACCTCTAAAATTAAATTTTAGTTGATATGTAAAGAGTATAAATAAGTAATTAGATGTGTCAACAAATTATCTTCGTTTATTGCTTCAATTATATTAGATTTTATTTGAGTTTTAAGTTTTCAATATTTTTATTCAGCATTCATTTTAATTATAGGACTTCATTTATTTATTGTATTTAAGTTTGTATTATTATGCTTGTTTGTGAATTTCTTAAATACACGTGTTTGTTTTCTTAGTAACTTTAAACAAAGTTGATTATAATAGTTCTTTACCACATGTACATAGATGGCAGATAACCATATAGGTAGAGGTAGAGGTAGAGGTAGAGATAGAGGTTGGGGTACCTCTCACACGACATTGGGAACTATTCACACAGCTTCGAGGTCGGGGTACCTCTCACACGGCATTGGGAGCTATTCACACAGCTTCACACATACAAGGGGAAGTGGATATCCACCAAAGTAAAAAATATTGTTGTAAGTATAAATGCTGCAATTAAATTTTAATATATGGTTAAGTCAATTTCCAAGCATAAATATTTATTAACAATTGATTTGTTAGGATGAGTACTAGAAACGTATCAGTGACAGGGACTCATAGTGGCCACCGAAAGAGGAGATTATTGACATTCACTCTGACAACAACATCTACTTGGATGTTGTTGTAGGTATTAGCATCAAGAAATGCATCTTTGGCTTGGGATTTGATGTTGCTTCTCATGCATCATCTTCCTCTGCATCTGCTCAAGGTTGTTCACAGTCGAAGATGGAAGCGATGAGGATTCTAGTTGTAAGTCTCAGTACGCAGATGATAGAACAAGAAAACTTAATCAACACAATTATACAGCATTTGAACGCATCTACTAGTGGCTCACAAGCTATAGGCAGCGGTCACAAGGATGATCCACTTGGTGATGGGGTTGGTGATGAGGAAGATGACATGGATGAGAATGACTATGATATTTTTTCTCCTTATATTTGATACATTGGCTTCATGTTTATTTTGATAATGAACTTGTATAACTTAATTTATATTTATATTGATATTTTGAATTATATTTTTATTTTGATATTTTGAAATGCTTTATGGTATGATATGATAATGATATTTTTAAATTTTAGAAATTTGTTGTATTTTGGGTTGGATTGTTGTAATGTTGTGTTATATACAAGTTTAAATTGTATAATTGGACTGCTAAAAAATTTTAAAAAAATAGTTTTAAAAATTTAGGTCATCAGTGACGGAAATATTTTCGTTGCTAAAAAGCATAGATTCATACTTCAATTTTAGCGATGGAATATTTTTCGTCGCTAAAATGGTAGCTAAATAATTTTTTTTAAATAATTAAAGTAACTTTGATTACGAATGTTAGCGACAGAATTGTATTAATTAGTCACAAAAAATTTTGTCGCTATTTAGGGACGGAATTATATTTCTGTCGCTAAAAAATTAGCCACCAAGGATTACGGGATGAAAATTTTTCTGTGACAAATTCCGTGACTAATCATTATAGTGACGGAATTTAATGAATCAGTGACGAAATTTTTTCGTCGCTATTTAAGAAATTTTTAGTAGTGATTAAATAACAAAATAGTATGATCTTGATATCTAACACCTAGCCTTCTAAATGATCAGCTAAGGCTCCCTTTTATAGAGGATTAGGGATACAAAATGACAAGGGGGCTGAGTCATGGGTGAGTGGATGAGTGGAAAATGAGTGAAAAATGTCAAATGACTTTTGATGAGTGAACAATTATAGAGATTCTTTGTCTCCAAAATCATTCAGTTCTGAAGTCATTGCATTCATCATTTTTTCACTAAGTGGTCTTATGAAAGTTGTAGGCCTAGATCTTAGCTTTCAAATGTCGTTGGTTTGAGCCCAAAATCATTCCTACAACTCAAGATATGGTCTGATTACTGCATGCTGCTCAGGCCTAGTGACAGCTCCTCTATTCTGACTTCCAAGCCCAATATGACCTCCAAGGAGTCTAATCTGGGTTTTATGTAAAGTTGTAGATTTGGATCTTAACTATCAACCATCAAAATTCAGCTCATTTGACATCTTATAGCCCGAGTTATATTATGAACAGTATGCATAGGTCAAGCTGTCAGGATTAACACTCTAGTTCTTGTTTCAACTCCAATTTGAGTTATCCAAATGTGTGATTAGGCATTTGAGGTCTCACGAAAGTTGTAGAGCTCTCTCTTATCTTTCAAATGTCACTAAAATCACCTCAAAAGACCACGTACAGCCTAAGATATGCCTAAATACAGAAATAGTGTAAGACGTAAATCATGCTAAAATATTCAATTAAATCCAATTTGAGTCCAAACTTACAAAACATAACCAAACTCAATCAATTAAGTACATGGAGAGTGTAAATGACTAAAAATAAGGGTTTATTAATGTATTAAATATGTGATTATCAAATTCTCCCACACTCAACTTTTTGCACTCCTAGGCAAAGCACACAACACAAAAATAAAAAAAAATGAAAGAGACTCAAAAGTTAAACACTCTAAAAGACTCAATTTCTAATAATATTTAAGAATGAAGAGCAACCAATCATTCAAGTAATCAAAACATTTATGAGATAACGTTTCTTCACATCTCAAATCAACAAGTAAAGAAATTTTAATTGAAAAGCATGAGTCAAGAATGATAGATCTTCATAAGATTTGCTCTCAATCCCTCAAGTGTTTAAAAGGTAGGTATTTCACTCAATTCAACCCATGAAAATTGAACTACCATAAGCTTGCTTATCTTCTACTTCTCCACTACTCATAACACACTTATACACAAATCATGAGGACTTTATTCAAGGTTGTAATGGGGTCAAGGTAAAGGAGAAGGCAATATGGATATGACAAGTTAAATACAAAAGAAAATAAAAGAGCATGAAAGTTCATCCTAACTCCACCTAATACAAATTCCCTTTACATATTCTTTTTCTTTCCTTTATTGCCTTGTTGGCCCTTATTTACACATTTTTTTATTTTTTTTTGAAGTAGAACATAATATATACATTTTTTTAATTAAACATTTTTTTCACCAACCATTTTGTACATACACCCTCACACTTGTTCAAGAACTCATCCAATGACAAAGCTAATGTTTTCTTATTCCCTAAGGTCGGATAAGAACATAATTTTTCATTTAGGACACATAATGAGCTAGAAATAAGGAATGATCAAATAAGCTCAAAGGGGGTACACAAGAAAAAATATGCAAGGTTGGCTATATAGTTAAAGTAGCTATATAAAAAAAATACATCAATCATATTTATGTATGCATATGAAAATGTAGTCTGTAAAAAAGAATCAAAGCAAGTTCTAGAGTAACAATTCCATGAGTGAAATTCACACAAGAAAGAAGAGAATGGTACAAATGTTCAATCCATTCATCAATAGGCTCAAAATCTCACAAGACATATATCCATCACTCTCAGTCCACCAATTTCAACATTCATAACCAAGCATATTATTTTTAAGAAATAAGACAATTTGCTCAATCATGCAAATTTCTCTGAATTTGAATTGCTACTTCCACACAAACTAGTTGTCTACCCTAATTACTCCTTACTTTGCCACCAATTTTGATGCGTTTTAAGAGCAAATTTTCCTCAAGGGCATAATTTACTTCTTACTCTACCATCCTTAATTAGTTTTGCTGTTAGTAAGTTGCTGATAAATATATAAACACAACAAACATATTAATAAACACACTTCCTAATTTATTTATTTTTGGTTTTTTTTAGATTTTTTCTTGTAATATTTTTTTTACACAACTATCCTTCCCCCAACCAGATCACAACATTATCCTCAATGTCAAAATATAGATAGGGAAAGGATAGAAGATATTACCTGTTGTTGTAATTATTAAAAGAGAAACCTGACACAAATTTAAATAGCAACAAAGTACAATAAATAACACCAAAGCTTGTAATTATTTAAATAGTTAGAGTGTCTGATCTGACTTGCTTTTCATACTGCTTCCCTCATCGCTTCCTTCTGAATAATCTATCTGAGCTGTTACTGGATCAGGTTCATAAACAAAAACTTCTAATTTATCAATCAACTCATCAACAGTGGAAGCAAAGATAAGGAGTCGTCTTGCCGAAGATGTGATAAATTTCTGTTCCACAGCATGGTCAACAAAAGATAACAAATTATCAAAGAAATTATTAACATTCAACAAACCTATGGGTTTATGGTGGATGTTTAGTTGGGCACAAGAGATAATTTGAAAAACTTTTTCTAAAGTACCAGGTAAGGCTATGAATGCATCAGAGTTTTCAAGCATTGTCCTCATTCGTCCATGCATAGATGATACTTGAATTTTCAGTCCAATTATCTTTCCAATGATGTTCCTTCGAGTTAAAAGTTCAGGAATGATACCTAAAACTTGACCACCTCTTGCAAATGCAGAAAATGATACAACCCCCATTAACCCAACAAAGATGCAAAAATCTGAAACCCGCAATGTCCAAGATCCAGAGCGCCCCATCCCAGGGCGCTGAGAGACCCTTCTAATAAAAGAGATGATCAAGCTCAGATGCCTCATACGCTTTGGCAACCGCGGGTTACTTCTCACTAATAACCAAAGTGGGACGCTTCTACCTGTCCATCAACTCCATAATGCCTAGATGGTGAACATTGGGTTGTGGAGTGTGGTTCTCTACAGAGCATGACACATGAACCTTATTTATGGACTGACATGCGATGGTCCACTCGAGTCAATGACGGGTCTGCCACTGGCGTGGGCTCCTAATCTAATTAAAGACCAAGTACAACCGAAGTTTTGCCCTTTTTTTATTCTTTTTTTTTTTTTTTTTTTTTTTTTTTTTCTTTTTTTTTTTTTTAAGAAATGTACAAGATAATATATACAAGTTGTTGTGATTGTGGCTCACATCTTCCTCTGGTTTCACGTTCAGAAACGGCTTAAACGCCTTCTATGAGTCGATGATAAGCTTCCCATCCAATTTTCTTATAAATTGGCAAATAAGTTCTTTTTGAGTCAGATTCCCAAGATTGTAACGCTCTTACTCATCCCTGAAAAGATTCCACAAACTAAGAAGTTCACGCTGCATATATCCATAAGAATGCGTCTCAAGAGTCAATAAGATATTATCTAATGACTTCTTACTCAGTCCATTCTTAATGAAGAAAATTTTATCTTCTCTGTTTACGGAAACCATTCCCAAAGAACGACATCGCGTGTTACAATTCCATCGTGTACACTTGTAACAAACTTTTATTCTTTTTGCTCTTCTCTTTTTAGAATAAGAACTTTTACCGAGACCCGGCATGTATGGGACAAATGAATCTGAAGATTCACCAGCTAAACGAACCTTTGCTTTGATTATCCAGTGTATATCTTCTGGGATGCCCTTGTACATTAACAGTCTCAGTCTTTCACACCTAGCTTTGTAGATATTGGTTAGAGCATTTTTAAGAACAGAAGGGAAATGCTTTCTTAGATTTGAAAGAATGATATCCATTTCAAAGGAGAAGGAATCAGTTATTATGGAAACTGAAAAATAAACCGACTTGAGAGTCACGGAGTACCGTTATCCGCCACTTAACTGGGAACAAAAAGAACTGCAAAAAGAAAGAAACAAAATTAAAATAAATTCTACTCATAACAAGGATTAGAAAGGGAGATGGATTCTACCTCAACAACTTGATGTTCCAAAAATGATTTGAGTCTTTGTCCATTGACCTTAAATACATTACCATTCCTAAGATTCTCAATGTCTATGGCCCCATGAGGATACACATGTTTGACAATATAAGGATCAATCCACCTAGATCTCAATTTTCCAGGGAATAGGTGAAGATGAGAATTATAAAGCAGAACTTTTTGACTAATTTCAAAAGATTTTCTCAAAATTGATTTGTCATGAAAAGTTTTTGTTCTAGCTTTATAAATCTATGAGTTTTCATATGTATCATTTCTCAATTCCTCAAGTTCATTCAATTACAATTTGCGTAACTTGGAAGCATCATCAAGATTTGAGTTGAAAGCTTTAATGGCCCAAAATGCTTTATGCTCCAATTCTACAGGTAAGTGACAAGGTTTTTCATAGACTAACCAATAGGGTGACATGCCTAAATATGTTTTGAAAGCAGTACGGTAAGCCCAAAGTGCATCATTCAATCTTAAAGACCAATCTTTACGATTTGGGTTAACTATTTTTTTTTAAAATTTGTTTAATCTCCCTATTTATTAATTCTACTTGTACACTTGTCTGAGGGTGATAAGGGGTAGCAATTTTGTGTGTGATGCCATATTTCTTTATTAAAGATTTAAATGGTTTATTACAAAAATATTTTCCCCCATCACTGATGATAGCTCGAGGGATTTCAAATCGACTCAAAACATTTTCTTTTAAAAATTTCAGAATAGTTTTGTGATCATTATGTCAACATGGAATCGTCTCAATCCATTTTGAGACATAATCAACTGTAACTAAAATATACATAAATCCAAATGATGATGGAAATGGACCCATGAAATCAATTCCCCAATAATAAAAAATTTCAATGACAATGATAGGGTTCAAAGGCATTATGTCTCGTTTAGAAATGGAACCTAATTTCTGACAACTTTTACAATTTTTTGCAAAAAATATAGCTGTCCTTAAATAATGTGGGCCAATAAAATTCACACTGCAAGATTTTTATAACTGTGTTCTTTGAAGAAAAATGACCCCCACATGTTTCTGAATGACAAAATTTAATGATACTACGTACCTTATTGTCAGGTACACATCTCCAAAAAATTTGGTCAGGGTAATATTTGAACAAATATGGGTCATCCCAATAGAAAATTTTCACCTCAATCAAAAACTTTTTTCTGTCTTGGTGTGTCCATTGAGGTGGCATCTTACCTGTTGTAAGCCTGGACAAATGATTTGTAACAACATTTTTTGCTCTTTTCTTGTCTTTTATTGTGATATTGAATTCTTGAAGTAACAAGATCCACTGTATCAACCTAGGTTTGGCATCCACTGGAAAGCTTTGTTCTTCTCCCAAAAATATGTACTTCAACCCAGCAGGTAATGGCTTTAATTCCAGTGTGGGTACTTCTTCATGAGTATCATCATTCATGGGTTTGAGCTCTTCGAATCTCAGCTTTCATCCTTTGTATTCTATTACCTGTGTACAGTCAAGCAAAGAGCATATTTCAAAAATATCATCATCTAATTGTGTAGTTGAATCAAATAAATTAATTAAACAAATTTCTAAGGGGTCAGAAGAGCTCCTGATTTGAAGATGATAATCTATAATGGTCTCAATCCCTTTAATTTCTTCCTTTCCATCATAAACTTCTTCGTGTTGCTTGCATATGTTGAAAACATTAAGCTCTAATGTCATATTTCCAAATGTTAGCTTCACCACTCCATTTCTATAATTTATCAAAGCATTAGATGTTGCTAAAAATAGGCGACCTAAAATAATAGGAATTGACTTGCTACTATTTTCCATAGGTTCAGTTTCCAAGATAATAAAATCCACAGGATATATGAATTTATCAACTTGTACTAACACATCTTCCACTATTCCTTTTGAAATTTTAATTAATCTATCTGCAAGTACAAGAGTTACAGAAGTTAGTTTTAACTCACTCAGGTTGAGTTGCTGATAAACTGAATATGGAAACAAATTAACACTAGTACCAAGATCAAGTAAAGCTCGTTCAATTTTATGTTCACTAATAATGCATGAAACTGTAGGACAACCAGGGTCTTTATATTTCAACACATTATTATTCTGAATAATGGAGCTTACCTGTTCAATCAAAAATGTATTTTCTTTTCACATTATGTTTCCTTTTAATAGTGCACAAGTCTTTCAAAAATTTGACATAACAAAGAATTTGTTTGATAGCATCTAACAGAGGAATATTGACCTTTACTTGTTTAAGGATTTCAAAAATGTCAATGTTATATGGCTCCTTTTGGCTAGATGGCTTATCAACTTCTTCCTTATCTTTGGAACTTGATTCATCATTTTTCTCACAAAGTTTAGGAATTTGTTTTTCAACAACCTTTTCACTCCTAAGAGTTATCACTGACTGAACTTGATCTATTTATTGGCTTTCTGAACTACCCTCATTTAGGCTATATTGACCTTGGGATTCAGTTGAGGTTGAGAGGGAAACTTTCCTTTCTTATGAATGGTGAGTGCAGAAGAAAGTTTAGCAAGAGTGTCTTTTATATCAATCATGGCTTGAGTGTTTTAGTTATTAATGGCCTCTTGCTTTTCCATGAATGCATGCAATGTTGTTTCAAGGTTTTTCCTATATGGTGGGATATAGGGTGCATATCCTTGAGAATTTTGAGAGTCCTGTTGTGCCTAGGGAGTTGGTGGTTGCATAAATTGTGCTTGATTGTTGGTCCTCCAACTGAAGTTCGGGTGATTTCTCCATCTCGGATTGTATGTATCTGAAAAAGAAGAAGTGAATGGCTTTATAAAATTGTTCATTGCATTTACTTGCTCATGCATAACTTCTTTAAAAATAGAAATTTTTGGACATTCATTTGTTGAGTGTCTCAATTTATCACAAATGCTACAAATTTCTTCATTTTGCATAGATTTGATTTCTTTTACTTTTCCTAATTCCATGGCTTCAACCTTTCTAACCAAACTAGTAAACCTAGCATTTAAACCTTCTTCTTGACTAAGATGATATTTTCCTTTACTAGCATATGCAAGGTTATATCTAATTGAATTTTCAGAAGGATTAGTACCATGCCAAGATTGAGAATTTTTAGCCAAATGGTCTAAATAGTTTAAAGCTTCTTCAGGTTCTTTATCAAGAAACTCACCGTTGCACATTGTTTACACAAATTGTTTAATTTCGGGTGTTAACCCTTCATAAAAAAAGCTTATAGTACGCCATTTTTCAAAACCATGATGTAGACAAGAATTCAACAAATCTTTAAAATGTTCCCAACTTTAAAAATATGCTTCATTTGAATTTTGGAAAAAAAATTAGATTTGTCTTTTCAAAGTATTGGTTTTATATGTTAGAAAAAATTTCTTTAAAAACTCACATTACATTTCTTGCCATGTGCTAATTGATCTTGGTTTCAAAATGTTAAGCTAAGTTTTTGCTTTATCTTTTAAAAAGAAAGAAACAATTTAAGCTTACCAACCTCTTCAGTGCAAGTTTGATCATTAAAAGTGGTACATACTTCCTCAAATTCTTTTAGATGTAAATATGAGTTTTCAGATTCTAAACCATAAAAATTAGGAAGTAAAGAAATCATACCTGACTTGAATCTAAAATTGTTAGCATTGAGTGGAAAGATAAAACATGATGGACTAGAATTTTGAGATGGTTGCAAATACTCACGCATGGTTCGCAATCGCTGATTTTCATGTTCATCATGCACACTTTCATTTTTAGTCATTCTGTTTGATGTGTGTGATTGTAATTCAGATAAATCAATATATAAAGTATTAGGATTAATTCTAATCGAACGACCAGAATTTAAATTACGATACCATTTAAGCATAAGCAAGTAACTTAAAATAGAAAAGAAAATGTATAAGTAGGCAGTATAAACCTCTCATTAAATATTAACAAGGATGAGGTATAAACCAGTCACCAAATAAATATTAACAAAGGTGTGGTATAAACTAACCACCAAATAAGTTAATAAGCAGATAAATTAAAAATTAGTATGTTGATAAAGTAAAATGTTAGATAGTTAGTAGTGAGTTAGATAATTAGTAAGTTAGTAAACAAGAAAATTAAAAGGTTAGTAGGTTAGTAAATTAGAAAGTTAAAAATAAAATACAGAAAAAAAAATACAAGAAGTAAATTACGAATTTAAAGTGCAGAAAGTAAAATATAAAAAATAAATGGGAGAGTTTCTCCCACTAAATTAGTACGTTAGTAAGTACAAAGAAAAAAAAATTTTAAAGAGTAGAGAAAAAATATATATATATATATATATACAAGATCCACAGGAAAAAATATATAAAGATATATATAAAAAATATTTACACCATAAATTTGTTCTTCAAATCAAGTCCCCGGTAACGGCGCCAAAAACTTGATGCAGATTAAAAGTTACAAACTCAAGTGCAGGTTGTTTCAAGTAATAAATTCTCAGGAGTCTGAAGTCGATCCACAAGGAACTGATGAAGATGTAAACACAACAAACATATTAACAAACACACTTCCTATTTTTTTTATTTTTTATTTATATAAAAGTGATAAAACTTAGTCACATTTTCCAAATCAAAACAAGATAGGTAAAGGATAAGAGATTACTCTTGTAAATAAATTAAGGACAAGATTAAACTTTTATTACTCAATTAAATAAAACATAAACAAAGGTTCAAATCGAAAATACAAACCAAAGATAAAGGAAAATTATAGATGAAATGTTATATTATATTCCTTTAATTCTCCATTAACGCCGAACAATCTATCTAAACTATTACTGAGTTCAAGTTCATAAACAAAGCTTGTAATTTATCAATTAATTCAAATCAAGATCTCCACTATACAAGAGAGTTTCTTAACACCAATAGTTGTATAAATGGGTTCAAGTATTCATTGTGTCAAAAGATAACAAATTATCTACAAGAAATTAATAACATTCAACAAACCTATGAGGGTTTTAAATGGTGATTAGAAACAAAGACAATAATATAAAAACTACTTGATAATATATCATTTAAACCAAGTAAAGAAATTAATCAAATCTTAACTTATTCTAAAGCATTGTCCTCCTTCACCAAGCAAAATGAAACTTAGCCCAATTTCTTTCAATGATGTACAAGAAGAAAGGAAGTTAAAAAGAAGAATGACACATAACTGATCAATTTAGATAAAAGAAAATTACAACAAGAAAATCAAACCCCAATTAAGCATGATCTACCTGATATCTAACACTAGTTCCTTCCAAATGATCTACCAAGGCTTCCTTTTATAAATCTAAATCATTCTCAAATGATCCCACAAAATACTGAGTATTGATAAATTTGGATGAGTGAAGAAGAGTGAAAAATACCAAATGACTTTTTCTGGAAAATTTACATTCTTTGTCTTTGAAATGATTATAGCTCTCAAGAAAGTGAAGAAAATGGAGTGTTTAAATAGGGAAGAGAATAGAAAAAGTAATAATAGCTCTTATATGGGTAGGTTGGCTGTTGTCAGAAAAATTTGAATTTAAGGAAAAAAATTATTTTTTTTAATTTTAAAATTTTTTTTTTAGACTTCAAGAAAACTATCAGGATAAAGAAGTCCGAAAATCTAGATTTTGGTTCTCATGAAAGGATATTTGGATCTTAAATCAAAATACAAAAAATCAAACAAAGATAAAATAAAAACAACAAATGATGGTATACCTATATTATGTACAATTTTCATGCATATCTTTATACTTTGCTATGATTAACACTCTAGTTCTTGCTTAGCCAACTCTAATTTGAGTGATCCAAATGTGTGTATTTTGGATTGAGGTCTTCATGAACTCAATTAAAGTACTAAATCTTTTAAATGCCACCACCACCAATCACCTCAAAAGTGATAAGGTTCTAAGAGTTACAAATGGCATTAAATATTTCAAGTAATAAATTCTCGGGAGGCATTCGATCACGCGAGGAATGCAAGCAAGATGCTTTATTTGACGTAAAGAAAATATTTTGTCACAACAATAAAAGTAATAAATCTTAATCACAAATAAAAAAGATTCACTTGGGTTAGGAGATCTACTCTTGGAAAATAAAATAAGGACAAGATTAACCCTAACCCTTAGGGAATTGATATGAGGCCCTAACGTTAAGTGTTCTCCATTTGATTTGAAGCCTTAAGGTTAAGGGCTCTCCATTTGATTTGAAGCCCTAAGGTTAGGGGCTCTCCATCCAGTTAAGGATAGAGTACACAAAAGTTCGCCATTCTTTCTTTTTTTTATTATTTTTTTTTTTTTTTTTTTCTTTTTTTTTTTTCTTTTTTTTTTTTTTCTTTTCTTTTTTTTTTTTTTTTTTATTTTTTTAAGAAATGTACAAGATAATATATACAAGTTGTTGTGATTGTGGCTCACATCTTTCTCTGATTTCATGTCTAGAAACGGCTTAAATGCCTTTTATGAGTCGAAGATAAGCTTCCGATCTAATTTTCTTATAAATTGGCAAACAGGGTCTTTTTGAGTCAGATTCCCAAGACTGTAACTTTCTTACTCGTCCCTGAAAAGATTCCACAAACTAAGAAGTTCACGCTACACATATCCACAAGAATGCATCTCAAGAGGCAATAAGATATTATCTAATGACTCCTTACTCAGTCCATTCTTAATGAAGAAAATTTTATCTTCTCTGTTTACGAAAACCATTCCCAAAGAATGACATCGCATATTACAATTCCATCGCGCACATTTGTAACAAACTTTCATTCTTTTTGCTCTTCTCCATTTTGAATATGAACTTTTATTGAGACCCGACATGTATGAGACAAATGAATCTGAAGATTTACCAGCTAAACGAACATTTGCTTCGATTATCCAACGTATATCTTCTGGGATGCCTTTGTACATTAACAGTCTCAGTCTTTCACATCTAACTTCATAGATTTTTGTTAGAGCATTTAGAGGGAGATAAGGGAAATATTTTCTTAGATTTGAGAGAATGACATCTATTTTAAAAGGAGAAGAAATCAGTTATTATAGGAAATTAAAAAATAAACCGACTTGAGAGTCACAGAGTACCGTCATCCACCACTTAACCGCGAACACAAAGAACTGCAAAAAGAAAAACAAAATTAAAATAAATTCTACTCATAACAAGGATTAGAAAGGGATATGGATTCTATCTCAACAACTTGATGTTCCAAAAATGGTTTGAGTCTTTGTTTATTGACCTTAAATACATTACCATTCCTAGGATTCTCAATGTCTATGGCCCCATGAGGATACACATGTTTGACAATAAAAGGACCAGTCCACCTAGATCTCAATTTTGCAAGAAATAGGTGAAGACGAGAGTTATAAAGTAGAACTTTTTGACCAATTTCAAAAAAATTTCTTAAAATTGATTTGTTATGAAAAACTTTTGTTCTAACTTTATAAATCTTTGAGTTTTCATGTGCATCATTTCTCAATTCCTCAAGTTCATTCAATTGCAATTTGTGTAACTTAGAAGCATCATCAAGATTTGAATTGAAAACTTTAATGGCCTAAAATGATTTATGCTCTAATTCTACAGGCAAGTGACAAGGTTTTCCATAGACTAACCGATAGGGTGACATGCCTAAAGATGTTTTGAAAGTAGTACGGTAAGCTCAAAGTGCATCATTTAATCTTAAAGACCAATCTTTACGATTTGGGTTAACCATTTTTTTCAAAATTTTTTTAATCTCCCTATTTGCTAATTTTACTTGTCCATTTATCTGAGGGTGATAAGGGGTAGCAGTTTTGTGTGTGATGTCATATTTCTTCATTAAAGATTCAAATGGTTTATTACAAAAATATTTTCCTCTATCACTGATGATAGCTCGAGGGATTCCAAATCGACTCAAAACATTTTCTTTTAAAAATTTAAGAACAGTTTTGTGATCATTGTGTTAACATGGAATCGCCTTAATCCATTTTGAAACATAATCAACTGCAACCAAAATATACACAAATCCAAATGATGATGGAAATGGACCCATGAAATCAATTCACTAATAATCAAAAATTTCAATGACAATGATAGGGTTCAAAGGCATCATGTCTCTTTTAGAAATGGAACCCAATTTTTGACAACTTTCACAACTTTTACAAAAAAATATAGTTGTCCTTAAATAATGTGGGCCAATAAAATCCACACTGTAAGATTTTCACAGCTATTTTCTTTGATGAAAAATGACCTCCACATGCTTCTGAATGACAAAATTTAATGATACTACTTACCTCATTGTCGGGTACACATCTCTAAAAAATTTGGTCAGGACAATATTTAAGCAAATATAGGTCATCCCAATAGAAATTTTTCACCTCAATCAAAAACTTTTTTCTATCTTGGTGCGTCCATTGAGGCGGCATCTTACATGTTACAAGAAAATTGACAATGTTAGCAAACCAAGGCATGAAATTGATAGAAAATAAAAATTCATCAGGAAAAGAATCATTGATAAGTGTGTTATCAAAAGATGAGCCTGTTGTAAGTCTAGACAAATTATCTGCAACAATATTTTTGGCTCATTTCTTGTCTTTTATTGTGATGTTGAATTCTTGAAGCAACAAGACCCACCGTATCAACCTAGGTTTGGCATCCTGCTTAGACATTAAATATCTAACAGCAACATGATCAGTGAAAACAACAGTGAAAGAACTAATTAAATAAGCTCAAAATTTGTCTAATGCAAAAATTATAGCAAGTAGTTCTTTTTCAGTATTGGTGTAATTCATTTGTGCACTATTCAAAGTTTGACTTGCGTAATAAATTACATGAGGCTTACCTTCCTTTTTTTGGCCTAAAACAGTGCCAACAGCAAAATCACTAGCATCACACATCAACTCAAAAGGCAAAGACAAGTCAGGGGATTGCATGATAGGAGCAGATGTCAAAAGACCAATTAATTTTTCAAAAGATTTTTGACAATCTTGGGTCCAATCAAATGGTGCATCTTTTGTTAGAAGATTACATAATGGTCTAGATATTGCACTAAAGTCCTTTACGAATCTTCTGTAAAATCCTGCATGTCCTAAAATGGAACGAACTTCTCTGACTGTTTTTGGGGAAGACAAATGAACAATTAATTCAACTTTGGCCTTATCAACTTCAGTTCGTTTAGAAGATATCACATGACCTAACACTATTCCTGAAGTAACCATGTAATGACATTTTTTTCAATTTAACACAAATTCTTTTTCTTCACATCCTTTAAGAACTTTTTCCAAATTATCAAGACAATTTGCAAAAGAATTTCTAAAAATTGTCAAGTTATCCATGAAAACCTCTAAATAATGCTCAATCATGTCACTAAAAATACTTAGCATGCATCTTTGAAAAGTTGTCAGAGCATTACAAAGACCAAAAGACATTCTTCTATATGCAAAAGTGCCAAAGGGGCAAGTAAAAGTGGTCTTTTCTTGATCCTCTAATGCAATTGATATTTGATTATACCCTGAATAACCATCAAGAAAACAATAGTAGGGAAGTCCTGCTACTCTTTCCAAAATTTGATCAAGAAAAGGCAAGAGAAAATGATCTTTCCTAGTAGCTGCGTTCAATTTTCTGAAATCAATACACATATGCCAACAAGATGAGACTCGGGTAGGTATTAATTCACCTTTTTCATTTTCAACCACTGTTATTCCAGATTTCTTGGGCACAACTTGTGTAGGGCTTACCCACTGGCCATCAGAGATAGGATAAATAATTTTAACATTAAGTAATTTAAGAACTTCAGCTCTAACTACCTCTTTCATTTGTGGATTTAATCTTCTTTGAGGTTGTTGAGATATTTTAGCATTATCCTCTAAATGTATTCTATGTGTACAAATTAATGGATTAATGCCTTTTATATCCTTTAATGTCCATCCAATTACACTTTTATGCATTTTAAGTACTTCTATCAGCATACCTTTTTGTTCTTTGGTCATGGATGAGGAAATTACCACTGGAAAGCTTTGTTCTTCTCCCAAAAATGTGTACTTCAACCCAGCGGGTAATGGCTTTCGTTCTAGTATTAGTACTTCTTCATGGGTATCATCATTCATGGTTTTTAGCTCTTCGAATCTCGGCTTCCATCCTTTGTATTCCATTATCTATGTACAGTCAAGTAAAGAGCATATTTCAGAAACATCATCATCTAATTGTGTACCTGAATCAAATGAATTAATTAAACAAATTTCTAATGGGTTAGAAGAACTCCTGATTTGAAGATGATCATCTATAATGGCCTCAATCCCTTCAATTTCTTCTTTTCCATCATAAACTTTCTTCCTTTCCATCATAAACTTCTTGTGGTTGCTTGCACATATTGAAAACATTAAGCTCTAGTGCCATATTTCCAAATGTTAATTTCACCACTCCATTTCTGCAATTTATTAAAGTATTATATGTTGCTAAAAATGGGTGACCTAAAATAACAGAAATTGACTTGCTACTATTTTCCATAGGTTCAGTTTCCAAGACAATAAAATCCGCAGGATATATGAATTTATCAGCTTGTACTAACACATCTTCCACTATTCCTTTTAAAATTTTAATTGATCTATTAGCAAGTAGAAGAGTTATAGAAGTTGATTTTAACTCACCCAGATTGAGTTGCTGATAAACTGAATATGGAAGCAAATTAACACTAGCACCAAGATCAAGTAAAGCTCGTTCAATTTTATGTTCACCAATAATGCATGAAACTGTAGGACAACTAGGGTCTTTATATTTCAATGCATTATTATTCTGAATAATGAAACTTACCTGTTTAGTCAAAAAAATATTCTTTTTCACATTATGTTTCCTTTTAACAGTGCACAAGTTTTTTAGAAATTTGGCATAACAAGGAATCTATTTGATAGCATCTAACAGAGGAATATTGACATTCACTTGTTTAAGGTTTTCAAAAATGTCACTGTTATGGTTCACTTTACTTAAATTGTTTATACTTGAGCAAATGGGGGTGAAGGCGAGGGCATCGTCTCCTTTCGGCTAGGTGGCTTATCAACTCCTTCCTCATCTTTGGGACTTGACTCATCATTTTTTTCACAGGGGTCAGGAATTTGTTTTTCAGAAACCTTTCCACTCCTAAGAGCTATCACTGACTTGACTTGATCTATTTGTTGGCTTTCTGAATTACCCTCATTTAAGCTATACTGACTCTTGGGATTTGGTTGAGGTTGAGAGCGAAATTTTCCTTTCTCGTGAATGGCAAGTGCAAAAGAAAGTTTAGCAAGAGTGTCTTTTATATCAATCATGGCTTGAGTGTTTTGGTTATTAATGACCTCTTGCTTTTCCATGAATGCATGTAATGTTTCCTCAAGGTTTTTCCTATATGGTGGGATATAAGGTGCATATCCTTGAGAATTTTGTGAATCCTGCTGTGCCTGAGAAGGTGGTGGTTGCATGAATTGTGCCTGATTGTTAGTCCTCCAACTGAAGTTTGAGTGATTTCTCTATCCCGGATTATATGTATTTGAAAAAGAAGAAATGAATGGCTTTTTAAAATTATTCACCGCATTTACTTGCTCATGCACAACTTCTTTAAAAATAGAAATTTTTGGACATTCATTTGTTGAGTGTCCCAATTCATTACAAATGTTACAAATTTCTTCATTTTGCACAGATTTGATTTCTTTTACTTTTCTTGATTCCATAACTTCAACCTTTCTAGCCAAACTAGCAAACCTAACATTTAGATTTTCTTCTTGACTAAGATGATATTTTCCTTTACTAGCATTTGCAAGGTCATATCTAATTGAATTTTCAGAAGAATTAGTATCATGCCAAGATTGATAATTTTTAGCCAAATAGTCTAAATAGTCTAAAGCTTCTTCAAGTTCTTTATCAAGAAACTCACCATTGCACATTATTTCCATAAATTAGTTAGTTTCAGGTGTTAACCCTTCATAAAAGAAGCTTATAGTGCACCATTTTTCAAAACCATGATATGGGCAAGTATTCAACAAATTTTTAAAATGTTCCCAACTTTGAAAATATGCTTCATTTGAGTTTTGGAAAAAAATTTGGATTTATCTTTTCAAAGCATTAGTTTTATATGTTGGAAAAAATTTCTTTAAAAACTCACATTGTATTTCTTGTCATGTGCCAATTGATCTTGGTTTCAAAGCGTTAAGCCAAGTTTTTGCTTTATCTTTCAAAGAAAAAGAAAACAATTTAAGCTTAACAACCTCTTCAGTGCAAGTTTGATCATTAAAAATAGTACATACTTCCTCAAATTCTTTTAGATGTGAATATGGGCTTTCAGATTCTAAACCATAGAAATTAGGAAGTAAAGAAATCATACATGACTTGAATCTAAAATTGTTAGCAGTGAGTGGTAAGATAAAACATGATGGACTAGAATTTCGAGATGGTTACAAATACTCACACATGGTTCGCAATGGTTGATTTTCATGTTCATTATGTACACTTTCATTTTCAGTCATTGTGTTTAATGTGTGTGATTGTGATTCAGACAAATCAATATGTAAAGTACTAGGATTAACTTTAACCAAACGACCAGAATTTGAATCACGATACCAATTAAGCATAATAAGTAACTTAAAATATAAAATAAAATGTACAAGTTAGCGGTATAAATTGTCTATTAAATATTAACAAAGATGTGGTATAAACCAGTTACCAAATATATATTAACAAATGTGTAGTATAAATCAACCACTAAATATATATTAACACTTAGTAAGTAAATATTAACAAAAGTGTAGTATAAACCAACCACCAAATAAGTTAATAAGTAGAAAAATTAAAAAGTTAGTATGCAAGTAAATTAAAATGTTAGAAGCAAGTAAAGTAAAAAGTTAGATAGCTGATAAGTAAAAAGTTAGATAGCTAATAAAGTAAAAAGTTAGATAGTTAATAAGTTAGTAAGCAAGAAAATTAAAAAGGTTAGTAAGTTAGTAAGTTAGAAAGTTAGAAATAAAATACAAAAAGTAAAGTATAGAAAATAAAGTGCTGAGAAAATAAAGTACTGAGAAAGTAAAATATAAAAAATAAAAGGAGATTTTTCTCCACTAAGTTAGTATGTTAGCAAGTACAAAGAAAAAAAAAATAAAAGAGTAGGAAAATATATATATATATATACAAGATCCACAAGAAAAAAGTATAAATATATATATACAAAATATTTACATCATAAATTTATTCTTCAAATCAAGTTCCTGGCAACGGCGCTTAAAACTTGATGCGGATTAAAAGTTATAAACTTAAGTGTAGGTTGTTTCAAGTAATAAATTCTCGGGAGTCCGAGGTCGATCCACAGGAAATTTATGAAGAAAAATTTATTTGACGTAAGGAAAATATTTTGTCACAACAATAAAAGTAATAAAACTTGGTCACAAATAAAAAAGATTTACTTGGATTAGGAGATCTACTATTAGCAAATAAAATAAGGACAAGATTAATTCTTTTTATAACTCAATTAGAATCCACACATAATGGAGGTTCCAATCGAAAAATACAACAATCAAAGTTCATTAAAAATTATATACGTAATTATATTATGATTCTTTTAATTATTTATTAACACCACCACTATAAATGGGCTCAAGCATTCATTGTGTCAACCTCTTATCTACAATGAATCAAGATCTCTACTTTACAAGGAGGGTTTCTAAATTAATTGGAAATAAAATACAACATATATAATAACCACTTGAAAATATATCATTTAAGCACAAGAAAGAAATGAATCTAACATTATTTCATTACCAAGAGTTTCACCATTTTACCCAATTAAAATTAAACTTAGTTACTCATAAACAAGAAGAAAGAAAGAGAAGAAGAAGAAGAAGAAGAAGAACATGACTTTAATTTAGAACAAAAAAAAACTACTACAATAAAAACTAGTAACAAAATAACATTATTTTAGTAACTAACACCTAACACCTTCAATGATCTGCTAAGACTCCCTTTTATAGAGGATTAGGGATACAAAATGACAAGGGGTCTGAGTCATGAGTGAGTGGATGAGTGGAAAATGAGTGAAAAATGCCAAATGACTTTTGATGAGTGAAAAATTATGAAGATTTTTTGTCTCTGAAATCTCTGAAGTCATTGTATTAATCATTTTTTTATCAAGTGGTCTTCATAAAAGTTGTAGGTCTAGATCTTAGATTTTAAATGCCACTAGAATCACCTCGAAAGGCCACCTACAACCTGAGATATGGCTCAATTACTACACAGTGTTCAGGCCCAGTTACAGATCCTCTATTCTGACTTACAAGCCTAACATGACCTCCAAAGAGTCTGATTTAAGTCTTGTTTCTTCATGAAAGTTTTTTATATAGGTATTAACTTGTAGATACCAAAATTTCAGCCTAATCCAGATCTTACAGCCTGAGTTATATTCTGATTACTACACACTATTCAGATTCCAATCATAAAACTCGTATTCTGACTTCCAAGCCTAATTAGTTCCACTAGATGTCTGACTTTGATCTTGATCTCTTCATGAAAGTTATAGATCTCTCTCTTATATTTTCAAAAATGTAAAATACATAATTAGTAGACATCTAAAACTCAAGATTTGGCCAAAATATAGAAATAGTGTAAGACGTAAATCATGCTGAAAAAATTAATTAAGTCCAATTTGAGTCCAAACTTATAAAACATAACCAAGCTCAATCAATTAAGTACATAGAGAGTGTAAATGACTAAAAATGAGAGTTTATTAATATATCAAATATGTGATTATCAAAGACCACATACAACCCAAGATATGACCCAAATACAGAAATAGTGTAAGACGTAAATCATGCTAAAAAATTTAATTAAGTCCAATTTGAGTCCAAACTTACAAAACATAACCAAACTCAATCAATTAAGTACATGAAGAGTGTAAATAACTAAAAATAAGGATTTATTAATGTATCAAATATGTGATTATCAGTTCCAATAGAGGTTAATCTTGGGTTCCTAATTATCATTAAGCTAGAAAAGAAGATGCTGGAAGTGCTTCACCTTGAGGAAGGTGTCTTTAAAGTTATTATAAGACTCGTCAAAGAGATCAAAACACTTGCACCTTTAGTGACCATAGATGGTAATCCACACAAGTTTCCCGTTGTCTATGGTGGTGAGGATGTCAAACATGTGGAAAGAGACGTCCATGGAGGCAGGAAGGTCGAAATGCTTACATATAATCTCAAAAGATCAGATGAAAGCCTGAGTGTTGGGATGCAGTTATGATGGGGCCACTTGAACGGTATTGGGCATGATTATTTGAAAGTTGGAAAATATATATGGAACCCCGAACCTGGTGAATAAGGTCTCATACATGTACATGAAATGAGGCCTTGACATCTACTAGGTGCAGATCTTCTTATTTTTGTCCCAGGGGAGCACATGGAAATTTTCCTTTAGCAACCCATATTCCATCATATCCATGTACTCCCATAGGGCCTTCACTTTGTCCTTATTGTCAATCACAAAATGAATCCCTAAGGGTTCGTATTGAACAAAGCTATAAAGCCCGAAATTAGGGGACGGAGGAAGTTTTTTTTGTCACTCCTCGAGAGTCATTTTCTTTCTACCTATTATCTCAAACAATGGATTTTGAATAAGACCTATAGAGGTAGAAGACTTATTAGAATAACTACTAATCGGCCCAAGATACCCTTCCATCTCCCTCTCTTGATCTTGGAGAACAAACGATACCTAGGAATGACACCCTTGAGCTTAACATCAAAATGCCTACTACCTTGAGTACGAAACTCGGTAGTCCCAGGTTGCTTTTGCACCCTAGGGGCAGGGAAACCCCTTGGGGCCCTCTGCCACCACACATGAAGCGGCAAAGATAGGGGTTGTATTAGAACTTCCAGAGGAAACACCTCTTCTCCATTGCTCCCCATTTCCCTCACTACAACCATAAATAGCATAATGGAAAAGGAAAGGGAAAGAGGGGGATATTTATGAAGGAGAATGGAGTAGTTGCTGAAGATGGACAGAGAAGAGCAATGAATCACCACGCATAATAGCTTGAGAGCTTTGAACTTAGCTAAAAAAGAAAGAAGGTGGAGACGTTTCTGGAAAACTTGGGGAATGAGGGAAAAAGAAAGGTTACTTTTACATAGGCAAAAATACATTAGCACAATAATGGGAACGTTCTAGACTAACCAAGCGTTGCCCTTTCGTTTATGTCAGATGACTCCCATTACCTGCCACGTAAAGAGCCTAGCATCAGATACTCCAAAGTCATGACCGCTGAGCAAACTGTGATATTGTATCGGCTTATCATCTAGTTGCCATGTTCTGTGGTCAAGAGCAAAATTGCTTAACCTCAATGGACTACAGGCAAAGGCTACTTGTATACCATGATCAAGAAAGAAACTCCTGAAAACTAGGGACCCAAGGGGCAAAAGGGAAATCTGAAACCTTATCTCATGGCTAAAAGTGAAACACTGGCCATGAGGATGCTCTAGGTGTGAAAAGGTTAAGTCCACAATCTTGACACAAATCCATAGAACTTAAAGCTCAGCATTCTGATAGTCATCAAAGTGCCTGCCTGGGGGTAGTGTTCCATACTTGGATTTGGGCTTAAATGAACCTAGCCCGAGAATAATGAGACAATGACCATACACAATGGACGAAAGGAATGTCCCATGTCAAAGGATATAGGAAAAGTCAACTCTAGGTAAAGAAGGTGCTAAGAAGCTTGCTCCTACCAATAAAATGACCAATCTATCCCCCATCTCAACTTGATACCCGTGACGCTCACTCCACTATAAATAGGACACTATAACTTCATAGAAAAGATCTTTTCTCTTATCTCTACACTTGGAGCCCTAGCTTACTTGAGCACTAGAGTATTTTTGCATATACCCAACTCTCTTGCACTAACACTCAAAGGAGCTACTGAAGTGAAGAACATTCTATCTAAGAAGCTTGCAGCATCCCAAAGGTCATGGATAAAACAAAACCCAACCACCAATTTCCTTTACACACCTTCCTTGAACCAAAGCGCCAAGCCTGCAACCATACCTTAGCCACCACCAAGTCCTTACTCACCTAAAACAAAGCTCCAAACCTAAAGAACATCTCTATATTTTACAACCCAAAACCGTAACATGTTACTCATTCCATACAAACAAAAAGCCAAAATTATGAATCACCAAACCCACACTTAGTTAATCAACCCAGCAACCCCACGCAAACAGAGAACCTCAACCACCAAAAGGAACATAAATTCCACTTGAGACTTTAAACCTGGCACCTATAGCCTCAACACCTTATAGACTTTGCACCCATCCTCTGAGCAAAGTCGAATGGCCATCCAAGACAACCCAAAGCCACCATTGACAGACATCTCCCAAGACCCATGGTTCATCAGAACTACTTGTAGCCACTCTTCACCACTATTATTGAAACCATTTCCTATCACATGTTAGCAACCTAGAACGGCCACCACCGCCTATAGCCACGCACCACCACCACCACCGTCTCAAACACTGCCAAAAGCCTGCGTGTGGAAATAAGTTTGCTCCAATGGTTTAATATGTTAAGTTTTGATGATGACAAATACAAGATAAAAAGAATAATGTTTATGCTACATAGATGTGCTTAAATGAGATATCTTACATCATGCATGATTATGTACTTTATCTAGTTATATTTCACTTAATAATCATGCAATGTGATATATGTAGCATTCTTTATATAACATATCCATCAATAATTGATAAATATCTTATTTGGATGAGTCTATAAAAGTCTTATATGCATGTTAGATTAATTAGAGTTATACATTTATGAATCATGCATATGAAGATGTTGAATTATGAATTTGGACTAACTATATTTGTTTAAGTGAGTAATACTTTGAAGGATAGTCTAAGTACCAAGAGTGAGCATTGCAATAAGAAACCAAAAGATCATTATTTAAGTTCAACTCAAGAAGAATGAGAATGATAAGATATTCCAAACATTTGCAAAATTTGAAGAGAAGAAAGTTTTGGAAGCTTGGATTACATCAACAAGCTAAAGGATTGGTTACGCGAAGATCAAGTCCCAAGGTTTTCAAGATTAGATTATAGGACTTAGATCTTATGTAAAGGTAAATGGGAATCACACTGAGCTCAAATTAGTTTTAGAATCGTTAAGAGTATTTCTTACATGCTAAAATGCCTAATAAACATGTTTTGAAAAGCTAGTCTTAGTGGTAATTTAAAACCTTTGAAAAATAGTCAAGTTTGTGTTTTGTAAAACTAACCTTTAGTCACTATTTTGATGATATCTTTCAAAATATTTTGATTTTTATCTAAAATTTATTTATATGAAAATAAACTCAAAAATATTTTCAATGAGTGGTCATTTGTTTTAAACGGATAAGTAACAAAGAAGTTATGATCTTTCAAAGTTAGTTTGGTCAAAAATAGGGCAAATAACCGATTATGAAATTCCCATAACTGGTTATTCACTAAGTCAGGAACCAATTTATAAAGCTCCTAACTAATTAGGTCATTCTCCTAATTAGTTATTATGTAAGTCAGGAACCAATTTCTAAAGCTCCTAACCGATTGAGCCATTTCCCTAATTGGTTATTGTGTAAATTAGGAACCAATTTCTAAAGCTCCTAACTATTAGATCATTCCCCTAATTGGTTATTTGATAATTCAAAAGCCAATTTCTAAGGCTCCTAACTGATTAGGACAATCCCCTAATTAGTTATTTGGGCAACCAGAAAACATGATCAATAGCTATATTAAGAGCATTTAATGCTCCTAACCAACACCAACGACTCTAAAATGCTTTGGGCTATAAATGAAAGTATTTGGGTATGAAAGAAAAGTTTGGAATCAATCTGAACAAGCTTCTTGATCATTAAATACGAGTTTTAACTTTCTTTTCTCAAAAACCTCTATTTTGAGCTTTAGTGTGTGATTCATTGATACTCGTTGAGCTTCAATTTGTAATATCCACTCTTTTGAGAGTTTATCATTCAATCTTTCTTTGATTTCCTATAAAAGAGGGTGAAGTATCTCTCAAGAGATAAAAGGGTGAGGTATCCCTCTAAAGTTGTAAAGGGTGAGGTATCCCTGTTTTGATGTTCAAGCACAAGGGTGAGGCATCCCAAAGTGAGTTGAGTGCTCTTAGTTGTAAAGGTTTTTCAAGCACCTATGAAGCTTGAAGAGTTGGAGGTTTTAGCACAAGGGTGAGGTATCCCAAGGTGTGAGGAGTGCTCTTATTTGTACAAAAGTTTTCCTAGCACCCGTGAAGTCTAGGAGATAGTGAAGAAAATCTCAAGTTAAGCTTAGAGACTGGATGTAGGCCACAAGTAGTTAATAGCTGAACAAGCATAAATATTATGTTTGCTTCTCTCAACTCTATCTCATTTACATTTGTGCCTTAATTATATTTGCTTGAGTTGAATTTGATATCTAGCTTATTTGCTTGATTTATCCTATAGCCCAAGTGGTATTTGATAAATATCTAATTTGTTAAACTTATTTAGCTGCATATGTTGATTGAAAATATCAAAATGCATAATTTCTCAAATGTGTTTTAAAAATTTATAATCACCCAATTCACCCCCCTCTTGGGTGATGGTTGTCATGACTAACACTGCGAACCAACACCCACGAACCACTGCACCACTATCTTGCCCAACACACTGCGCTAATGTCCATTGAGTCATCGCCACTTCCTAGAACCCAAGCCCCATGATCCTCTGGTGTCGGCAATGTCTCCAAATGGCCACCACCGTGAGCCAACCTCGACCCCAACACTTGCACATTGTCAACCTCCTCCTCTGCCCCTCGTTGTGGTTGGTCTTCTCCTCAAACCAACACTTGTTCTTTGCCCTTTGAACTTCACTTGTTCATTTATGGTTTGAGGTTATTGATGTCTGGACTTAGTTTTAATTGGGTTTATGTTATTTGGGTCATCAAGTTAATTTGGGCCAGCTCCATGGGTTGCTTGAGACTGCTCCCTTTTTGTTTTATTTTATTGTTGTCTTGGGTAAATTTATAACAGAATTTTTTTTTTGGATAGTGTTTTAGGCTAAGTGTGCTTTTAGAGTAGACATTGTTTTCTAAAAGAAAATTAAAAAAATTAAAAAAATGCAAAGGAAAAGCTAACATGATAAAATAGTCAAATAATTTGGGTTAGCCAAAGTAAGTAAAAAATGAACTTTAGAAATTATAGTAGTTTTTAAAAAATGGAAAAATATGAAAATACAAAAAAAAAATTGACAAATGAAAAATATATTTTTAAGTTATCTTGTTTGTGTTATTTAGAAATATTGTCTGATCATGTTTCCTTGCTCAATGATATGATTTTGTGTTCAATTTAGAGTGCTTTGACTTGAATGATTAATGTAAAACATTAAAAAATAACTTTTATTTTGGTGAGACTATGGGTTATTCTTACATATTTGATCTATTTGAACCATATGTGAGAGTAATTCATGTTCGATCATGAGAGTATGAAAGTTATGTGATGTCTCCATGATAATTGCTTACTTAGGAGAAAAAATCTTTTTTTTCTTTAATGTTCAACAAAGTCACTTTGGTCAAAACAAAAAATCTTTTCATAATTAAAGTCAATTAACTTCTAAATATTTTCTAAAGAATGACTTGCCTTTTGAGTTTCTAATTGCATCAAGGAATATGTAGCAGTAAATTTTTTTTATCAAATTAAAATTAAAATTTCATAATTTAGTTGTTCTCTTTTATGACAAATTGTAATACCCTAGAAAATCATGTTAGGCTTGTATATGGTTACAGATGTAGCCTAATACTTACTTAACATGTTTGTGAAGTTTTGTGACTTTCTGAGCACGTATAGGCACTTTGTTGTAACGCTAAGTGAGAAATATAGTTGTTATTTGCTCTGAAAGTGGTTTAAACTACTTAGTTATTGGAAATAAATGTGGAGAGTTTGTTTCCAAGTCACAAATGTGGGAAGCGTACTCTGATTAAAGTTTGAGAATTTTGAAGTTAGTTTGGCATTTTTGAGCATCTTGGTAGTGTGTTTTAGTCTGGATTAGGATTGACCCAAGCTGATATGAAAATATCAGTTTTTGGTGAAACAGAATTTTTAATGAAACTTAGGATTTATCTTAAATCTGTTAGAAGCTACGAAATCAGATTTGGAGAAGTTTGAGTGTTCTTAGCAGATCAAGATTTTAGTACCCCACTAAGAGAATTCAAAAGGGATTTCTCTTCTTGAAATATCCCACAGTGGGGATTTTTGATGGATAAGAACCGAATAGAAAAATAGAGAAGCAGAAAAACAGAGAAGCTGAAAACGTGAGAAAGAACAAGAGAAAAGAAAGAAAAGAAAGAAGAGAGAAGGAGAAGAAGGAAGAGGAGGATCCAAGTGAAGGTCTTGCTTCATCTTCATCTTCAAGCCTTAAGGTAGGGGGAAAATATATATTACTTCATGACTTCATCTTCTTCATTGGGTTTATGGGGACTTGATGGACGATGTGGGGTTTTGAAGTGTGAGAATTGTGTTTATGTTAGTAAATGCATGAATTTTGTTAGAAAGCTTGAGAATAATATGTTTTTAGTTTGCTAGAGGCAATAGAACAGTTCTTCATCACTTGAATACCCTTGAATGCCATTTGTGAAGGAATTGGAGTTTAAGGGTGTAAATGGATGATTTAATCCAAGAATCAAAAATTAGTGTTGTGAGTTGGTGTTTTCAGTTTCTTTCTTGTTTGTGAACTTGTTTGGGACTTGAAATCACTTAGAAACTAAGTTGGAGTGGCCAAAATCCATGGAATATGGCCAAAGGAATAGTAGCATCGTGCAGGAGAGCTTTTGCCATGTTTTTGGTTAGTTACACGGCTCGTGTGAGATTACACGGCCTAGGCCGTGTACCTCTCTGCCAGAAATTTTCCTGATGCACAAAAACACGGCCAGGGCCGTGTAAAATTACACAGTCATGTACTTTGACACGTCATGTCTTCTGTGATGAGAATTAGCTTTTGTGGTCTTCATGAAAGTTTTAGCTCTTTCTCTTAGCTTTCCAACGCCACTGAAATCGCATCATTTCGATAACCGTAGCTCAAGTTATGCTCATTTTACTGCACAAAGGTCAAAGGTTGAATTTGAACAGAATGTGTTTTTGGATAGAAAATGCATGTTTTGGCATTTTATAAGGCTAGAAGCCTTAGAGGGACCTTAAATAACCATAGTAGGGTGGATTATCAAGGAGTAATATTTTGGAACACCTTAGGCTTCCATAGTGTAGTGGAATGCCATAGGCAAGGATAGGGCGCCTAGATGCCTAGATTAAGTTTCATCAGAATTTCTATTTTGATGTTTTGAGGTTCCTAATTGTTAGGATTCTTTGTTTATGCCTAGTAGAGTATGTTGAAACTCTAATAGGAGTAATTGATGAAGTGAAAATGTATTAAGTCAAGTTGACTTGAAATGCTAATTACGGGAGGTAATTAGACGTGGCTATGTATATACATATAATTTGTATTGTGATGGATCGAGGAATTGAGTTTCCCTAAGTGTGAGAATTATTTGTGTATGTTCTTTTAAGAGTGATAAGGTACTTTTAAAAGTATTTGGTGATTTGTTTGTGAAATGAATTTGGAATGCATATAAATCAATTGCAAAAACTAGTTATGGGAAGTAATTAGTAATTGTATTGCATGAGATGTTTGTGAAACCTATTGAGATTTTTAATGCTAATTATGAGAAGTTAATTAGACATGATGATATACTTAATGGTATGATTTACCTTTTTGAAATGTGTGAGCCCCGTGAAAGTGGGTGTTCTATATCAGGTAAGGCACATAGTAACCTTCCTAATATAGTGAAATTCTTAAGGATGGACTTCCTTGTTCATTATCGATAACCGTGTAGTTGATGGGACTTCACTACTCGGGGATGGATGGAATTCCTCTGGGATAATGATGTATGATGGATGAGACTTCCAGTGCTTGTTCGAGGTTATAGATGAAACTATGGACTTCTATTGCTTTGTTCAAGTTTCATGCATTCATGACATTACCATGGGATTGGAGGTCCTGGATGTTGTATCATGCATTATTCACCTCCATACTTAGGAAATTGCATAGACATAATCAGTAGTCATAATTAAGCATAACATGGTGATTGTATGGGCGGTTGCTATCATGACATTTTTATACATTGCAATTGTATGGGCGATTGCATGTTGTTGAGATGAGGTGTTGTTGCTTCCATGATTGAAGTGTCAACTTGATAATTATGATATCATCTGATTGTACATATATGTGTATATACCGGTATTGGAATACTTCTACTGAGATATGTTTTCTCACCCCGATTGTGTTACCATGTAAATCCAGGTGCAAGTTCTTCGAAAGGGAAGAAGAAGATGTATGAGGATTAGCCTAGCTTAGATGCTATTTTGAGCTGAGCATATGTAAATGTTTTATATTTGCTTAGTTGTTTCAGGTTATGTATAACAGTATGCCCTTAAGGCTGTGATGTATATATATAACTTTTGTTATCGTGGCTCTCCATATTTACTCATTATGTATGAATGATATGGGTTAAACGTTGATGTATGTTAGTAGTAGCAGGGTCAATGTTGGGTTATTCATTTATATGACGATACATTTGGGTAGCAAATATTGGGACATTACATTTTGGTATCAGAGCAGTTCATCCTGTTGAGCCGGGGTATGGACTGACTATGCTTATGCATGTGTAGTGATGGTTATGCATTTCTTATCTCTTACATATGATTGTTTGAGTGGAATTGCATGTTTTACCTTTGGGATGTTTGCTTTAGCTGCTGTGACACGGTTACATGATATTGAGCCTAGCTAACTCAATATGGATTGTTCTATGTTTACAGAAGACTATGGCAGCACGCGGGCGATCGGCAACACGAGGGCAACCACGTGGGAGCCTGAATCAAGACTCTGAGAATGAAGGTACAGAGATGGCTGCAGCTATGATGGCAATGGCCAATGCCATAAGGCAGCAGACTGAACAAGCAGCAGTGACTGCTAGAGTTTTAGAGAGGTTAGTACCTCAGCAGCAAGTACCACCACAGGTGCCACCACCAGTCCAGGAGGTGCCGGTCGGGAGAAATCAGAATTTTCTCGACATTGCGGAATTCAGAAATATGAATCCTCCGATATACAGGGGTGATTGTGATCCGATTAAAGCGGAAGAGTGGTTGACCGAATTAGAGAAGATCTATGAGGTCATGGTTTGCTCTGAAGAGCAAAAAGTTTCAAATTGAGAGGGGAAGCAGAACAATGGTGGCGAAACACTAGAAGGTCATTTTGGAGACGTGAGAAAAGAAGGACTTTGATCACGTGGGATGTGTTCAGAGGGATTTTTTTGGAGAAACATTTTCCAAAGAGTTTACAAGATGACAAAGAGAAGGAGTTTTTGAATCTTTAACAAGAGGACATGGCGATTGGACAATATGAAGCAAAATTTAATGAGTTGTCCAAGTTTTCTTCACAGTTTAGGCAGAATCTAGATGAGAGCTGGAGGTGTGTCAGGTTTGAGTTCGAGCTAAGGGGAAATATAAGGAAGGTTGTGAGACCTTTTGAAATCAGGGATTTTCCATCCTTGGTGAACAAGTATAGAAATGTCGAGTCTGAAAATCTCCAAATTCAGGCAGAGCGAAATTTGCAAAGTCTTCAAAAAAAAGAGGAAAGTGGATGGTGAAAATGGGAAAGGTAATCCTAAATCCAGTCACCTACAAGAAAAAGACCATGAAGTTCAAAAAGAAGATCGGCAAGAAACTTGCAATAAGTGTGGTAGGTATCACAGAAACATGGTATGTTGGGGGAACCAAATAACTTGTTATAAGTGTGGAGAAAAGGGACATTATGCTAGGAGTTGTTCTCAGGGGCAAGAGAGCAAGACTGAAGATGGACCTATCGCTGGGGGTAGAGTCTATGTTGTACGAGGTGAGGAGACATCACCATCTCCTGGTTTTAGAAAATTCGGTAACTTTACTTAGTATTTTGGTTTTCTTATAATTGGATTATATCTGTTGTTGTATGTTGATTGTTAGAACTTTAAACATAAGGTAAACTAATTTTGGGGACAAAATTCTAAAAAGGTGAGGAGAATTTAATACCCTAGAAAATCATGTTAGGCTTGTATATGGTTACAGAGGTAGCTTAATACTTACTTAACATGTCTGTGAAGTTTGGTGACTTTCTGAGAACGTTTAGGCACTTTGTTGTAACGCTAAGTGAGAAATATAGCTGTTATTTGCTCTGGAAGTCGTTTAAACTGTTTAGTTAGTGGAAATAAATGTGGAGAATTTGTTTCCAAGTCACAAATGTGGGAACTGTGCTACAGTTAAAGTTTGAGAATTTTCGGAGTTAGTTTGGCATTTTTTAGCATACTGGTAGTGTGTTGTAGTGCCGGATTGACCTCTAGCTGATATGGAAACATCAGTTTTTGGTGAAATTTTTAATGAATCTTAGGATTTATTTTAAATCTGTTGGAAGCTACGAAATCAGATTTGGAGAAGTTTGAGTATTCTTAGCAGATCGGGGTTTTAGTACCCAACTAAGAGAATTCAAAAGGGATTTCTCTTCTTGAAATATCCTACGGTGGGGATTTTTAAGGGATAAGAACCGAATAGAAAAATAGAGAAGCAAAAAAAAAGAGAGGTTGAAAACGTGAGAAAGAAGAAGAGAAAAGAAAGAAAAGAAAGAAGAGAGAAGAAGAAGAAAAGGAAGAGGAGGATCCAAGTGAAGGTCTTGCTTCATCTTCATCTTCAAGCCTTGAGGTAGGGGGAAAATATGTGTTACTTCATGACTTCATCTTCTTGATTGGGTTTATGGGGACTTGATGGAGGATGTGGGGTTTTGAAGCGTGAGAATTGTGTTTATGTTAGGAAATGCATGAATTTTGTTAGAAAGCTTGATAATAGTATGTTTTTAGTTTGCTAGAGGCAATAGAACAGTTCTTCATCACTTGAATACCCTTGAATGCCATTTGTGAAGGAATTGGAGTTTTAGGGTGTAAATGGATGATTTAATCCAAGAATCAAAAATTAGTGTTGTGAGTTGGTGTTTTAAGTTTCCTTCTTGTTTGTGAACTTGTTTGGGACTTAAAATCACTTAGAAACTAAGTTGGAGTGGCCAAAATCCATGGAAAATGGCCAAAGGAATAGTAGCATCGTGCAGGAGAGCTTCTGCTATGTTTCTAGTTAGTTACACGGCCCGTGTGAGATTACACGGCCTAGGCCGTGTACCTCTCTGCCAGAAATTTTCCTGATGCACGAAAACACGGCCAGGGCCGTGTAAAATTACATGGTCGTGTATTTTGACACATCGTGTCTTCTGTGATGAGAATTAGCTTTTGTGGTCTTCATGAAAGTTTTATCTCTTTCTCTTAGCTTTCCAACGCCACTGAAATCGCATCATTTCGATAACCGTAGCTCAAGTTATGCTCATTTTACTGCACAAAGGTCAAAGGTTGAATTTGAACAGAATGTGTTTTTGGATAGGAAATGCATGTTTTGGCATTTTATAAGGCTAGAAGCCTTAGAGGGACCTTAGATAACCATAGTAGGGTGGATTATCAAGGGGTAATATGTTGGAACACCTTAGGCTTCCATAGTGTGGTGGAATGCCATAGGCAAGGATAGGGCGCCTAGATGCCTAGAATAGTTTTTATCAGAATTTCTATTTTGATGTTTTGAGGTTCCTAATTGTTAGGATTCTTTGTTTATGCCTAGTAGAGTATGTTGAAACTCTAATAGGAGTAATTGATGAAGTGAAAATGTATTAAGTCAAGTTGACTTGAAATGCTAATTACGGGAGGTAATTAGACGTGGCTATGTATATACATATAATTTGTATTGTGATGGATTGAGAAATTAAGTTTCCCTAAGTGTGGGAATTATTTGTATATACTCTTTTAAGAGTGATAAGGTACTTTTAAAAGTATTTGGTGATTTGTTTGTGAAATGAATTTGGAATGCATATAAATCAATTGCAAAAACTAGTTATGGGAAGTAATTAGTAATTGTATTGTATGAGATGTTTGTGAAACCTATTGAGGTTTTTAATGCTAATTTTGAGAAGTTAATTAGACATGATGATATACTTAATGGTATGATTTGCCTTTTTGAAAGGTGTGAGCCCCGTGAAAGTGGGTGTTCTATATTAGGTAAGGCACATGGTAACTTTCCTAATATAGTGAAATTCTTAAGGATGGACTTCCTTGTTCATTATCGATAACCGTGTAGTTGATGGGACTTCACTACTCGGGGAGGGGGGATGAAATTCCTCTGGGATAATGATGTATGCTGGATGAGACTTCCAGTGCTTGTTCGAGGTTATAGATGAAACTATAGACTTCTATTGCTTTGTTCAAGTTTCATGCATTCATGACATTACCATGGAATTGGAGGTCCTGGATGTGGTATCATGCATTATTCACCTCCATACTTAGGAAATTGCATAGACGTAATCATTAATCATAATTAAGCATAACATGGCGATTGTGTGGGCGGTTGCTATCATGACATTTTCATGCATTGCAATTGTATGGGCGATTGCGTGTTGTTAAGATGAGGTGTTGTTGCTTCCATGATTAAAGTGTCAACTTGATAATTGTGATATTATTTGATTGTACATATACGTGTATATGCTAGTATTGGAATACTTCTACTGAGATATGTTTTCTCACCCCGATTGTGTTGCCATGTAAATCCAGGTGCAAGTTCTTCGAAAGGGAAGAAGAAGATGTATGAGGATTAGCCTAGCTTAGATGCTATTTTGAGCTGAGCATATGTAAATGTTTTATATTTGCTTAGTTGTTTCAAGTTATATATAACAGTATGCCCTTGAGGCTGTGATGTATATATATAACTTTTGTTATCGTGGCTCTCCATATTTACTCATTATGTATGAATGATATGGGTTAAACGTTGATGTATGTTAGTAGTAGCAGGTTCAATATTGGGTTATTCATTTATATGACGATATATTTGGGTAGCAAATATTGGGCTGTTACACAAATTACAACATTTCAATTTATCTTTATTTTAAAAAGAGGTAGAACAAATATTTTTTAAGGTTATTAATTTACACAATTAGCTTAAGGTAATTATTCTTATAATAGATGGTATATAATACTAATACATTTCTTACTCCTAATTGATACAATAATTTAATCTCATTTTCAAAGATTAATTTTTCTAAATAAAAGTTTTTTAATATTTTCTTAATTTAAATAAATCTTAATAACAATTCCCTTTATTTTGCTTAACTTTTCCCCACCCAATAAACTCTTAGGTGCTCTTTCTCATCACTAGTTGTCGTATTATTACTTTGCTCCAAATATACAATCTATATTATCATCTCTGAACAACAGATGTGTAGTCTAATAACTAATAATTGTTATAAAATATGCATATTTTACATGTGGTGGATGACTATCTTGATTATCCCACAGAAATAGGAAAATTAGTTGAAAGAGATTACAATCTCTAACTGCATTACATAAACCCTAAAATGCTTTTATAAATATCCTGTCAAGTTTCAAAGGTATAGAGATCATCTGATATACAGAATAAGATTTTGAGTCCATATTTTCTTGTCTTGATCTTTCTATATTTCTCTTCTCTATTTACAATACGTTATCAGCACAAGACTCTAACATATGAGTAATGACTTGAACAACTTAAAGGCTCTACAAAAAGAGTTTGTCTTCTTATCACATTCTTTAGATTAATCTAATTCATTACTTTGTTCTTTCTTATAGTTTTTTACATATTAGTCTTAGTATGAAATATTTTCATGTTTCATCTATAGAATTTTTATTATGAATCTTATTTGACTAACACAATTATCATATTTTGTTTTATACTAAATTTGTTACTCTTGATAAATTCTGGAAGAGATTACTATTGAAGCATCCTTGAAGGATTGTACAAAATCAATTATTTTCCATGGTCATATTTTATATGAAAATTTATGGTATAGTTCCTAGAGAACTACACCTTTAGATCGTGATTGAATCTAAAAATATCTAATTGATCTTAGCATAATTTGAAACAAAGAAATGTGATAAAGAACATTATCGATCTTTTTATAACTCTCGAATATGCTCCTGTAGTAGTAAACTGAGAATTGTTTTAAGAGATATTTTGAATTAAGTTTAAGCATTCTTATGATTGAACACAAAAATGAGTTATTAATGAAAAACCACAAAGGTCACCCAATGGGTTGAACTCCATTCCCTGAAGTGAATGTTCCATATTATAATTTTGGGTATGGCAAAGGTCGTGGTTATGACCATTGATGTGGTAAAAATTAGAAAAATGATTATTACCATGGTAGTTCCAATTCTTCCAAGAATACATATCAAATGAAGTAGAGAGATATTAATGAGAATCATTCATTTGACCATGATCCTATAAATAATATGCTTTTGGATGTGTCTATTTTCATTAAATATTATGGAGGGAAGTTGTTTCACTTGATTGATGATTTAAGTAGTTGAATTATTTTTTTGGAATTCATATTTGTCATTTCATATGTATTTATTTTATTTTTTTCATGTGATTTAATATCATCACGTATACATTTTTTCTTATTTTGTTAGTTTGTAATATTTTAAATAAAATATGTATGATATGATTTATTAGAATTTTTATTGATTGAATAAAAAATGTGTGTTTCTAATTCTTTATATATATATAGATCAATAGTAAATTTTGATATATAGTAGCATAAAAATAATTTAAGTCTTTAAAATAGTTACTATATTTTGTTACTTCAATAAACAAAATTTTATACATTGTGCTTTGTTCATTATCAAGTCAAATAGATATGACTAATGCAATTGAAATATATTTTAGTGTAAACCAAAAGTTTACTATGCTCTTGTAAATCAGAAATTTACGATATTGTTATAAACTAGAAGTTTACTAGTCTAAATATTTTTTTTTATTTGGCATATGGCCAATAAGGCTATCCTGGGTCAATATTGATAATTCATAAGGGTATCATTGAAGGACCAGAAGATTCTTCAATATAATGAGTTTTTATGTGCTGAGTGTTTTCAATGCAAATTAATTATAAGACTATCACTAACTAAAAATAGAGTTAAATTTGTTGAATTTTTAGAATGAATTTAAGATGATATTGTGGATTATGTCATAAATCATGTGTATCATTTAGATATTTTATGACCAGAAGCCAGTTGGTCACATGTGTACTTATTATCAACTCGCAACTTGGTGTTTGTGAGATTATGCAAGTTATTTGATTAAGAGCACAAATTTTCATATTAAGACAATTTGTCTTGATAATGCTAGTGAATTTACTTCTCAATCTTTTAGTGATTATTATATAACCATTGGTAAAATGTTGAATATTTTGTTGCTTATGTTCAAATGCCTCTAATTGATAGCTAAATAACAGATTGTGAGAATAATATCCTAAGTTTTTGCTTGGGGTATGCCTTTTACATGTTGTAGCACTTGTTGGTACAAGACCAATAAATAATTATAAGTTCTCCTTTATACAATTGGATTTTGACCTGAAGCCAAATATTTCTCATATAAAATTTTTTCTTGTATGTGATATAGTCACTCCTACACGATTAGTTGTCTTTGCAGGACATCATGTGAGTATGTCAACTAATGAATCTAAAACATGCTAGAAGCGTGATAGACCTATTGGTGCAAAGGACATTGTTCCTCAAAAAAAATGAAAAAACTTCAAAATGACACTCTAGAAGAGGTTGTTAACACTCCTGAAAAGGTAAAAGACAATATAGATCAACAACCTCATATTTCTAGGGAAGTAACCCTAGAAATGGTTCTGGTATCAGTAAATTATGAAATCTAATTAAAATCTGGAAATATGAGGGGAAAAGATAAAGCTGTTGTTGATAATGTTTTTGCAAATACAATTGCTTTTGAAATTATCAATGATAATGAGATTGAGCCTTAAAGTGTAAAAGAATGTGATTGGTCAAAATGGAAAGAAGCAATACAATCTGAGTTAGATTCTTAAGCCAAAAGTAATGTATTTGGACCAGTAGTCCAGACACCTGAAGATGTCAAACTCGTTGGGTATAAATGGATCTTTGTATGGAAAAGAAATGAGTTAAAGGAAATTGTGAGATACAAGACAATTTGAACTGGAAGTTCAAATGATAATACATTTGCAAATAAGAGCAAATTAATGAATTGCAAGAAGCATTTTCTATTGTAAAATGATAAATAAATCTTATATCGACTATAATGCTCCATTTAGAATTGGTATCAAATAAGTCAAAAACATATAAGAAGCATAGTAGACCAATCGATTACAAAGACAACGCCCAGAAAAGAGAAGGAGCAAATAATATTGCTAGAAAGACAAATAATCCTAAAAAGGATACTCTTGAAAAAGAAATTAGAGACATAAGTAGGACTCTTGAAGTAGTCTGAACTCCAGAAGTAGTTCAAACTCCAGAAGAAGTTAAAATACCTGAAAATGGTGAAAATAATGAGATCTCAATAAATTATGTCTCTATGAGCAAAATGATAGAATCGAAAAGAAATAGTTGTCGACAACATATTTTTTTAGCACACAATATTATGAATAATAATGAAAATCTTGAAATTAGAATCATTGAAGAATATCAACGAAAAAATAATTGGCCAAAATAGAAGAATGCCTTGTAGGCAGAATTGAACTCTCTTGTAAAACATGAGGTTATTGAATTTGTACCTAAAACTTTAGAAGAGGTTTTAATGGACCTGAAGTCTAAATCCTAAAAGGTACAAAATTTGTTCATACAAATGGATGCAATTATGTTTTGATATGTGAAAAGGTTTTTTGCACACAAGAAGTTGAGTACTTCTAATGAATGTTTTTACATATTGTTGTTACATTTTATGAATGTCTCGATACATGTTATCTATATGAAAATCTCCAAAGGATTTAAAATATCAACATCCAATGAACTTAATTTACATATTTATTCTATTTTACTCATTATATTAAGACTTTCTTATTGAGCATTAGTACTTGTTGATATGCATTATATATTTATTTCAAAATTTATTAAAGTACTTTATTTGTTTATGTGTCTATTTAAAGAATTTGAAGTGAAAGATCTTTAAATGAAAAAACTTGTGTCTCGGCCTGCAAATCGAGCATTTAGCAAATTAAATTTTGTTTATCAAGTTATAGAGAACAAGTTCTTAAGTGATTTATACATATAAATTATATATATTGAGTACACTATTGCTTGTTAGATCATTGGATTTAAAGAAGATTACGGAGATCTTAATCCTGAAGCAGTACTATACCTTAGTGCTATAGAAGCACACATGCATATTGTTAAATAATATATGACCTAATATAATATTATTTTCATGAACTTATAACAACATATAGTTCACCAACAAGAAAACATTAGAATGAAAATTAAGTATATTATTTTTATCTTCGAGACACAACTGATGAAATTATTTTATTCACATGAATTTATGTCAAGCTAATTGATTATGCAAATGCAAGATATTTATCTGATCCAAATAAAGTCTGATCCCAAACAGACTATTATTTACATGTGGTGGTATTGCTATATTATGGTGATCCACAAAGCAATCTATAGTTGCTATTTCTTTATATCATGCAGAAATTACAACAATTCATGAAAGAATATGTGAATGTTTTTAGGTGAGAGTTATGATTTATCATATTCAAGAATTTTGTGGATCATCTTATGAAAAGAAAATTTCAACTGAAGATAATATTGCTTACAAAGCTCAACTGAAAGGAATATATATCAAAGGTGATAGAGCAAAATATATTTTTCTAAAATTCTTAAGGGGATGTGCTATGAATAATATTAAAGATGGATGTTTAAGAGCCACAAGAATTAAAATGTGTTGACTTAAAGACATTTTATGATTAGTAGTATTTTGAGGGAAAATAAGTTACCTATGAATACTGTACTCTTTTTTCTTCGCTAAGTTTTTATCCCACTAAGTTTTACTTAGTAATGTTTTAACGAGACATATTCATAGTGTATAGTCATCCAAGAAGAAGTGTTGTAAAGCATGCATATTTTACATGTAGTGGATGACTATTTTAATTATTCCACAGAAATAGAAAAATTAGTTAAAAGGGATTACAATCCCTAACGAATATTAATCCTAAATAATTGTATTGTATAAACCCTAAAATACTCTTATAAATATTTTATTAGATATCAAATGTATAGAAATCATCGATATATAGAATAAAATTTTGAATCTATATTTTTTTATCTTAATTTTTTTATATTTCTCTTCTCTATTTACAACAATAATTACAATTTTTTAATTATTCGGAACAAAGACAACTATCAATAATCAAATAGGAATAAGACACTTTCCTATTTATAACACCACCTTCCAAACTGGCTATCTTGTATATGGTGGGCCATGCTTACAATATATAGTACAAGTTTTTCTTGTACAAATGAGCAAAATTTCTGAAATCGACGAAGCAAAAGACCTTCACCACAGCTCAATAAATCCAAAAAGTCAATTACACATCGTAGGAGAAATCTTCCAAACGAAACAAAGACCGAAATAATTAAAACTAGATTTTGATTTAACGAGTGAAGTGTTATTCGAACCTTGTTATAATAAATTAATTAAAAGTCTGATTTTTATTTTTATTTTTATTTTTATTTTTTTGACCCAAATTCTTATTATTACCTACTAATAATTATTATTAGTAGTTAGTCGATTAGTTTGTTACAGAGTAGTTAAAAGTTAGTTATTTTCCCTCTCTATCGCACTGTTGTATATATAAGGCATCTTTCCTATTATTCTGTATTAGTTTTTATGCATTCAATAATTACAGAAATTAGAATTCTCTTCCAAATTCTCTCTCTCTCATTTAACCTCAACATGGTATCAGAGCTCTAATCTAGAGCTCTGATTGCCATTTTCGATTCTTGTTGTTCTTCTCTGTTCTTGATTCTTGATTCTTCAGCAGAAACAGCAATGGCAAACCAAAGCTATGCTAATTTCTTAACCAATGCAGCAAATCCATATTACCTACATCCGAACGAGAGTCCTTCAATCGTTCTTGTTTCTCCTCCTCTCGACAAGAAAAACTATCATGTTTAGGCTCGTTCAATGCACTTAGCATTGATTTCAAAGAATAAGGAGAAGTTCATTGATGGTAGCATTCCTAAACCTACAGTTTCAGACCCGTTATTTTCAGCTTGGACTCGTTGCATTACAATGGTGCTTTCTTAGCTTCAAAGATCAATATCAGAATCCATAGTCAAATCCATTCTCTGGATAGATACAGCGATAAATGTGTGGAAAGACTTGCGAAATAGGTTCTCTCAAGGTGATATCTTTCGTATTTCTGATATTCAAAAAGATTTTTACAAGTTACAGCAAGGATATCTTGATGTCTCATCTTATTTCACTCAATTAAAAGAGTTATGGGATGAATTGGAGAACTACCACATGCAAATGTGCTATTGCATGTTCTTGTGGTGCCATCACATTTGTGAAAACTTACAGACAGCAAGATTACGTAATCAGATTTTTGAAGGGACTCAGTGATTATTTTTCACATGTGAAATCGCAAATCATGTTAATGGATCCTCCCTCTGATATCAGCAAGGCATTTTCCCTTGTTATTCAGTAAGAAAGAGAAATGATTGATCCTATCAACAATGAAGTTGTTGACAATTCATTGGCTCTCATGGTAAATTCACAACAAGGTTATAATTCTGGTAAGAGAGGTGGTTTTACTGGTAGAGAAAGAGGAAGAAATACTTATGGCAGGGGGTACAATTCTAGACCAACCAGAATTTGTTCTCACCGTGGCAAATTCAATCATACAGTGGAGACATGCTATTTTAAGCATGGTTTTCCACCGGGTTACCAATCCAAAGGAAAGTCTCAAGTTAATCTTGCTGCAAATGAGTCCTAACCTTGCAATGATCAGGAGTCGAGTACTCATACACTTGGTTTTACAGCAGAACAGTATCAAGGCATCCTTGAGTTGCTTCAACAATTAAAGATCAATTCACAGCCTCATATGACCAATTCTGTTATATCTACCTCTTGCTTACAATTCTGTTAGCAATTTTGATAAGAATCAACACCTGTGGATCATTGACACTGGTGCCACTGATCACATAACTTTTGATTTCCATTCATTTACAAGTCACCAATACATCAAACCCATCTCTGTCACCTTTCCAGATGGTACTCGGGTCTCTGCTTCCATATCTGGACAGTGACTCTATCTGAGACTTTAACATTGCAAAATGTCTTATACATCCCTAATTTCACTATCAATTTGATTTCTGTTGCTCAAGTAATCCAATTTGAAAATTGCCACATTGTCTTTAATACTAACTCTTGCCAAATTCTGCAGAAACATACTAAGGAGATGATTGGTTCAACTAATCTTCAAGGAGGGCTGTATGTGATAAAGACTACATCAAATAAGTCTACTGGTGTTACCTGCAATTCTGTTGTTATTGATTCTTTTCAAATTTGGCACATGCGATTAGGCCATGTATCTAGTTCTACCTTGCATTTAATTTCCAAACAATTCCCTTTCATTCCTGCTCAGAATAAAAACAATGTAAATCCATGTGATGCTTGCCATTATGCTAAGCAAAGAAAGTTACCATTTCCTAGTAGTAATACAAAATCTATTTCCCCCTTTGAGTTGTTGCATGCTGACATTTGGGGCCCTTATTCTATTGCCTCTTTTCTAGGACACAGATATTTCCTTACTTTGGTAGATGACTTTAGTAGATATACTTGAGTCATTTGCATGAAAACAAAAGATGAAACTTGAAGTCACCTTATTCAGTTTGTAGCATACATTGAAAATCAGTTTAACACCACACTAAAATGCCTAAAGTCTGATAATGGACCTGAATTTGCTATGTGTGATTTCTATCTTTCAAAGGGCATTATTCATCAAAAGTCTTGTGTTGAGACCCCCTAACAAAATGGGGTGGTCGAAAGGAAACACCAACACATTTTAAATGTGACTAGAACTCGTCTTTTCCATTCCCATGTTCCTTTAAATATATGGAACTTCACTGTCCTGCATGCTGTCCATATACTCAATCGGATTCCTAGTCCCCTTCTTCAATCCAAGTGTCCTTATGAACTTCTGCATAATAAACCTCCCACATTGATTCATCTAAAGGTTTTTGGTTTCCAAAGCTATGCTACCACACTACAAGCCCATAGAACAAAATTTAGCCCCAGAGCTAGAAAGGTTATCTTCCTTGGATTCAAAGAAGGAACCAAAGGATACATCCTTTATGACCTTGCCTCAAATAATCTCTTCATGTCAAGAAATGTGATTTTTTATGAAAATCATTTCTCATTTCAGTCATCATCTTCCTCTTCTCCTAATCCTCCTAATTCCACTGAACAACCTACTCCTCCCACTTCTACTCATATATTCTTTTATGATAATCTTGTTGTCCTTACCTAATCAACTACTTCGGTTCAAAATCCTGAACCTCACAAATCACAAAACCCCCCACAAACTTACTCCCTGCCCCCACTAGACATTCATCCAGAATCAGGTCTCAACCAAGCTACTTACAAGATTATCAATGCAGCCTATCCACAAGTTGTCCCACTCATTCTTCAGGTAAAGTGCGGTACCCCATTTCTTCTTTTCTTTCTTATGAAAATTGTTCCCCTACCTACAAACATTTGTTGTGCTGTTTCTGCTAACCCTGAACCAAGAACTTTTGCCCAAGCCTCGAAATTTGATTGTTGGAGGGAAGCAATGGGTGCTAAAATACAAGCTTTGGCTCAAAACTACACATGGTCTATTGTTGATTTGCCTCATTGTAAGACCCCCATTGGCTGCAAATGGGTTTATAAGGTCAAATACCATGCCAATGGATCCATTGAGCGATATAAAGCTCACCTAGTAGCCAAAGGCTACACACAAATGGAGGGTATCGACTATTTTGATACATTTTCCCCAGTAGGTAAACTTACAACCGTTCGGGTTCTTCTATCTTTGGCAGCAATGAAAGGTTGGCATCTTGAGCAATTAGATGTCAACAACGCCTTTCTACATGGAGATTTACATGAGGAAGTCTACATGAGTCTTCCCCTAGGGTTTCATGTTGCTAATCCCTCCTAAGTGTGCAAGCTACATAAGTCCCTATACAGGCTCAAACAAGCGAGTGGACAGTGGTATTCCAAACTATCCAGTGCGTTGATTTCTCTTGGCTATGTGTAGTCTCAAGCATATCACTCCTTATTTGTAAAATCTGATGGCCCTCACTTCATTATTCTACTGGTATACGTTGATGACATTATTTTGGCAGGTAATCATATTGCTGAAACCCAATCTGTCAAGCAGTATCTTGATAGCCAATTTAAAATAAAAGATCTTAGACAACTGAGATTCTTCCTTGGCCTTGAAATAGCAAGATCCAAGTTGGGTATCTTTCTTAATCAGAGGAAATATGCTCTTGAGCTCCTAGAAGACAGTGGTTACCTTGCTGCCAAACCATCTGCTACGCCTTTCAATCCCACAACCAAACTATTTGCAGATCAAGGGCAACCTCTCTCGGATGAGTCCTCTTATAGAAGGCTTATTGGAAGACTCTTATATCTTACCACTACAAGACCAGATATATCTTTTGTTGTCCAGCACCTTAGCCAATTCGTTTCCAAACCACTGGACACACACTACCAAGCTGCCATTCGAGTTCTTAAGTACTTGAAAGCTTCTCCTGCCAAAGGCCTTTTTTTTCCTGCATCCAATTCCCTTAAGTTGTATGGATTCGCGGACTCTGATTGGGCTTGCTGCTCTGAAACAAGAAGATCAGTCACTGGCTACTGTGTTCTCTTAGGTTCCTCACTAATTTCTTAGAAGTCTAAGAAGCAAGGTACAGTTTCTCGGTCATCCTCTGAGGTGGAATACCGCACCTTAGCCAACTTGACTTGTGAACTCCAGTGGCTCCAGTACCTATTCAATGATCTCCACATTCAATTTTCCCAATCAGCTTCTGTTTATTGCGACAATAAGTCAGCCATTTATCTTGCTCACAATCCAACTTTCCATGAACGTAGCAAACACATTAAACTAGATTGTCATGTGGTGGGGGAAAAGATTCAGTCCAAGCTCATACACTTGTTACCTATGCGTTCTACCTCTCAGCTTGCAGGTGTTTTCACCAAACCTCTGCACTTTACTTCTTTCCATTCAATTCTGTCCAAGTTGAGACTTTGTGATATTCACAGTCTCACTTGAGGGGAGGTATTACCTACTAATAATTATTATTGGCAATTAATCGATTAGTTTGTTACAGGGTAGTTAGAAGTTAGTTATTTTCCCTCTCTATCTCACTATTGTATATAAGGCATCTTGCCTCTTATTCTATATTGATTTTTATGCATTCGACAATTACAGAAATTAGAATTATCTTCCAAATTCTCTCTCTCTCTCTCTCGTGTAACCTCAACACTTATTATTATTAACTAGCGTGATGTAAATATGCATTTTTTTTAGTTTCTCAAGATAAAAGATAATAATAAAAAATGTTCAGAGTGGATTATAACTATTACAAATAAAAAGTGTTTGAAGAAAATTATAATAATTGAAAAATAAAAAACATTTACAATCTTATCATTTTTATATTTATGTTTAAAATTTTAACTAAAAATTAATAATAGTAGTTCCAAAGGAAACAAAGACCGAAATAATTAAAACCAGATTTTGATTTAACGAGTGAAGTGTTATTCGAATTTTGTTATAATAAATTAATTAAAAGCCTGAATTTTTATTATTTTTTCTGATCTGAATTCTTATCATTAATTATTAACTAGCGTGATGTAAATATGCATTATTTTAATTTCTCAAGATAAAAGATAATAATAAAAAATGTTCAGAGTGGATTATAACTATTACGAATAAAAAGTGTTTGAAGAAATTTATAATAATTGAAAAGTAAAAAACATTCACAATCTTATCATTTTTATACTTATATTTAAAAATTTTAACTAATAATTAATAATAGTAGTAATGGAATAATAAAAAATAGAGATCAAAGTCGTAATAATAATAATAATAATAATAATAATAATAATAATAATAATAATGACATATTGACCAATATTATGTGCCTGTTAATTTGTATTTTTAAATTTTTAAGATAAAAATAATAATTAAACAATTATGAGCAATAATATGTAATAATAATTTTATTCTTTTTGTATCTTTTTCTTGTCTTCAACTGAAGTATCTCCGCATACATTATTGTGAGACTAATTTCTTTAGCACAATCTCATTTGGTTACTAATTAGGAGGTTGTCTCGACAAATACTTTCTCCATGATACTAACTATAATTTTTCTCTTGAAAGCACAGTTGATCTCAATTATACTCAACTCTTGTTAGGTCTATATTTAAATTATAAAAAAATATTTATAATTTTATCTTTTTTGGTTTTTTGTTTAAATTATTAATTGAGTAATTAACAGTGATAATTTTGAAAAAACAAAAAAAAATTAGACACCAAAATAAGAAATCATCTTTATAATAGTAATAGCATATATATTGACCACATGACGTGCCTGTCAATTAATTTTTATTTTTAAGATAAAAATAAATAATAACAAAGAGTGTTTGAATCCAATTTTTTTTATTTTTAAATATTTAATTGGATAATAAAATATATTTATAATTTTACCCTTTTTATATTTATCTAAATTCAAATAAGCATTACAATTAGAGATTAATATATGGGTCACGGTCCACGGTCCACGGTCCACGGTCCGTGAGTCACCCTACATAACTCGCGCGCAGATTAGGACCAAATAAAATACAGGTCCATTTAAATGCAGACCTACATGCTTGATTTGTTTAACTCACTAGTTCAATGAACTATGATTCGTGAGTTTGCGAGTTAGTCAGCAAACCATATATATTTTTGTTTTTAAAGAAGATACGAGACTTTACTCGCCCAACATGTTAAAATATTAATGACCCAACAAGTTACTAGACTTGATGTTACTTACATAACGGCCCTAAAAAAAATTAATATTAAAATAATAAAATACGATCTTGTTTTTCTCCTTTTTGACTATTTAAAAGCAATATATATATATATAACAGGTTGCGGACTTAATAAGTGCGGACATGACTTGACATTATACTGATCCATTTACAGATCAATTTGACTCATTCCACTTAACTTTGGCTCGTCGTGGATTAGGTCGGTGCAAATCGAGTTGGCAGTATACTCACCTCTAAATATAATGTATTATAATTTTATTTTTTTATATTTATATTTAAATCTTTCAATGAATAATTAATAATAATAGTTTTAAAAAATGAAAATTTAAAGCCAAAATGAAAAATCTCATATTTTCTCCTTTTTCATTATTTAGAAACCAATATATATATATATATATATATATTACGGCTGCGGGGCTTAAGCGATGCGGACATGGGTGATATTATCTTGGTCCATTTAAGCTGTGGACTAATCTGACTCATTTCACTTAATTCTGACTCGTCGTGGATTAGGCCAGTACAAACTGAGTTGGTTTGTATACCCATATCTAAATATAATGTATTATAATTTTATCTTTTTTATATTTATATTTAAATCTTTTAATGAAAAATTAATAATAGTAGTTTTGAAAAATGAGAATTTAAAACCAAAATAGAAAATCCCATATATATATATGTGTGTGTGTAGAGAGAGAGAGAGAGGACATTCGTTTTGTTATTTTTTATATTCAAAAACGATAAAAAGACAAGTATAATCCCTTTGTTTCAAAATACCTGTCGTTTACAATTTTTCATAAGGATTAAAAAAACTATTACAAATGCTTTCAACTTGGGGATATATTTTATTTGACTAAATTACCCTCTTAATCCATTAATGTTCTCTCATTTTACTTAGTAGAGATCAAGAGACAAAGATACACTTAAAAAAATTTAGAACATGAAAAAAAAAAACGCACGACATACATGTCCTAACGGTATAGTAAATAAGGTGCTTGTACAACACTCTTATCTTGATTTAAGTGTGCAATCTTTCAAAAACATATTCATTTCATATATGTTATTTATAATATTACATGTGCAATGCACGTGTTGAGTAAAGGCTATATATATATATATTTATTTATTTATTTGTTTATTACAACCTTATGCTTTGGATATTTTTAAAACCAACACTTTCATTAATTCTATGCTGCCATACTTTTTTCCTCGCGCTGTTAGATTAACTCTTAAATCGTGGAAGAGTCACATTAACACTTTCTATGCATATCAACTCGTCATTCCTGGTTTCATCATAAATCAAATGCAGCATATCTATGGCTATCAGGATCCGAGCGGAAGAAAACCGTCACCTCATCCAACACTCTAAAAAATAAAAGGTAAAACCGCTTCCTTATTTATTTCTTTAGTAAGTAGATGAATTTGATTCTTATTGTGCCAGAATCAAGTTCGTTAAATTTTATAAAGATGTATCTGAATTTTTCAATAACTGTATATAAAGCGTGAAGTAATTCTCTCTCAAGAAAAAAGATATAGGTCCCGCCTAACAATAAACATCTAACAATAAATGCTAGATGTTTGATAATTGACCCCACGCATGAAACATGTTCCCACTGTTATATTTGCTTTATCCGGGCTTTGTGTGTCCGGGACATATAGGAAGACTCTTTCTCTCAATATCAATCACACTAGAACCGAAGTTGTACATGAAGCAACACCGAGAGTAATTTTTGATAAAGAATTCAAAGAAAAATACAAAAACATTTGTGAAGAAGAAACAAGGGTTTCATTGATTGTTGAAATGCAAAAGTCAATTTAACCTAAATACAAAGAAACTATATATAGGCTAAACAGGGAAAGGAAAATACTATTCTACCCTTAATAAATAATAAAACAAAATAACTCAATATTCTTAACATCTCCCCTCAAACTCACGATACAGCAGCTACAAGCATCGAGAGTTTGTCAACCAGCAGCAACGGGAGATGGAATGCGACTTGGTAAAGAAATGCGCAATGCAAAGAAGAAGAAACAAAGGGCAAGGTAATGGTTCCATGCTTGAGATGATGACGAGTAAGGTGACAATCGATCTCAATGTGCTTAGTTCGTTCATGAAAAGCGAGTTGTGAGCAATCTGAATAGAACTCGGTTGTCACAATACATAGGAGTGGGATCGAAAGAGAAACTCCCATATCGCAAGTAACCAACGTAACCAAACAATCTCTTTAGTAGTAGATGCCATAGCACGATATTACGCTTGATTGAAGATTGAGAAACAATAGATTGTTTCTTGCTCTTCCAAGAAATAAGAGAATCACCCAAAAATATACTTAAACCGATGAAGACTTGCGATCGTGGGATCAACGCCATGATCGGCATCGAGTATGCACAGCTCTAAGGAAGAGGTTGATGGAAATAAAAGACTATGAAAGACGTACCTCGAAGGTATCGCAAAATACGCAATCTGACTGCCCAATGTTGTAGTAGGATAAGCAACAAATGACTAACAACATGAGCGACATATGCAATATCTGGACGAGTAATAGTAAGGTATACCAAGCTCCCAACAATAGTACGATATAAAGTAGGATCGACAAAGGTAAACCATCGAAGAAGAAAACTTTGCATTAACTTCAATGGGAGTGTCTACTGACCTTATTATCGGTAAGTCTTCGCTCAAGAATATCGCAACATATTTCGATTGAGAAGAAGATAACCTCTGGGTGAGTAGGCTACCTCAATACCCAAGAAATATCGTAGAGAACCCAAATCCTTCATTTCAAACTGTCTAGCTAACTCTGTCTTCAAACTGAAATACCATGAATATCGTCACCAGTGATAATCATGTCATCAACATATAAAGACAAAATGATACGACTGCATCGGTGCACTTAACAAAAAGCGAGAATCATGACTACTTGAAGCAAATCCAAGGGAAGAGATCACAACAGAAAATTTTCAAACCAAGCACGGGGTGCTTGTTTGAGACCATATAATGCTTTCTTGAGCTTGCAGACATACCCGAGAATCATGTAAAACACCGGGAGGGGTGCCATATAAATTTCTTCTTGAAGATCTCCATTCAAGAAGGCATTTTTAACATCAAGTTGAAAAATATGCCAGCGACGAACCGAAAGCTACCGCAATAAGAGTACGAATAGTAGTCATTTTTGCAACAGAGCAAATGTCTCCTCATAATCCATACCATCTTTGTTGAGAATACCCTTTTGCAACCAACCTAGCTTTGTATCGTGCAATAGATCCATCGAATTAGTCTTGATTTTATATAGTCTAACCGGGAGGTAGAGGAACCAAGTCCCAGTGCATCTTTTGCAAAGGAAAGTTCCTCATCCATAGCTTCTTTACAAAGAGGATCAAGAATAGCCTCTTTATGGGAAAAGGGCTCAGAGAGACAATGAATAGAAGCTAAAAAGGAAGAAAAAGATGAAAAATAACAAGAATAAGCAAAATCTGGTAACTTTGTGGACTTACGAATGCGTATGGATTGACGTACGGGTGGATCCACAATCTCAGACGGAGCTTGAGGGACCATAGGAGAAGAGGAAGCTTCAGATGTGCCGGAGAGTAAAGTGTCAGTATAGGGGTATTTGAAGTACTAGGAACGAGATGACAAACTATCGAGAATCCTCAAAAAAAAAGATCTATACGAATAAGGTCAGATCTAGTCAAACTATGAGTAGTGGATGGAATAGAAAAGAAAGGTATATGCTCAAGAAAAACAACATGACGAGACACATAAAGTTTCTGAGTTATTGGATCAAAACAACGATACCCTTTTTTACCTTTACCATAACCAAGAAAGACACAAATAGCAGATTGAGAGGACAACTTGCTGCGTTCCACATGAGGACGAAGAACGAAACAAGTACAACTAAAAACTCTAAAGAAAGAATAATCAGGAGCATACCCATACAACTTTTCAAAAGGAGACAAACCTGAAATATGAGAAGATGGAATTGTATTAATCAAACTTACATGTTAAGAAAACGACTTCACCCCAAAACACACTAGGAACGAAGCGGTGATAAAGAGAGAAAAGCGGTTTCAACAATGTACCTATGTTTTCTTTCAAAGACAACACCATTTTGCTCAGGAGTATCTGTACATGAAGTTTGGTGAATAGTTCCATCTACTCACAAAATTTATTAGAGGTGTATTCCCCACCCAAATCACACCTAAAACATTTAATTTAGAATGTTGAGTTTTGACAAGAGCGAAAATTCAGTATATATCTCAAAGAATTGTTTGTTTCATTAAATAAACCCAACAATACGAGTATGATCATCAATAAAAGAAACATAATATCGAGACCCTCCTTTTGTGGCAAAGGAGAAGGTCCCATACATCGAGAATGAATCAAATCAAAAGGAGAAGAAGAAATAGAAATACTTCGATTAAAAGGTAAACTGAAAATTTTGCCGGTTTACATCCACTACAATCGAAATATCACAAGTTTGTAAATTTCCTAAAACCCTGTGGATGCCAAAAATCTCAAACGAGAAGATGAAACATGACCTAGACGAGAATGCCATAAGTAAAAACTAGAAGAAGAATGACTCAAATGAAAAGAAGACAAATCAACACTATTAAATCGTGGAAAGTCACGGCACTTTTAACTCATCCAAAATATATAGTCCCCAACTGTCAATTCTCGAGGCTGCAGATCCACGCACATAACAAGAAGAAGAGGAAAATGTGACTAAATTACGAGAATCACATAATCGATAAGTAAGATTTAATTTGAGTTTAGGAATATGATAAACATTAGGGAGAGACAAGTTAGGTGTAACAATGGAACCAACACTGCTAAAGGCATAGGAGTGCCATCGGCGGTCATAATAGGAATAGAAGACGAAGGAGACGAAGCAAAATGTGAAGAATCGGAGACATATGATGTGAAGCACCGAGAATCAACCCCATATCGAAGAAAGGCAATCGACCCATGGAAGAAGAAACATAGCATGTGGTTGTAAGGAGAGAAAACGAAATTGCTCGGCCAGTACTAGGATCGGTGAAAGGACACGATGAAGCAATTTGTTTAGGTGGTCTATAAGCATTAGAGAGGCTTGAGCTTGAGATTTTGCGATTGGTTATGTTGTCTCAACTTAGGACAGAGCCTTCCAATCTGAAACTCGTCAATGGCAACCCTCGTATAAGACTTATTCGATTATGGAGGGTGGCTTAGAGGATACCGCTAGCTGAGAGGGATTAGAAGTAGAAAGAATTTTTTTGAGAATAAGACTTAAGACGTATTTCTTGACCAATAACTCACGACAAGCTGAGTCAACGAAGGAAGAGGAGAACGATGCAAAATTGAACCTCTAAGTCCTTCAAAATCACTGCGAAGTGCCATTAAAAAGTAATGTTCTCTACGAGCAATATAAGCACCACATGCCTTTATATGGGGTAAGAGCCAATTAATCCCAAAGATCGTTATAGCAGAATAAAAACTGAATACTCATATTCTTCTATTTGAAGACGTATATCATTCTCCAATTGATCTTGCTTTGCAAAATTTGATTGAGTGAATAACATTTGCAAATGATCCCAAACCTCCTTTGCGGTCTCATACGTGTACCATAGAATGCTCAACGAGAATTGTTAATCCAAGTAATAATTTTTGAATTGTTTGCTTCCCGGTATCTATCAACTGTAGTATTCTTAGGTTTTTCAAAAGTTCCACTAACATATCCCCCATGACTTTTTACCCTTAAGAAAGTTTCTCATCACATAACTCCAATACGAATAATTCTTTCCATCCAACCTCACACTGATAAGCGAATCGTCTCTTTCGGTAGCCATAATCAAAAAACCAAGAAAGTCAAAACGAAATACCAGATTACAAGAACTGAGCGAATACCAAAATACCAAAATACAGAAGTTGAGCGAATACCCTCTCGAAATTGTACGGTTGCCTCACAAACTGAACGAATGTTGTGAAGAAGAAACAAGGGTTTCATTGATTGTTGAAATGCAAAAGTCAATTTAACCTAAATACAAAAAAACTATATATAGGCTAAACAGGGAAAGGAAAATACTATTCTACCCTTAATAAATAATAAAACAAAATAACTCAATATTCTTAACAATTTTCACACTTGCAACTCAAATCAACGCTTTTACATCAATGCAGTAATGGGAACGTTCCAGACCAACCAAGCATCGCCCTTTCGTCTACGTCGGATGACTCCCATTACTAGCCACGGAAAGAGCCCAGCATCAGATACTTTGAAGTCGCGAACACGAAGCAAACCGTGATCTCGCATCGGCTTATCATCCAATTGTCGTGTCCCGTGGTCAAGAGCAAAATTACCCGACCTCAGCGGACTACAGGCAAAGGCTACTCGTGTCCCGTGGTCAAGAGCAAAACAGTTGAACACTAAGGACCCAGGGGGCAAAAGGCAAATCTAAAACCCTTGTCTCACGGCCAAGAGCGAAATGTTGGCCATGAGGAAGCTCAGGGTGCGAAAAGGTTAAGTCCACAATCTCGGCACAAATCCATTGAACTCGAAACTCAGCATTTTGATGGTCATCAAAGTACCAACTTAGGGGTAGTGTTCCATATTTGGGTTTGGGATTAAATGAATCAAGTTCTCACAATAATGAGACAATAACCATATAGAATAGACAAAAATAATGTCTTCTGCCAAGAAACATAAGAAAAGTCAACTTTAAATAAAGAAGGTATCAAAAAGTTTGCTCCTATCACTAAAATGACCAATCTACCCACCATTTCATCTTGGTGTTTACGACACTTGCTCTACTATGAATAGGGCATTATAGTTTTATGATAAAAATCTTTTCTTTCATCCTCAATAGTTGGAACCCTAACTTATTTGAACGGAGAAACTTTTGCCTAAATCATGAGCACTTAGTTAGGTGTATCAAGTCTATTATAATTTAATATTTTTATAAATAATTATATTACATAATTAATTTTATAAAAATCAATAAAAATATTAAATTTTGATTAATCTAATACATTCAATTATGATACTTATGGTTTAAGTAAGAATTTCTCTACTTGAACATTAGAATGTCTTTGCATATGTCTAATTCTCTTGCACCAACACTCAAAGGAGCTATTGAGGTGAAGAACATTTTGTCTGTCTAAGGAGCTTGCAACATCCCAAAGGTCATGGACAAAACAAAACCCAACCACCAATTTCCCCTACACAACTTCCTTGAACCAAAGCCCCAAGCCTGCAACCACACCTTAGCTACCACCAAGTCCCTACTCGCCTAAGACAAAGCTCCAAACCTAAAGAACATCCCTGTATTATACAACCCAAAACCGAAACCTGTTCCTCATTCCACACAAACAAAAAGACAATATTACGAATCACCAAACCCACACCCAGTGCATCAACCCAGCAGCCCCACGCAAACAGAGAACCTCAACCACCAAAAAGAACATAAATTAGACCCACTGAGACTTCAAACCCGGCACCTATAGCCTCAACACCCTATGGACTTTGCACTCACCTATAGACTTTGCACCCATCCTCTGAGCAAAGCCAAATGGCCTACCAAGACAACCCAAAGTAACCATTGACGGACATCTCCAAAGACCCACCGTTCATCAGAACTACTTGTAGCTGCTCCTCACCACTATAATTGAAACCATTGCCCATCACATGTCAGCAACCCAAAACGGCCACCACCGCCCACAGCCACGCACCACCACCACCACCGTCTCAAACACCTCCGGAAGCCTGCGAACCAGTACCCACGGACCACCGCACCACCGTCTTGCCTAACTCCCTGTAATCTGCCCACACTGCGCCAATGTCCATCGAGTCACCGCCACTGCCTAGAGCCCAGGCCCCATGATCCTCCGTTGTCGGCAGCATCTCCAAACGGCCACCACCGCGAGCCAACCTCGACCCCAGCACTTGCACATTGTCAACCTCCTCCTCTGCCCCTCGCTGTGAGTGGTCTGCTCCTCGAACCAGCACTTGTTCTTTGCCCTATTAATTTTACTTGTTCATTTGTGGTTTGAGGTTATTGATGTATTGAGTTTTAATTGGGTTTATGTTATTTGGGTAATCAAGTTAATTTGGGCCAGCTCCGTGGGTTAGTTTTGTTTAGCTTGGGACTGCTCCCATTTTGTTTTATTTTATTGCTGTCTTGGGTAAATTTATAAGAAAATTTTCTTTTTGGATAGTGTTTTAGGCTAAGTGTGCTTTTAGAGTAGACATTGTTTTCTAAAAGAAAATTAAAAAATGCAAAGGAAAAGCTAACATGATAAAATAGTCAAATAATTTGGGTTAGGCAAAGTAAGTAAAAATGAACTTTAGAAATTATAATATTTTTTTAAAAAAAGGAAAAATAAGAAAATACAGAAAAAAAAAATTGACAAATGAAAAATGAAAAATATATTTTTATCTTGTTATCTTGTTTGATCATGTTTCCTTGTACGATTATTTTGAAATTTATTGTCTGGTCATTCATGAGTTCAACAACTCATTTCATTGCCTAGTCAAAAAAGTACAAAGAAAAATGAATTGTTTCTTTGGGGAAAAAAATCTTTTTATTTCTTTAATGTTCAACAATGTCATCCTAGTCAAAACAAAAAATTTGTTCACAATTAAAGTCAACCAAATTTTAAATATTTTTTAAAGAATTACGTGACTTTTGAGTTTCTAATTGTATAAGAGGATACATAAGAGCAGGATTTTTTTTTTGTCAAGTCAAAATTAAAATTTCAAGTAAACTCTCACTTTAATCCCTAAAGTTTCATGCACTAGTCACATTAGTTCCTAAATTTAAAAAATTAACAACTTAATCCCTGAAATCTCATAACATCGTCACATTAGTTCTTGCGCCTTTTGCCATCGATTAAATTTGACGAACATGCATGCGTGACATGTTAAGTGCCAACTTATTCGCTGATGTGGCCTCTCCCCTCCCACAAAATAACGTAACTTTGGTTATTACCCAAAGAAACAAAATCTCAACCCACAAAATGACGCCATTTTTTACCAAAATCATCTTTTCTCTTATTTCAAATCCATTACTGTTAACTAAGTCCCAATTCTCCTCTACAAAACCCTAGAAAGCACAACCCCAAATTTGTATTTGGCAACAAGGTTGGGAGATGATGGGTTGAGCAGTCATCATCGCAATTTTGTGTGTGTGTCCATGGATACGACAACTTTGACACGGTGCTTAGCAGAAAGTGAACTATCCACAGTTATGTCTTCTGATCTTTGGACTACTTCACTGCATGATCTGTATCCCTTTGTGTTCCCTTTAAGGGACGTTGTAGCTTATTCTGAACTACCATATGGAAGGATGAAGGGGCTATGAACTAGCACAGACCTAGCAACATGATCTCTTTTAAAGGCAAGTATATCATGTGAGCATAGAACCAATTCTTGTTGCAAATGTCCACAAGACCAGAAGTTAATCATCAAAATGACTATACCTATGAAGCACAATAAGACGGCTCTCGTGCCACCGTCGATGTCTAATATGTACGAAAATGCGTGCATCGATTCTTTGGAAAATGTAAGGATAGCTCTCTTTTTTTTAGACAAGTTTCGAAACGTTCCGTAACACCCCAAAACGGCAAAAAATGCGTAAATGACCGGTGAATCAAATCAATCAGAAAAATTGAGATTTTTTTGGGATTTAACTTATCAAATAGATTCAGCTTATTTAACTCACCTTAACCCTATATTTTGAGTTGAAAAACATTCATTCACCCATGGTTTTCTAGATCTGCGGCTTCCTTCTCCGATCTGTGACTGCAACTTTTTCGATGACTCTCCGACCTCTATTGTGCATGTGTCCGTGACAGGTTGTGGAGTAACTAGCTGTAGCATTGAAGCTCATCTCATCTCTCCCTGATCGAAGCTCTCTTGGTCTCTCTGGTCAAAGCTCTCTCAGACTCTCACTCTGTTACTGTTTCAGACTTTCGGTGTTTCCTCTTCAAAACAGAGATTTCCTTTGCAATTTGCACCTTCCAAGTAATAGTTGTACCCAACACATGAAGTTTGCTGATGGAAATCCACTTTTTGAGATTTTCACTTATCTTTTGTTTTACTTTTATTAATAATTTAATGTTAAAGTTTTTACTTTTCAAATTGTACTGTCACATTTTGAAATGTTTATTTATGAGATTTCCACTTATCTTTTGTTTTACTTTTATTAATAATTTAATGTCAAAGTTTTTACTTTTCAGATTGTACTATCACAGGGAGATTTGGGTTATGGAATATGATGGGTTGAGAGATGGGCTGCGTGATATTTTTGAGTGAGATGGAGGTGAAATGGAAGGATTTGAGTGAGATTTAGAAAGAGAGATTGAGAGATGGGAGCGGGGAAGGGAGGAGGATGAAGAAAATTTGCATGAGGTGTGTCGAGGATGAAGTAATGATTGTCCCAGGATTGATTAATGTTTATCATGATTCTTGACTTTTTGAAACTATTAAATTAATAGTATTAATATTTTAAATGTTTATCATTATTATTTTTTAGTTATAAGTTATAACTTTTTCGTTTTTACATTTTTTTTAGCAACTAAAAACTTTCAAGTTTATTCACATTTTGAAATTAACAATTTAATTGTGATTGAAAAACTTTTAACTTTTTAATTGATTCAATAGAATTATTAATTTTTAAAATTTTTATCCCGACTCATTTTTTTAGTGATAATTTTTAATATTTAAAAATTTTATGATTAATAAATTTTAATATGTGACTTTAATTTTATGATATTGATTAATTTTATGAATTATAATTTTTGGGTTTAATTTTTTTAGTTTCTAACAAATTTTTATTTTTATTTTTTTAGATTAATCTCTAAGAATGTCTAAGTCTAATAGTAGTTCTAATAACATAATTAGTAAATTTGTTATTGATGACAAGCAAAAAATAGCTACTCCTCTTTGGGCTTATGTCATAAGAGATGAAGTCTCTGCTCTTGGGGGCGATCGAAATAGAGGATGAGTATGTATTGCCAGAACCATTATTATGGTTCATATACTAGAGTCAAGGCTCACTTGCTTAAACTTACTGGTGTTGGAATTGATAGATGTCCAAAGATGAATGACGAATGCTTAGCTGAAATTCAAAAAGTTATTGAGTGTGCTGAAGAATCAAGAAAACCAAAAAATGTTCCCCTTCCTCCTACATCTATTATTGACTCATTTCAACAATCATCACAATCTGTGTTAGGAAATAAAATAAGGGCAGGTAACCCTTTAGATAGAGCTTTCAATGCTGGAGCTAGAGAGCAACTTAAGTCTGAAATTGCTAGGATGTTTTATTTTATCGGTTTGCCCTTCAATCTTGCACATAATCCTTATTACATTAGTTCATATCAGTTTGCTGCAAATAATTCTATTGTTGGTTTTATTCCTCCTGATTACAATTATCTAAGAACTACATTGTTACAAAGGGAAAGGGCAAATGTTGAGAGATTACTTGAACCAATCAAAGGGACTTGGAGTGAAAAGGGAATAAGTATAGTAACTGATGGATGGACTGATGTGCAAAGGAGGCCACTGATAATTTTATGGCCACTTCGGATGGAGCTCCTATATTTTTAAAGGCCATTGATGGTTCTAAGGAGATAAAAGATAAGAATTACATAGCAGGCCTAATTAAATCCACTGTTGAAGAGGTTGGACCTAAAAAAGTTATCCAAATTATCACTGATAATGCCCCCGTATATAAGGCAGTTGGACTTCTTATTGAAAATGACTATCCTCATATTTTTTGGACTCCTTGAGTGGTGCACACACTTAGTCTTGCTTTGAAAAATATATGTGTAGCTAGAAACACAGAGAAGAATGAAATTGTTTATGAGGAATGTCATTGGATCACTTTAGTTAGTGATGATGATATGTTTATTAGAAATTTTATCATGAACCATTCTATGAGGCTTACTATATTCAATGAGTTTGTGACTTTAAAACTACTTTTCATTACCGAGACAAGGTTTGCTTCCACAATAGTCATGTTGAAAAGACTAAGGCTCATCAAACATGGTCTCCAAAATATGGTTATTAGTGAGAAGTGGAACACCTATAGGGAGGATGATGTTGGAAAGGCAACACATGTGAAAACAATGATTCTTGATGATTCTTGGTAGGACAAGGTGGATTATATTCTTTCTTTCACAAGACCTATTTATGATATGTTAGCCATGGCAACCATCACCCAAGAGGGGGGGTGAATTGGGTGATTACAAATTTTATTGTAACTTTGAGAAATTATGCATTTTAGTATTTTTAATTAACACATGCAGCGAAATAAGTCTAACAAAGACACAACTATTAAGAATTACTCAAATATAACTTGGGATATATGATGAATCAAGTGAATAAGCTAGATATCAAGTTATAAGAATCAAAACATCAAGATATGCAATATATAAATATATTTCACCAAATACTGAAATTAAAGAGTGTAGATAAGAGAAAATCAAACTCAAGAATTTATCCTGGTTCAGCTACCAACCACTTGTGACCTACATCCAGTCCCCAAGCTTAACTTGAGATTTTCTTCACTATCTCCTAGACTTCACGAGTGCTAGGAAAAACCTTTGTACAAATAAGAGCACTCCTTACACATTGGGATACCTTACCCTTGTACTAGAGCGTCCAATTCTTCAAGTTTTACGGGCGCTTGATGACCTTTACAAACTTGAGTACTCAACACACCTTAGGATACCTCACCCTTTGTGTTTGAGCCTCTACTTTCAAGGGATGCCTCACTTTTTAAAATTCTTGAGGGATACCTCACCTTCTTTACAGATTAAACAAGATATGGAAGAATTGAAACTCTCTCTCTAAAGTGGATAATACAAATTGAAGCACTATGAGTATCAAGAATTCACACACTTATAGCTCAAAAACAGAGGATTGGAGAAATAAATATTGAAACACAAATTTAATGCTCAAGAGTGATTTTTAAATTGTTCTCCAACATTTCTTTGATGTCCAAACACTTGTATTTATAGCCCAATAATATTTAGAGTCGTTGGGTAAAGTTTGAAAATGATTAATTAAGAAATATAGCCGTTTGTGACCGTTGCAGTGTGTTCTGCATTTCATCATAACCGGTTAGGGACCAAGCCTAATCGGTTAAACCTTTCATTTTTGGCTTCTGGAATTCATAATAACTGGTTAGGCAATGAGCCTAATTGGTTAGGCTCTATTTAAAATCCTGTTCACGTTCATTTTGAAGTCACACTAACCAATTAGGGAATTACCCTAATCGATTAGGCCATTCAGATGGCCAGTTTACATTTCATTGAAAAACACATGCTAACCAGTTAGGAAAACTTCCTAATCAGTTAGAAGGTCTTTTAAATAATGAAAAATTCTATTTTTTATCATCCTAATCAGTTAGGCCTATTACCTAATCGGTTAGGCCATTTTAGAACGTGAAAATGGCTTCTGATGGGGTGACTAATCGGTTAGGACACTCTAGTTTTGAAAACTTGTTATAACTTCTTCATTTCTTATCTATTTTAAGCGAATGACCACTCATTGGAAAGATATTTGAGTCCATTTTCAAATGAAATAAGTTTCAAAGCAAAACTCAAAGTACTTTGAAAGATATTATCAAAAGAGTAACTAAAGGTCAGTTTTGCAAAACATAAACTTAGTTATTTTTCAATGATTTGACCTACCACCAAGACTAACTTTCCAAAAATAGTTTGTTGGGCATTTAAACATTTTAGAAACACTTTTAAAGATATTTAAAACTTGTTTGAGCCTAGTCTGATCCCCATTTATCTTTACATAAGATCTAAGTCCTATAAGCTATTCTTGAAGATGTTGGACTTGATCTTTTGCCACCATCATTTCTTGATGTAATCCAAGTTTCCAAAGAAAATATTCTCTTCAAGACTTGTGAATGCTTGGAACATCTTTTCATTCTCATTGTTCTTGAGTTGAGCATAGTTGTAATCTTTTGTTTTCTTATTGCAATGCTCACCCTTAGTACTTAAACTATCTTACAAAGTATTGCTCACTTAAACAAACATAGTTAGTCCAAATTCATAATTCAATATCTTCATATGCATGATTCATAAATGTATAACTCTAGTTAGTCTAACATTCATATAAGACTTTCATAGACATATCCAAATAAGATATTTATCAATTACTAGTGGATATACATAATATAAGATGCAACAAAGAACACATTGCACATTTTCATTTAAACAAAGTCAAATCCAATATTAATTCATTTATAAGTCATATAAAGCATTATTGGATATATTATATGATGAATGTTACATATATCTCATCGCATGATTATGAAGTGAAATATAATTAGATAAAGTACATAATCATACATGATACAATATATCATATTAAGCACATCTATGTAACATAATCAATATTCTTTTGTGATGCATTTGTCATTTATAAAGTATATCTATCAAGCATAAGCATTATTTTTTTTATCTTGTATTTGTCATCATTAAAACTTAACATATTAAACCATTTGGGGCAAACTTATTTTCACAATCTCCCCATTTTTTATGATGACAAATCACCAAAGAAAAATATATTGAGCAATATACAAGAATTGATATTCATGTAAGCATATCAAGCAATAAATACAAGAACATATTTTTCTTTCCAATTATCACTCCCCCTATTTGACATCAACAAAAAGGCTTAGGAAGGGAAGGTAATATTTTCACTCCCTTTATAGATAAAACTTGTGTTGTCAAAAAGGAAAGGATCATCAAACTTCAAAAACTTTTTCAAGTTATTCCAATTATAACTATCTCCCCTTATTTAATTTTACACATGATTCATGAAAAAAAAGATGAAATGAGCATACTTTCAAGATATAAAAAAAATTATTCATGCAAAGCTTGTCATATTTTGGTACATCAACATTTAGCAAATGATAGCAATAAGTTTAAGAAAATATGTCTTACATATAATATCTTGCATACCACATGATAAATAAGTACCGCTTGATATCACTTGTTAGGAGTTACAAAATATTTATGTAAGATCATGGAATTAAGGTTTTCAAATGAAAGATCATACAATTTGTCATATATCAATATCAAGCATTCCTCAATAAAAGAATCAAAAGATATAAAGTATAAGAATGTTTACCTTATTTCATTGCTAGAGGGAAATAGAATAAAAGATGATCTTTGTTGACATGTTAATAGCATTAACAATAAAATACTTCATGTCAAGTAAGGATGTAAGCCAAGAGTTATAAACAACAATTTAAGCGCTAGGCTCTCCCTCAAAATATGCAAAATATCAATATATGAAACATAATAGTTCAACATAGACATGCATATATTTAGTCACCAAGGATATGAGATATGTAAGATGAAAAGGATAAACAATTATTACAACTCAACAAATAATTATAAAGAGTTATAAGAAAAAAAGATGAGCTTCCCCTTAATTTTGGATCACAAGATAGATAATGAGAAATATGCATACCAAGACCATGTAAGCATATTACTATAAAGAAAAGCAAGGCAAAGATACATATTCTTAATCCCTAAATCAAGATCCATTAAAAAAAAACTTCTCCCACTTTCAAAAAGAATTATATAATAACACATTACATTTTCAAAAGCATTTTAGAATAGTAGAAGGGTTTTATATTAAATTAATATTCCTTGAGAATGATCAAATCCAAATCAAAAGAATATTTAAAAGTACATCCCATCTCTTTCTTATTAAACAAGAGTCTTGAGAAAATAAAACACTTTAAAGAATAAGGTTTATCTTTTAAAGTATTAAGATGGGCTCTATAGAGCATTTCAAAAAATTTATTTAAAATTTTTCTTAAGCATTCTCTTAAGATTTAATAAAACTTTTCAAAACAAATGAAGCGAATACTACATTTATAACACATATCCAATGATTTTCAAATTTTTAAGATAATTAGGAGGTGAAAATACTTTCAAGGTCTTAAGGTAAGTTCAAATGATTCTCAAGGATATAGAACTTTAAAATTTTCTTTTAAATATGATAAGAGATTTTTTTTTGTTTTTTGTTTTTTTTTAACTTTTTAGTCATGTCATAAACTCTTTTCAAAATAAGAGCATGATTATCTTAGATGTTATACCATTAGGAAAATCATAGATCAAGAGAATCGTAGATATCAAGCATTCATCATGATGAAATATGCTATAGGGATCAACACATGTATAGAATTAATATCAACCCTATATGCAATGACAAAATTAGCAAGTTAATATCCAATTAGACACTTTGTTAACGTTAAGCATACGTCTCATATAAAGAAAGCATCTAATCATTTAAGATCAATTTATCAACACGTATCATACAATTTATATCATATAGAATACCACAATAGCTCAGGGATAGAGATACTTATTGAGAGAGTGATGTTTCTTTAGAATAATCTTCGTTTATTGGACCTTTGAGTTTGGGTTTTCTTCTATTGAGTAATCCATTCCATTGCTCTTGAAGAAAGTATTCTCATATCCATTTTCATTCAACTCTTGTCATTTATCCATATATGCTTGACCCTTTTGATATTTGATGGCCATACTTGAAGCACATAGAGACACTTACAAAGCTAACTTTAAAAGTTCTCTAAAACATGGGTTAGCATCAAATATCATTTAAACATATTTACAAGCATAATTTAGGTTAATATATAATGTAAAAACATGTACCACATTATCAACCATACAATGTTAGCTCTAATAAGAATGCATGAAGCACATATGCACTTGAATCCACAAATATGATTTAAGCATTTTAAGGCATGATTCAAGTTTATCAAGAAACACATAATCAACATCAAAACTTATATAAGCATTTTGGGACAAACAATGATTATGTAAGACATGTAGTATCAAATATAGAATTCTAGTATGCACACATGCTAATTAAGAACAAAAAGAATTCCCTTATTTTAATGAAAGAATTGAAAAACCATGGAATTGTAAATTTTAAAATCATTTATGATTCATTTAAAAGATATACTTAAAAAAATATTGAAGTTCAAAAACAAGTTCAAGGTACAAAAATGAATCATTTACTTCTTATTTTCAAGATATGAACATATCAAGCAATTTCAAACAAAAAGACATATAACTTTTAACAATCCAAAGTCTAAGTAAGTATATAGGATAATTGAGCATCAAAGAGAAAGGATTAAAACTACTTATGAGTATATGAATTTTCATATTTGAACAAAGAGAATTGGTCACAAGCTCAAGAACAAAGATATTACCATAAAATATGTCATTCCAAGCAAGATGGGTGCATATCTAGCATAATAACATATGTAAAGATACTTTTAAAATATAATGCTAGAAAAGCACAATTCAAGGCATATTAAGGCATAAAGAACAAATCTCAACTTATCCAATTATTACATGATATTCAATTTAAGAGCCTAAATAAGGATAAGAGATTGATATCACCAAAAGCGTACTCTTTGAGTTTTTTTTTTTTTGTGGGTGACTCCAACTTCCAGGCTTCAAGACTTCATGAGAAAGTAGGTGTTGGTGAGAGTTGAGAGGAACAAGATGACCATGTAGTTTTTGGTTCGTGAATAATGAGGGGAAAGCATATTTTGCTGTTTTAATGAGAGTAATAATCGATTATTGGGTGGACCTAATCGATTAGCTAGTGTGAGAAAGAGAAATGTTGGTCTTAGGTTGGAGCAAATAACTGATTAGAGGAGTGTGGTAATCGGTTAGAGGTATAGGAAATTGATTAGGATTGAAGACCAGGAGGTCTCGAGTGGCACCAGTAACCAGTTAGCAGAATATGCTAATCGATTATTGTGCTTTGATAGTAAGCACAAAACCCTTCCCAGATGCAGGGTAATCGGTTAGGAACCTTTCCTAACTGATTATTTTAGCTTGGCAGAGTCCCCTTTATTGTGGCAAAACAGTTCCAAAGGCCAAAAAGTAAAATATTCCCTTCTTCCAATTGATTGCTTCACTGCCAGAACCAGAAGACTTTCATGAGAATAATCCTTAAACACATCAATTCATGTCTTTTTGGAGTTCATTTTTCGTTTGGCTTCATTTTCATTCACTTCAAGCACCAAATATCAGTCCACGAGTTGATGTTTTACTTAAGTCCAAATTTTCTCCTTTGAACCAAAACCAAAAGTCCTTCAGAAAACCATCCCTTTAAAAATGCAACCATAAGCCATTTTTGAGATTCCAAAGTCAGCTCTTGGCCTTCAAGCACATTTACCACACACTTCAATTTTGGCTTTTGGTACCCAACTTTTCTTGGGTCCTTGTGTGTTAGTTTTTGAAAATTAATCTATTGTACTCTCATAACGATCAATTTTTTTTTCATAGTATATAAATTGAGTACACTAAATCAAATAGTCAATTATCATTACATAGCTAATAGCATGCTTATTTTCATGATATATAGACAATTCAAAACATAGCAAGTATATCTAGGTATTGTAGAACTTCATGTACCATGATATATAACAAATTAATGAGCTATGGTACAATAAGAATAAACATAATCATGTGCTAAATGAGATACTCAGATTTTACCAAGTGCACATGATTCTATCCTTTACCTAAAGCCCACAAGGAATATACCTCAAATTTATTGACTTTACAAGTGAATGTTCATGAGAGGTAAAGACTTTTGATACCTTGACCTTGTTGATCAAGGAAGCTCTTTTCCTTACCCATTGCTTCTCTTTTGGTGTTTTGAACTTTGCAAGTTTCATATTTCGTACTTGAGAAGCTTTGGTTGAAGTCATATTCCTTCTTTGATCAAAACTTTTACCAATGGGCTTTGAAAGCATTCCCCTTGATGATTCCTTCTACACTTGACCAATTTGTCCATTCTTTTGAGAAATTTTCTGCATAATTAAAATACTATGAGGACATTTTGATACTCACTTCATATTAGGTCTTTCAATGTTAGTATTAGGGCATTTAGGATCTTTATGAACCCATATCATATTATTTCTCATATAAGAATTTCTTCTATAATTGCATAAATAAGAAATATATCCTAGATGACCACAAAAATTGTAAACAAGTGAATTCAATGATGGTTTGGTTTTTTGAAGATCATCTTTGGAAAACTTAGGCTTTTTGTTATTATTACATTCTATACTATTTTTACCACAAACTTTACTTGAATTTCTATGTGGAATAACATCAATTGCATTCTTACTAACACACATGGATTGTAAACAAATAGAGTTATTAGCTTTGATAAATTTAGAAGATAAGTCCTTAACTTAATTTTCTAAGTTAATGCAATTTTCATAAGAAGTTAAGGTTTTATATTTCAAAGTCATTTCCTCATCAAGAAAGGCATATTCATTTTTTAAAATCTCAATTTCATTTTCAATGGAGAAAATGTTTTTCAAACAAGATAACTTTTTATTTTCTAAATTCAACAAACCATCATATAATTTATCATATGCACATTGTAACTCATCATAGGAAGGATCATAATCAAGATAGGCATTATTTACCTCAAGGTTCTTTGAAGTCAAGTGGGAGGTTGTCTCAATTTCTTGCACTAATGACTCTTCAAGGGAATCACCATCTTCCTCATTGTTGTACATCAAAGTTTCAAGAGTATATACCAATTAGTTTTGCTTTGCCACCTCTTCAAATTGAGCATTATTTTGAGGATATTTTTCACAACAAGATTCTTTCAATGGTTTTTGCTCTTCTTGCTCTCGATGTACAACTTTATGTAAAAAATCATTGTTAGCAAGATAGATATCATCAAGAGTATCTCATATATCTTTAGCACTAGAGTAACTCTTAATTTTAGCATAAACATCATCATTTAAATCACTTCTCAATATTTGTATTGCTCTAATGTCTAATGAAAAGTATTTCTTATCATAGTCATTCCAAGTTTGTTTTAATTTGTATATAAATCCATCAAGCATAATATCCAACAAATCAATATCAATAGATTGTATATAAATTTTCATTCTAGCTTTCTAATAAGCAAAATTCACACCATCAAAGAATAAAAAATGGTTTACTAATTTCAAAACCTTCCATTTAAAAAATTTTTAATGGTTGCCAAACAAACAAGGATCTTTAACTCCAAGCGGTTAAGCTTTTACCAGAACACGAAGCTCTGATACCACTTGTTAGCCATGACAATCATTACCCAAGAGGGGAGTGAATTAGGTGATTACAAATTTTATTACAACTTTGAGAAATTATGCATTTTAATATTTTCAATTAACATATGCAGCGGAATAAGTCTAACAAAAGCACAACTATTAAGAATTACTCAAATATAACTTGGGATATATGATGAATCAAGTGAATAAGCTAGATATCAAGTTGTAAGAATCAAAACATCAAGATATGCAATAGATAAATATATTTCACCAAATACTGAAATTAAAGAGTGTAGGGAAGAGAAAATCAAACTCAAGAATTTATCTTGATTCAGCCACCAACCATTTGTACATCCAGTCCCCAAGCTTAACTTGAGATTTTCTTCACTATCTCTTAGATTTCACGGGTGCTAGGAAAAACCTTTGTACCAATAAGAGCACTCCTCACACCTTGGCCTTGTGTTAGAGCCTCCAATTCTTCAAGCTTTACGGGTGCTTGATGACATTTACAAACTTGAGCACTCAACACACCTTAGGATACCTCGCCCTTTGTGTTTGAGCCTCTACTTTCAAGGGATGCCTCACCCTTTACAATTCTTGAGGGATACCTCACCTTCTTTACAGATTAAACAAGATATGGAAGAATTGAAATTCTCTCTCTAGAGTGGATAATACAAATTGAAGCACTATGGGTATCAAAGATTCACTTACTTATAGCTCAAAAACAGAGGATTGGAGAAATAAATAGTGAAACATAAATTTAATGCTCAAGAGTGATTTTCATATTGTTCTCCAACATTTCTTTGATACCCAAACACTTGTATTTATAGCTCAATAATATTTAGAGTTGTTGGGTAAAGTTTGGAAATGATTAATTAAGAAATATAGCTGTTTGACACCGTTGCAGTGTGTTCTGCGTTTCATCATAACCGGTTAGGGACCAAGCCTAACCAGTTAGGCCTTTAATTTTTGGCTTCTAGAATTCACAGTAACTGGTTAGACAATGAGCCTAATCGGTTAGGCTCTATTTAAAAGCCTGTTCATGTTCATTTTGAAGTCACACTAACCAGTTAGGGAATTACCCTAATCGGTTAGGCCATTCAGATGACCAGTTTACATTTTATTGAAAAACACATGCTAATCGGTTAGGAAAACTTCCTAATCGATTAGAAGGTCTTTTAAATCATGAAAAATTCTCTTTTTTATCATCCTAATCGGTTAGGCCTATCGCCTAATTCGTTAGGCCATTTTAGAACGTGAAAATGGCTTCTGATAGGGTGACTAATCGGTTAGGGAAAGTCCCTAATCGGTTAGGACACTCTGATTTTGAAAACTGACTTTAAATAGTCATAACTTCTTCGTTTCTTATTCGTTTTAAGCGAATTACTACTCATTGGAAAGATCTTTGAGTCTATTTTCAAATAAAAGATTTCAAAATAAAACTCAGTATTTTGAAAGATATGATTAAAAGAGTAACTAAAGGTTAGTTTTGTAAAACACAAACTTGGCTATTTTTCAATGGTTTGACCTACCACCAAGACTAACTTTCCAAAAATAGTTTGTTGGACATTTAAACATTTTAGAAACACTTTTAAAGATGTTTAAAACTTATTTGAGTTTAGTGTGATCTCCATTTACTTTTGTATAAGATCTAAGTCCTATAAGCTATTCTTGAAGATGTTGTACTTGATCTTTTGCCACCATCAATTCTTGATGTAATCCAAACTTTTAAAGAAATTCTTCTCTTCAAGACTTGTGAATTCTTGGAACATCTTTTCATTCTCATTGTTTTTGAGTTGAGCATAGTTGTGATATTTTGCTTTCTTGTTACAATGCTCACTCTTAGTACTTAGACTATCCTACAAAGTATTGCTCACTTAAACAAACATAGTTAGTCCAAATTCATAATTCAATATCTTCATATGCATGATTCATAAATGTATAACTCTAGTTAGTCTAACATGCATATAAGACTTTCATAAACACATCCAAATAAGATATTTATCAATTACTAATGGATATGCACAATATAGGATGCAACAAAGAACACATTGCACATTTTCATTTAAACAAAGTCAAATCCAATATTAATTCATTTATAACTCATATAAAGCATTATTGGATATATTATATGATGAATGTTACATATATCTCATTGCATGATTATTAAGTGAAATATAATTAGATAAAGTACATAATCATGCATGATACAATATATCACATTAAGCACATCCATGTAACATGATCAATATTCTTTTGTGATGCATTTGTCATCTATAAAGTACATCTATCAAGCATAAGCATCATTTTTTTTGTCTTGTATTTGTTATCATCAAAACTTAACATATTAAATCATTTGGGGCAGACTTATTTCCACATGATATGCTTTGATTGTGTGATACTGATAAGCCTACACTTCACTTGATTTATGATATGTGGGACTCAATGATTGAGCAAGTGAAGATTATAATATTCTACCATGAAAAGGTGGAAGAAGGAGGTACATCATCCTTCTATAGTGTTGTTTATCAAATTCTTATTGATCGGTGGACAAAAAGTTGCACACCCTTGCATTGTTTAGCACATTCACTAAATCTTAAGTAAATTCAAATGATTCATTTTTAATTTTATTTTTGTAAATTTAATTTGCTGCATTTATGATATTAATATTAGTTAAATTTTCTTTTTTATTAAATAGGTATTATAGTCAACAATGGTTTCAACAAGGACCAAATAGAGTTCCTCCACATAGAGATCATGAGATTTTCACTGAGAGACAAAAGTGTTTAAGAATATATTTTACTGATCCTGATGAAAGAAGAGAGGTAACAAGAGAGTTTTCTAAATTCTCCCGAGAGTTAGATAAATTTAGCCTTCAAGATTCTTCAACGGATGCTCTTTTGGAGCCAAAAGAATGGTGGATAACTTATAGTTCTAGAGTCTCATTACTCTAAGGCATTGCCTTGAAGCTTCTTGGACAATCGAGTTCATTATCATGTTGTGAACGGAATTGGAACACATACTCTTTCATTCACTCCATGAAGAGAAACAAGATTAATCCTAAAAGGGCTCAAGATTTAGTATATGTACATACAAATCTTCGTCTTTTATCTAGGAAAAGCGAAAAGTATAATAGTAGAGAAAGCAAAATGTGGGATCTCGCTAGAGATGAATGGGTGTCGTTTGATGGTGCTGAAAGCCTTGAGGCTGCTTCCTTATCACTTGATGAATTAGAGTTAGAGAAGTAGTTATTATCCACGGATAATGAATAGTTTAATTTTCAACAATAACTTTAGTATTTAATGAAATTGTTTATTTTGTACTTTAGATTTTTTTATGATTTATCTGCTGATACTTAATATTTCAAGTTATTTAAAATGACATGTTTTATAATTTTTTATATATATATTATGTTGTATCCTGTCGTACCCGTATCTTAATTTTTAAGAAATTGTCATACTCTCTTACCATACCTGTATCGTACCGAATATTCGTATCCATATCCGTGTATTATAGGACTATACAGACAGCCAAGTGCAACAAAATCCATACATTAGAATCTACAGCCTAACTGAAAATACTAAATAGAGATTCGCCGTATTACTCTGGGAATGCCACAAAATAAACAATGTCAAGAATGTAGTGCCCAATGGTGGAAAACCTCTTAGGCCATGACACAGTTTTTAAAAAAATTACCTTTATTTTTTCACGTTTGACAATTCTTTCACAAAGGAGATGTAATCTCTCTAGTTCAACCTGTTCAAAAGCATTTAGAAAGAATCAAAGAAGAAGTCACATCACTTAGAATTAGCAATGCTTGTAAATACAGAAGAGATCTCTTGATAACTGTTATACCTATTCCTTTACATACATACACTTCACTTGAAAATAAGTTATGGTTGGTGTGTAGTTATTCTAAGTTTCAACTATTTTATTTACTCTTTCAATTAATAGATAAGAAAAGTTGATTGGCGTGCACACAAGTGAGGATCAAGACACTACTAATTTTAACCCACCAAAATCAATAGCACTACAGCAACCGTTCCAGATAAGGGTGTGCCACAAACACTAGCTATTTCATAATGTTATCATTTCCCATATCTCCACTAATCCTTCTCCACCCCATCTCTGATCATTATCAACATTCCACCTACACGAACTCATAATTCCCCAAATTGGATTTATAAATCTAAAGAGGCCTACATTTTATAGAGATATTTGATTGTCACAACAGCTGGGAGTTTTTGGTCAGACAAAAATGCCAGGATACTTAATTAACACAACAAAATTAATTTTGTGGGAGACTATTGTCATCTTGGTAACACTATTGTTGTTCGCAAAATGCTTGTTAATATAGGAGTATATATTTTCTCCACTCTTGATTTTCATAAATCACAATTCTAAATTTGAAATTACTAAAAAGAAACAAATAAATGATACCCAGGTACAGAGACAACAAAAATAACAAGAATTCCCTTAATGAATGGAAGTTGGAGCTTTAAGGGCAAAACAAGACACTTAAGGACCCATGGAAGTTACTAATCATTTGAGATGTGTTGGGAGCTATATGATTGTACTCAAGACGAACCATGTAGTGGACATAATGCTACTTTTTCATGTACACTCAAATTTGTCAAGAAGTCATAATTTTAGAAAGGACATTTAAAATCCCAGAAACTTTATGTTCTCTGGCCTACCTTTAATGCCAAGCACTTTCATGCCAACCAGGCTGTCTTTGCTACAAAACTCTGCCACTGTATCCTAAGCCAAAATAACCATTTTACAAGATACTTACTAACCCCATAAACCTTTCAATTCCCTCACTAAGGAGAGACTCAGCAATCTCATTACTTGATTTGACTCGAGATTAAAAGATGCAACAAATGCTACCACTATTACATCCTAGGCCAAAATAACCATTTTACAAGATTCTTACTAACCCCATAATCCTTTCAATTCCCTCACTAAGGAGAGACTCAACAATCTCATTACTTAATTTGACTCAAGATTAAAAGATGCAACAAATGCCACCACTATTACATCCTAGTTATAGGGCTACCTGCCACAATCATAAAACAAGACCAAGGAAGAATCTTACTTTGTCCAAGAGATTTTAGCCAGCTCCATATTTTTAGTGAGCTTACAAGTTTACAACTACAAATTATTCCAATTTCCAATGACAAAAATAATATATTATATTATCAAGCCTTACAAAAAATGAGGAAGGACTCAAGGAGAAAAAGATTGGGAGGGAAGTCTCACCCTAATTTTCTGTATACTTTTTAACTCTTCGACTCCGTGTTTTTGAGTTTCAGCCTGAGCAAATAAGGAACACAGACATAAGATACCGTTATGCCAGACCAACAAAGAGGACATTTTACCATGAAGGACAAAATCAAACCTTTGCCTTCTGCTCCAAACTATGCTTTTCACAGTAAGCCTTGTGTTGCAGCTTGCCACCAGCAGTCCTCACATTCACGTACAAACCAGCACTTCTAGCACAGGATGGATGGAATGTGGTTTGACAATGGCCATAGCAACACTGCATTCACCATGTTAACATTTGCTTGGTAATCAAGAATATTAATTTAAAAAGCTTGCTGCTTGAAAGATATGAAAGAAGAGGAAAAGAATTTCTGATGTTATCATTACCTTCATGCTTACACCCTGCTTGCGGCGGCAGATACAACAAATATCAACTCCCTTCAGCACAGTCTCCTAGGATTCAACAATATACATAGATATAAGTGCTAGACAAGATAATCAAATGCTAGACAAGATATTTTTTTCTTCAAAAATTTAAGAATTATCAGTGCAACCAATGCGCGTACCATTCCTTCAACAGCATTTATTCCTTCAACACTATTTTTGGGTTGTGCTTTCTCGGATTTTGCAAAGCGGAATTGGGGTTTGGGTAACGGTAATAAGGGAGAAGAAGATAATATCCAAAGTTACCTTGTTTTATAGATAGAGAGAGGTTACATCAGTGTCTAATTTAGTATTTAGCGTGTTATACAGACGTGTGTTCAACAAGTTTAATTAATTGACGGTAAAAGATACAGACATTAACGTGACAAATATTTTAAAGTTTCAAGAATTAAACTGTGAGTTTTTTAAATTCAAAGATTAATATGACAAATGCATAAAACTTCAAAGATTAAAATAAAAGTTTATTTTAAATTTTTATAATTTAATTGTTCTCTTTTATAACTAGTTACAATATTTTAATTTATTTTTATTTTAAAAAGAGATAAAATAAATATTTTTTAAATTATTAATTTACACAATTGATTTAAAATAATTATTCTTAAAATGGATGGTATACATTTTTAATACTTTTCTACTCATAATAAATACACGAATTCAATCTCATTTTCAAAAACTAATTTTCTTAAATAAAAGTTTTTTTATATTTTTTCCATTTAAATAAATCTTAATAACAATTCCCTTTGTTTTGCTTAACTTTTCCCCACCCAATAAATTCTTAGGTGCTCTTTCTCATCACTAGTTGTCGTATTATTACTTTGCTCCAAATGTACAATCTACCATTATCAGCTCTGAGCAACAGAATATACAATCTATCATTATCAGCTCTGAACAACAGATGTGCAGTCTAATAAATAATAATTACAATTTTTTAATTATTCAGAATAAAGACAGCTATCAATAATCAAATAGATAAGACACTTTCCAATTTATAAACACCACCTTCCAAACTGACTGTCTTGTATTTGGTGGACCATGCTTACAATATATAGTACAAGTTTTTCCTGTACAAATTAACAAAATTTCTTAAATCGACGAAGCAAAAGACCTTCACCACAGCTCAAGAAATCCAAAAAGTCAATTACGCATCTTAGGAGAAATCTTCTAGAGGAAACAAAGACCGAAATAATTAAAACCAGATTTTGATTTAACGATCGAAAATTGTTATAATAAGTTAATTAAAAGTCTGAATTTCGATTATTTTTTTTATCAGAATTCTTATTATTGTTAACTAGCGTGATGTAAATATGCATTTTTTTAATTTCTCAAGATAAGAGATAATAATAATAAATTTTCAGAGTGGATTACAACTATTACGAATAAAAAGTGTTTGAAGAAAATTATAATAATTGAAAAGTAAAAAACACTTACAATGTTATCATTTTTATACTTATATTTAAAATTTTAAAAAAATGATTAATAATAGTAGTAATGGAATAATAAAAAATAGAGATCAAAGTAATAATAATAATAATAATAATAATGATGATGATATATTGACCAGTATTATGTGCTTGTTAATTTGTATTTTTAAATTTTTACAATAAAAATAATAATTAAACAATTATGAACAATAATATATAATTATAATTTTATCTTCTTCTTTTTTATATTTTTTAGTATACGACTAAAGTATCTTTACATACTTTATTGTAAGATTAATTTCTTTAGCACTATTGCATTTGGTTACTAACTAAGAGGTCGTCTCCACAAATACTTTCTCCATGATAGTAACTGTCGTTCCCCCTCCCCCAAGAGCGCAGCTTGATCACAATTATACTCAACTTTTGTTGGAATTATATTTAAATTATAAAAAAGATGTATTTATAATTTTATCTTTTTCATTTTTTTAAATTATTAATTGAGTAATTAACAACAATAATTTTGATAAACAAAACAAAAATTAGACACTAAAGTAGGAAATCCTCTTTATAATAGTACTAGCATATAAACCGCACGACGTTCCTATCAATCAATTTTTACATTTTTTAAGATAAAAATAAGTAATAACGAAGAGGGTATGAATCTAATTTTTTTGTATTTATTTTTAAATATTTAATTAATTAATAAAATGTATTTATAATTTTACCATTTTTATATTTATTTAAATTCAAATAAACAATATAATTAGAGATGGATATAAGGGTCACGTTTGCAGTTCGTGAGCCATCCTTTGTAACTCGCGGTTCACATAGATTAGGATCAAGTAAAATGTAAGTTCAATTTGTTTAACTCATAAGTTAAATGAGTTGTGGTCTATGGATTTACGAGTGAGGCAGCAAATCAACATATATTTTTGTTTATAAAAAAAAGTTAGTTTGCCTATGATAAGTGATGAGCTAGTAGACTTTACTCGCCCAACATATTACTAAACTTGATGTTACTTACATAATGACTCTGCAAAAAATAAAATGGGATGTTGTGGGCCGCAGATTTATGTAGTGTTGACATGGATTGACATTATACTGACTTGCGGACCGATCTGATTCATTTTGCTTAACTTTGACTCGTCGTGGATTAGGTCAATGCAAATTAGATTGGTCCATATACCGACTTCTAAATATAATGTATTATAATTTTATCCTATTTATATTTATATTTAAATCTTTAAATGAATAATTAATAATAGTAGTTTTGAAAAATGAAAATTTAAAACCAAAATGGGAAATTCCATATATATATATATATGATGAGGACTTAAGGGGGTATCTACTAATTGGACCCATGACAAGAACAAGAATTAAGAAGGCCCAAGAAGCCTTGAAAGAAATGGGGGAAACTATGTTGGAAGCAAGCTCAAGTCTTGAAACCATAGGTTCTGAAGATGTCAATTGCTTGATTCAAGATGAAAACTAATAAAGTTGGACGGTCCAAATGTGTGCACGAATTTTATAGTTTGTATGACTGATTTAGAGTATTTATTTAAGTTAAATAAGCATTAGGCATGATAGTACTAAGTTAATAAGCACTTAGGTGAAGTTAAGTTTCACTAAGCTTTACTTTTAGTGGGAATTTAATGCTTTTTAGTGTGGCTGATTGTGTTTATTTTGTTTTATTAGCTTTGTTAAAAACATGACAAAGAAGAGTGATCATTGACTTACATGCTTTTGGTAACTTCTAGAATGAATTAATACAGCACTTAAACATAATAAGTTTCATGCACTAATTGCCATCAATACCAATTAGTTGAAGTATTAATGTAAGCATTAGTGGGGCTGCTAGGGTTAGGAGAGTCACCTTAGGTTGATTTGTGGTGACCTTTGGTTAGCACTACTCTAGCCATTTTCTATATAATGTACCTGAATTAGATGAATAAAAAAAAAACGAAGATTTGATTTTCAAAAAAAAAAATGAGGATTTGATTTTCAATTTGGTTTGTCTAATTGTGAGAGTTTCTTATCTTAGGTTCTTGACTGTGCCATAGATCTTTACAAGAGTTTTTCTTGTGACGATCACTAATTTTGGTTTATCAATCAATCCTTAATTGTGGCATCAATCTATTTCTTATTTCCATCTCTCGTTTTAACTATTTTTCTTTGTTATTTTTTGTTTTTCCTTTGTGTCATTCAGTTACAAGCATCAATTTACAAGAATTTCAAATAATCCTAAGCTTGTGCAAATTCCACCCTAAATAGATCTGTAAAAATGAAACTATGATAAGTAGAATCACATCAATATATATATAAATATAATCAACTTATAAGTAAATCTTTTTGCTCTTACACTTCATTTTCAAATAGATCTACTTTAATCTAATGGTTACCTTTAATGAAATAATCTCAACCATTAGATGAAAGTAAAATGAAAATGGGTGTAGAAAAAAAACTTCTGGTGTAAGTGATCCTCTTCATATATATATATATATATATATATATATATATATATATATATATATATATATATATATATATGAGAAAGAGAGAGGACAATTATTTTATTATTATTTTATTCAAAAACATTAAAAAGAAAAGTATAATCCCTAAAAGAGAGAGGACAATTATTTTATTATTATTTTATTCAAAAACATTAAAAAGAAAAGTATAATCCCTCTGTTTCAAAATACCTGTCGTTTACAGTTTTTGCATAAGGATTAAAAAAGTTATTACAAATGCTCTCAATTTAGGGATATATTTTATTTGACTAAATTTCTCTCTTAATCCATTAATGCTCTCTCATTTTATTTAGTAGAGATCAGGAGACAAAGATATACTTAAAAAAATTACTCTTAATTTTATAAAGTAACAGATAAAATAAAATAAACTTTATTCTATAAAATGAAAAATATTTTAAAATAGTTGGAGTAGAAAAAATATTTTTAAAATGAACAAGTAAAAATATATTCGTTATTATTTTAATTTAAAATGCAATATAATCTTAACATATCAAAATTTAATGATTGATATATTTTAATTTACTCATTTTAAAAGAACTTTATCAAATAAAATATAACTTAATATATGAATAATTTAGAACATAAAAAAAAAAAAAAACACACGACATACATGACCTAACAGTATAGTTAAGATGCTTGTACAACACTCTTATCTTGATTTAAGTGGGCAACCTTTCAAAAACATATTCATTTCATATATGTTATTTATTATAATATTACATGTGCAATACACGTGTTGAGTAAAGGCTATATATATATATATATATATATTTTATTTATTTATTTATTTATTACATATCTAGTGAGAAAAAATTTTATTGTGAGAAGTTGATATTAGTAAATTTTGATCATACAATTATATATAGATAATTAATATTAAAAATTACTTAAAGGTCATATGATCATTTAAAAAATTCACATGCATTTATATTCTAATCTTGATCATTCATGTAAAATCTAATGATCAAGATTCACTACTCTCATCTATTACAATAAACACTCTTCTCACTAGATACGCTCTCTATAAAATCTTGATCATTGAATCTTACATAAATTGTCAAGGTTAGAACATAAATGCATGTAATTTCTTTAAGTGATCATGTGACATTTAAGTAACTTTTAATTTTGACGATTCTTATATAGTTGTATGGTCAAGATTTACTTATCTCACATTCTCATAATAAAAACTCTTCTCACTAGATATATCCCGATATATATATATATATATATATATATATATATATATATATATATATATATATATATATGCGACATATCTAGTGAGAGGAGTATTTATTGTGAGAAGGTGAGAGGAGTAAATCTTGATCGTACAACCATACATAGATGATCAAGATTAAAAGTTACTTGCAGGTCATGTGACTACTTAAAAAAGTCACATGCATTTATGTTCTAATCTTAACCATTCATGAAAGATTTAGTTATCAAGATTTACTCCTCTTACCTCTTACAATAAATACTTCTCTCACCTGAATAAAATCATATATATATATATTATTGCAAGTTACAATCTTGTGCTTTGGATTTTTTTATAACCAACATTTTCATTAATTCTATGCTGCCACACTTTTTTACTCGCGCTGTTAGATTAACTCTTAAATCGTGGAAGAGTCACATTAACACTTTCTGTGCATATCAACTTGCCATTCCTGGTTTCATCATAAATGGTTGCAGCATATCTATGGCTATCAGTAGGAGTGGAAATAGGTCAGACTGCCCGTCAGGGGCTTATGGTCTGACCTGCCTGAGGCTTGACCTAACCTGGCCTAACTTGTTTACTAAATAAGTTAGGTCAAGCTTTTTTAAAAGTCTGTTTAACTAAAAAGGCCAGACCTCAAGCTATTTAATAGGTCTTTTAAGCTTGCAGTAGTTACTGACTTATTTAATTATATATAATATAATATATATTATTATAATAATTATAAATTATAATTATAATTATTAATTTATTATAATATATTAAGATATTTTTAATTAAATTTTAATAAAAATTAATAATTAAAACTTAAATTAGTAAGTTATAATAGAAATAACATATTTATTAATATATTTAACGTAATATATTTATTAGAATGAAAATAATAAGTTAACACTCACTTCTTATTTTTATAGATGCTCACTACTTTCTTGTTCTGATCTTTGATTGATGTGAGACTTGAAAGAGTAGAGTAAGAAAGTGGCAACTTGATATATCTCTAAGTCTCACATGGACCAAAGACTAGAGTAAGAAAGTAGTGAACATCTATAACACTCACCCCTTATTTTTATAGATGCTCATTATTTTATTACTCTGATTTTTAGTCGATGTGGGACTTGAAAGATTAGAGTCAGAAAGTGAGCAACTTGGTATATCTCAAAGTCTCACATCGACCAAAGACTAGAGTAAGAAAATAGTGAGCATATATAAAATTAGAAAGTGAGTGTTAAATTATAACAAATGCCTATTAGCTTTGAGTAGGCCCGTTAACTTATTTCAAGGTTTAGACATGTTAACTTATGGTAAGGTATATTGACTTATTTAAAGGTAGGTCTGTTAGTCTATGTAAGACATGTTGACCTATTTAAAGATAAGTCTGTTAATCTATATAAAGGTCTGTTGACCTATTTAAAGGTAAGTCTGTTAGCCTATTTAAAGGCCTCATTACAAAGTAGGCCTTTAAATAGACTTTCAGGTTAGCCTAGGCTTTTAAAAAGATTAAGTCAGACCTTAAAAATTAACCTATTACAGGCTCATAACCCAGACTCAGGCCATATAATCGGGATACAAGTCAGGTCTGTTTAAGACAAAGCCTGACCTGACCTGACTTGTTTTCACCCATAACTATCAAGTTCCGAGCGAAGGAAAACCGTCACCTCATCCAACACTCTAAAAAACAAAAGGTAAAACCGCTTCCTTATTTATTTCTTTAGTAAGTAGATGAATTTGATTCTTATTGTGCCAGAATCAAGTTCGTTAAATTTTATAGAGATGTATCTGAATTTTTCAATAACTGTATATAAAGCGTGAAGTAATTCTCTCTCAAGAAAAAAGACACAGGTCCCGCCTAACAATAAACATCTAACAATATATGCTAGATGTTTGATAATTGACCCCACACATGAAACATGTTCCCACCGTTATATTTGCTTTAGCCGGGACATATAGGAAGACTCTTTTTTCTCTCAATATCAATCACACTAGAACCGAAGTTGTACATCAAGCAACACCGAGAGTGATTTTCACACTTGCAACTCAAATCAAACTACGCAATACTAAATTCAGCTCATCAAGTAGGTACGGCTCCAATAGATTCCAATTTAGAATGAATTTCATAAATTTTTAACGCTTAATTTTTTTTTTAAATGGAGTAACAAATATGTTTCGTTATAACATATATTGATTGTGGTAAAGAAAGGTTGATGCTAGATCAAAGTAGGCCAAATGCATCTGCACCAAAAAATGTAGGCTAAATGCATAACTAATTAAAATGAGGACTGCCATTCTCGCTCTATACAATATTCTTAGTATAACCAGAATGCAAAGACTTAATCATTAATGCCACTAACTATACTAATAATTTCTGTAAAAAATAGTTGTTATAACAAAGAATTCACAACTTACCTATTTAATGCCAGGAAAGTAATTGTTTTGTAGATAGTTCTCTTTATTAGTTGATCATAATGCAGTTTATTCAAAAAGTAGAATATCTTGAGCAACTTCTAAAGCAGTAAATGAAAAACACCGTCAGCATTCACGGACATTTGAGTATAAGGAAAAATAAACACAGCAAAAATTATAAATAGAAGACAGACAAGTTTTTTCTTTTTATTCTCAACACAAATGAGGGGTGGAAATGCAGCACAATGAAAAAGTTGTTAAATTCATTGCATCCTCCTTACCTAAACTCAGGCTTTCCTGTCAATTAAAGTAACACAACTTTAAACTGAAAGAAGTAATGCAAGCAACTAAAAATCTAAATTTACATTTAATCAGTGCAAATCCATTACAAAACCAAAGATAAACAAAAAGATAAATGCAATGTAAATAAAACATCATGATTCCTACCTCAGCTATCAAAATCTATCAAAGTGTCACACGGCCATCCCAATGTAATATATGAATATTATGACTGCACAGCTTTATTTTGTTTGATACAAGCCGGTGCCTTGAAATCCTGGCATTTCCACATTGATGTAGCCTCAATCGGTATCACTCTGTCAGTGGATGGCTCAACTGGAAACAAAGGTGTACTACCAACAGGACGATTGCCTGTGTTCATTTCAGTCAATGGAGAACTTCTGGCTCTAGTTTCTTCCTTTGGCTGTGCCCTATCTTTGGAGGTGCAAATGCTTAAGGGCAACTTTTTTAGCTTCACCCTTCCTCTCTTCTTACCTATGGGAGACAAATCTTCGCTGTTTTTCTGCTTTGACTGGCTTGACTCTGCTTCCCCATTATCTATCTCTATTTGGCTAGATCTATTATATTTCAATCCCTTCTTATCTTTCTTACTTGAGCATACCTCTTGAATGGATCCTTCAGAATCAATCTTGCCTGCTATTGCATGCCCGTTGTTCAAATATAAGCAATCTTGTCCAAATGCCATGCCAGCATCGGAGCCCTCAGTTATTTCAAAACTTGAAGAGCTTTTAGGTTTCTTGTGTTTACAGCCTTTTGAGTCTGAATTTGGAGAATTTTTAGAGATTCTAGGAGAACTGTTCATGGCTCGATGTAACTTACGAGCTAATTCTTCATCTGTCCTACAATTTTCAATTGATTGGTTTTTTTCGTACAACAGCTGAACTGGGAGATGCTTCTTTAACTTGCTCTTTTCAAAATTTCTTTCCTTGCTGACAGCCTCTTCAGAGAAAGATGCAACCAAATCTAAAGCACTCTTGGCTGCAGCAACCGCCTTGGCTGCTATTGCAGCCTTTTCTTCAGATGCAGCTCTTGCAGCCTCTGCAGCCTTAGTTGCAGCAATTGCTGCTGTTTTTGAGGCCTCCACGACCTCCTCAGGTGTAAGGTTAGGATTATTTGAATGAGAACTCAACAAGTGCTTAAGTCGGGCTTCGAATTCACTTGAAAAGGACGAGGAGGAGGGGGAAGCAACATCTGTAACACAAGAAGCAGCAACTGGGGATGGAGAAGCAGTAGCATCACCATCTGAACCCTGTTTTTTCAATCCAGCAAGAAGGCGTTTCCGAGGTGGCAAAAGAACATCAGCATCCAACTGATTGACATCACACACGTTCTCCATGCTCCCCCAGTAAATTCAATTTAATACTCAGAAAACAATGAATAAATCTTCACATGAATTAAATTGCCACTCCATTGACAATCATATCATCGGGACATCGATCAAACCTTTCCCAATCTAACTCACAAACCCAATTCCACATCCCTGATGAAATCAAGATTTTAATAAACCTACAAGATCCTTAACAAAGCCTATATAAAACTTAGACGAATTCAAACACTATCCAAGTGGTGCCATTTTCTGTTGTTAACCCTCCACCAGAAGAAGAAATTTGACTCATACCCAACATCATATTCCACCTCTTTGATTCCTAAACAGAAAGAAAGAAAACAACAAAATCAAACTCCTACTAAATGTATCACAAACGATTTCATTCATCAGAATTAGTTTATCTATGAAAACTAAAAACACAACAGCAGAAGACGTCAATTCTCAAACTTCATCCAACCCCACTATTCCTACAAACCAAAACAACATCCAAGGATGCATAATTCAGCAACAGAATCAAAAGATCAAAGGCAGAACATGGCTTGAATTCTACCTATCCATGCAGCACAAGACAGTTTTTTCAACACCTCAATTCCCAAAACGATTTGAATCAATCCACATAGCAATGAATCAAGAACAAAAAGCAACCAACACAGCTTAAAAACTGGATTCAACAGAATCATGCAAAATCAATGAGAATTTTCAAACGGGGTTCCATGAAATAAATTCAGGAACACAAAAAAGAAAGATCAAAAGAGAGTTGGGACCATTGAGAATGAAGGTGGTCCATGAGTACCTGATCCTGTTGAGGAAGCTAAAGGGTAGAGAAAGAAAGAGGGGTAAAGGAAGATCCAGGATTAGGGTTTTCCAGAGAGAGAAGAAGAGGTGGTGGTGGTGAAGAAGAAGAGAAAATACAAGGCATGTGGAAAACCCAAGATCTTTCTTTTCTCATATATATTTATTTATATTTTTATGAGAAAATGTGAGAAAGTGAAAGAATTTCAATTGGTAGCGGTTCTAGAACGGTAAACTCGCAAATCCCACAAAAACATCAATTAAGTACTCTTCTTTTCAAGTAATCTGGTATTTCTTTTTATTATTTTATTGTCAAACTATGTCAATGACAACGGGCCTGGCTTCTCTCCACCAGCAGTATCTTTAGCAGTAATTTAGATGCTTTATTTTTTATTTAACGATAAGTATTAAAAAATATTAATTTAATATTTAAAAATATTTTTAATATTAAAAAAATATTAATCATTAGATAAAAAATAAAAAATTTAAATCGCTACTGGAAGATACTACTATTAAAGAGAAGTCAGATTCTAATGACAGCCTGGTTGTTAGATCCATTTGTATTGCCTTAATTTTTTTTTTCTTTTAGTGAAGTTTGGTGTACAAGTAAAAATGTTATTGATGAATCTTACGAATTTTGTTATATTTTCATAATTAATTCCTTTAACACTTATTATCTCTTTTTTAAAATATTTATCATTTTAAAGAATAAATTTTATCTTATTTTATCTATTATTTTAGAAAATTAATAAAACACTTTTTTATTTTTTTATCTAATGAAAGATTACTAATAGAGTGATAATGTATTAAGTGTTTTATCATAAAAGAGATTTTAGTCGATTGTAATTATATTTCTTTAAAATTAAAGTTATTTAATAAATTTTATAATTTTTGTACAAAACTTTAAATGATAGATATTTTAAAAAGGAAATAGTAATACAGAAAATATTAATTAAAAAAAGTAAATATATTTAATATTTTAAGAACATCATTTTTTAATATACTTTATTTATTTAATAATTAGGAGAAATATTTAAAATATTTAAAATTATTCATTTTATATAAAAGAATGTATAAAAAATATTATCCTTCAATTATTTAAAATCAAATTTAACATTTTTTTAGTGAGATTAGATCATCATCAACTTGAAGGGAAGAATTTTATATAATTATTCTATGAATTTAATTTTTATAAATTGTCATTATAAAAAAGTTTTATGTTAGTATTTATTGATGTGGTTAAGTTATTTAACGAATATAACATTAACAATTAATAATATGATCAAACTTAATAAATGAGTTATCAATACAAAATTAAATAATAAAAAAATTATAGTACGTTAAAATTAAATTCATTTTACATAATTATTTTTAAATTTCACCTTCATTTTGAATGTATACTAAATTAACTCTTAAAAATAAAATTAAAAATTTCTAAAACAATATGAAAAGTGGATTTAGATTCTTTCCTTTAAAAAACTTATCCATGCAAAAATACATAGAAAAACACATTTCATCTTCAATTTTAAAGAGATATATATATAAGATATTTATTGCAAAATCAAAAAACACGTGTTCCTTTAATTTTTTTGTTCTGGTGTATTTTTAAATTTGAGTATTCAAGACATATCTATTCTATTAATCTATCGTAACTCGAAGTTAATTAAGATGAATTTTAGTTTTATATATTAGTTAGAGTGTATTTTTTGGTCTAATTTAAGTTATACTATGAGTAGACCCAACTCGACATAGTGTCTTAAATTATTTTAAAATTTATAATTTTTTATAATTAATTATAAATAATAAAATTTTTTAACTTAAATTAATAAATTTTGTATAATATAATAATATATTTATATTCATATTATTTATTTAAAAATATATTTTATAAAATATACTTTAATTTTAATTTTTTATTTCTATAAATTTATGATTTAATTATATATAATATTTAAATTTATATATTATATTTATATATCAAATTATTTAAATTCAATCATTATTAGATTATCATCGGGTTCAAGTATATGAAAATGTTCCAATCAAAATGTCAAATTAAACTTAATTTAAGTCTTAATGGTGGCAACATGTCCATTTACACCCTATTTTTAAGGGTTATCCAATTTTGTTTCAATTGCAATATTTGATATATTACCCATTTTAACAAAAAACACGGTGACAATCTTTGTTTAGAAGGAGCAAAAAATTAGTCAGTTGTTTTTATAAAATATAAATTCTGCCCTTTTCCCGTTTGTCTTACTCACTTATCCACATGAAAAATGGGTCTGAAAACGGCAACCAGGACCAGTTTTTATCTGAAAACGGCAACCGGGCAAATCAGTTGTTGTACACTCTCGTAGCATTGTTCGAGTTTGATGAAAGTGTAATAAATTATATTTATAGAAAAATATTAGTAATATATTTTTAGATATTTTTTAAAACTTGTGATGTTAATATTTTTTTAATAATTTTTAAGTATATAAAATAAATTAATAATAAAATAAATATTAAAAAATATTTAAAAGAATATATTGTTACTACTTCTTATATTTATATCTATGCACATCATTACATTAAAAAATTAAATATTAAACTAAAATTGAATGATTACAAACATTTTCATAATAATAATTTTGGCATATTTTAAAATTTCTCTCAAATCGGAGATTACGTCAGCGTGCCCGGGATTATAGTGTCTCAGATAAAATCTACCACAGGTGATGTTATCAACGTCGTCACAATTTTGTATAAAAAATAACGCCTTCGCATTTTTAAAACGATGCACTTCCCCTCCCTTCGGTCGTTTCCGTTTCTGTTTCAGTTTCTTCAGGTGCCCTTTTCCGAAAAATGGTGACACAGTGGTGAAGCTCCGTTTTCAGTTTTATTTCCAGATCAAACGTCGACGTCTGGGAAAGAAAAATAAAAATAAAACCATGAAAACCCTGATCGAAATTGCAGGAGCAAGTGACGAACCAACATAATCGTTGCTTATTAAAAAGCCAAAATAGCGTAGTTTTGCAAATGGTTTATTATTGTTCTGGATCGAGTTAAGGGTCCATAGAACTGGAGCAACCTGACCCGTTGAACTGGCATCCACACATACAATGCACATGAAGTAGCCTATACATTAGGCATAATGACATGAACTAATTTTGATCATACTTCGTACAAGCAAATGAATAAGGACAAAGGGATAAGGTCGTGGCAAATAAGGACAAAGGGATAGGGTTGTGGCAAATAAGGACAAAGGGATAACGGTCTCCACAACTCTATCTCCACGATCATGTCCCCCATGATTGTGTCTCCACAATCCCAACTAGCAGCATTCGACACACATTGAATATTCAGATATCACATACTTTAAAACGCTCATATAAATATAATAAGCAAGGGAGACAATGTAGGCCCAAATTCCCTTGCACACTATTCTCCTTGCACAACTACTGACTTAAGCATCAGAGTGTCTTTTGCAGGTACTCACCCCTTGCTCCATCACAGTGGAAGTCGCGCTTACGAAGGATATCACCATCTCTTACCTCTCCAAGTAACCCTCAGAACCCAATTCTAAACATTGGCGCCGCCTGTGAAAAAATATAAATTTCTACTCCCAACACCATCTTCAAAACTCCCCCTACTACCACCATAGTGAACACAAGAAGGAGATAGACATCAACCAACAAAAATTGTGCCTCCGTTGCGCGTAACCTTCCTTCTTCGAACCATCACCCGACGTCTAACCCCACGACTCATCAGCTAGTCTTGGAATCGATCATAGCCTGCCCTAAACCCAGACAGGACGGGGCATGAGACTTCTTTCACTAGAGAAAATCTCCCCCTCCTTCCTTGAGGATTCCGACAAGGCAATGCCTTGGCCCTTAGAGAGCACCTTCTGGGGACGCTGGGCAACTGGTATCGAAGTTGCTACACCTTGGTGACCGGGTGGAAAACAAAGTTCAGTCTAGTCGGGGTATGACTGATCACCAGGAGCTGTCTAGAGCAAAACTGCTCTCCTTGGTTAGGCTCCAGGATGAGAGGATTCACCATCAAGACGAGAAATTTCATAACCTGGAGAAGGCTGCTAACTAGGGCAACAAAGCAGAGAACCGTTCCCTAGTGAGGAACCATGAAAACAAAAGAGATCAATACCAGCGCAATGACTATCAACTAAGAACTCTAGGATCACAGATCCCGGTCGTCACCTGAACCTGTCCACATAAGAGAGCAAACACAAGCAATAAGGGACATAATGTTACAAAACCAACCCTTCTCCGACAGATTCATGGCCTATGAGATCCCAAAGCGCTTCAAGTATCCTGCCAATATCAAGACTTACGATGGAACCATTAATCCTCAGGAGCATGTGGACGTTTACGTGTCCGCACTCTTGTTTGTTGGAGGAGATGACTTTCTCATGTGTCACGCTTTCCCCTTGTCTTTAAAGAAACCCGCCCTGAGATGGTTCACCACTTTACCTCTGAGGTCCTTGGATAACAAAAGAGATCTGTCCTCGACATTTTTGCTACACTTCACCACTAGCAAAGTGTAACCTAAATCCATTTCATAATTCTCCCAGATAAGGCAAGGAAAAGAAGAGTCTCTCTAGGACTTTATATCTTAGTTCAACAAGGAAATCGTAAATGTGCATGACTGGGATGAGAGACTCAGATTCTTCTACATCAAGGAAGGATTTCATCCGGGACAGTTCTCTTTCTCGTTAGCAAAGAAAAAGCCCAAGACCATGGATGAGTTTCGAGCTCGTGCCAATAAATATATCAACGCAAAAGATGTTCTCTGAGCCAAGAAGCACCTTGACAAAGAATATGCTAAGCTGAGGTCTGGAGAGCATCCAAATCAACAAGGGGGAATCCAAGGCCACCCCTCAAGGAGAAGTATGACAATTATAGTCCCTTCAACACACCCCAGATCTACCAGGAAGTCATGAACACAAAGCTCTGAGATGTACCTAGGCCTCCCCCTCAAGAAGCTTGCGTGGAGAGACACGTCCAAGCACTATGAATGGCATGATGGTCTCGATCACAACACGAACGGCTATACCAACCTTCGAGATGCCATTGAGTCCTTCATCCAGGACGACCATTTGGGCTGATATATTCAGAAGGCCCAGAACAACCAAAGGAGGGGTCATTAAAGAAAACAGAGCTATAGCCCCCGAAGTCCCTCTTCTTCCTATCAGAGAAGATGTTCTCTAGCGAGAAATGACAACACCAGCCCATACTCACCTCGGGATAATGCCCGTGATCAAGATAGAGCTCGATTGCGGGATAACAACTAGGAGAACAATCGCCACCACGAAGTAACCCGCACGATCATGTAATGCCTTGTAGTCGTTACTTCTGCTGTGTTATGAATATCTTTGCATATAAGTAAATTGACGTTTCTTTATGACTGTTGTCTTATCTCGGAGCCAGTACCTCGACTGCGATCTTGAGTCCACGGGTACTTTAGCTCATCAACATCTATAGTCAGTATCTTGACAGTGACCTTGAGTCCACAAATACCTAGGCTTGTCACAACCCACAAGGTCACTACACCTTGGTGAGATCCGAGGAATACAAGGTCCAGAAGGATTTGCTATTCCAACATCTTTACATGATGGTCAAACTAAGGAGTCCACTTGAACACCCTCCATGATCAAGTGCAGCATTCAAGGGTTTTTACCTGTACCTATTTTAGTCTGACCTTAACTCATAAACCTACCATACTTTATAGAGGTTAAGCATATTTTTACTTGACGGCCAAACAGGGGAATCCACTTGAACGACCTCTGAGGTCAAGCAGCGCATTCAAGGGTTTTCACCCACACTCCTATCCATAAACCCACCATAGTTTATAGAAGTTATGTGTAATCGACCGTAGCCCAAGATCGTGGATCCCACACATAAAGGCTTCCGTGTCACATGCATTAAATGAACCCAACCACTAAAATTCGAGCTTTGGGCTCATTTCGGCTAGCAAAATAAGTGTTCATCCAATTAAACGAATCCAACCACCAAGATTTGAGCTTTGGACTCATCCCAACTAGGCAAAACGAGTGTTCGTCCAATTAAATAAACCCAACCATCGAGATTCATGCTTTGGACTCATCCCGGCTGGGCAAAATGAGCATTCATCAATCTAAAAAAGCAATTACTGAAGTCAAGTATTAGACCCATCTCGGTAATTTATATACTAAGATCGAGGGTCAAACCTACCTCGACAAGCCCAAAATAATCACTGGGATCAAGCGTTGGACTCATCTCGACAAAGAAAACATACAACAAAAAGTAAAATATTCAGAAGAAGAGCAAGTTTTACTATTCACATTCCAAACATCATCAACCTTACAAGAAGATTCTGCAAGTTATCCTCGTGCAAAGACTAACCTTTTGAAAGAAGCCTAAAGGGTAACCTAGTTAGGTAATGATGATCAAATACTGACCACGACTACCTCGATGGCTCCTCAAAGAGCAGAAACCTATAAACTACTTTGATGCAAAGGTGGACACATAAGGGAAACCAAGAGGGTAGCCTGGGAAGATGATGATAACCACCAAGCGCTGACCACGGCTACGCCAACGATTCAGTAACCACCTCTTCCTGATCACCTAATCAATATGAGGAGAAGGCTTCGCCATCCTAACTTCCTAAACACCCCTACACATCTACGACATGGCGACAATCAGGGGAACATAGGAGGAAGGGTGGTGAAACTCCCTCATGCCTCATAAGAGCTACAGACAGAAGCCTTAATCCTTTCCAGCAAAAGTGTGCCCCTACTCCACTGCTACATACGTCTGGAACAAAGGTCTTTTGTTGCTGAGAGACGTGTTGACTAAGCCACATAGGACAGTTACTTGGCCTTCATTGGGCCATTACACTTGGAAAGAAAGGCCTCCACCAGCGAAATATGCAGGATAAAGGAACACTTTCAAGAATTTGGGGAAGAAGAGAAAGATGGTCTCAGAATAGGATATGACTCTCAACGCGCCTACAAGAGGCAAAAAAGGAGCCATTCTCCAGAAAAAGATCCACGCTCAAGCACAACTAGAAAATGAAAGGAACAAGTGACAACCCCACTGCAAACATTTCCCATTTATAAAGGGAATAATGTGTTTTGATTGGTTCCCAAAAAGGTGAACTAGTTTTATAACATTCTTAACTTTATTACTAATTACGCATCCGTAATTACGTAATAGAAATCAAAATTAAGTATGTCACATAAAATTAATAAAATACCTTTTATATATATTTAAATATTATACAAAAAATATGAGTCTGGAAAGGGTTGAGATAATGTATATATATATATATATATATATATATATATATATATATATATATATATATATATATATATATATATATATATTATGAAGTACAGTAAACAAAGTATATTACAATACTCAACATTTACATATTTTGTTCCAAAGTACTAAGTATACATCTCTAGAATATAAAATAACATCAAAACTACTTTACATAAAACGGGGTGAGAATATACACATCTTCCGTCTCCTTGCTTAAAGGCTCGTACTTGGAAATATTATGGAATGCAAATAAAACGGGGTGAGAATTCTAAGAATTATTAGTAGTACTATTAAAAATACATGTCATCATAATATTTCTAATTGCTTGGGGAAAAATCATTTCAAAACTCATTTTTATAAAGTAAGAAGGTGGCAAAAGCTAAATCAAGTCATTTCTCTTCTTGAAACAGAATTTCATTTATTAATAGTTTCGAAAACATTATTGTCAAGCATTAGAAATTATATCCATAAACACTTTTAGTAACAATTTCCAACCAAGAACCATGATCTCAAATTCATTCAATGGTTCAATTAAGTCATAATATGAATATCACAATCTCAAGTATTCAAGAATACTCATTACCTGAAGTTTAATCTAGATTACTCCATTCCCGGAGCATATTCAAGATCACTTCCTTCCTGGAGTATATTTAAGATTACTCCCTACCCAGAGAATATTCAATCACAAGCACAAATTACTATTCTAGCTCAATCTTAAAGAATTAAGGGAGCAAATTCTCATATTCATACCAAATAGCTCAACTTTGCATTCAAAAGATCAATACAAATTCAAATTCAAGCTCAACTTTATGAATCAAGGGAGCATAACCAATATAAAGTCTAGCTCAACTTGAATAATCAAGGAGTGCTATAGTCTTAAATATACATCAATAAATGTGTAATTCTACTTAATTCATCACATTCTATAAGATACACAATACACTTTAATTCAAGTGCACTATATCCATAATCACCAATGAATCATTTGCAATGAATTTCCAATACCAAGTACAAGTAATTAAGGATATCTCACAATATCATTTACAATTGATAAAAGTGTGTCATGGCCAAGATACATAATAAGAACATCTTTACAAACTCATTAATCACACATCATTTCTTAATCAATTTAACTAATAAATGAATATGGAAACTTAAAGAATCACAAAATTAACAACAATCCCCTTTACTTGAACTTGGTGACCAACCTAGAGACAAAATCAATATTTCCTATACTTACCTACCAAAATCAGTTCTCAAAAATCAAGAAAAGATAATATGGAAACATACTAAGCAACCAATATAACTTGGTTTTGTTTTAGCCAAACAGTCGTGACTATTCTAGTCCAAGAATTCAAGAATTTCATTTTATAACATCACAAATTCTATCCAAGAATCAATGATAAAGAAAAAAAAATTGAAGTTAATAATCACCCATAAATTTATGTTTTGGGCCATGAGTTTCATCAACAGAAAATAGAATTTATTTCAAGGAAAAACATAGAAGAAGAAGTACAAAAACAAGGTAAGCAGCCCCCTATCTTGGCTCCACTAGTTTGCTAATTTGTTCTTCCCTTTCTTGTCTTTGTTTTCTCCTTCCTCTTGCCTCTTGTTTGCTTCTTGTTTTTCTCTTGTTTCCTTGCCATTTTCTTCTTGTTTAAGAGTTGTTCGATCGTGAGTGTGAACACCCAATTTTTAATAGGACTAAAAGAAAAAATAATAAAAAGAAACAAAAAAGAGAAAAATAAAAAAAATAAAAAAATAAAAAAAAGCCCAAAATATAATAGAAAATGAAAAATAAAAAAAAGTAAAAAAAAAAAAAAAAAAAAATGAAAATAAAAAGAAAATAAAAAAAATAAATAAAAAAATTTTGTTTTTTTCGTTGGGATAAAAATCATTTTTTTCTTTAGCCATGCGACAATCACCACCGGCACAGAGGGGGACAAGCACGTTTGCTTCCCATTCTCTTTTTCCACGGTACGCTTTTTGCTCCCATTTAGTTTTCCACTTGCACTCCTGAACAAAGAGATTCCCTCACTAATTGCACCTACTCCCTCACTGATTCACCTACTCCATTATCACCTGGCTGCTAGCAACTAATAAGGGAGAACCAACTTCAAGACCTTAAAAGGAGGGATCTCTCCACCAAGGGGGGAAAAATTCAACTTTCAACCCCCATCATTCTGGATAACCTCTCCTCACTATCTCCACGCCCTCTTCCTCTCTCTCAGGAGGATACCATCTTGCTGCCAACTTTAACACCTCACCACCCCAAATCGTAACTACCACGAGTTCAAGCCTTTTCCCTTTACCCCCTCATTTCGACAACCCCACAAACCAACCTCAACCAAAAGCCAGATTTTGATCCCACCTCCACTTTCAATCTCATTTCCACGTCCAACCTTCACTATTCACCTTCTCCAATCTCCCATACCACCGCGAATCCCTTCACTAAAACCAACGGAACCCTCAACCGACCGTCGGATAACTACCAGCCTCTCAACCGACCGTCGAACCACCCAAGAACCAAAACCGACCGTCGAATCCGTCCTCTCATCCGACCGTCAGACTACATAGAACCACCCAAGAACAGAAACCAGACGCGTCGAATCCATTCTCTCATCCGACCGTCGGACCGTACAGTTACCATCATCTCACCGACCATCTCTCCGACACCCTCACCGACTGTCGAAACCCCAGAGGTAAGACCCCTCCCTTCAACCAACCGACCGTCGAATACCATATCCCAAAACTGACCGTCGAACTCAACCCCAAATCCTCTCATCCGATCGTCGGACCCCCAAACTCCTTCCTATTCGACTGTCGAACCACCAGAGAACTCACCTTCAATATCCACATCCAACAGCCTCCCAGCCGACCGTCGAATCCCCTCGTCAACCGACCATCGGACTGCACAGAAGCCATCAGCCTTCCAACCGACCGTCGAATCCCAGATCCTCCAAACTTCACCAACACCAGTTACCACACTTAACCGACACCCTCTTCGACCGTCGAAACCCCAGAGGTCAGATCCTTCCCTTCAATCACTCGACCGTCGAAACACACCAGCTACACTCCCCTCATCGACCTTCAACCTTCCAAACCCAAATAAATCCATTTTTCCACCGACCGTCGGACCACAGGAACCAGTTCTCGACCGTCAGAGGCAATTCCCGACCGTCGAACCTCAGAGGCCAGCTCTCGACCGTCGGACCACAGGAACCAGTTCTCGACCGTCAGAGGCAATTCCCGACCGTCGAACCTCAGAGGCCAGCTCTCGACCGTCGGACCACAGAAACTAGTTCTCGACCTTCAGAGGCAATTCCCGACCGTCGAACATCAGAATTCAGCCTCCCGACCGTCGAATTTCAGGGTCCAAACCCCTCCCCAAACGTCCCCTGGTGCGTGCTGTTGGTGTTGTCAAATTCTCCAATTTTTTTTTATCTCTTTAAATTGAATTGTGATTGTCTTTTGGGTGTGTGAGGTTGAATCACGTGGACTCCTGTCCATAATGATGCATTTTGATAAGAAGGGAGAAGGGTAAAAAAAAAAAAGGTTAAAAAAAATAATAATAATAATAATAAAAAATAAAGAAATAATTATTTTTTTTTAAAAAGAATAAAAATGGGTACTGAGTTGCGATGACTTGCTAACCCTTATATTTTGGTAAACATCCGAGTTGCGACAAACTTGATGATTTACAATCTTAAATAAAAATTTCGTAACAAACTCGATAATCAATGGGTGACGTCTCTAGCGCGACGCTGTGAGCTTCACCTATTTAATCCTTAATTTGAATAAGCGAGTCCGCGACGACTTGTTAATTCAAATTCCAAAAAATCATTTTAAATAAAATCAACCAACCCACACTTATTTTATAAAAGAACTACGTGACTTTGAATTCCTCATTGCACTTGAGGATACGTAGGAGTGGGAATCATATTCCGTCAAGCCAAATTTAAATTCTCACAATTTTGTGGTTTCGCTTTTTAGTTTGCAAAAGGGTAAAATAAATATTTTCAAGGATTGTTAATAATTTGCACAATTAATCTAAGGTACCGTCTTAGGACGGGTGCGTTAGGGGTGCAAATGGGATTAAGTTTCCACCCTTCCCTAAGCATAACCGACTCCGAATCCAATCGGTTCCAAAGACCATTTCCAAATAAAAGGTTTTCCAATTTTTCCAAATTCAAATAAAATTGGTGGCGACTCTTAAAATTAAAATAATTTAATTTAAGTTGCTATTCCACCGCGATTAATTTTACGGTCGCGACAGATGGCGACTCCATGGGGAGTTTTTGGAGAGTCAAGCCTGTCGTTGTTAGTTGTGCAAATTGTTAATAATTTTCATTTATTTATTTTACCCTTTTTATCCTCGTTTTTGTTTGTAAATGATTTTATTTGTTTTTGTTTTATGTAAATATCTGATAGCATCATCTTATGTATATTGTTATTTGTATATATTTGTACATAATTGTTGAAACCTTAGGATAGATGATTGCTGCGTGGTTATTGTATATATGTTTTTGCAGGTTGGGGGGGTAGTTTCTTTTAAATTTTTGTACAGGTTTGTATGCTCCCAGCACCCACTGCACCTACACGTAAAGCACACACATCCGAGTGGGGCCCTATACCCGGGTCTGAGTGAAGCCTAAGATAAGTAGAGGTTGCGTAGTGGTAGCCATTTTGGATGTACTTCCTGTTTGGTTATCGCGAAAACCTCATCTAGAGTGCGCCTTTTTCATGAATGCCCCACACCTAGTTGGTATACCCACTATTTCGTGGTCAACATTCTGAAATAGGACTTGGCTCTAGAGACCTTTAAAATAGTAGAGCCGCCCGAGGAAAGTTCTCACAAATTAGACAGCCTTATAGATCCTTAGGGTAGAACTCCTCAAATTTAAGGCAGTCCTTTAGGGCACAAAGGGAGCGTACCTTTTCATTGTCTTCGATTTTATTTGGCATTGCATTAAAAAAAAAAATCATACTTTGCATCTCTGCACCATATTTCTTTGCAATACCCTAATCTTTTGTCTTTCCCGAGACAGTTTTTGTTAGAGAACCGTTAGAACTCAACCAAGATTTGAAAGTGAGTATCTTTGATAAAAGAAATATGGGATCAGATCAGAAGGATGCAAGCTTGAAGAAGACTCTGCGACTCAAGGCTAATAAAGTTCACACTGAAAGCCTAGTGGTTATGGGACGAATGTTGAAGAAAACTCAACGTTTGACATTTGCAGCAAAGTTTGGGAAGGTTCGGATCGTTAGAGGTGAATGTGCAAGTGGAAGCGATCACTGCAAGTGGCCCAATACTATGATCCTCCTCTCAGATGTTTCACTTTTCAGGATTTCCAACTAGCTCCCACCCTCGAAGAATTCGAGCAAATCCTAGGTTTGCCATTGGAAGGTAAAAGGCCATACTTTTATAAAGGACACTATGCATCCATCCAAACGTGGCGAACATTTTGAAAGTGCACGCAAGAGACCTTCAAGATGTGCAGCAGAATAGGAATGGAACCAAAGGGTTTTCAAGGGAATACCTTGAAGGACAGATGCGTCACTTAGCAAAAAGTGGAGATTGGGAGGCTTTCATGGACGTGCTAGCCCTCACCATCTACGGCACAGTCTTGTTCCCTAATATTGATGATTACGTGGATTATGCAAAGCAATTGATGTGTTCCTTGCCTGCAAATTCCACACGACAACCCTGTCCCGCCCGTTCTCGCAGATGTTTACTCTACCCTGAGCTTTTGTCACGAAAGGAATGGTAAAAGAGTTCTCTCGTTGCTTGCTTCGGTGTTGTATGTTTGGCTCACAGCTCATGTTTTCAATAGATCATACAAAGCGGAGTGCCCTATCGCTGACTTTAACCTGTACCAATTGAAGGTTAAGAACAGCCGCGAATGGGCGGACCACTTAGCGAGATTGGAAGAAAAGCAAATAAGATGGTATCCTCGATGGAAAGATGTAGAAGCTATCATCTACCAGTGCGGAAGGTTTCCAAACGTACCCCTCATGGGTACACGAGGATGTATTAATTACAATCCAGCCTTGGCACAGCGACAACTCGGTTATCCTATGATGGGGCCACCTGCAGAAGCCCAAATAACCTCTTTTGTTCTTTACTATATAGATACGGAAGACACTGATTCGCTTCGGGAGGTCCGAAGTGCTTGGGACAAGGTCGTCCAAAAAGGAAAAGAACTGGGAGTCAGAAGTTGTGCAGCCAAGGAAGATTATCGCCAATGGGTTAAGGATGAGTTCAAGAAATCAAATTGCCATTCGGGATCCCTACAGCCACTATGGTTGGTGAACCTTCAAACCTCGGTTGTGATCGAGAATGAAGAAATGAAAGAAATGAGACCAAGGTTTGTGAAAATGGAAGAGGAAAAGGAAAAATGGAAGCAGGAGTTGAGAGAGATTCGCCAGCATGTGCGGCCTTGAAGCGAGAAAATCTTGAAAAGGACCACACTATTGAAGAGGCTAATAAAAGATGAAGGGTGAACGTGATTACATGCTAAAAACCAAACGATGTCTGGGGAAAGCAAATAAGGAATTAGGGCTCGCGCAGACAAGAAAGGGACAGGACCATGGTGAAAATCAACGGTGAGGGAGCAGCTCAAGAGTGCCAAAACAACCCAGAATAATGCAATGCGCCTAGTAGAAGAAATGAAGCAGCAGATGGAAGTGGCATCTAAGCGATATGAAGATATGATAAAAGATAAGAAGCTACACATGAAAGAGACAGTTGCAAAATATGAGGTAGCATTGCAACAAGGACAGGAAAATATGAAAAAACTGATGGATCAGGTGGAACAACAGAAAGGGGACATCGATGGATGGAAGGAGGAAGTTCATTTTTGGATGAGTCGCTTTTCAAAATTGGCATGTTTGGCTAATGCGGCAATTACGGATACTCCATATCATTTGAAGAAAGCTGATCAGATGGTTAACCCTTTTGAAACACCGGCAGAAATCAGTGGTTTCATTGAGTATTGTAAGAATCTTGTAGGGCAGATGAAGCGAATGGCTAAGGCCTATTCAGATAAAGAATAGTTTCTTTCGCCTAGGTCATGATGTATTCATCTAAGAAGCAATGTATTGTTATATCTCTTCAGTTGAATGAATGAAGTGCGCTTGTGTCGGCACTCTTTTTTCTATCCCATATTTCACTGAAGACTTAATACTTTTGAACGAGACGTTCTGGGTAATAGTCACAACAAACAATATCAAAGATACTCATTTCAAATTTATTTGGCGCAAATTCACTAACGGCCCTCTAACAAATAATGAACATAATCACTTATCTTCTAAATTTTTCAGGAAAAAACTTTGAATCATTGCTCGTCCTCGGAAAACGCAGATTGCACAAACCCGGGCCTACAGAACTAGATCGCAAACTAGGCTACAAGAGATGTCGAACTCAGAAAGAAACTTAAGTCAAGAGATGGATGAAATGAGAGAAAGGATCAATACAATGGCAGAAGGACAATCAAGGGTCGAGGATTTACTGAGACAGTTAACTGAGACCCTTAGAACAACAAATGGAACATCTGTCGGCACTAGGTTAAATGCAAATACAAGTAACAATGTGAATGAAGAGCATGATTCCATGAATGGAAATCAGGAAGGGGAGAAGAATAATGTAGAAGTGACTCGTGAACAGCCGGTGAAGATCTTCCTGAACAGCAACTCGGAAAAAGAAAAGTTAAGAGATGAGTTGATTGAAAAGATGCAAGAGCAAATTAAAGCCATGCAAGGCCCTAATCCATATGGCTCGGTGGGAATTGATGAACTGTTCCCTGAGGTCGAAGTTAATATTCCCAAGGACTTCAAAATACCGGACTTCTCAAAGTATGATGGAAGCGCCAATCCAAAGTTCCATCGAAGACTTACCTCACCAAGATGGCCATTTGGTCACGGGATCAAAAGTTCTTAACCAATTTCTTCCATGAGAGTCTGACTGGGTCAGTCAGCTTTGGAATGGTACATGCAACTTGACCATTCAAGGATTTCTTGTTGGGATGATTTGACGAGTCTATTCCTGGAGCAATATCGATTCAATATCGACACCGCACTAACCCGTGAACAACTAGGGGCAATGCACAAAAAGAAGGACGAAACTTTCAAGCAATACGCTCAAAGATGGAGAATGGTAGCGGCCCAAGTTCAACCACCATTGACTCCATCAGAAATGAGCTCGTATTTTATGGGGACCCTAGGAGTACTTTTATTGGGCCGATGGCGAGTCTTTGCGTACGATGCAGATTTTTTCGATCTAATTTCAATTTGGAGAAAGGATTGAGAATCTTGCAAAAGCAGGAAAATTACCTACTGGGAATACTGAGAACAATTTTCCTAAGAAGGTGGCACCAACAAGGAGGCAAGAGCCAGAAGTCAGTTACGTGCGCCAACAAAACTCAAGTTTTCCTCGTAATCCGTAACCACACCCTTCTTATCAAGCCCCTTCACCCACTTTTCCAACTTACCAAACTTCATACCAAGTTAACAATGTTCCCTCACCACGTCCCGTCTATACCAATCGTCCTCCCGCACCTCGAACCGGAAACCAAGGGTATGCTCGACCCCGTCGAATCTACCCCTTTTCCAAAGTTGCCAATCTCCAATGCTGATTTGTTTCAACAGTTGTTTGATGCACATTTGGTTGCATGCGTTCCTTCTCGCCCTATGGTACCCCCGTTTCCAGCCTGGTACAATCCCAATGTAACTTGCAAGTTCCATATGGATAACCCAGGACACTCAATTGAGGATTGCGAGGTATTTAAGACCATAGTGAGGAGGTTGATTTCCTGCGGAAAGCTAGATTTTGAAGAGGAGAAGGGACCTAGCATTACTAGCAACCCAATTCCAAATCATGGGAAAGGGATTGTAAACGCATTAGAAAAGGAGAATGAGGGACTTCAAAATGTAGAGGATGTCAAAACTCCTATGAAGTTAATATTCCAAGGTCTTGTCCGAGCAGGCTATTGTTCCTCAGCAGCTTTGGGTGATGTTAATACTAAAGCTCACTGTGAATACCATATAGAGAATGGGCACGATATTGAAGGTTGTCAGGAGTTTAAGGCTCAGGTGCAAAGATTCATGGCTTTGGGGGTAATAGAGGTTACTCAAGCAAGAGGGTTTGTGAAAGAGATAGATGTTGTGGAGCGTCTAGTCCTCAAACTCCCACGTACTAGCAAAGTTCCAGATTCCCAGAAAGTTGTCGTAGCGATAAAAAAGCCTACACCTTTTCCCTATAGTGATACACACGCTGTGCCTTGGAAGTACGATGTCAAGTTAAAAACACAAGGTAATATAGGACAAACTGCTTCAACCTCCGTTGCTCAAATAGCAGAGCCCGCACAAGCAGTGTCAAGCGTTGTGGGCATAGGAGGGATCACAAGAAGCGGCAGGTGCTATGGACAAGAAGATAAGATCGGGAAAGGAAAAGCAGGCTTCGTAGAAACAAAAGAAGAGGATGAAGAGGAATTCCTGAAAATCATGAAGCAAAGTGAGTATGATGTAGTAGAACAACTCAGAAAGACTCCAGCTCGGATCTCTCTATTGTCACTCATCATGAATTCTGAACCTCATCGCAAAGCACCGCAGAGAGTGTTAAATGAAGCTTATGTGAAGCCGGATGTTACCCCGAAAGTTTAGTGAACATGGTAGACCCGGTAAGGCACATCAATGTGATCCCTTTCTCGAGAGGAAGAAGTGGTACGTTCGATGGGAATAACCCACGTGCTTTGCATATCACTTTGAAATGTCGGGGTATGTAATCGCAAAAGTTCGATTGATGGGGTTACGCGCCTTGAACGTCCTCCCGAAAACAACCTTGTCCCGGTGGCTATGAGTGTAGAAGACCTTAAGCCTCAAGAAATGACAAGACTGAGCCTTCGATGGAAGGAAAAGAGGAATTTCGGGAGAAGTGACCCTTCCACTTGAGATAGGCCCGAGCCGCTTCCAAGTCTTGTTCCAAGTAATGGATATTGAGCCTACATATACTATGCTTTTGGGAAGGCCATGGATTCATCTTCTTGGCATTGTTCCCTCAACCCCGCACCAATGCCACGAAATACATTGAAAATGGATGTCCGGTTACCATCCGGGGGAGAGGAAGAAATCTTACTGATGAAGCCTACTTCAGTGCCTTATGTTGAAAACACAGAGCTGGAGATGGAAAACTTCCTACACAGCTTCCAGTTGGTGGAATCAAAAGCAAAGAAGGATGAGTCGACTTATAAAGATGTTCATTAAGTTGTGACTCGCATTATGACCAATAATGGTTACCAAGCCGGGAAAGGTCTAGGAATTCAGCTGCAAGGAACCAAGTCTATGATTACCCTGCCGGAGAATAAAAACAGATATGGTTTGGGATATGAGGCACCTTTGGAAGGCATGATGAAGCACAATTTGGTTCTCAGTAAAGGAAAAAGGGAGAATGAAGTGAAAAAGGCGATTCCTCATCTGAAGGAGACATTCCCCATCCCTGCCGAGGTTATCAATGGAACCTCCAATCGTCGAGTCCGGCTAATCATTAACAATGTAGAGGAAGACTCCCGGAGAAGGCCCTGTTATCCAGCTTGCTGACGATTTGGAATCTCTGAACAATTGGCGATCTGAGGCGTTAATGGATGTGATTGTCATAAAGTAATTGTTCGGTCATGATATTATCTTAGACTTTTGTAATGTTGAATTTATGCTAACTCTTGTCGAAGCTTTAATGTAACGAACTTGTGTGTTTTTCCAGTATGATTCTCTGCTCATGTTATCTTTCATCAATGCAATGAACTTGTGTGTTTCTCAGCTGACTCACTGCTTTAGTTCTTTTCTATCTTTGATTTACGTCTTTGCTTAGCCTTGTCCAATTACCATTTTTTTTCTCTCTTTCTTCTTCTTTCTGTGTCCAATCGGGCATAAATAAATTTTCCAGGGATTTGAGTCGGGTAGAGACATTGTCCCATGAAAGGATACCTGAAAGCTCAAGGATGGATTCCTATTCAATGATGGATATAGATAACTATGACTCAGATGAAGATAAGAACACCACTGAGGAGTTTGCCGAATTGGTAGAGAGGTCGGAAAGAGACTTCAGCTTGGATGAGGAAGAAGTAGAAGTGATCAATATGGGAACTGATAAAGACAAGAAGGAGTTGAGGTTAGTGGATAACCCGGAACGTGAAAGCATGATCAAGTTATTCAGAGACTACATGGATGTATTTGCTTGGTCTTACCGAGATATGCGGGGCTAGATCCGAGTATAGCTTCCCACAAGATTCCGCTATACCCCAATGTTGAGGCGAAAAAGCAGAAATTGAGGAGAATGCACCCGAAATGTCTTTAAAGATCAAAGAGGAAGTCACCAAGCAAGCGGAGACAGGTTTTTAGAAGTATCAAGGCATCCGAGAATGGGTAGCAAATATCGTCCCCTGTTAGAAGAAAGATGGAAAAGTCGGGATGTGTGTGGACTATAGGGATTTGAATAAAGCTAGCCCTAAAGATAATTTCCCTTGCCTCACATTGATGTCCTCGTCGATAATGCAAAGCAAGAGGTCATAGATTCTCTTTTATGGATGGTTATTCGGCTACAATCAAATTCTTATGGACACAGTGATAAAGAGAAGACCACATTTGTCACATCATGGGGAACCTTTTGCTACACAGTCATGCCATTCGGATTGAAGAATGCTGGGGCCACCTATCAGCGTGCCATGGTTGCTTTGTTCCACGATATGATGCACAAAGAAATTGAGGTATACGTGGATGACATAGTTGCCAAGTCCCTAGAAGGGGAAAGTCATGTGGTAGTGTTACAAAAGTTGTTTGAAAGACTCAGAAAATACAAGTTGAGGCTAAACCCTAAGCAAAATGTGTTTTTGGTGCATCGACCGGAAAATTGCTTGGTTTTGTTGTTAGCAAGGAAGGAATCAAAGTGGACCACGATAAAGTCGAGCCATACAAGAGATGCCTCGCTCCTAAGGCGAAAAGGAAGTAAGAGGCTTTCTCGGAGAGGCGAATTACATCGCTAGGTTCATAGCCAACAACCGACCAAAGACTTGTGAGCCAATCTTCAAGCTTGAAGAAACAACAACCAGGAGAATGGGATGAACAGTGTCAGGAAGCTTTTGAGAAGATAAAAACTTACTTGCAAAGTCCTCCTATTTTGGTGCCACCTACACCTGGTCGTCCTTTGATATTATACCTCACGGTATTGCAGACATCCATGGGAGCAATGCTAGGACAGCATGATGAAACGCGAAAAAAAGAACAGGCCATCTACTATTTGAGCAAGAAGTTCAATGAGTGCGAGTCTCGCTACATGGCAGTTGAGAAAACATGTTGTGCACTGGCATGGACATCTAGAAGGCTGAGGCAGTACATGTTGTACTATACTACTTGGCTTATCTCAAGGATGGACCCGATAAAGTACATATTCGAAAGCCCTCATGTTTCCACACGAGTCTCCAAATGGCAAGTGGTCCTTTCTGAGTTCGACATAAAGCATGTAACTCGAAAATCTATCAAAGGGAGCATAATTGCAGATCACTTAGCTGAGAATCCACTCAATTACAAGCAACCTGTGACGTCTGATTTTCCTGATGAGGATGTTTTAGCAGTTGAAGAAGAAGAGTCAGATAAAGAGGACGTGTGGAAGATGTTTTTTGATGGAGCAGTCAATATGTATGGAAACGGCATAGGTGCAGTGGTCATATCACCAAGTGGGAAGCAATACCCAGTGGCCATCAAGTTAGAGTTCGATTGCACCAATAATGTAGTAAGGCGAGTATGAAGCTTGTGCTCAAGGGCTAAATGTTGCAATAGAATTGGGAGTGAAAGAACTACAAGTATATGGAGATTCAGCACTGATAATCTATCAAGTGAACGGGGAATGGCAGACTAAGGACCCCAAGTTGATTCCATACCAGAAATATTTGATGCAGTTGATCGAGAAGTTTGAATGGATCACCTTTTCGCACTTGACTAGGGATAAGAACCAGTTCGCAGATGCTCTGGCAACTTTGGCTGTAATGACCAATCTGAATATTCATGCTAATGTGCAACCCATCCGAATAAGGGCAGAAAGCGAACCAGTCTATTGTTCTAATGTTGAGGAAGAAGAAGATGGGCAACCTTGGTTCCATGATATCATGCAGTACATCAAGTTCAGAGAATACCCATCAGGGGCAAGTGAGACAGATAAAAAGAGCATCCGTCGGCTTTCCATGGTTTTCTTTTTGAATGGGGAAATACTGTACAAAAGAAACTATGATGGCACACTCCTCAGATGCATAGGAGCTAAGGAGGCTCTCACCATCTTAACAGAAGTTCATGAGGGAATATGCGGAACACATGCCAATGGTATCATGATGGCTCGTCAGATCCTGCGATATGGTTATTACTGGTCCACTATGGAAGCTGATTGCATAGAATATGTTCGAAAGTGTCATAAATGCCAAGTGTACGCTGATCGCATCAACGCACCACCTGTCCCATTGCATAATATGGTGGCACCCTGGCCTTTTTCAATGTGGGGAATCGATGTTATTGGGCCAATAAACCCGAAAGCTTCTAATGGCCACAGGTTTATCCTGGTAGCAATTGATTATTTCACCAAGTGGGTAGAGGCTGCTTCCTACGCCAAAGTCACTCAAAAGGTTGTCCTTAAATTTTTAAGGGTAAACATCATTTGTCGGTATGGAATTCCAGAGAGGATTATCACAGATAACGGCCCTAATCTCAATAGCACAGAAATCAAGAATCTATGTGAGAGATTTAGGATCAAGCATCACAATTCTGCTCCTTACAGACCCCAGATGAATGGTGCAGTAGAAGCAGCAAATAAGAACATCAAGAAGATAGTAGCCAAAATGGTGGTCAACTACAGAGAATGGCATGAGATGCTCCCCTATGCTCTCCACGCTTATCGCACTAATATTCGATCCAAAGACTTTGGGCAACACCGTTCTCCTTGGTCTATGGTATGGAGGCGTCTCCCCATAGAGGTCGAAATCCCATCTTTAAGAGTATTGATGGAAAGCGAGTTAGAAGAAGCAGAATGGGTAAAGACTCGGTACGAGCAGTTAAACATGATTGAAGAAAAGCGATTAAAAGCTATCTGTCATGGGCAATTATACCAAAGAAGAATGGCAAGAGCCTTCAACAAGAAAGTGCGCCCTAGGGAGTTCCAAGCAGGTGACCTGGTTTTAAAGAAAAAACTTCCAAACCAAGAGGACGCTCGAGGAAAATGGGCACCAAGTTATGAAGGGCCGTACATCGTTAAGGAGGCATTCTCTGGTGGAGCCTTGGTTTTAACGGATATGAACGGAAATGAGTTGCCAAGACCGACAAATCGATGCGAGTCAAAAAGTTCTATGCCTAAAACAAAAAAAAAAAGAGAAAAAGAAAATAACTTAGTTAGGTTGAAAACCATGAGTAGCGACCTAAGCAAAAGTTAGGGCATCTAAAAAAAAAAAAAAATTGGGGCAATTTTAAGGGCGATGGAAGACAAAATTGAGGCAATTTTAAACGTGGTGGATGGAAGAGAGCTCGTGTCACAAGTGATTGTAATATCCATCGAGAATTAGGACCTATCTAATGAGAAGAAAGGAATCCTAACTGGGGCAATTGTCTCCGCCGCCTTACCTTTGTATCATCCTTTTGTACTATTTGCCTTTTCACTCAAATCAATGAAAATACTTTCCTTTCTTCTCTTTTTATTCTTCATCTTTCTTTGACATGTTCCTTTCCTTTATATTTGTGAAGTCACACGTGTTTATCACAAAATGCTTCAATAAGAGGGAATATGAATTCAGTATCATTGATTTAACAATTTAATGGCAATCCTCTAACTAACAAGTTAGATCAAGAATGAATCAGAAGGTTCAAACAGGGAAGAAAAGCTCCTAATGCAATCGGCAATATTAAGAGGGAAACTATGAACCTGATGAGCAAACTCAGAAGTAAAGTAACTCCAGTGTCCGAGGATCCCAAGGAACTCGAAATAAGTTGATAAGCCCTGGTTTGTGAGAGCTTACGCCCGGGTTTGATAGATCAAAGTCTTCCGAGGAAGCAATTAGAACCAGGTATGCAAGAGAAAGTTTTGGCATAATGTTTTTGATCTTCTGATATGATTTTAAGTTGCAGAAATGTACGTCGCAACATCTCTCAAGGAGCTGCAAATTTGTGAAAAGTGACGTCTTTGGCTTTTGCGCCAAGCTTCACTATAAAAGAACAGCGAGACAAAAGATCTTTTTGGGCCAAGCCCATTGTCTTTAAATTCTGGGCCAAGCTCATTGTCTTTTAAATTTTGGGCCAAGCCCACTGTCTTTCTAAATTCCGGGCCAAGCCCACTGTCTTTTAAATTCTGGGCCAAGCCCACTGTCTTTCTAAATTCCGGGCCAAGCCCATGTTCTTTCAAATTTAAGGCCCTTCCCTTGTCTCTTAAATTCAGGCCAAGCCCATTGTTTTTTAAATTTCAAGCCAAGCCCATCGTCTTTTTTTAAATTTGGCCAAGCCCCTTGTTTTAAATTTGGGCCAAGCCCATGTTTTTCAAATTCTGGGCCAAGCCCATCTTGTCTTTTAAATTTTGGGCCAAGCCCATCTGTTTTCTAAATTAGGGCCAAGCCCACTGTCCTTTAAATTAAGCCAAGCCCATTGTCCTTCAAATTTCGGGCCAAGCCCATTGTTTTTCAAATTTCAGGCCAAGCCTTCCATGTTTTAAGTGGGCCAAGCCCATTGTCTCTCAAAGTCTGGGCCAAGCCCACTTGTCTTTTAAATTAGGGCCAAGCCCATCGTTTTTTAAATTAGGCCAAGCCCATTGTCTTTTAAATTAGCGCCTAAGCCCATTGTTTTAAATTTTGGGCCAAGCCCATTGTCCTTAAAATTGGGACTCGATCGCCCATTTTTTTACTTTTGTTGAGCGCATCGGCTCCATGCATTCCAATTTCTTTTCATTATTTTTACTTTGTTGTGCATTTATCCTTTCATGCATTTTGGGACAAAATTGAGTTCATTTCTTTACTCGTTTTCTTACGACGATAAAATGAAAAAACACAATTTTCCTTTTTATCTAATAAGAAACAAGTAAAGAGGGGCAATGTGAACACCCAATTTTAATGGGACTAAAAGAAAAAATAATAAAAAGAAACAAAAAAGAGAAAAAAAAAAAAAAAAAAATAAAAAAAAGCCCAAAATATAATAGAAAATGAAAAATAAAAAAAAAGTAAAAAAAAAGTAAAAAAAAATGAAAAAAAAGAAAATAAATAAAATAAATAAAAAAATTTTATTTTTTTCGTTGGGATAAAAATCATTTTTTTCTTTAGCCATGCGACAATCACCACTGCAGCAGGGGACAAGCACGTTTGCTTCCCATTCTCTTTTTCCACAGTGCACAGTTTTTGCTCCCCATTTAGTTTCCCACTTGCACTACTGAACAAAGAGATTCCCTCACTAATTGCACCTACTCCCTCACTGATTCACCCACTCCATTATCACCTGGCTGCTAGCAACTAATAAGAGAGGACCAACTTCAAGACCTTAAAAGGAGGGATCTCTCCACCAAGGAGAGGGAATTTCAACTTTCAACCCCCATCATTCTGGAGAACCTCTCCTCACTATCTCCACGCCCTCTTCCTCTCTCTCAGGAGGACACCATCTTGCTGCCAACTTTAACACCTCACCACCCCAAATCGTAACTACCACGAGTTCAAGCCTTTTCCCCTTTACCCCTCATTTCGACAACCCCACAAACCAACCTCAACCAAAAGCCAGATTTTGATCCCACCTCCACTTTCAATCTCATTTCCACGTCCAACCTTCACTATTCACCTTCTCCAATCTCCCATACCACCGCGAATCCCTTCACTAAAACCAACGGAACCCTCAACCGACCGTCGGATAACTACCAGCCTCTCAACCGACCGTCGAGCCACCCAAGAACCAAAACCGACCGTCGAATCCGTCCTCTCATCCGACCGTCAGACTACATAGAACCACCCAAGAACAGAAACCAGACGCGTCGAATCCATTCTCTCATCCGACCGTCGGACCGTACGATTACCATCATCTCACCGACCATCTCTCCGACACCCTCACCGGCGTCGAAACCCCGGAGGTAAGACCCTCCCTTCAACCAACCGACCGTCGAATACCATATCCCAAAGCGACCGTCGAACTCAACCCCAAATCCTCTCATCCGATTGTCGGACCCCAAACTCCTTCCTATTCGACCGTCGAACCACCGGAGAACTCACCTTCAATATCCACATCCAATGCCTCCCGGCCGACCGTCGAATCCCCTCGTCACCGACCATCGGATCGCACGAAGCCATCGCCTTCCAACCGACCGTCGAATCCCGGATCCTCCAAACTTCACCAACACCGGTTACCACACTTAACCGACACCCTCTTCGACCGTCGAAACCCCGGAGGTCGATCCTTCCCCTTCAATCACTCGACCGTCGAAACACACCGGCTACACTCCCCCTCATCGACCTTCAACCTTCCAAACCCAAATAAATCCATTTTTCCACCGAGTCGGACCACAGGAACCAGTTCTCGACCGTCAGAGGCAATTCCCGACCGTCGAACCTCAGAGGCCAACTCTCGACCGTCGGACCACAGGAACCAGTTCTCGACCGTCAGAGGCAATTCCCGACCGTCGAACCTCAGAGGCCAGCTCTCGACCGTCGGACCACAGAAACTAGTTCTTGACCTTCAGAGGCAATTCCGGCCACCGTCGAACATCGTCGCCTCCCGACCGTCGAATTTCAGGGTCCAAACCCCTCCCCAAACGTCCCCCAGTGCGTCTTGTTGGTGTTGTCAAATTCTCCAATTTTTTTATCTCTTTAAATTGAATTGTGATTGTCTTTTGGGTGTGTGAGGTTGAATCACGTGGACCGCTTGTCCATAATGATGTATTTTGATAAGAAGGGAGAAGGGTAAAAAAAAAAAAAAGGTTAAAAAAAATAATAATAATAATAAAAAATAAAGAAATAATTAATTTTTTTTAAAAAGAATAAAAATGGGTACTGAGTTAAACAACTTGCTAACCCTTATATTTTGGTAAACATCGAGTTAGCATGACTTGATGATTTACAATCTTAAATAAAAATTTCAGTAACAAACTCGATAATCAATGGGTGACGTCTCTAGCGTGACGCGAGCTTCACCTATTTAATCCTTAATTTGAATAACTGAGCCGCGACGGCTTGTTAATTCAAATTCCAAAAAAAATCATTTTAAATAAAATCAACCAACCCACACTTATTTTATAAAAGAACTACGTGACTTTGAATTCCTCATTGCACTTGAGGATACGTAGGGAGCGGGAATCATATTCCGTCAAGCCAAATTTAAATTCTCACAATTTTGTGGTTTCGCTTTTAGTTTGCAAAAGGGGTAAAATAAATATTTTCAAGGATTGTTAATAATTTGCACAATTAATCTAAGGTACCGTCTTAGGACGGGTGCGTTAGGGGTGCAGTGGGATTAAGTTTCCACCCTTCCCTAAGCATAACCGACTCCCGAATCCAATCTGGTTCCAAAGACCATTTCCAAATAAAAGGTTTTCCAATTTTTCCAAATTCAAATAAAATTGGTGGCGACTCTTAAAATTAAAATAATTTAATTTAAGTTGCTATTCCGCCGCGATTAATTTTACGGTCGCGACAGTGAGAAACAATGGTAAAAGAGCAAAAAGAACAAGGTTAGATGTATGTGAAGTTGGATGGATGAAAGATGGAATATGAAATGTTAAAAGTGGGTAACCAAGAGAAACTTCTTGGTTCTATTTTTAAGTTTTATTTTTACGCAGAGGAAGATGGGAGAAATGTGAAGAAAAATCAAGAAGGATCGAGAAATGTGAGTGGTGGTGGAAGACACAAAAGATGCCTTAAAATTCTATGCTGAAACTTTTTTATCTGTTACACATACTTTAATCTTTCAAAGTTAAGTTTTCAAGTGTCCATAAGTGTTATAAAAAATTTTAGAACTCAACTTAGTCCTCAGATCCATTTTTTCATAATTTTTCATATACTGCTATTTATCAGTTAAGCTCCTTTACTCTTCCTTGAGTCAAGTTATACTTAAGAATTAAGCAAAGGGGTTTACTGATGTTCACCTTAACTAATATTTCTTACCAAAATATTATCCATATCTTATTTGTTATCTCCGTTTAATTTTGTAATTTTTTGAGCTACTTAGTTGTCTAATTGGTCTTCTAAACTCATTTAGTATCGTTAAAAATACTAGATCAATTCATCTGATTCTCCAAAATTTACTATAACTATTATCAACTGTTTATAGCTAGGAAATAAATTTTTCATATTTATTTCCATCATATCAATTGTTTATGTAGAAACTTTAGCTAATTTTTCACAGTCAATGTTGTAAAATTAGGCTCAAACTAGTCCAGAAGGTTACCCGAATTAATAGATAACTCATACTAGAATTATTGAACTTCCATAACCATGATTAGGAGTATTAGGTTAAGGAAAATGTTACAGGTTGCAAATTTGAAGCCACGTTTAAATGCTTCCCCTTTTGTGATTGGCCAGTAAGGTAGAAGACAATTGAAAAACAGAGCGAAAATTGCTATTGCATTTAAACTGCCTTAATTCCTAATAAATTCAAAACAAGTTCCCCAAGCAAGCACAGATTGCTACGAATTGCAGAGCAAAGGCTACTAAAAGGACATCAGATTCAAAGTCTTGCCACCGAGATCGAGCGTTGGATAAATCCCGATAAATTACACGAGTAAAATAACTTAAGTGTAAAGTCAACACCGAGGTTGAGTGGTAGACCCGTCTCAACGTTGCAAAGGCAAAAATTCAACAAGCGTGAAAGCGGTACCAAGATTGAACGTTGGAGTCATCATGGTAAAAAAAGTGTAGGCATCATTGTAAGAGAACAAGTATTATAAAATAAAACGCCCGAGGTCAGGACTTGTCCAAATCCTTAAATGAAGCCCCATGCAGAAGGCAAGAAAAAATAAAAATTGGACATCATAAAATAAGGCTTTGACCTTCCAAAGTCTCCACCACCACCTTAGTATGTGCCCCATCGGTCTGCACTGCCCCTGCCACAACCACATTGGTTCCTTCTCGCCCAACCTCTAGCACTGCTTCTATCATTTCCCTGTCTTTCACCCTGGAATCCACTTGGTCATTTGGGGCAGCTCTCGAAGCAACCATGTCTGCAATACGCCATCCCGAACTTATTTTAGAGCGCCGACCCCCTTCTTTTCAAGACCAAGATTGAGAAGACTGAGTTGGCTAAGGGCGTTCTAGAACATCTCCTCCACGGACCCTAACCAGTCATCTATTGTCTAGTTAAGCTCCCTCTCCAGAAGCTCACATTGAACCCGGGCACTGGCGAGGGCATACTCGAATGAGGCCAAATTCTTCTTCAGTGCATCCTCCTGAGTCGTTGCCTGACTAAGTTTGACTCGAAGATCGTCAACCTTAAAAGCCTTGACTTAGAGTTTCTCCTGTTAGGAATAACGGATATATCACACAGTGAAAAACAGAATTCCCACCAAGGATCCATGGAAAAAAGTCATAATCCGAGTTTTTAAAAATGTTTACCTCTTGAAGCGTAATCAAAGGAAGTGACGTGAATTACCAACACTGTAATAGCGATGATGTCTCTATGGTATGCACACGAATAGACTCACGAACGTCCAACGTTCACAAAAGGGAGCCTCGCGTCTCTCTCACAATGCTAACTACGAAGAAAAGAGAAGAAACCTGTTACTCTCTCACTCACTTTTCTGTAGGTGCGGCTAGGGTTCTATAATGTGTATCTTAGCAGCCCCCTTAACAGTACTATTTATAATAGTGATTGCCTTAAGTAAGTGTGATCAGTAGCAATGTAAGCTGTGTAACCCAATACTCATCTGTTATAAGTCTGGCCCACATTTGAATCCAAGTCCAACTTGGATCTATTGCTCTAATTTTAGTCTGCTTTATGTGTGTGACCCTGCAGGTTCTCATTACATTGGCAGTAATATTAAAATCTCATTTTTAATATTATAAGTAGTGAGCAGTATCTAGCAACACATCGCTGCTACCCAAGTAATGAGAATTTCAGTGAGTTGACATAACCTTTCCTTGATCAATGTTTCCGTGTCGTTTAGTTCCTTTGTCAAGATATCTAAATTGAACACAAGGCATGGAATGCGTCACCCTTGTATAGTCCAATCCTTCGTTTCCTGATACTCGAGTAGACTTTGTAACAACAATGAAATCAATATCTTATATTAACTTATTTGAGCATGGCTATTCATTTCGCAGTCTCACTTAATCAGGGGACCCGAAGATATCGCTTCTGTTATATAAGAGTGACAAATCTCATCTAGGTCATTCACATCCCTCTGCATGATTCACAGTATGTCTAATAACTAACTTTATAATCACCTTGTTATAGATGACGTTTGATGACATTAAAATACATAACTCCTCGTGTAGGAATCGTAGTGATTTCAGGTCAAAGGACCACAAACACCATTGTCACTATGAGAATCGCTTATGACACTCACGTAACGATCCATGTAGCATTCTCATGGTGGGTCAGTCTAGTACATCATTACTCTAATATGTACCCATGTGAAGACTTGATATCTCATATCTATGACCCGTGAGATGTGGTCATCAGTCTACGTACATACTAGTCTCAGTGCATTATTGTTGTCCTAATTAACAATAATACTTGACTAGGGACATTTAAGCATAGTGTTCTAATTTTATCTAATAGGATATCACAATCAAGTCAACCACTTGATGTCTTTTGGCATCAAACTTACTATTTTAAGGACTTTATTATGTTTATTAAAAAAGAACACAATAAATAAAATACCTCATATATTAAAATTAGTACAATAGAATATATGTAAATACAGACAAAAGTATCAGCCTCTAAGGCATACACCAACATCTTAACCTCGACAACTTGAGCCCAGAGGGAGGGACCTCAACAACATCTTCAGAAAGGCGGGTAACCTCAGCCCGAAATTTATCTAATTCGAAGCTATGTGGCTGGAGCTGCTCATCCTTCTAGTTTGCATCTGTGATGGCCTGGATGAGCTACTTATCCTTCTCGATAAGGTTCAACTCAAGTTTCTGCTTTTTACCCCGAAAGGTATTAAGCTCTCTTTCCAAGCGTGTAGCCTCTCGGATGGACCCACAAGCCCCCTCTGCAAAATCAAAGGGTCGAGACAACGTGCAAACTCTAAAGTTGGGCCTCACGAAGGATCTCTTCCACATCACGTTCAATCAGCACCTCAGCCTCAGCGGGGCTCTACAAGTAACCATAAATAAAGTTCATAGGGTTAGCCCTCTTAGTCCACACTGATCCTGATAGAAATAGACACGAAGCCACCCCAAACCTCGGGGCACCCTCAAGCCCAGACCAACTAAAACCTCGCCTACTTCAGGCCCATCATAAATGCCCTCAACTGCCGGCCTTTTCCCCCTGTCATCCCTGCTGCTCTCAGCTTACCTCTTTTGAAGTCTAGCAGCGGTACAAGAGAACTTAGTTCAACATCTCGATCCCCAGCAACCAAGGGAGCTGGAGAGACCACCACGACCACAAGATGAGGGACCGCACTGCTTAAAAGTAAAAGGACAACAACAATCACCCCTTAAGCAATCGATGGGGCCCAAGATCCTGAACCCTCACCGCTTCTGGCCGCCAACCTCTCAGCCAAGCGCTAAAGTTTGGACGATGGAGCCACACTTTTTGCAAACAAAGAAGAAAAACATTACAACACTTGAGCAAATTCAATCAAGAAAGAAAGTATAAAAGGAAAATATACGGATGGGATACCTAGCATGGCCTTTACAGAATCAACGAACTTATCCAAGACATCATTATAGGAGATGACCCCCTTCTTCGCAGCCCAATCAATCAAGAACTCTAGGACCTAAGCCTCAGAAGAAAGGACCTCAGAATCCAGAGTCTCTAACTCCTTATTACTCCGCCCCTAGTTGACTTTGGTCTAGTATAAGTGGAAGCGTGACTCACCTTCTACAGTAATGAAAAAATGTATCTTACCCGAAGCTCTTTCTACCCTAAAGAAGTCTTTTTTACACTTCTTGAAGGACTTTTGATAGGGCTTGAAGACTGTGCACCCGTCTGCATTTGTAGCATGATCCATCCTTTGGTTTGATTGCTTATAAAGGTTGTCAACCGAGTGAAAAGGAAAAAGAAAGATTTGATCAAGTACGACCACTCAAAGACTCGGCAGACCAACTCGAATTCTAGGAAGAATCTCCAAGTATTCGAATGAAGTTGAGTGGGCGCCACCCACTGGTGATTGAGAACCCCTATCTCAAAGTCAGTAAGCAACAGCTGCACCCCAATCCGGGTAAAGAGAGCCTCACATATATACATAAAGTGCTCACCCTTTGTGCAAGTCGAGCACACCCTCTCTTCCTTTGATGGGTGCTGGATTGCAAACTCTTGGTCTCTGAGTCCCTTCACAAATGGTTGTAAATACTATAACTTCTCTAGGACGTCTCTTGCAGTCCTCACATTGGAAAGAGTGCCCAGAACCTCTTGGTCCACCCACTGGTATCTGTCGACATCTCGGGGGAGGTTCTTCTACTCTGCAAGTACAGCCTTCCCCCTCTCCACAAGTGCAGCTCTCTGGGTTTGCGCCATACCTACAGAGGACGAACCCGAGTTAGATTTAGAAAAATCACCTATGGAAGAATCATTCATGTCCCTCATTGCCATCATAAGTTCAGAGAGTGGACAGGCTAACCTATGCCTTGCTAGTTCTCTAGCTTGGTCTGCCCTCTGGAGTGCCTCCAAGATCCTCATCTTAGTCAAGGGATTTAGATTTTCATCAGAATGCCCACCATGGACTTGAAGGCTCCACCGTGGCTGAGGTGATGAAGACGAAGGAGGATTCAAGACCTCTATTGACGGGCCACTATTCTGCACCATGTCCTTACTCCCAAGCATTTTCCCCCACTAAATAACTCAAAGGAAAGGGCAAAAATTGAAAGGGTGAAATGAGGAGTACTTTGAGTTTTAGTAGGAAGAAGTTCCTGAAGGGTCTCTAAAAGGTGAAGGAAGTGCTGGAAAAAGCCTTGCTAAAAGAGCCTTGAATCACCAATGACCACTACCAAGGTGTCAGAAATCACTTAAGTTAGTGGAGAAGAAAATCTGGAGTGCGGGAATAAGCGAAGAGTGGGAAGGGCTAAACATCATCCGTATTTATAAACATGAAAAGCCACCCTAAATCGTTGCCATCAATGGGGGTAGATACGTCTTTTCATTTGAAGTGCCTTATCATAATGCCTTTTTAGTTTTGAAACTCGAAAAAGGCTAATCTGATGCTACAAACCCCAAACGGCAACCTCCACTATTCCTCAACCACGTGATGCACCGTTTTTGAATAAAAGTATATGAAAGGACAAGACATAGAACGTTCAAAATTGAAGTGACACACAGCGTTCTAGAACACTTAACCTGAATCGCAGACCCTTAAAGAGCCATTATGGTGTAACAACACCCCAAACCTCGGTCTAAATTAGAGAGAAATGATATAAGACCCTATAAACTACATATGGGGGCAACTCATCACACACCCCAAATAACGGAATAATGATGTAATTGGAGTGGTCCAACTTGGATCCCGGTCTTGCTCATTAACCCCGGGAGCCTACTATGATACATCACGAACTTTGCCCCTTTTGGAAAAAAACATTGTGAGATCCGACATCAATATCACAACTCGTATCCCACTACACATCGCGTGCCGTGTGCTCCAAATGATTTCATATCTTGATACTTTGCTATCCCACCAAAGTGTCAAGTTGGAGGCAACTGCTCTAGACAAGATTACAAGTCCATAGAACTAGAGCAACCCGACCTGATGAGCTGGCACCCAGACATACAATGCACATAAAGCAGCCCACACATCAGGCATAACGACAGGAACAAATCCTAATTATATCATGTACAAGCAGATGAATAAAGACAAAAGGATAGCGATCTCCACGACTCTGTCCCCACGATTATGTCGCCACGATGCTAGGTAGCAGCATTCGGCATGCACTGAATTCTCATACACCATATACCCTAAAACGCTCATATAAATACAGTAAGTAAGAGAGACAAGGTAGGCCCTAATTTCATTACACATTATCCTCCTTGTGCAGCTACTAACTTAAGTGTCAGAGTGCCTTTTTATAGATACTCATCCCCTTACTCCATCATGGTAGAAGTTGCGCCTACGAAGGATACCATCATCTCTTACCTTGCTAGGTAACCCTCAAAACCCAATTTTGAACAATTACTATTATTTATATATTTATTTATTTATCTATTCTATTAAAGCAATAGCTTAATCCTTGAACTGTCTGCTATGTTTGATTCGGGCAGGTATCACCGTATTAGTGTTTGTTAGTGTAAAAATAGAAGATGATGGTCATTTTTTAAATTTTTTAAATTAAAAGTAGTAGATGACTGTTCATTACATTTTTACATGAATTTGAGTCTCCTTGCAAGCTTTGATGATGTGGTGTATGTATATTGTAAAGCAGCAACATCAAAATTCCTTAATTTAACTTCTATTGTTAATATCTCTATGCTGTAAATTGTGACTAGAACTTATGGAAGGCTAAATGGATATCAAAAAGTATTTGATAAGTCCTTATTTTGTAGTCTTAAACTGGATAAATTATGGTGATTTGCTTATGTTTATTGGTGAATTTTAGATGAATTCTTATCATTATCTTCGATTTTTACAAATTAAAATGGGTTTCTCACATTTGGAGTGAAAGCAGGCGAAGACACTGCATTTTCTGAGCAAAATAAGATCATTTTGGCTTAGGCAGGGCTCTGTGTCAACTTAGAAATGATTCCTGAGTTAGACACAACCCTATCTAACTTGGGGAACGTCTTTGACTCGGAGACATGCTCGTATCTCCTTGACGTTGAATCTACACAATTTCATGGTCACATGACCGTGTCGAGCTTAAACATGACTTTGTGGTGTGTTACAGTGGTTGTTTGGTTGAGGGTGGCTGTTATGTTGATGAAGGGTGGCTTTGTGTGTTTGTTTGGGTGGCTCACAGTGGGGAGGATATGTTTGCTGTTTGTGGTGATGTTTGGACGTGGTGGTGAAGGTTGATGAAGAAGTGGGGTGTTGATGAATGGTGATAAGGTGAGGTTAAAGATAGAGGTTGTTTAGGATAGTGCAAAGTTTTAAATCTCGATCGCGGTCGAGGTCGCAGTCGCATTGCGGTTTTTGTGATTGCAGGTGTTGTGAGTGCTGCGATGCGGATTGCGGTCAACTTGGCACCAATTAGATTAAATTATCTATTTTATTGTGCAATGTATCATAACTAATAATTTATAATTTTTTCCATTAATAAGAGATATCCAAAAGCAATAAATTAATTGACCAATATTAAAACATAAATAAATTAGTAATTACTCATATTCAACATAAATAAATCAATAGTTACTCACATATTTAACAAAGTTCATACATGACTGATTACCTCAACCTCAACATAAATAAATTATTAGTTACTAATATATTAAAAAAAGTTCATGCATGAGTGATTATTTCACCACATGGTAGAATGAAATGCTGAATCATAACCTCCACATTTGCTTTGGTTATCATTATATCCTGCTCCGCCAAAGACATAATCAAAAAATCCTGAATTTCTTAGTGGTTTCATTTGTTGTTGTTGATCATAGGAAATATTTGATGAAGGATACTGATAAAAACTCTTGGTAATTCATGGAAGGCTGATAATATGGTGGGGCTGGCATAGGTGGATAGCAGCCATGAAACATGTAAGAAGGATGCTGATAATATGGTGAATAGTTGCCTTGACTGCCTTCAAATGATGCACCAATACCAAAATTACCAAAGGATTGTGATACACTAGATAAGGAAAAATCATCCAACATAGTATTTTTACGCTTTCTGTTTTTCCTAGGTTGGGATCCACCTCTATTACATCATCAAAAGGATCTACATTTGTCTCCATCCTATAATTTATGAGATTTTGATCACGTCTGAAGTATGACTCTTCTTGAAAAAAATGATACGACCCTTCACCTCCTCCTTGACTTTGTTCTGCATTACTATCACTACCAGTGTTATTACTTGGTGGATTTAATCCACTATCATTACCTTGACTAGGTGTTTCACATGAATCTGAATCATCCCCACCAGCTATTCCTTCACCACCATCATCAGAATCAATAGGGAGCCATTCTAAGTTTTGGATCTCATCCAATAATGGTCCCTCTCTCTCCTCAAGCCATAGAGATAAAAGATCTTCATCTTGAAATATATAATCAAGATTAATAGGATTAAAGCTAGCATCAATCTCTTCTTGACTTCTCCTTGTAGAGTCTTTTTTTCTCAACTTCATGTTGTAAAATGTAAAGATAAGTTTCTATAATTTCTGGTACTTCAATCTATTTCTTGTCTTTGTCTGAATATTGCTAAATGTATTCCAATTTCTCTCACAATTAGAAGCTGAAGTTATTTGGCTGAGAACTTTTATAGCTATGCGTTGAAGTTCAGAAGTACAAGATCCATATATCATCCACCATTTAGCTAATTAAATAAATGATTGTCTATTATTATATATATTAATAAAAAAATAAAAGGTAAAAAACATCTTGCACTTACATATCAAACACCAAAAACTATAAAATCTTACCAGGATTCATTTGTAACCAAGCTCTTTGAGCTTGTGTTGTGCCAAATGTCTTTTTCTTATCTCAAAAAAATAACAACTACAAGCACCAATGATCCATATAAGTCTTCAAAAATTATAAGTTTCTAAACAATAACGTATCATAATTTGGTTCTTAGATGACCAATTATGATATATTCCAAAATCTTAAATGCAAATTAATTCACCTAATTGATAGCTTTGATTTGATTATCAATGTTTGCCTCCAATTTGCTTATTACATTTGTAGTTCTATCCAATGTTTTCTTTACTACATCTCTTCCATGTTCAACTCCAAATTGAAATTAAGGATTGAAAAAATAACCTTATGAATAAAAATAATAATAATTAGCATATCAAAATCAAATAAGTCTTTGAAAAGAAATAAAGTAAATATATTGATATATACCTACAGCATGTAAGTCAGAATGCATGAAGAACCGTCTTTTGTCAATGATATCATTATATTGAGTGTAGTAACGATAATTTTTTTGAATGGATTGTTTTGCTCTATCAATTGCTTCATAAACAAAGCCCATTATTGGTTTGTTATCACCATCCACCAATCTCAAAACCTTGACAATTGGCTCAAATACCTTTATAATATCACTGGTCTTATTCCAAAAATCTTTGCTCAAAATAATTTTTTTAGCTTCATATGCAAGTCCTGATTTCTCCTTTCCCTACTTAGATTTTCTGAATTCCTCAGACTCAAGCATATTCCTTAAAGCATGTTTTTGCTTCACAAATGATTCAACCTACAAAAACTGTGTTGCGAAATGAGTGATTGCTGGATGAATAATTTTCCTACCACCCGTATACTTCTTCATAAGATTTACTGTCCAAATGTGGTTGTAGATAAATAAAGTCACTTTTTTTCATCTTCTAGTATTTTTTGGACGTTAGATTTTTTTCCAATATCTTCTAAGCATAAATCCAAGTGATGAGCTACACATGCAGACCAATAAAGATGCAGTCTTTTCTCCATCAATTTTAAACCAACAACTTTTAGTGCCTTCTCATTATCAGTGACCACCTAGACAATATTATCTTCTCCGAATTCTTCCACAACTTTATCAAGAAGCTTAAAGTAATAATCAGTGTTTCTACTGGGAACATTAGAAGCATCAATAGATTTTAAGAACACTGTTACATTGCTGCAATACACTAGAAAATTCATTATATGCATGTGATGTATGTTATTTGTCTAGCCATCACACATTATTGTCACCCTCCTTCTTATGTCTAACCATCACACTTCTTTTTCTAAGTATACCTCTAAAACCTCATAAGAAGTAGGGAATTTAACTTCTGGTCCCAACTCTACAGGTTCAGTGAGTAAAATGTGCAACCATGGAAAATTGCATAAGTTCATAGGAAGACGCTCATATATTATTAATTTAGAGACCGCTGCTACTAACTTATTTCTTAGTGTTTTCATCATATTTGTATTAATTTTGGTCTATTTCATACTTTTACTTCTAGCTAAATCAACATCCACTGACCTCATTCTGTGTTCAAGATTGCTTGGTTGATGTTGACGAGAAGCTCCACTACTGCCACCGACATGAGAGTTGCCTCCACCTTCATATATAGAATCCAATCTTCCAGTTTGTTGTCTAAATATTTTTCTGTCTTCCTATTATCTCTATGATACAATGCTTTCTTCAGTAACTTGCCTTATAACTGTGTCTTCATCTAGAAAACCTTCAATATCATCATCTTCATCTCCTCTTAAACGTGCCACAAGTTTTTCTTTTCTCTTTCTAAAGTCTATTTTCTTTGCTTTATTATCCAACAAAAGCTTCATCATATTTTCTCTGACAAAAGTTGAGACCCTAGCACAACCATTTACTTCTCCTTGCATGTGTGCAAGATGTTCTTTCAACCGAATAATTTCACCCGTTAACACTCTACCACAGAATTTGCATTACACATTATTTTTAGTTTTACCAGGTACAACTCTTCCAAAGTGCCAACTAATATTTTCACTTGGAGCACCTTCTGCTTTACCTGTTAGAAATTCTTCTCTTAGTGGCATTGTTTAACCAACTTGCATATAAACAGATATGTGTTTATAAATTTTTTTAAAAAAATAAAAATAAAAGATAAATTATATAATTAAAACTTAAATATTATAACATATGCTTCAAGCTAATTCATAAAATTTGTTAATTAACAAGTTAATTAAAAGTAAATTTTAATTTAATTTTAAATTTTCTAAGTTTCTCTAAAAAAAATTCTCTCACCCTCAATCTCTTATTTTAAATTTTTAATTTTCTTCTCACAATCCTAAAGTTAGTTAATTTTCTAAATCTCTTACCTTTAAATTAGTCGAATTTTGAAAAGAAAAGTAATTTAAATTAAACAAATTTCTTATATTTATTAGGAATCAATTAGCTTAGTTCTAATTTCCCCCAATAATTTCCCCATTTATCCACCATTCCCCCATATTTTTTTCCTCCTTTGTTTTCCCACGCTCCCTTCCCAATTTTTTCTTAATTTCCAAATTTTTTCCCCATTTCGCATGCCCCCCCTCCCACCACTCCCCCAATTTTTTTCCCCTCCTCTCTGTTTTCCCACGGCCCCCTCCCCAATTTTTTTCAATTCTCAAAAAATTTCCCCATTTCCCACTCCCCTCCCAAATTTTTCCCATTTCCCACCCCTCCCCACCCTCCCCATTTTTCCCCTTTCTCCCCATTTCACCCTCTGTTTCGTGACTTTCTTGTTTCACCGTCTCTCCCTCCCTCCCTCCATTTCTCCTCTTTCCCATTCTCGTCGCTCACCCCCACTCCCTCACCTCACTCCCCCACCGGCCATCACTGCCTTTCCCGGCCACGGGCCACCACACCGTCCTTGTCCACGTGCGTGCCACAACAATCATCCCTGCCCACGGCCACCACAGCCTTCCCTATCCCCCACTCCATCACCTCTCTGTTTCGTCGAGACTCAAGAACAAACACCCACGATTTTCTTTCCCCTTTTTCGTTCCCATAACAGCACCCACAGCAATCCAACACCCCCGATGACCCACCCACAACAACACCCACAGCTACGCGACCCACACTTCTACATAGACATAAATTAGCCATGGATTTGATGGGTTACCTGAGGCTGAGGGTTGAGCTGCTGCACCACGGATCGAGACCAGCCTAAACTAGAGATCGCGAAACAGAGGTCCAGATCAACCCAAGATGCAGCTGTAGGAGTTCCTTCAACAGATCTTACTCTGAGCTACAAGATGAGTCTCTGACTTCTCTCAAGAGGTTAGGCTTTCGTTAGGGTTGATTTGGTGTGTGTTTTTTACTTTTTATATTGAGAAAAATTAAAAAAATAATGTTTGAAGTGAGAAAATCTGAACGAAAGAGCATTGTGGCTGAAACGCTGTTACGCCACGTCCATTGCGGTCGCAACACCGTTCCGTTGCGGCCGTCGCGCGTGATTTTCAAACTCAGCCCTGTAGCAGGCTGAAGTGGAAACGGCGACAGCCGCGACTGTTTTGTCACGGCCACTAGTCGTCTCGTTCCGAGATTTGAAACCTTGGGATAATGGTCTCATGTGGTGGCTTAGTAGGAAGTTGAAGATGAGTGAGGGCTGCGACAAGATGGAAGAAAGAAAAAATATTGCTAGGGTACTTTTTGTGTGATGGTTGTCTGTGTTTTTTCTGTGTAAAAGTTATGGGTTTTTATAAGAGGGGATTTGGGTTTAGAGAATGATGGTGGTTAGGGTTTTAGATAAGATATGGGTGGCTGCTAACGTTTCTTTATATATTTAGTGGCATATGGATTATAGGTTAGATAATAGGTCGATAGGTCAAGTTACAAGTTAAGCATGAAAGTTAGGTTATTTTTTATTTAATTTTCTTTTCTTTTTTTTCTTTTTTTAATTATTTTTTATTTTTATTTCTTTTCTTCTTTCTTTATTTTTTATTTTTTTCTATTATTTTTATTTTTATTTCTTTATGAATGTACAAGTCTTAAAGAACCGAACAAAATTAAGTATTCACAATATTGTATAAATGAAATTTCAAATTTATTATATTAGTATTAAGTAACATGCTTAATTCTAATTGCTATTGCATAACTTTAGATATACTATTAATAATCGTATTAAGGATGTTATAAACCCTGTTGTGGGCTATGTCCCTTCAGTGTTCTTGATTCTTTTTTTGGAGATCGGTTTTTGCTTTCTTTCTCCTTATTGATTGCTTTCACTATTGTAAAGACTATCTGTTAAATAATATGCTTCTTGTTAGTTTACTCCCATGTACACCTGCCTTATCAATGTTCCTCCCAAGATTTCTACCATAGAGGCCTCAAAGCCTACTGGCTTTGTGAACTCAGCAATTATGTTGATGTTGAAATCCCTTGTTTCACTGAGGGAGCTGGTCCTTAGTACCACACTGGGTTTCATCGAATCTTATAAAATAAAATTAAAAAAATTTAGGAATTGGCTTAAATTTAAAGCTGCTAAGGGAATTAATTATTAATAACGTAACCACAGAGAATAATATACCATAAAGGAATGTGATAAGAGCAACAAGAGAGACAGGAGTGCCTGTCCTGCCAAGTATTGATGTAGCTTGTAATTCAACTGTGATATACTCAGTTCTTGAGATGTTTTAGAGCTACAAAATAAAGCCCACTAATAGAGCGGAATATAATTATGATAACTCAGATCATTTTCTAATTCTGTCTATATATGACTTCTACCAATGTGCAAGGTAAGAAAACAGCAGAAGTATATCAGACTACAATTTCTCAACTTACTTTAAAAGCAAATTGGCGGGTCGCATTACTTCTACCATGGAAAGGAGCTAAGATGACAGAGATAACATGTACTGCATTTAGAACTTGCTCTTTTGAAATTCTTATTGGAATGCTAAAGTCCAAGAAAATTATCAGGTCCTCTGGTTAGCTTATTGCAATAACTGTTTTTGGGATACTGTTAATTTTCACCTCATAAGATGGAACGGATGTCCAAAAGTCCACCATAACCGGTCTTCTATCTAAGACAGCGATTTAAATGTATAATGTGAGTGCCATAGCAATAATTGTTAGGCAAGAGGTTAACACTTGAAGTTTGCATCTATAACCTCACCAAAGTGAATAGTCAAAGTAGAACCATTGGTTCTCATGAAATGGTTTCCAGCCTTGTCAGCACAAGTATTATCCGCCAGTGTGATTACTACACGCCCATATATACTTTTTGATGAGAGAATCACTTCAAGGTTGTATTTAGCACCTGGTCTAATAATTTGTAAAGAAGATGCACGCACCTGGGCAGGACCAGCTACCATAGCCTTACATGTTAAACCATTATCAAAATATTATCAATGTTCTCAAGGAAAACAACAAATTATAGATATTTTTAACATAATGCTTATCTTTAAAAACCAACTTACATCACAGTTTGATGAGTTTAGACAATTAAATCCACCCAGTCCAGTGCATGGTTCACTGAATGTAATATCAATTGTTACTCTTTTTCCATTTGTATACGTCTGTTCACTAGTAATGGCTGTAGTTGGGGCTATTCTATCTATTGAGTGAAAAGGAAACCATTAGCAAGGCCCCAGAATGGTTTACTTAGTATTGTGACTAGCAAATCTGGCTTAAGTGGGTGAGAAGGAAAGAAATTGAGCAAATGTCATTTCTCTTTAATTTTCCAGTAACATGAGAAATGCTCACCGATAAAACATGAGTAAACTGATGAATTTCTTTCTCCTTTGTTTGTAGTGACATTGAAAAGAAAGTTATGCGCCTGGTATAGAGTTAAGTTCTTCAACACAATGCCATTAGCCTGGCAAGGGTAAACTTTGCCATCAAGCTGTTCGAGCAAAATACCATCATCAGACAAACTCATGTCACTGTTAGTAACTGCAAATAAGTGTGTATTTCAAAACCAAATCAGGACTAAGATGAACACTTTCAACAACAATGGAAGGGAATAAATATTTCAAAAGAGATACTCTGCATACGCTAAATGCACATTGCTAATCATCTATAGATGAACTTAACAATTGGTCAACAGAAATTGCACACCTCACATTCAAATAAACAAGTATTTCTCTTACATGCATTGGAACCATCCAACCTCTTAACAAGGTACTGGAAAACGGCGTTAGAAGACTTAGATCGAGCTGGAGGAACACGATTGAAATAAACAGAAGTGGTGATTCAGCTGCGACTAACAGTACACCCACCACCATCAATGCAACACTAGCACACAGTTGAAGAAACTTGAGTGTAGCCATAGTACGAGCTGACATTATATCACATTGAAAGCCAAAATCAGGGGAAGAAAAAGCAAAGGAGGAGGAATTCGAGTTGAGGTTGTAGGTAAGAGAACATAATGCAATTGTTAGCACTACATTTATGTGTCCAACGTTCATCACAGCTATAAAAGGAACACACACCAGTAAAAGCTATAAACAACTACCTCAACTATTACTGTCAGCCTCATAATGGTTTTTTTAAATAGTTCACAGACCTTATTAACTGCCCCTTTGGTTTTCCATTCAAACCTGAACTCTTTTTTCCTTCTCTTAAAATCTTTTATCTAATTAGAAATTAAAGAACTCTACCCTAAACTTCACTACTCCTTTGCTACTTGTACCACACATATTTTGAAATTGTTGAACAGAGAAGGTTATCATGGACCCATTTTGTTTGGATCTATGGATGACCACCTTTTTTTTATTTGATAATATTTATATGCAGATTTAGATGTATGTAAAAATTATCAGTTGAAATCTGTAAATTCTTTATATGTACAGTTATTCATTAAAAAAAGTAATCTAGCTAAATTTTTGTGTAAATCCGAGTGTTACTAATTGAATCTAACCTTTTAATCTCCGTCATTGATTTATTTTAACAATAAATCAATGGTTGATTGTGTTTGGTCCATTATTAGAATTTTCTTTGTTGAACAATAAGTTCCCTTTCATTGCTAATAAATATATTCTTCTTAATGTAAATGATCAAACAATCATTATCTAATCATCTCCCATTTGATTTCTTAGCCAGTTCTTCACAATTTTCATAGCAGAAAATGTTCTTTTAACAGTAGCTATAACAACATGTAAAATTAATGCCAACTTTAAAAGTCAATACACCAATTGATAAACAAGATACTTCTTAGTTTTAACTAGTTTCTCTGCTAAACTGTAAATCCCTTTAGATTTGAGAAGTCATTACTACTTTGCATAGTAATAATGTATGTGTCCAATTGATTATCCAGAACTATCAAATTAGTGGGAGAAAAATCACATGAATAGAATTTAGCAAATTGAATCAAAACTTCTTTGCAATTGCTATTTAAATTGGAACTGGAATTTATCGTTTATGGCATTTGCCAAGTCGAAAGATGGGAATTAGGAAAACAATATATTAGGTATAAACTTTAAAAAATATAAGGGAAAATGACATTATTATTAGGAACACTTAAATCTTAAATTTTTTTACTACTAGTATTTAATTTTTGTTTTAAAAAATTCAAAGGGGAGTATGTGCTTCTCCTCATCTCTATGTAACTCCACCACTGGTGATATGTTAAAAATCTTCTATTAAAACAATGTAAGAAAGAATCTCTCCTTTAACCATTTCCAAATTAGTGAAAATGCATTGCCCACACCACAAAATGTACAATTTTTGTAAGATCAAAGTATTCTTAAGAGGTATAATATTTCAGCAAAATATTTCAGTAAAGTTACACTGGAAAGGTGAAACCAAAAAATCCATATGATTTTTAAAGCGGGTAGCAATAAGCTTAGCTATTATCTTATACACCACATTACAAAGATTTATGTGATGAAACTCCTTAATTGTTTCAAGCTTATCAACTTTTGGAATCAAAACAATCAAAGTACTATTAACATCTCTAACCTGTTGTGAGCCCTCAAAAACTTTACACACCGTGTCAAAAATAGATTGCTCAATAGTGTCCCAATTATGTTGAAAGAAAATAGGATGCAAACCATCACAACCTAGAGCTTCGAAAGGTCCCAAGCAAAACACCACAACCTTAATCTCTTCATTAGTAAAAATAGTTTAGGATAAACAAGAATTGGACTTTGAATTGAATAATTCCCTTTATAATAACTAGTGTATTGACCGCCATTTCATGTCTGTCAATTCGTCTTTTTTTTACGATAAAAAAAATGATGATGAATATTTTTTAAATCAATTTTTGTATTTATTTTAAATAATTAAATAGTTAATAAAATGCATTAAAAATCTTATCATTTTTATATTTATCTTTAAATATTTTTATGAATAATAAGATGTAATCACAATTTTATCCTCTTTTATATTCATCTTTAAATTTTTTAATAAGAAATTAAAAATGGCAATTTTGGAAAAATAAAAATTGAACACTAAAGTGAAAAATCCCCTTTATTAATAGTATAGATAATATGTAAACCAAAAAATTAGTATAGATAATAATAATAATAATAATAATAATAATAATAATAATAATAATAATAATAATAATAATAAAATCACCTTTACCAACTTTTTACGGTCTCTCCTTCCCATTCCTTATTTTTGAATTCTTTCCTCCCTTACTCTCTCTCTCTTCTCCTACTTATAGTTAGGATCCTAACTAACTGTCTAGCTGTAACTAACTAGTTACAATTATTCGTTTAGTTATGTTGACAATCTGCCGTTTCGTATTTTCTTGGGATTTATTCCCAATCAGAGTTATTGCTTATTAAAGAAATAAAGGAGATTGTTTCCTATTATCTCTCCTTTTTAATTCTGTGATCAATTCCTTAAATTAAGGGATTGATTGATTTCTATAATTATGGAGAATCGTTAACAAATTTGTTGTTAAGTTTCTCTATATAAAGACTTGTATTCCTATTTCAAAAAAATATATGAAGTGAGTTGCCTTTTATTTCAATATTGTATCAAAGTTTGGAACGATACCCAATGCTGCAACTCCCTCTCAAATATAATTTTCGCACCACTCCTGTTTTTCTTCTATGGCAGGCAGACCTCCTCCTCCAACGTTTCCATGGGGAATGGCCATGACCGGCACCAGAGGGAATGGCGGCTCGAGAACCTCGGTTCCCTTGCAGTCGACCCCTATGACGACTGCCATGATTCATGCCCCTTACTCGGATAACTCCTCTCTCCAAATTACCTCTCACAAACTCAGTGGAAAAAATTATCTGCTATGGTTAAGGTCTATGGAGATGTTTATTCAAGGAAAAGGAAGGTATGGTTATCTTGATGGGACTGCCAAGAAACCAGAAGAATCAAACTCATCTTTTTAGACTTGGGATGCCCAAAACTCCATGGTAATGGCCTAGTTGATCAACTCCATGAATGAGAAGTTGATCAACTCCATACCAAGGAATTCATCTTTGAGAATTCAATTATTTGAACTACGGAACAAGGCTCGCAATTTGACTCAAGCTGAGATGGATGTTACAACCTATTTCAATGCTCTTACCAAATTATGGCAAGAAGTGGATCTATTTAATAAGGGTCATAAACTGTGTTCAGGGTGTATTGGGGAGCATAAAAAGATGGTGAACAAGTAAAGGATCTATGACTTCCTATCAGGTCTCAACAAGAACCTGGATGAAGTTCGTGGGCGTCTACTTGGTTCAAACCCACTGCCAGACATGGAGGACATTTTTGCTAAAGTTCGAAGAGAAGAATCTTGCAAACTGGTAATGCTGAGTACTGTAAAATTCACAACCGAGAACTCTGCCTTCTCTGCCCGTGGACTTGAGATTTTTCATGAGGAATCCCGAAGTCAAAAGAAGAATGGTAATCTTTGGTGTGATCACTGCCAGAGATCAAACCACAGCTGGGATAAGTGCTGGAAATTGCATGGTAAACTTGATAATTAGAAGGATACTCGCAATAGACAGGATTCCAGAACCTTTCAAGTTACTACAGATATGGCCTTCGGGACAAGTGACAAAAGCTTCAATCTTTCCCTAAGCATGGAGCAAATTGAACAGCTATATCAAATCCTAAACACTCAATCATCCAACCAGAATCCATCCACGTCTCAAGGTCAACATCCACAGCCAGCCACAAGTACCTCTCTTCTGGCCCAAAAAGGTACCTTCATGACTGCTCTAAGTGGTATATCAGAAATGACTGAATCTTGGGTGATAGACTCCAGGGCTACGGATCATATGATAGGTTGTGCTAAACTATTCTGTTCTTGTAAACCTAGTCCAAGAAATTTAAAAATTAAGATTGCTGATGGTTCTCTTGCAACTGTTGCAGGAACTAGTACCATTAAGATTAGCCCTCAAATAGCTATTAAAGATGCTCTTCATGTTCCAAAATTATCATGCAATCTACTATCTGTTAGCAAAATTACCAAGGATCTAAATTGTACGACCCTGTTCTCACATTCTTCTTGCCATTTTCAGGATATGACTTCGAGCATGAGAATTGACAGTGCTAAGGAACATAATGGTCTCTATTACTTTGAGGAAGAAATCTCCAACAATAAACAAGCTTTGACCTCTGGTTATGAATCTTTCACTTTATCTAGGGAGCAACAAATAATGTTATGGCACTCTAGGTTAGGTCATCCTAGTTTTCAATATCAAAAACACTTGTTCCCTTCCCTTTTTCAAAATAAAGATGTCTTTCAATGTGATGTTTGTCAAATTGCTAAACACCAAAGGTCTATTTTCCCTTCTCAACCTTATAAATCATCAAACCCTTTGCATTAATTCATAGTGATATATGGGGCCCTTCACGAGCACCTAATGTTATTGGAAAAAGGTGGTTTATCACATTCATTGATGATCACACAAGGGTTACTAGGGTATACCTCCTCAAAGATAAAAGTGAGGCTGAACAAACTTTCAAACACTTTCATTTGATGGTGAACAATCAGTACAGTACAAAAATACAAATTTTACGCACTGATAATGGGAGAGAGTACTTTACGTCTATTCTAAGGGAATATTTATTGGAGAATGGGATTATTCACCAAAGCTCCTGTGTTGATACTCCTCAACAAAATGGAGTGACTGAAAGGAAAAACAGGCATCTCTTAGAAGTAGCTCGCTCCATTATGTTTACTAATAACATCCCTAGTTTCTTTTGGGGGGACTCTATTCTTACAGCCTGTTACCTTGTAAACCGCCTTCCTACCCGGGTTCTTAACTACAAAATTCCTTCTCAATTCTTCCTTCAATACTACCCACAAACAAGGTCTATTAACTTTTTACCCCTCAAAGTTTTTGGCTGTAAGTCTTTTGTCCACATTCATAATCATAACCGTAGTAAACTTGATCCTTATGCTATCCCTTGTATTTTCCTTAGGTATTCAGCCACTCAAAAGGGGTATCAGTGTTACTCCCCGAAAAAACATAAATACTTTGTCACCATTGATGTCACTTTTTTTGAAAACCAACCTTTTTGCCCCAAGAATTCGCTTCAGGGGGGACTGGGGTTGAAGCTCCTTCTATTCCCTGGGAGTCCACACCAAGACCTATCCTCCCCCTTATAGCTGATCTACCCACTCCAGCCAAGCAAGCACATACACCTACTCCTGCCATAAATGACCTTGAATGTGCCATGAACATTGATGACTATAGGAAAGAAGGGGATTCACAACAACAACAACCTGAGTTACGTGTTTATTCTCGGAGAAAAGCCCCACAAAGAATAGAGAATGTTGTGGACCTACAGCCTTGTCATGAATCGGAACTGGAGTTATTACCTGAGGTTAGTGATCTGAATTGGCCTATTGCTATAATAAAAGGAGTTCGTTGTTGTACTCAGCATCCCATTTCCAATTATGTTTCATATAATCATTTTTCTCCTTCTCTCCAAGCTTTTATTGCTAATCTATTAGAAGAAAAAATTCCTAGTGATATACAAAAGGCTTTGAGGATTCCAGAATGGAGAAAGGCTGTTATGGAGGAAATACAAGCTCTTGAAAAAAATCAAACTTGGAATCTTGTTGAGAAACCTAAAGGGAAAACTTTAGTGGGGTGCAAATGGGTATTTACGGTGAAGTATAGGTCTGATGGGACGATTAAGAGGTACAAAGCAAGATTGGTTGCAAAGGCCTTTACCCAACATATGGTATTGACTACAATGAGACTTTTGCTTCGGTTGCCAAGCTCAATACAATTAGAGTTCTTCTATCACTTGATGCAAACTTAGATTGGGACCTACAACAACTTGATGTGAAAAATGCTTTCCTTAATGATGATTTGGACGAGGAAGTCTACATGGATCTTCCACTGAGATTTGATCAAGACATGAAGAATGCGAAAGTCTGCAAATTAAAAAAGGCTCTCTATGGTTTGAAGCAGTCCCCCAAGGGCCTGGTTTGGCAGATTTACAAAGGCTGTCCAGCAACAAGGATATAAGCAAGCTCACATTAACCATACCCTCTTTTACCATCACAATAATGGTAAGAGTACAATCCTTATCGTCTATGTAAATGACATAATTTTGACAAGAAATAATACAATAGAGATGACAAGGCTAAAAACTAGACTTCCAACTGAATTTAAGATAAAAGACCTTGGACCCCTACGATACTTTCTTGGTATGGAAGTTGCTAGAAACAGTAAAGGAATATCAGTCACTCAAAGAAAATATGTCTTGGATCGGTTAAAGGAAACAAAGATGCTAGGTTGTAAACCAGTAGATACACCAATGGAATCCATGCCAAAGATAGTAGAAAAGAAAGATGGGACTCCGGTTGACATTGGGAGATACCAATGCCTAGCTGGAAAACTCATCTATCTTTCCCACACTAGACCAGATATTGCATTTGCTGTAAGTGTTGTTAGTCAGTACATGCACGCTCCATATGAGGAACACATGGAGGTTGTACTTCGCATCCTAAAGTATCTAAAAGGATCACCTTCTAAAGCGTTGTTTTTCAGCAAAAACGAATCCAGAAGTATTGAGGGATTTACTGATGCTGATTGGGCTGGTTCTATTGAAGACAGGAGGTCTACTTCCGAGTATTGTACTTTTGTATGGGGCAAACTAGTTACTTGGCAAAGCAAGAAACAAACAGTTGTAGCCCGGAGCGGTGCTGAAGCTGAATTACGAGCCATTGCTCACGGTGTTTGTGAAATGTTGTGGCCGGAGCTGTTACTTGAAGAATTGGAGATGAAAACAAATCTCCCTCGAAAAATTTACTACGATAATAAGGCAACCATCAAGATCGAACAAAACATGTGGAAGTGGATAGACACTTCATCAAAGAAAAAATTGAGGACAATATACTATGCTAAACCTATGTGTCTACTGGTGATCAAGTTGCAGATGATCTAGCAAAAGCCTTGGCTAGGAAAATGTTCAAAAAACAGATTGACAAGCTAAGCATGTTCAACCTTGGAAACCCAGCTTAAGGGGGGGTGTTGACAATCTATCGTTTCCTATTTTCTTGGGATTTACTCCCAACCAGAGTTATTGCTTATTAAAGAAATAAGAGAGACTTTTTCCTATTATCTCTCCTTTTTAATTCTGTGATCAGTTCCTTAAATTAAGGGATTGATTGACTTCTGTAATTATAGAGAATCATTAACAGATTTGTTATTAAGTTTCTCTATATAAAGACTTGTATTCCTATTTCAAAAAAATATATGAAGTGAGTTGCCTTCTATTTCAATAAGCTACAGCATCTAACAACTGGAGCAGTGGTATCTAATCCTCTACATCTTTTCCTATCTCTTCTAACATACACCCTCCTAATTGGAGGCTTACTAACCTACTACTACAAGCCCAGCTCAATAAGACACCAGCACAATAAGGCTCCTAACATAATAAAAATCATAATATTGTAATGTATGACATACTACATTATTATATGAATCTATTATCCATATGTAAGTTCATGATGCTAACCTAAATTTTGTTGATTGCTGAGATAAACAAGAGCATTTAATTTTGAATACCAAGAAAATCAAAGTTTAATAACAAATTATTGTAAAAGACATTGGAAGGAAAAGAGATAATTCATACAATGCTTGATATCAAGTTGGTTAGATGCCAAATTTTCATTTCCTGAAATATCAGTTACTTTCCCTATAGGAATGGTAACTGACACCATTTTCTATGTTACTGCATGGACAGTCAATGAGTATAGAGCTCTTGAAAGTTCCTTTAACCTACATGGAACAAAATAAGGAATTTTGGCATTACTTAACCCTTCAATGAAATATTATATTAATAACTTTTTATATGCTGAGCCATTATGTAAAGACTATCTGTTAAATCATATGCTTCTTGTTAGTTTACTCCCATGTACACCTGCCTTATCAATGTTCTTCCCAAGATTTCTACCAGAGGCCTCAGCCAAATATTAGCTTTGTGAACTCAGCAATTATGTTGATGTTGAAATCCCTTGTTTCACTGAGGCAGCTGCTCCTTAGTACCACACTGGGTTTCATCGAATCTTATAAAATAAAATTAAAATAAATTAGGAATTGGCTTAAATTTAAAGCTGCTAAGGGAATTAATTATTAATAACGTAACCACAGAGAATAGTATACCATAAAGGAATGTGATAGGAGCAACAGGAGAGACAGGAGTGCCTGTCCTGCCACGTATCAATGTAGCTTGTAATTCAACTGTGATAATCTCAGTTCTTGAGATGTTCTTGAGCTACAAAATGAAGCCCATTAATAGAGCGGAATATAATTATGATAACTCAGTTCATTTTCTAATTCTGTCAGTATATGACTTCTACCAATGTGCAAGGTAAGAAAACAGCAGAAGTATATCAGACTACAATTTCTCTGCTTACTTTAAAAGCAAATTAGCGAGTCTCATTACTTCTACCATGGAAAGGAGTTAAGATAGCAGAGTTAACATATAGTGCATTTAGAACTTGCTCTGTTGAAATTCTTATTAGAATGCTAAAGTCCAAGAAAATTATCAGGTCCTCTGGTTTGCTTGTTGCAACAACTGTTCTTGGGATACTGTTAATTTTCACCTCATAAGATGGAATGGATGTCCAAAAGTCCACCATAACCGGTCTTCTATCTAAGACAGCGATTTAAATGTATAATGTGAGTGCCATAACAATACTTGTTAGGCAAAAGGTTAACACTTGAAGTTTGCATCTATAACATCACCAAAGTGAATAGTCAAAGTAGAACCACTGGTTCTCATGAACTGGTTTCCAGCCTTGTTAGCACAAGTATTATCCGCTAGTGTGATTACTACACGCCCATATATACTTTCTGACAAGAGAATAACTTTAAGGCTATATTTAGCACCTAGTCTAATAATTTGTAAAGAAGATTCACGCACCTGGGCAGGACCAGCTACCATAACCTTACATGTTAAACCATTATCAAAATATTATCAACGTTCTCAAGGAAAACAACAAATTACAGATACTTTTAACACAATGCTTGTCTTTAAAAACCAACTTACATCACAGTTTGATGAGTGTAGACAATTAAATCCACCCAGTCCAGTGCATGGTTCACTGAATATAATATCAATTGCTATTCTTTTTCCATTTGTATACGTCTGTTCACTAGTAATGGCTGTAGTTGGGGCTATTCTATCTATTGAGTGAAAAGGAAACCATTAGCAAGGCCCAAGAATGGTTTACTTAGTATTTTGACCAGCTTAAGTAGGTGAGAAGGAAAGAAAATGAGCAAATGTCATTTCTCTTTAATTTTCCAATAACACGAGAAATGTTCACCGATAAACCATGAGTAAACTGACGAATTTCTTTCTCTTTTGTTTGTGGTGACATTGAGAAGAAAGTTATGCGCCTGGTTTGGAGTTAAGTTCTTCAATACAATGCCATTAGCCTGGCAAGGGTAAACTTTGCCATCAAGCTGTTTGAGCAAAATACCGTCATCAAACAAACTCATGTCACAGTTAGTAACGGCAAATAAGTGTGTATTTCAAAACCAAATCAAGACTAAGATGAACACTTTCAATAACAATGGAAGGGAATAAATATTTTTAAAGAGATACTCTACATATGCTAAATGCACATTGCTAATCATCTATAGATGAACTTAACAAATGGTCAACAGAAATTGCACACCTCACATTCAAATAAATAATTATTTCTCTTACATGCATTGGAACCATCCAACCTCTCCACAAGGTACTGGAAAACAGCGTTAGAAGACCTAGATTGAGCTGGAGGAACATGATTGAAATAAACAGAAGTGTTGATTCAGCTGCGACTAACAGTACACCCACCACCATCAATGCAACACTAGCACACAGTTGAAGAAACTTGAGTGTAGCCATAGTATGATTTGACATTATATCACATTGAAAGCCAAAATCAGGGGAAGAAAAGGCAAAGGAGGAGGAATTCGAGTTGATGTTGTAGGTAAGAGAACATAATGCAATTGTTAGCACTACATTTATGTGTCCTACGTTCATCACAACTATCAATGGAACAGACACCAGTAAAAGCTACAGACAGCTACCTCAACTATTACTGTCAGCCTCATAATGGCTTTTTTAAAAAGTTCACATACCTTATTAACTGCCCCTTTGGTTTGGCATTCAAACCTGAACTCTTTTTTCCTTCTCTTAAAATCCTTTATCTAATTAGAAATTAAAGAACTCTACCCTAAACTTCACTATCAAATTGATTATCAAGAACTATCAAATTAGTGGGAGAAAAATCACATTAATAGAATTTAGCAAATTGAATCAAAATTTCTTTGCAATTGCTATTTAAATTGTAACTGGGATTTATCGTTTATGGCATTTGGAATTGGGAAAACAATTTATTAGGTATAAACTTTAAAAGATATAAGGGAAAATAACATTATTATTTAGGCACACATAAATCTTAAATTTTTTTACTACTAGTATTTAATTTTTATTTTAAAAAATTCCAATGGGAGCATATGCTTCTCCTCATCTCTATGTGACTCCACCACTGGTGATATGTTAAAAATCTTCTATTAAAACAATGTAAGAAAGAATCTCTCCTTTAACCATTTCCAAATTAGTGAAAATGCATTGCCCACACCACAAAATGTACAATTTTTGTGAGATCAATGTATTTCTAAGAGGTATAATATTTTAACAAAATATTTCAGCAAAGTTACACCGGAAAGGTGAAACCAAAAAATCCATATGATTTTTAAAGCGGGTAGCAATAAGCTTAGCTATTATCTTATACACCACATTACAAAGATTTATGTGACGAAACTCCTTAATTGTTTCAAGCTTATCAACTTTTGGAATCAAAACAATCAAAGTACTATTAACATCTCTAACCTATTGTGAGCCCTCAAAAACTTTACACACCATATCACAAATAGATTGCTCAATAGTGTCCCAATTATGTTGAAAGAAAATAAGATGCAAACCATCACGACTTAGAGCTTCAAAAGGTCCCAAGCAAAATGTCACAACCTTAATCTCTTCATTAGTAAAAATAGTTTAAGATAAACAAGAATTGGACTTTGAGTTGAATAATTCCCCTTATAATAACTAACTAGTGTATTGATCGACATTTTGTGCCTGTCAATTTGTATTTTTTTAAGGTAAAATAAATGATGATAAATATTTTTTTAATCATTTTTTGTATTTATTTTTAAATAATTAAATAGTTAATAAAATGCATTAAAAATCTTATCATTTTTATATTTATCTTTAAATATTTTTTATGAATAATAAGATGTAATCACAATTTTATCCTCTTTTATATTCATCTTTAAATTTTTTAACAAGAAATTAACAATGGCAATTTTGGAAAAATAAAAATTGAACACTAAAGTGAAAAATCCCCTTTATTGATAGTATAGATAATATGTAAACCAAAAAATTAGTATAGATAATAATAATAATAAAATCCCCTTTACTAACTTTTTATTTTACAATTATTATTATTATTATTATTATTATTATTATTATTATTATTATTATTATTATTATTATTATTATTATTATTAATTGTTGTTGTAGTTGTAATATATATATATATATATTAGTATAGATAAAAAATTATTAAATTTACTCACTGCATTTCCAATTTTCTGTTTTTAATAACAAAAAATAACTGTTTTTTAGTTTCAAATTTAACCCCGTTTTAAAATATTAAAACAACCAAATACGTTTTCAAATAGCTTTTTATTCATTAAAAATATAAACAAGAAACACACAAACCAAGCATGCTTATTTTATTTAATTTTCTTTCCTTCCTTGGATGAGCAAAATAATGGGAACCGTGAGGTCCACCAAACATATGCTACACTATCACACGGTTCACACCATGCTACTATCTATTTAAATCTTTCATATTGGCCATTCAGCAGTGAAGTAGGAAAACTTAGCCTGGTTCTCAATATTTACTGCCTTAAAAATGCGGCAAGTGCCTCCCATTGTGTGAAAATTTTAACCTCTAAAATAGCTCCCATATAGGAAGAAAATGAAAAGAAAATTCAGCAATGTAGTGGAGTGTCAGCTAAATGAAATGGAGTAAATAATACATCTCATGGATTATGGACGGTCAACACAAAATAGGTGTCATGTGATAGCTACACACCTGAACCAAAGTATATCTCAAAACAACATTTAACGAAAGGGTACATGATAAGGCAGGCTTCTGGGTCTACCTTGGCATAAACAGAGGGGACACCTTCCTTTGAACAATCTCTTCGATCTGCTTAGCTGACAAAATGCATGTCTCACTTTCATAACAGCCATTTTCCATCTGCTGATGTAACTGACAGAACAAAAGCCAAATGCATCTAATAAATTCATTTTCTACTATACTTTTCAAGGAGATAACCTTGTGAATAAAGAGTGTCAAGCTGTGTAGCTATGCGTAAAGTAAACCAAACCAAGTTGAAACATTCTAATATTACAGAATTTTTTAATATATAGAGACCAATAAAGACTGGCAATTGACCAATCAACAAACAAGGAGATTAATCATTTAATGAGAAAATAAGTCATGTAATACAGAAGAACTAATTTAACTACAAAAGCCAAAAGAACTAATGTTGGCAGACTGCTTATAAGTACCCGAATGGACTCCTAGTCCTATTACCAATCAAGCTTACATTCAATAAATTTTTTAGATCCATTTGCAGCAGTCCTTGTAATCCATTAGATGCACCAAAACCAAATTTGACACAATTAAATTAGTATATAGGACTACAGGAGTAGCTAACAATTTATGTTATAAAATGACTCTGATTAAAATTCAGAATTGTATGTGGTAAATGACTACCACTGTATATTTTTCTTATTGGTAGCATGACTAAAAAGGAATCTCCCAGTACTTTGGAATCTGGAAACCAGTTTTTACCTTCTCAAGGATGGCAGATTGATCATCCAAGTGAAACTTGCTCATGTGCTTCAGCATCTCTAGTAGCTGTAAGGATTTACTATCTCTATGTTAGTAGTATACACAAGTACCAAAAGCTTGATCAGAAGTTAACACATTTTACCTGTTCCTGTAACTTTTGTTGATTGAGCAATTTTTCTGCAAATTCTTCTTGTCCAAGCTCTGCTTCATCGCATGCCATCTCCTCTCTGCCATTTAAAAGCATAAGGCCATTTTGCATTACTTAACTAGTTACTAATCATTTTACAGCAGCAATAAGACTTCCACAATGGTGTTCTACCAGATAACCTCATTTTTTGTGTAGGGACAAGAAAAAGCATGCAAAGAATCAGAAAACATGCTTTCCATAACATTGAAAGAACTAAAATGGGTAGAAGATAATCATAACTGAGTACAGCCAATGAACATTGTCAAAATCTCTACACTTAATGAAACCCCTGGGCATGAATAAAAGCATTCCACACTAATTCTAAGCCACACTGCAGTTTTTGTGGCTTCATAGGGTGTAAGGGTTGTCTCCCTCAATATCACGGAAATATTAAGCTAGTCCATTTATTCAGCTCTTAAAAAGTCATTACAACTCAAAGCTAGACAAGACATAGTCATGGAATGGTCACTTTCTAAATAACTTATTCTAAGAATTGAAGAGAGAATGTTAAAACAGTACTGACTTTTCTAAATAACAGCTCTTAAATTCAAGTGAATGTTACACACAGAAAGAGAAAGAGAGAACTTACCTTGTAAGGAATTTATAAAAGTGAATCACCAAATTCCGGTCATTCTCATATACAGTACTGACTTTTCCCAGGCATGAAATACCAAATCTTGGATCTGTTGCAATAATAATAATAATAATAACATTAATAATAATAAAAATAATGGCAAAAATATCTCAATAATAGTCATTTCAAACAGAAGATAGACTCAAGAAAATGATAGAAGTGTAAAAATAAAAATTGATTTAGTCACAAGCATGATTGCATTCTTTTCATATTTTTAGAATAAATTACTATCAAGTTTAGTTAGATGATAAAACAGATTCTGCATACAATGAATCCATGTAACAAAATGCCTAAGTTTCCCCCACGGCTACACTAAACTAAAGTGGAGGGAAAAGAAATATAAAGTACTATAAAATAAAAGATTTAATTAAAAATTAGCTAAATGTTATCCCTATCAAATGTAACATCTGCAATATTCGCAGGCTTTATTTGGGAGAAGAAAAACCAGGGACTTTGCTGAAAGAAGGAAAGCAAAGGCCTGAGAAAAATAGAATACAACATCTATTTCCTAATTCTCTCCAAGCCAAACTCCCAGCATTATTTCTGATGAAAAATAAAATTCTAAAACTATATCTGCATTGGCATGTCTACCATGTTGACATAAAAGTACCACCACCCGTCATACATCTAGTATCAACTGATTTTCATCTCAAGGACCAAGAACAATAAGCATATCATAATTGACTATCAAGAGTCCAAGTCTCCAAGATGATTTAATCCATTACTTATATCTGTTTTTCTATTTCATTGCTAACAAGTGAATAAAGCATTGGATGGGTTTCACATGTAGCAAAATAAATAAACATCCAATCTGGTATGCATTGTAAGGCAGGCAGGCATTTATATCCAACGATGGCATTGGTGGTGTTGCTGCAGTCAGCAGCTGATTAATTATACGAAAAAATGAGGCACCAATATCACTAACAACAACTAATATATCACAATAAAACAAACATACCAACACCCATCTCCAAAAATATCTCTTCGTGTATTGCAGTGGTCACAGCAACAGCTTCCTGCTCATCAGTTATGAATTCCAAAAAATGCATTAGTTCTGATGATAACTGGTAAATACTTATGAAATACTTACTATGAGCATTTTCTGGTAGTAATGCGCATCTCACCAGAAAATACATTACTTCTAATGGTAACTGGTAAATATTTATGAAATACTTACTGATGAGCATTTTTTGATACTAATGCACATCTCACTAGTTTTGTTAAGACTTCTGTTTACGTTTCCGATTTATGTTTCTCAATAAATAAAAATCTAAAATTACTTAAGCGAAGAAATAATGAACAAAAAAACAAAACTATGGTCAACTGAATTTATCCTTTATATCATTTCTCAAAGAAGAAATTAAAAAACAAAGCAAAAACATAATCCAAAAGAAAAAGAAAAAACCTACGACTAAAAAGTAAACACATGAACCTAACTACAAGTTCAACTATAGGGACACGAACACAACATTAGACAATAATCAAGAAAAAAATAGGGTTGTAAAATAACTAAAAATCCTCATCCATCTTGAACACATGTGCCCCACCGTCGCCGTTCAAGCTAGACATAACAGAAGCCTTCTGGTACTCCCCAACGCGCTTCTCAAAGAAGTTGGTCTTCCCCTGAAGCGAGATGAGCTCCATCCAATCAAACGGATTCTGCACATTATACACCTTCCCGCACCCAAGTGCACCCAGCAACCGATCCGCCACAAACTCAATATACTGACTCATCAGATCCCCATTCATCCCCACCAACGCGCAGGGGAGCGCATCGCACACAAACTCCCTCTCGATCTCCACCGCGTCACGAACAATCCCCTTCACGCGCTCCTCCGAGAGCTTATTCCTCAGCAGAGAATACAACAAGCACGCAAAATCGCAATGGAGACCTTCATCTCGCGAGATCAACTCGTTAGAGAAGGTGAGTCCAGGCATCAACCCGCGCTTCTTAAGCCAAAATATCGCGCAGAAGCTTCCAGAGAAAAAAATCCCTTCAACGCATGCAAACGCGACTATCCTTTCCGCGAAGGATTCTGAACCGTCGATCCAGCGTAGGGCCCACTCGGCCTTTTTCGCAACGCAGGGAACGGTTTCGATCGCGTGGAAAAGGCGATTTTTTTCCGTGGAGTCTTTGATGTAGGTTTCGAGGAGGAGACTGTACATCTCGGAGTGGATGTTCTCGATGGCGATCTGGAAGCCGTAGAAGGCGCGCGCCTCGGCGACCTGGATCTCCTTCATGAACCTTCCGGCGAGGTTTTCCAAAACGATGCCGTCAGAGGCGGCGAAGAAAGCGAGGACGTGAGTGACGAAGTGGCGCTCGCCGTCTGTGAGGGAGTCCCAGTGGCGGAGATCCTGAGAGAGGTCCACCTCCTCCGCGGTCCAGAAGGAGGCCTCGGCTTTCTTGTACATTTCCCATATTTGAGGGTATTGGATTGGGAACATGCAGAAACGGTCCGTGTTGGGAGCTAGAAGTGGCTCTTCTGGAATTGAAGGCATTGTTTTTTTGGTTGGTGTAGGTGTTGTTGGGGCTTTGGAGGGATTTGAAGAAGGAAGAGATTGAAAGAGTTGAGATGTGATTGTTTTGAGGCTTGGACAGAGCAAGGTGACGGTTGAGGGGTTAAATAAAGTGGAGAAGAGAGGGTTTTTGAAATAATTGAAAATGGGAGCCGGTGATTTGAAAATTTTGGTGGGTGATTTGAAAATCTTGGTGGGTGTTTCGCGGGAGAAGATTGAGAAGTGAACAAGAGGAAGAAAGAGGTAATTTGGAGATTTTTAGGAAGTTGTTTAATTATTAATTTTTTTATGGGAATATGGTGTGCGCTTGTGTGGAGGGTTTTGAAAGAGTGGATGTGGTGGTGAAAGTGGAAGAGAAAAATATGGAATGAAGGTGGGAAAATTCTGATGAGTTTTTTTTTTTTATTTTTAGATTTGGAAATTTTTGATGAGTATTATTTTTAATAATTTTATAATTATTTTAAATTAAATTCAATAATATTTTATATTTTAATTTAACAAATATATATTTATTTAATCTTATATTATCACTTTTTCATTAGTGTGAATATTTATTCTTATATTTGAATGGGTGGGAAATGAATGTGTGTATCTTTTGATATGTGAAGCATTAAATTGAAATTAAGTTTTGGTTGGAAATTTGAGTTGGCGGCGTTTTGGAGTCGTGACTTTGAAATTAAAAAGAAGTGTACGATGGACGCTCTTGGTTTGCCGTTTCCCGTTTTAGATGAAATGAAATTATGGGAAGGCACATTGATCCAATCCATTAAAACTCTAAAAGCGCCGACGATAATTGATAATAAGTATACGTGTTGCTGCGTGTTTGTGTGGACACTACACACAGATAGAGAGGCACGTACCATAATTTGGTGTTATGCGTGTTTGGCAATTGGCAAAAAAGCCAAGGTATGTGGGGCGCACACTATGGGCATGTGTAAATCCAACATGGATATCACCGGCTTGCAACATATAGTGTCCTTGAGAAAATATTCAGTGTGGGAGTGTTTTTTTATTTTTTTTCTTCTTGTAGGGATATCATTACGATATCTGATAAGGATTTTATAGAAGTAGACTAGTAGAAACAGGAAAATTTACAAAATTAGACTTAGATTGGTATGTTGCATATGTGAGTGCTAAATGAAACTGTATATGATGCATTTTGTGTAGCGTCTCATGAATAGCACTAACAGTAATGGAATTGAATATGCGTTATGCAATGGTATGAGAATATTTGAATTTGTTGTGCATTTCTACTAAGACGAATGTTTGCAGTTGATATAGCATGTCTGAATATGCACAATCATTAAGAATAGCATTAGGAGTAAGTTGAAATCTCTAAGTACGTATTTGAGATAACTATAAAAATAAAATTATTTTAATAATTAATTATTATATAAAATTTTTTATTATAATTTATTATAATATAAAACTTATGTTTAAATATATTAGTTAAAAATCAATTTTAAATTAATCTATTTCAATTAAATAATAAAAAAATTATTTTTATACATTAAATTATCAAAATAAGTATAAAATAATTTAAAAAACTTATTTGATTGATTACAAAAATTATTTCATAATTAAAAAATTTATTTCATTAATTACAAAATTATATTTATATATCACCGTTAAAAATAATCTTAACAACTTTTTTACATAATATCCAAATTTTAACATATATAATAACTTTTTTCTCATGAAAAAAGCTGTTTCTTTTTTCCTTTGAGTTTGCCAAACATGTTGGCTTGACGTCCAACAGAATTTTTGTTAAAAAAAAGCTCTTGGACGGTTGCTTTAATCTGAAAAAAAGAAAACACCCCCTAAAACTACAGAAAAAGCTACACAAATGATTATGGAATAAAGACAACAGTTTGCAATATGCATTTTCCGAAATCTTCCCTATATAAGATGTGGTGATGTGCTTCAGTCGCCTTTATGTGTCAGTATCTTCGCTTTGGATTACCCAAGTGGAGTTCACCAGATAGAGGTTGTTTAGTGTAGCTGGTACTGGCTTCATCAACCCTGGCATCCCCAGAGAAGCAAGCTTTTGCAAGCTCCCTTAACATCTTTAGCTCGTTTTTAAGCCGAGTCTTCTAGCCCTTTAGCCATTTACCTTCCACTTCTATATGCACATTGGCTGCTGTCTCTGAGGTTGTAGGATCTCTTCTTTCGATAACATTGGGGCTGGGTGTACCAGGACTTGGCACAGGGACTACAGTTGCGGTCATGGCGCTAATTGGATCCATATATCCTGTTCTATTTCTTCTTTCAAATAATTCTGTTCCTGAACATATAGGATAAACTGAAAGCAGGTCTGTTTCTGGCTGCGAGAATGTGGATATCACACTAGACCACTGCTTCCTCGGAAGGAAAGGCAGGATAAGTCCCTTGGGGCAAACTTTAATCCATACCTTAAAAGAATTATTCTGAGGCTGTGAGAGTATTAATAGCGACTTTACCATAGCATACCATTGATTGATAAGCTGAGCAATGAAGGTAAACAAAAGAACCAGCATTACCAATTCCCAAGTTTTGTCTTCAACTGAGTTTGAACCACTCTGAATGATAAATGTACCAAACACACCTGCCTCACACAAGAGAGAGACACTTTCCACTACCAGGACGCCCCTGCTGATGTATGGTGCAATGGTAAATAGATAAATGAATTGTATTAGTGTAATTATCAATGCAAAAAGGCTTTTACTTGATTTTTCTGATGGGTAAGCCACAGATATTATTCCCAAACCAACACTTCTTAATAAGTCAAGGATGATATACAATGCTCTCACCCAGCCCAACACCCTCTTGAACATGGGAATTTTGTTTTCCTCATTGCTGTCCTCTGAGCTGACTGCCTTCATTCTTCCGCTCCCACTTTGGCCACTCTCAGTCCACTTGGTTATGGTATTTGGTTCATTTTGATCACCTGAAACAAGCACCTGAGAACCCTTCCAATCATCAAAGAGAATACCAAACTGTGAGAGGAAAGAAGATGGTAGCCTGTCCCTGTAAAACCACTTTCCAGTTGTAGGCCTTCCAACCAAAAAGAACCATAACTTCATGTACCATTCTTCTTCATTAGTTACTTGCTTGAATTCTTTATACTGGGCAAAACTTCCAGAGGAGATTGCAATAATAAGAAATAGGGATACTGATAAGAAAAATGCAGCAGGGATTGCTAACAACAACACCCCAGTAATAATTCCCCCTGTTGTGCCACCTGCATATAAATGTAATCTTAAAGGCTGAAAAAAGTTTACACATGAATTTAGTCTTCAATCATCAGTTTGTGAAATCCTGTAAATACAGATAATTGAAATTAGACAATGTAAAAGCTAGTCTCTTACCTTTTATTACAAATGTGGATGACTGCGAAAGACAAGGTAGCATGAGAATCAGAAGAGTGAGCTCAAACCTAGGAACTGATAAACTGCCTTGAGCTTGTTTCCCTGTCCTCCGTCTTAGGAAGAATATCATGAAAAAGTGAAGTAATAGTAAACAGCCTCCCCTCCACAGCAAGCCAGAACAAGTTCATCTCCATGTCCTGCCACCTGTTGATAAAACAACCTCTCAAATGTTCTTAATCATGCAAAATCAGAAACTCCTTTATTCCTGTCACTGATTAACATAATAAATTGGAAGTTCTGTGCAAGTGAACGTGTTTGGTGTGTGAGTGACTATTTGGAGTCCAATGTTTAAATATAAAGATTATTGTAAAGTTACCCTTTGTAATTTTCCATTCCTTTGATGACATTGCTAGCAGACATTGGTTCTCCTCTCTACAAGGCAAATAATTCAGCTGTAAACTAGTGTCATTCATGTACAGCTTTTAAAAATGAAATTAAACTCACCAAGAAATAACTGAAATATTCGATGGAACTGAGAGGTAGACCATAAAATATATTTGTCATACTTATATTGTACTGATTATGAAGCCAACCAGGTTTGGTGGTCATGTCAGTTGGAAATGGTAGTTTGTGTTGAATAAAAGAAGAGCTCATTATGCAAGTTTGCTGGTGATCTCTGTAATAAGAATGTTCTCCTACAGGCAAGCCATTAGTTCTACTCGCAAAGTTCTCTTTTTCCAAGATTGAAGACAAAGTGTCAAAATCTTTCCAGGGAAGCTTGTGATGAGGTATGAGCCACCGTAGACCTCTTGTTTGTCTCAGAGTATTTGATAGGTTGATTAGTTGAAAACCAACTTGTGAGGGCAAAGACTTGTAGATGTCCAACTATTCCCCGTAAAATGTGTCAAACTTTTATAAGGTAACCCTTAAATAGAGATGATGTATATGTTAGAAGAACTCTGAGAAATCGAAGATTGTTTGTATTCCAGTTATAATTCCATATTGTCATATGTTTCTTTACTTACATGTAAATTCATCGATGGGTTGGAAGCAGGACAATTTGTACCTCCTGAAGCAAGTATGCTTATTGCTTCTAGATTTGCAGAGGAAAGCGAAACCATAGCTGTTATCAGTGATGTTGCTATAGTTCCGGCAATCACAAATTAGTACAGTGCAATGGATATTGCAGGAGTGGAATCTGAACATATGATATCAGAGTAAGATTCATAAGCAGAAAACACTCATAAGTTCATGCAGTGTCACTCCGTAATATTGTTCCGGCTTTTTGTTTATTTTTGCATTCCATTTTGATATATCTTTGAAAGGTGAGCATGTTTTACATGCTTAACTAAGAATTTTGGTCCTTATAGTTTCCATACGTTTGGGTTTTAGTCTCTATACTTTGTTCTTTTGGGTAGGTTTCTATATTTTCACTAATTTGGACTTTGGTCCCTGCCGTTAAGAAATCAGTCCCTATATTTTTCATTCATTTGTGTTTCAGTCTCTATAATTTCTACGCATTAAGGAATTGATTCCTATTTTTCATGAAGGATTAATCCTTATGGTTTCTACTTATTAAGGTATTAGTCCCTGAGGGACCGAAACCCAAATAAATGAAAACATAGAGACTCCAAAAAAATAAATTATGGGGACTAAAACTCAAATGAGTGAAAATTATAAGGACCAATATTTTATTTAACCATTTGGTTAGTGGAAAGGGAGGAAAAGAGAGAAATACTTTGAATAATATTAGATCTGAATATATGAGATGTGTATTAGATACAAACCACTAGCAACTATTTATACTATTAATTAAGGTTAAGTACTATGTTAGAAACTGGTTGAGAAAACGAAATAGAAATGCTGAAAAACAGATGCTAGGTTTTATTTCATCACCCTCTCCCTTGGACTGAGTCAGTGTGACAGCAGAATTCAAGTTGAAAGGCAAGAATTGATCTTTACAATCCAGGACAGATTTCGAGAGTTCCTGGTCTCTCCTTCCCACTCCTTATTTCTGAATTCTTTCCTCCCTTACTCTCTCCTCTCTTCTCTTACTTATAGTTAGGATCCTAACTAACTGTCCAACTGTTACAGTTATTAGTTTAGTTACAGCAACTAACAACTGGAGCAGTGGTATCTAATCCTCTACATCCTTTTCTATCTCTTCTAACATACACCCTCCTAATTGGAGGCTTACTAACAATACTCCCCCCCCCCCCCCCAAAAGTGCCACCTTGTCCTCAAGGTGAAATGAAGGAAAACTCTCATAATCTCATGAATAGAAGTAGCAGATTCCCAAGAGTCTTCACAAGCAGGAAGATCCTGCCAATGAATTAAAACTTCTGTGACACCCGAAGAAGCAGTGCAAACAGCCACGACATGAGCCTGCTGCACTTGCAAATCCAATTCATCAAATAACAATGGAGGCAACGGCTGAACAGGAACATGAGAAGAAACAACTTTCTTTAGAAGGGAGACATGAAAAATTGGGTGAATACGACAATCAACAGGTAATCGAAGTCGATAAGCAACCAAACCAATCCGCTCCAAAATCTGAAAAGGACCATAGTACCGAGGAGATAGTTTCTCATTACGCTTCTTGGCTAAGGAACATAGTCGATATGGTTGCAGCTTCAGAAAAACCCAATCATCCACCTGAAACTGCACATCTCTACGGTGCTTATCAACCTTAGACTTCATTCTATTCTGAGCCTTTAACAGATTGGCACGCAATTCAGCTAATATGGCATCACGGTCAACCACTAACTGGTTAACATCCTCGACAGCAGAAGGGACAGTAGTACCCTTTAAAAAAATAGGAGGATCACGACCATAGAGAGCCTTAAAAGGCATAAGCTTGGTAGAAGCATTGTAGTTAGTGTTATACCAAAACTCAGCCCAACTCAACCATTTCGGCCACTGCTTTGGTTTATCTCCTGTCACCCAGCGCAAATAGGTCTCCAAACATCTATTTACCACCTCCATTTGACCAGCGAACTGGGGATGGTAAGCGGAACTAAACTTCAATTTTGTACCAGCCGAACGAAATAATTCAGTCCAGAAGTGATTGAGAAAAAGTTGATCACGGTCAGAAACAATGGTGGCTGGAAAACTGTGTAATCGAACCACTTCCCGAAGAAAAATATCAGCCACCTCTTTGGTGGTAAAATGGTGACTAAGTGGAATGAAATGAGCATATTTGGTGAGACGATCCACCACAACCAGAATCGTATCTTTCCCACTTGCTCTAGGAAGGCCACCAATAAATTCCATGGAGATATCAAACTAGACCTGTGTTGGAAGGCAACGGTTGCAGTAACCCTGCTGGAGATAAGGTTTGGACTTTATTCCATTGGCACACTGCACAAGCTACTACAAAATTTTGAATGTCTCGCCTCATGCCCTCCCAATACAGCAACCCGGCCAGCTGTTTATAAGTTCTGAAAAAACCAAAGTGGCCCCCCACTGCTGAATTATGAAATTCTGACAACAGTAGAGGTATCCTAGGGGAACTTCACGACAAAACCAAGCACCCCTTATACAACAATCGATGACCAACAAGCTGATACCCAGGATGAGAGGCCAGATCTAAGAGCAAGTCATGGATAATACCTTTGAGCCTAACATCATGCTGAACCTCGTCAACCCAGTTATCTAAATCCAGGAATTGGAGCACCGACATGACAGCGTATGTCATACGTTTGGACAGCGCATCAGCAAACCCATTTTCACACCCCTGTTTATACCTTATTTCAAAATCAAACCCCAGCAACTTAGAAGTCCACTTCAACTGCTCTTCGCCTAACAATCATTGATCCATGAGGAATTTTAAACTACGCTGGTCTGTATGGATAACAAAGTGCCTTCCCATAAAGTAGTGACGCCATTTCTGGACAGCTAGTACAATTGGCATTAGTTCTCTCTCATAAACAGATCTAGCATGTGCTCTTTCGGACAAAAGTTGACTAAAAAATGTTACTGCTCTATCATCTTGCAACAAGACAGCCCCAATTCCTTTACCAAAAGAATCAGTCTCTAAAACAAAAGGCTTGGAGAAATCAGGCACAGTTAGCACCGATAGGGTGGTCATGGCTGTCCTGAGATTATCAAATGCTTCTTGTGCTTCTTTCCCCCATACGAAATTATCTTTTTTTAACAGCTGCGTTAAAGGCTTAGCAATCTTGCCATAATCCTTGACAAACCACCTATAATACCCGGTCAATCCCAAAAATCCACGCAGCCCCTTCACATTTCTAAGAGTGGGCCAAAGCCACATGACTTCAATTTTCTTAGGATCAACAGCCACCCCATGTGCTGAAATGATGTGGCCAAGATACTCCAATTGGGATTGTCCAAAAGTACACTTCTTCTTGTTGGCATACAAGCTGTGATCCTGTAATAATTGCAATATCATCCTCAAATGCCTCAAATGATCTTCCAAATTCTTGCTGTACACCAAAATGTCATCGAAGAACACCAAAACGAATCTCCTTAAAAATGGTTTCAGCATTTCATTCATAAGGGCTTGAAAAGTCGAATGAGCATTAATGAGGCCAAACGGCATGACCACAAACTCATAGTGACCTCCATGAGTCCGAAAAGCAATTTTCGAAATGTCATCCTCTTTCACGCGAATCTGGTGATAGCCGGATTTACGGTCCAATTTCGAAAATACGGTTGCTCCCCCCAATTCATCCAACAACTCATCAATAATGGGAATTGGGAATTTATCCAGAACTGTAATTTTATTCAAAGCTCTATAATCAACACAGAATCGCCAACCTCCATCTTTTTTCTTTACTAAAATAATAGGGCTCAAGTAAGGACTTACACTCGGTCTGATAATTCCTGCTTGCAATATTTCATCCACCAATTTCTCTATTTCAGCTTTCTGATAATGAGGATACCTGTAAGGTCTCAAGTTGGGAATGGAAGCTCCTTCCTTGAGGACAATGGCATGATCATGCTGTCTCATGGGTGGTAACCCTTGCGGCTCATAGAACACATCATTAAAATCCTCCAATATCAACTGAACATCTCGTGGAATCAAATCTACCACTGCTGGAACTGCAGTCAGCTCCTTATACTCCAAATAAAATCCTTGTCCCTCTCCATGTAAAGCCCTAAGCATGGATTTCCAAGAAGCGGCAGACTTCGATAAAGTCAGGTCACCCTTTAATGAAATCATTCTCCGGCCAATCAGAATTGTCAAAGTCAACTCTTTGAAATTGGGCTTAATTTCTCCCAAACTCTCCAACCAATCCATCCCCAAAACCAGGTCAGCTCCTCCTAAAAGTACCACCACCCATCATACATCTAGTATCAACTGATTTTCATCTCAAGGACCAAGAACAATAAGCATATCATAATTGACTATCAAGAGTCCAAGTCTCCAAGATGATTTAATCCATTATTTACATCTGTTCTTTCTCTTTCATTGCTAACTAGTGAATAAAGCATTGGATGGGTTTCACATGTAGCAAAATAAATAAACATTCAATCTGGTATGCATTGTAAGGCAGGCAGGCATTTATATAATTATATCCAACGATGGCATTGGTGGTGTTGCTGCAGTCAGCAGCTGATTAATTATACGGAAAAAATGAGGCATCAATATCACTAACAACAACTAATATATCACAATAAAACGAACATACCAACACCCATCTCCAAAAATATCTCTTCTTGTATTGCAGTGGTCACAGCAACAGCTTCCTGCTCATCAGTTATGAATTCCAGAAAATGATAGCAAAAAAGCAAATTGCATTACATAATGACTTTTATCCCATAAGTTTAAAGGAGTACAAGTATAATGTTAAACCGACTTGCATTTTTATTTGATATATCCAACATTCCCAACACACACACACACACACGCATGCTAGTCAAAAGGATCAAACAAGTAGTACACTGCCTCATTTTGTCGTGATCGTCTTCAAATTAGAAAATCAGCTCAAGAAACACAGACGATGGTTCTAGTTACTCAGCTCAGCTGTCATATGTTAATGAATTCAAATCTAAGGAAGAATTAACTAATTTAGTGGAGTTAAGAAGCTGACAAGGAAACAAAGTCCAAATATTTCTGGGTACCTCGATAAATTTTCTTCTTCACAAACCCATTATCAATCCCTAAAATCAAGGGCATATCTGAGATATATAATACATTGAATAGCAAAGTCATTTTACATTAAAGATAAGCTCTCCATTTTATACTAGTTTTAAGACACGAAAAAACGGGTAAAACGAACAACAAAATAATTTTTTTTAAATAAAATAAAGAAATGTACGAAAGAAATTCACCTGCTTATCCTCTACAGCGTCTGCAATCCTTTTCTTCACGTCTGCAAATTACAAACACGACCAAATTGCAAAGAAATAAAAAAGGGGTTTGGAATCAATCAATCAGAACAGAATAAGCAACTGGGAAACAAAACAAAGCACCAGGTTGGGAAGTAAGGAAACAAAAACGATCGAAAAGATAGAAGAGCTGTTCTCTAGATAGCATTCCACTGCTCTGTAACTCAGCTGCCATTATCGTCGACGACAGAGATTGGGTTCCTTTTTTTTTTAAACTGAGGCCGTGTTCTCTTTTAGCAGAAACGAGTGAGGCCGTTTAACTGAGAAAACACGACACCGTATCAAAGAGATTCTTTTGTAATAACCTTTTGGCCAATTTTCCCTTTTTTTTTCTTATGAGTCAATCAAGGGCTTCTTTTTTATTTTTTTTTTTGAAATTATTTTCTTTTATATATATATATATATATATATATATATTATCAAATTTCATTATATTTTTGTTTTATAAAAACAAAATAAGTATTTCATAAGTTTACCATCAAAACCATTTTTGGATAAAATTATTAAATTTTCTTTTTCAGCTATCATAAACTAAAGTGGATTTAAAAGAAAAATAAAATTACTACGAAGAAATAATAAAACTTTGGAAAAGAATTTATTCTTTTTCATTAAAATTCAAAAGCAAAAAATAACCCAAAGGAAAAAGAAAAAAAGTTAAATGTTATAGGGACAATCAAATTTAACAACTGCAGTATTCGTAGGCTTTACTTGGGAGCATCACACACAAAGATCTCCACCATGTCACGAAAACCAGGGACAGAGTTTTTGTATAGTAAGACTAGGTAAACCAAAGCAGAATTGTATGTGGTAAATGACTACTAGCCAAACTGTATATTTTTCTTATTGAAAAATACAATACAACCTCTATTTACACCTAATTCTAACTTTTGTTGATTGAGCAATTTTTCTCCAAGCCAAACTCCCAACATTATTTCTGTTAAAAAATAAAATTCTAAAACTATATCTGCATTGACTAAAATGTCTACCATGTTGACACTTAATGAAAAGTACCACCACTGATGAAACACTAGTCAATTCGGAAATATTAAGCTAGTCCATTTATTCTTGTCATTACAACTCAAAGCTAGACAAAAATATTTCCCTAAAGTTGAACTTTTCTAAATAACAGCTCTTAAATTCAAGTTGCTTCCTACAGCTGAAAGAAGAAGGAAAATGGTCAGAGAGAAACTAAAAGAAGAAAGAAAATGGGAGGAAGAGAAAAGGATGGTGAGACAATAATTATTATAGGAACCAATTGGTTGTAAAAATAAAAAAAGAGATGAAACTTTTTGATATTTTCAGAATAAATTACTATAGTTTTTGGATATTTAGTAATTAATAAGAAATGAAATGAAATAATACTATGAGATAAAAAATGCTAAATGGGATTTGAAATGCAGAATAAGATGAAATGAGAAACCAAAGGCCTAAGAAAAATACAATAAAACTAATTCTCTCCAAGCCAAACTCCCAGCATCTATATTGCATTATTTGGATATGTTGAGAAGTTGCTTCCTACAACTGAAAGAAGAAGGAAAAGGATCAGAGAGAAACTAAAAGAAGAAAGAAAATGGGAGGAAGAGAAAAGGATATTGAGACAATAATTATTATAGGAACCAATTATTATTCTATTGTTTAGATTTTAGAAAGATAAGATGGATGTGATTAAATGGAATGAGTATCATTTCATTGTTTGGATTATAATATTTCATTTTTCTGGAATGGTAAGACTAACTTTATTATTGCAAACACATCAATTTTAGGGTATGAGGTTAATGTAGTAAAATCTTAATTATAATTATAATAAAAAGATGATTCTATCTCATACCCCCCAAATTAGGAGGGGAAGAAAATTAATAATTTTTGGTGGGATGGGATAGAATCCATCTCATTCACTTTCATCTTATTCCATCATTTTTTAACATAACTAAACAATGAAACCTATCTCCATATCATCTCATTCTATTTTATTCTACTCAATTTCACTAATCCAAACATAGCTAGTGAGAAGAGAGAGATTGAAATTTTTGAAAGTATAGAAAAAGAATGAGTAGATGAGGAATAAAAGAAGATACTGCAAGGTCAAAGATAAGAAGAGTCATGGAAAAAAAGCGAGAAGTTTTGCTTGCAAACATATTTGATTGGTCATAAAATTCATCATAAATTACTTTTTTTTAATGTAAAAGTTGTTGTGTTTCATGGATTCGTCTAACATGCACCTAAAGCTTTTTGATGCATCCATGCATCATAAGTTCTTAGACATTTATTAATAATAATAATAAAGTAAAGACCAAAATTGAAAACTGGTAACCTTGTAAACAAGTAACAAGGAAGATATGTAAATTACAAAATCAGTCCTTGTAAAAAGCCTGGCACCTACCATTAGCGACGTCCTCACCCTATTTCATAAAGCTTGGTAGTGAAGTGATGTCGAGGTCTATGATGTGGACACGATTCTCACCGTTGAGCACCACGTGTGGCTGGCCACACTTCACTATCAACACAGAATCTGTCCTCAAGAAGTTGTGATTGCTGGCAAGTTTTGGGTCACGGTGATGCGACTAGGTGGTTCATGTTCACTGGTGTTGGCAACGATTTGGATGTGGGGTGGTTTTGGCGAGGCTAGTCGAGATTTGGGATTATAAGACAAATCGTCAGTGGCGACAAGGTGGTTCGGTTGGGGTGCTAACTGGTGGCTCCAAGTAACGATGGTTGGGGGTGTTGAATTCTAATCTCAACGGATAATAATTAATTAATCACACTCATAGTCACAACCCTTGTGATTCGTACCTAAAACTAGTAAATCAATCGCAGTTTCAAGGATAGGCTTTCTAGTTCGACAGAGAGTCGATGGACAATACAAATACACTCACCAAGTCCCCTCTTACCCACAAACCTTCTATCCCCCTCCCCCGTTTAGCTTTTTCAGCTTCTCTTCACTTTTCTCTTCGCTTTTTAGCAATTTCCTTTTTCGTTGCTTCACCTTGATCTCCAATCCCATTGAGATTAGGGTTTCGAGATTAGTAGATTGGGTCATCATTTTATATCCCTCTTCACCTTGCTTGCCAGAAACAACCTTGAATCCTATTCTTGATGGGATGAGGCAGTGGAGGAAGAGGTGTAGAAGAGGGTTAAAATGAAATATAATAAAAATTTTGGTTTAAAATGTAATAACCAACAATAAGGTTATAACTGGCAATTATAGGTCATTTTCAAGGTGCATCATAATCTTGTAGTTATTAGGATTATAATGCACCTAAACAATTTTAGGATTATATTTAGGATTTTAATGCACCTAAATAGGTTCTGACCAACAAATAAGTTCTGACCTGTAATTAAAATGCACTTAAACAAGATTAAGATCATATTTAGCGATCGATTTTAAAAACTAGCAACTGAAAAATCAGTCACTAAAGGGCCTTTTTTCTAATAGTTAAACTACTTTCTTAGTTTTCACTTTGGGAAAAGTGCATCCTGATGCCCTAGACTTTATAACCAATCACCACATGGTAGAAAATCTTCCAATTTAGTCTATAAGTTATATTAATTATATCAATAAACCCTTCCATTTAATCTATGCCCGATGGAGGAGTAACGTGGCATGATCCTAACCCTCTATTTGTCTCAATTCTAACATTTCACGTTATTTTTTTTTCTATTCATAACTAATTACATTTTCTTCATAAATTTTAAAAATAAACGATAATAGAGTTAAATAACCAAAAAAAAACATGTAAGCTCAAAAGTCAAAAGTCAATCAAAAATAAAATAAAAAATAAAAAAAGAGAAGAAAAACAAAGTTTTATCAGGCAGTTGAGGTTAAGGAACTCAGCAATACCTTGTAGCTCGAAGCAACTCAGCAAATTCGTCGGGTCCTCGACGGAGCTAAACCGAGATGGAGGCCTCCTTCCTCTGATACCATTGTACAAGTCTTGCAAGATCTTGTTCATGCCGCTCCTTTTGTTCTTGAATAACAATTTGAACCGAATTAACAAGTTGGCCAAGCTACATTTGAGGTATTCGATAATTTAGAAATATGGGACTTTGGGATCTTGTGCCAGTGAGCCTTTGAGGTTGGGTTCAAGGTTCAAAAGATAATCAAAAGTTCAAAGCTACCCAAAATGCTTCGAATATCATTTGATACCGGCACCTTTCTCCATCTTCAACGAATGCAATGAGAGTACTCATGTGAGCATTAAGAGCGTGCTATCCAAAATGAGCAATGATGGATTCTCTTGGTTTGTAGAAGGAGGAGACCACGTGCTTGGCACATTGGCTCTTAAGTGACAGATGAGATGACTTATTGTAGTAATTGATATAATTAAGGAATTGTATTCAAAAAAATTTAAAAAATAGGACATTATTAAGGTGCATGGATGCACTTTTTCATTTCTTTTTTCTGACAACTAAGAAAACTACTTCTATTTTTGCTAATATAATTAAGAATTCTTTTTGTCAAAGTCAATATATGATTAAGAAATTTTTAAAAAAAAGGTACCATTTTTTTCAACAAAGAAAAAAGGTACTTCGATTTCAAATGTTAATGACTTTTCATGACTCGTGGACCACAGTTCACAGTTGGCCTAAGTATATATGTTATGTTCCATCTTAACTTAAATTAAAGTGCAAATACTAGAAGGAGGTGTATGGTTCCTTGTGAGATTGGCTCCCCAAAAAGAGGGAAAGGGAGGGAACCTAATCTCTCAACTCATGGGGATAGGATAATGGTGCCTATAGGTCTTAGGTTGTAATTGTAAAGGGTCTCTTTATCCTAATTATGCTAAGAGCTTATGTGTTTAAGAACTCATAAACAAAAATAATTTTCACAAAAGAGATTTGATAACGCAAATGACTCCATTGGTATGAATGATAGGAGTGTTCAAGGGTCAAGTTGGTTCGAGTTAAGGGGAGAAAAAAATCCAAACAAATCAAATCTAATTAGTTCAATTTAGTTTGAATTTGTGATTTTTCTGATAGCCAACCCAAACCAAACAAACCTGACTTAGATTAGGTTAGTTTGGTTCAGGTCATCAGGTTCATCAAATATCTTATAAAAAAAACTCAATCAACCATTGCATTTAGCTAAGACCAAAACATCATTCCATTGCATTCAGGCAAGATCTCCAATACGAAACATTATTCCAATAGCAAGGAAGCACAAAGGTATGGCAACAAAGATGAAAAACGTTGGTGGAAAGGGACTAGGGTCCGAAATTTGGGAATAAGATGGGTAGGTAGGATAGCTCTAAGTGCAAATGCAGTGAATGTATAGTCACATGAATGAAACGCATGACTTAAGCCATCAGGTTCATGGGTAACAAGCCCTCGAGCCTCCTTTGTGTCACCTTCTTCATAGAAGCCACTGGGTTAACCCCGAAGGCCGAATTATATAGTAGAGAATGCTTTAATAATAATTTGGTCGTGAGAGACCTTATTAAGTATTGCAAAAGAAATGGCTTGCTAATAGAGATGGGCGAGGAGGCAAGACTAGTTATCAGGTTAAAGAGAGGCCTGGCCCGTAAACTAGCCCCCTTAAAAATCAAAACCCATTATTTCATAAGGATTTGTTACGTGTGATATGTCGTCAACTTACTACTGGGATTCATAGGTGCCATAGAGCTTCTCATAGAAATACAAAAATTTGTCACCCACTTCTTATAATCCAGCCTAAACCTTTGGGTAGGCTCTGCAGGATCAACAACAATAGCTGCACGGAGTACGGTAGAATTCCCCGGTACGGTCATTCGGGAAGTCCCTCCGAGGACGACTCCCATAAAATTCTTGCGAGAGCTGGAGAAGCGTCTACGGGTAAAGCACCGTATCCATATAACTGTTTGCCACCTACGCTCCGCCATCCATTCCAAGTTTAGGAACCTAGGGAATGGCATGTGAAAATAAACTTGCCCCAAATGGTTTAATATGTTAAGTTTTGATGATGACAAATACAAGACAAAAAGAATGATGCTTATGCTTAATAAATGTGCTTTATAGATAACAAATGTATCACAAAAGAATATTGATCATGTTATATAAATGTGCTTAATGAGATATATTGTATCATACATGATTATGTACTTTATCTAGTTATATTTTACTTAATAATCATGCAATAAGATATATGTAACATTCATCATATAATATATCCAATAATATTTTATATGAGTTATAAATGAATTAATATTAGATATATCTATGAAAGTCTTGTATGCATGTTAGATTAATTAGAGTTATACATTTATAAATCATGCATATGAAGATAATGAGTTATGAATTTGGACTAACTATGTTTGGTTAAGTGAGCAATACTTTGTAGGATAGTCCAAGTACCAAGAATGAGCATTGCAACAAAAAAGTAAAAAATCACAACTATGCTCAACTTAAGGAGAATGAAAATGAAAAGATGTTCCAAGCATTTGCAAGTCTTGAAGAGAAGATTTTCTTTGGAAACTTGGATTATATCAAGAAGTGATGGTGGCAAAAGATCTAGTCCAATATCTTCAAGAATAACTTATAGGACTTAGATATTGTGTAAAGGTAAATGGGATTCACACTAAGCTCAAAATATGTTTTAACATCTTTAAAAGTGTTTCTTACATTCTAAAATACCCAATAAACTATTTTTGGAAAGCTAGTCATGGTGGTAGTTCATTTCTATGAAAAATAGCAAAGTTTGTATTTTGTAAAACTGACCTTTGGTTACTCTTTTGATCATATCTTTTAAAATACTTTTATTTTTGCTTTGAAACTTACCTCATTTGAAAATAGACTTAAATATATTTCCAATAAGTGGTCATTCACTTAAAACGAATAAGAAACGAAGAAGTTATGACCATTTAAAGTCAGTTTTTAAAATCAGAGTGTCCTAACCGATTAGGGACTTTCCCTAACCGATTATTGACATTGTCAGGAGCCATTTTCACATTCCAAAATGGCCTAACCGATTAGGCAATAAGCCTAACCTATTAGGATGATAAAAATGAGCATTTTTCTATTTTCAAAAGCTCCTAATCGATTAGGAAATTCACCTAATCGATTAGTGCACATGTAAGCAGCGTTTTTCACAATTCCTAACTGATTAGGATGTTATCCTAACCGGTTATTTCATTTATCAGTGGCCAAAATTTAAAGGGCCTAACCGATTAGGCCAAATGCCTAATCAGTTATTCCAAAAGTCAGAGGCCAAATTTTGGATCTCCTAACCGATTAGGACAATGTCCTAACCGGTTATGTGCAAGGCAAAAACGCTCCTAACGGTAACAAACGGCTAGTTTCTCATATTAAATCATTTTCAAAAAAAACCCCCAACGGCTCTAAAACTCATTGGGCTATAAATACAAGTTTTGGGCATCAAAGAAATGTTGGAGAACAATCTGAAAATTACTCTTGAGTATTAAATTTGTGTTTCACTATTTATTTCTCTAATCCTCTATTTTTGAGCTATAAGTGTGTGAATCTTTAATACTCATAGTGCTTCAATTTGTATTATCTACTCTTTGAGAGAGTTTCTATCATCTACATTTTTGTATACTCTGAAAAGAGAGGGTGAGGTATCCCTCTAGTGTAAAGGGTGAGGTATCCCTTAGAGAGTGAGGTATCTCTCAAAAATTGTAAAGGGTGAGGTATCCCTATTTGAGGCTCAAGTACAAGGGTGAGGTATCCTAAGGTATGTTGAGTGCTCCTCTTTGTAAAGGTTTTTAAGCACCTGTTCAAGCTTGAAGGTTTAGTAAAAAATCTCGGGTGGTTCACTTGAGGACTAGACGTAGGCCACAAGTGGTTGGTGGCTGAACTAGGATAAATCTTAGTGTTTACTTTTCTCAACTATATCTCCTTTACATTTGTACTTTAATTATATATGATTGAGTTGAATTTAATATTTAGCTTATTTACTTGATTTATCCTATAAGCCTAAGTGGTATTTGTGAAATCTCTAATAATTGCACATTTGTTAGACTTATTCCGCTGTATGTGTTGATTGAAAATATCAAAATGCATAATTTGACAAAGTTGCGTCAAAATTAATAATTACCCAGTTCACCCCCCTCTTGGGTAATGCTTGTCATGGCTAACAAGTGATATCAGAGCTTCGTGCTCTGGTAAAAGCTTAACCGCTTGGAGTTAAAAATCCTTATTTATTTGGCAACCATTAAAAGCTTTTCAAATGGAAGGTTTTGAAATTAATAAACCACCATTCTTTGATGGTGTGAATTTTGTTTATTGGAAAGTTAGAATAAAAATTTATATGCAATCTATTGATATTGATTTGTGGGATATTGTGCTTGATGGATTTACTTACAAATCAAAACAAACTTGGAATGCCTATGAAAAGAAATGCTTTTCTTTTAACATTAGAGCTATGCAAATTTTGAGAAGTGGTTTAAATGATGATGCTTATGCTAAAATTAAGGATTGCTCTAGTGCTAAAGATATATGGGATGCTCTTAATTCTATTTATCTTACTAATAATGATTTTGTGTATAAAGTTATATATAGAGAGCAAGAAGAGCAAAATCCTCTAGAGGAAGACAACATTGAAAAATGTCCTCAAGAACATGTTCAAAGCAAGAAAATGATATCAATGTTACTTGGTGATGATGGTGCTCAATTTGAAGAAGAAGCAAAGCAAAACAAAATTGATGAGCAAGATGGTGATTTCCTTAAAGAGTCAAATATGCTAGAAATGGAGACTACTTCATATATGGCTAAAAAGGACATTGAGGTAAACAATGTTAAACTATATTATAGTCCATCCTATGATGAGATACAATGTGCACATGATGAATTATATGATAGTTTGTTGAATTTAGAAAATAAAAATTTATCTTGTTTGGAAAATATTTCCTCTATTGAAAATGAAATTGAGATTTTAAAAAATGAATATTCTTTTCTTGATGAGGAAATGCCTTTGATATGTGAAATCTCAACCTCTTGTGAAAAATGCATTGATTTAGAGAATCAAGTTGAGAACTTATATTGTGAATTTGTCAAAGCTAATGATTTCATTTGCTTGCAATCCATGATTGTTAATAAGAATGAAATTGATGCTATTCCACATGGAATTTCAAGTAAGACTTATGGCAAAAATAATTTAGAATATAAAAATAATGAAAGGCTTAAGTTTTCCAAAAATGATCTTCAAAAGACCAAGCCATCACTAAATTCAATTGTTTGCAATTTTTGTGGTCATCAAGGACATATTTCTCATTTATGCAATTATAGAAGAAATTCTTATATGAGAAATAATATGATATGGGTTCCTAAAAATCTTAAATACCCTAGTACTAACATTGAAGGACCTAAGATGAAATGGGTACCAAAATGTCCTTCTAGTGTTTCAATTATGCAGAAAATTTCTCAAAATGATGGACAAATTGGTCAAATGAAAAAGAAATCATCAAGGGAAATGCTTCCAAAGCCCAATGATATAAGTTTTAGTCAAAGAAGGAAGTTGGCTTCAACCAAAGCTTTTCAAGTACAAAATGTGAAACTTGCAAAGTTCAAAACACCAAAAGAGAAGCAATGGGTAAGGAAAAGAGTTTCCTTGATTACCAAGGTCAAGGTATCAAACGTTTCTACCTCTTATGCACATTCACTTATAAAGTTAATGAATTTGAGGTATATTCCTTATAGGCCTTAGGTAAAGGATAGAATCATGTGTGCTTAGTAAAACTTGAATATTATGTTTTGCATATGATTATGTTTATTCTTATTGTACCATAGCTCATTAATTTGTTATATATCATGGTATATGAGGTTTTACAATTCCTAGGTATGCTTGCTATGATTTGAATTGTCTATATATCATGAAAGTTAGTATGCTATAAGCTATGTGCTTAATAGTAATTGATTATTTGATTTATTGTACTCAATTTATATACTATAAAAAAAATTGATCATTATGAGAGTACAATGGATTAATATTCAAAAACTAACACACAAGGACCCAATAAAATTTGGGTACCAAAAACTAAAAATTGAAGTATGTTGTAGCTATGCTTAAAGGCCAAAAGTTGACTTGGGATATCTTGAAAAATGGCTGCTCTAAGCATAAAACTAGAAAATACTTCAAGCTCTCTTCCTTGGCTCCAAGAAGCTTGGACTTGCAACCTTTGGTAAAATGGAGACTTGGTTTATGCTTCTCTAGCTTAATTTCTTGAACACATCTTTACATATGCTAGATTAGTTTGATTCTTGCTTGAAATAACATATTTGATGAAAATATCTGTGATTTTGGCATATTGAATAAATCATATATCTAACTCCTGCTAAAAATATTTTTTGCATAACTTGTCATGTTGAGTTGCATTTATGGTTTGAGTAAATGAAAATAAAGCTAATCTAAAGAATGATCTTCAAGGAGGCATGATTTGATTTGTTTAAGTGATGTTTTCATGAAAGTTCAATAGCTATGGAAGTGAAACAATCAATCCAAGAAGGGAACAATTTGGTTTTGGCTTTTGAAAATTTTTGGTATATTGAAGGTGTCTCTGTCAAGCCAAAATAACCGGTTAGGCTAAGCCTCTAACCGGTTACCCTGTATTTGGAAGCAATTTCGTACTCTCTGTCAAGCAAAATAATCGGTTAGCTAATTGCCCCTAATCAGTTAGCTCAAACCGTGACCTCCAAATTGATTTGCCTAACTGGTTAGCAAAAAATTCCTAATCGGTTACCTTGTTTCTGGATTCCATTTTGTGCGCTCTGACTTAGCATAATAATCGGTTAGCCACCCATCCTAACCGGTTATTGGAGAAAACAGTGGCTTAACTCCAATAGCCCTAATCGGTTAGCACAAAACACCTAATCGGTTACCCACTTTGCCAAACCTGTTAGGACAACCCAAATAAACACCTCCCAGTAGCCTTCATCTCCATTTACGCACCCCCTCCATTTCCATAGCCATCTTCCTCCTCTCAAATCATCCATACCACCATTCACCATAAGTTTGGACTAGCCTTCCTCAATCGAATGCATCAAAGCTCTTAATGCACAATTTTATCTTGTTGCACACAATTCTCTTTTGCTGCATAAAGTCATATTTTTCTGCATAATATGTTTTCTTTGCTGCATAATGAGCAATCTTACTGCATAACTTTATTTGTTATACCATTTGATGTTTGATGCATAATCCTCTTTTATTGCACAATGTGTCATTTAAGTTTTTGGATCTGTTTTATCTTGAACTTGCCTTTGAATGTTAATTATTCTTCCATTGAAGTATATCTTGAAATGAATTATAAATGGTTTTAAAATTTACAATTCCAAGGTTTTTGATTTCTTGCTTTACAATAACAGAATTCTTTTTGTTCTTGATTAGCATGTGTGCATGCTAGAATTCTATACTTGATACTACATGTCTTGCATGATCATTGTTTGTCCCAAATTATTTATTTATATTTTGATGATGATCAAGCTTTTCTTGATAAACTTGAATCTTGCTTCGAAGATGCTTAAACTATGCTTTTAGATTCAAGTGTATATGTTCTTCCTTTATTCCTGTAAGAGCTAAATTTGCATGGTAGATAATTTGAAACATGATTTTTCATTATATATCAACCTAAATTATGCTTATAAATGAGCTTAAATGATATTTGATGCTAACATATGATTTAGAGAACTTTTAAAGTTAATTCTGCAAGTGTCTCTATGTGCTTCAAATATAGTCATCAAATATTGAAATGTCAAGCATATATGGACAAATAGAAAAGCTGGATGAAAAGGGACATGAGGAGACTTTCTTCAAGAGCAATGGAATAGAATACTCAATGGAAGAAAGTCTAAACTCAAAGGTCCAATAAATGAAGAACATTCTAAAGGAGCATCACTCTCTATCTAACTCAATAAGTATCTCTATTCCTAAACTATTGTGGTATTCTATATGCTATGGATTATATGATACTTATTAATAAATTGATCTTAAATGATTAGATGTCTTTCTTACATGAGAAGTATGCTTAACATTGACAAAGTACTTAATTGGATATGAACTTGCTAATTTTGTCATTGCATATAGGGTAAATGATATTAGCCTATACATGTTTTGATCTCTATAGCATATTTCATCATGATGAATGCTTGATATTTATGATTCTCTTGATCTATAATTTCTTAATGGTATAACACTTATGAGAATCATGCTCTTTTTTAAAAGAATTTCTTATTTGATTAAAAAGTTTTTTTAAGGCAAAATCTCCTATCATATTTGAAAGAAACTTTTAAAGTTCCATATCCTTGAGAATCTTTTGAACTTGTCTTAAGAACTTGAAAGTATTTTCACCTTATATTTTTTTCTAAAATTTAGAAATCATTTGATTTGTGCTATAAATGTAGTATTCTCTTCTTTTACTTTGAAAAGTGTTATTAAATCTTGAGAGAATGCTTAAGTTTCTAAATAGATCTTGTGAAATATTCTATAGAGCTTATCTTGATACTTCAAAAGATATGCCTTGTTCTTCAAAAGTATTTTATCTTTTCAAGGTTCTTGTTTAATAAGAAAGAGATGAGATGTACTTTCAAATGTTCTTTTGATTTGGATTTGATCATTCTCAAAGAATATGTGGTTTAATATAAAATCTTTCTACCCTTCTAAAATACTTTTGAAAATGTAATGTGTTATTATAAAATTCTTTTTGAAAGGGGTAGAAGTCTTACAAATGATTTTTGATTGATGGATGAAGAATATGTATCATTGCCTTACTTTTTGATAATGTGCTTACATAATCTTAGCATGCATACTTTCATTTATCTATCTTGTGCTTCAATAAGGGGGAGCTTATCTTACTTATCTTACATATCTTTCTCTCATATCCTTGTTGACTAAATATATGCATGTTGAACTATTATGTTTTATTTTTTGATAATATACATATTTTGAGGGGGCGCCTAGCACTTAAATTGTTGTTTATAACTATTGGCTTATATTCTTGTTTGACATAAAGTGTTTTATTGTTAATACTATCAATATGTCAACAAAGATCCTCTCTTATTCTTTTTCCCTATATCAATGAAAGAAGGTAAATATTCTTAAACTTCATATCTTTTGACTTTCATTGATAAATGCTTGATATGTGACAAGTTGTATGATTCTTCATTTGAAAACCTCAATTTCATGATCTTACACGAATATTTTGTAACTCCTAACAAGTGATATCAAGTAATACTTATTTATCATGTGGCATGCAAAATATTATATGCTAGACATAATTTCTTAAACTTATTGCTATCATATGCTAAATGTTGATGTACCAAAATGTGACAAGTATTGCATGAATAATCTTTTATATCTTGAAAGCATGCTTGTTTCATCTCTTTGACAACATAAGTTCTATTTATAGGGGGAGAGAAAATTATTATCTTTCCTTCCTAAGCCTTTTTGTTGATGTCAAATAGGGGGAGAGAAAATTGAAAAGAAAAATATGTTCTTGTGCTTATTGCTTAATAAAAAAATATGTTCTTGTGCTTATTGCTTAATATGCTTACATGAATATCTATCCTTGTATATTGCTAAATATATTTTTCTTTGGTGATTTGTCATCATAAAAAAAGGGGAGATTGTCAAAATAAGCTTGCCTCAAATGGTTTAATATGTTAAGTTTTGCTGATGACAAATACAAGACAAAAAGAATGATGCTTATGCTTAATAGATATGCTTTATAGATAACAAATGCATCACAAAAGAATATTGATCATGTTATATAAATGTACTTAATGAGATATATTGTATCATGCATGATTATATACTTTATCTAGTTATATTTCACTTAATCATGCAATGAGATATATGTAACATTCATCATATAATATATCCAATAATATTTTATATGAGTTATAAATGAATTAATATTGGATATGTCTATGAAAGTCTTGTATGCATGTTAGATTAATTAGAGTTATACATTTATGAATCATGCATATGAAGATAATGAGTTATGAATTTGGACTAACTATGTTTGGTTAAGAGAGCAATACTTTGTAGGATAGTCCAAGTACCAAGAGTGAGCATTGCAATAAGAAAGTAAAAGATCACAACTATGCTAAACTTAAGGAGAATGAAAATGAAAAGATGTTCCAAGCATTTGCAAGTCTTGAAGAGAAGATTTTCTTTGGAAGCTTGGATTACATCAAGAAGTGATGGTGGTAAAAGATCTAGTCCAACATATTCAAGAATAGCTTATAGGACTTAGTTCTTGTGTAAAGGTAAATGGGATTCACACTAAACTCAAAATATGTTTTAACATCTTTAAAAGTATTTCTTACATTCTAAAATGTCCAACAAACTATTTTTGAAAAGCTAATCATGATGGTAGTTCATTTCTATAAAAAATAGCAAAGTTTGTGTTTTGTAAAACTGATCTTTGGTTACTCTTTTGATTATATCTTTTAAAATACTTTGATTTTTGCTTTGAAACTTATCTTATTGAAAATAGACTCAAAGATATTTTCAATGAGTGGTCATTTGCTTAAAACGAATAAGAAATGAAGAAGTTATGATCATTTAAAGTCAGTTTTCAAAATCAGAGTGTCCTAATCGATAAGGGACTTTCCCTAACCGATTATTGACATTGTCAGGAGTCATTTTCACGTTCCAAAATGGCCTAACCGATTAGGCAATAAGCCTAACCGATTAGGATGATAAAAATGAGCATTTTTCTGTTTTCAAAAGCTCCTAACCGATTAGGAAATTCACCTAATCGGTTAGTGCACATGTAAGGAGCATTTTTCACAATTCCTAACCGATTAGGATGTTATCCTAACCGATTATTTCATTTATCCGTGGCCAAAATTTAAAGGGCCTAACCGATTAGGCCAAATACCTAACTGGTTATTCCAAAAGTCAAAGGCCAAATTTTGGATCTCCTAACCGATTAGGACAATGTCCTAATCGGTTATGTGTAAGGCAAAAACGCAATCGGTTATGTGCAAGGCAAAAACGCTCCTAACGGTAACAAACGGCTAGTTTCTCATATTAAATCATTTCCAAAAAAACCCCCCAATGGCTCTAAAACTCATTGGACTATAAATACAAGTTTTGGGCATCAAAGAAATGTTGAAGAACAATCTGAAAATTAATCTTGAGCATTAAATTTGTATTTCACTATTTATTTCTCCAATCTTCTATTTTTGAGCTATAAGTGTGTGAATCCTGAATACTCATAGTGCTTCAATTTGTATTATCTACTCTTTGAGAGAATTTCTATCATCTACATCTTTGTATACTCTGAAAAGAGAGGGTGAGGTATCCCTCTAGTGTAAAGGGTGAAGTATCCCTTAGAGAGTGAGGTATCTCTCAAAAATTATAAAGGGTGAGGTATCCCTATTTGAGGCTCAAGCACAAGGGTGAGGTATCCCAAGGTGTGTTGAGTGCTCCTCTTTGTAAAGGTTTTTAAACACCCGTTCAAGCTTGAAGGTTTAGTAAAAAATCTCGGGTGGTTTACTTGAGGACTGGACGTAAGCCACAAGTGGTTGGTGGCTGAATCAGGATAAATCTTAGTGTTTGCTTTTCTCAACTCTATCTCCTTTACATTTGTGCTTTAATTATATATGATTGAGTTGAATTTAATATCTAGCTTATTTACTTGATTTATCATATAAGTCCAAGTGGTATTTGTGAAATCTCTAATAATTGCACATTTGTTAGACTTATTCCGCTGCATGTGTTGATTAAAAATATCAAAATGCATAATTTGATAAAGTTGCATCAAAATTAATAATTACCTAATTCACCCCCCATATTGGGTAATGCTTGTCATGGCTAACATGGCATCCTGATCAAACAGTTGATGAATGGGCTGAGTGAAACAAGGAGTCTACTAGACGAAGTTCCACTAGCGAAGACTCTTAGAACAATTGGAGTCAAAAGTCCCCAAGTAAGCATATTATGGAGGACCGTTGAGCACATATGGCAAGGATCAAGGGGGATCTCGTTGTTGCATAGCTTAGGTCGAAGCAATGCACCATCGAACATTTGATAGTTGTCGAGACTATCAAATTAAATTAATTTATAAACTGATTCGCTAAAATACTTATAGTATAAGGCACAACTGGGTCGAGCCCTTGGATCATTCTAATAAGTAATTAGATTAAGAAGTTAACAAATGGGGGAAAAGTTACAGAATTAATTAATAGAAAATAATTAAAAATTGTAAACATAATTAAGTAAAAAATTAATATAAGGAAATCAACTATTATTGAGTTTAATCCATTTTTAATTACTAAGAATCCATTCAATTACTAACTAAGTTCTTGGTTTTAGATCACATCAAGAAGCTTTAAGCTGATCAATGAATCATCTACTAGATAAGCATCTAGAATTTAAGTAATCAAGGTTAAACGAATCAGACACTCATTTAATCTTAAATTAACTTAAAATCCATAATTCAACCAAGCTAAATAATCCAGCAAACACCTTTGATGCATTGTTTAATCTCTTACATTCAATTGCTAATCAGATTATTACTCTTAGATCACATCAAGAAGCCTTAAAATGATCTATGAATTCTCTACTAGATAAGCATACAGAATTTAATTAATCAAGGTTGAATGAATTAAGCACTCATCTAATCCTAAATTAATTTAAAACTCAGAATTCAACCAAGCTTAACAAACAACATCCAAGAAGCCTTTGATGCATAGTTTAGTCTCTTTAATCCTCATTAACATGTAGTAATTATGTAATTATCACATTAACATCCAAATCAAATTAAGCAATTCAATTCAGATTTAACAAAATCAAAAAAGGTAAAGAAAAACTTGATTAACAAGTAAAGAAAAACTTGATTAATAATTAAATGTAAAATAATTAAAACAAGATCTCAAAATTAAACATCAAGATTGTCGATCTCTAGGATTAATTAAACGGTTCTTCTCTCTCATCCATGGATGAGAGGGAAGAGAAACATAAAAGAAAAGAAACCTAGAGAGAAGGGAGAAGAAGAAGGATGAAGAGAGGAGGTGCAAGTAAGAGCAGCTAGGAGAAAATTAGGGTTGAGTTTTGTAGTTGCTACTACTGCTTAAATAACTATCTCTAAAATTAAAAATTCAAGTTTTCCCTCAACTTAGGATTAATCATCGTCATATTAACTTTAATTGGGCACCTAATTCGCATAATTTGGGCTTAGGATGAGAGAGTTATGCTCAAAACATTCTTAATAGCCCTCTAACCCGTCAGCCGACTTCAAAGGGTGAAAAAACCATCAAAACGTCATAGTTTTAATAAGTGTCTCATAAAAAATGAATATATATGTAGTAGCTCTCAAATGCCACTAATTTTAGGTCCATATCACACCTACAATCCAAATTATGGCTCAATTTATGTACATCATTCAGGTTCCAGTGACAACATATCTGTTATGACTTTATAGCCCAATCTGACTTACTCGACATCTGATTTAGTCATCAAACTCTCTATCAAAGTTGTAGAGCTTTATCTTAGCTTTATTGTAAGGTAAAATTAATAATTTGTAGATGTTTAGAACTCAAGTTATACCCAAAATATAAAAATAGCGTAAAATTTTTAATAATATTAAAAAATACAATTAAGCTTAATTTGAACACAAACTTATAAAATGTGATTAAAACTAATTAATTAAGCATACAAGAGGTCTAAGAGAATAAATATGAGAACTAACTAATATATAAAAATTGTGTTTATCAACGTTCAAAAGGCAGTTGCACGATCAGGCATGAGTTCCCGAAAGTTATCATTGTATACTCCTATAGGTTGGAAGGCGGCAGGGGAGGGATGAGGACACTGGGTGGGATCTATCAACAGCTAATTCCCCACACAGATAAAGGCTCGTATCAAAAAGATACTCTGACTTTCATCGGGTCATTGGGTTGAAATTTGTAAAACTCGTGAACCGAACCATTCTTAATCAAGTTTGATTGAATTAGACCTGATTTAAGCCTATAACCCAAATCAATCTGAGTCAATTTAATTAATTTGAATCAATTTATTAGGTTCATTGAGTTGGTCTAAACCAATGAACATCCCTAATGAATGATTTGGATTTCAATTAGGGACCATTAGGTGTTTATCCTATTTACTCACTTTAAACCACACCCCATGTGGCTTCATAACAGTGCCAACCTCCTTTTACCTCTTAAAATAAGGAGTGAGGGACAATTGCATATTGGGGTTGGTGAATGTTTTCAGTGTCGTTTTGGGACAGTGCTCTATTGTTGTTGTGTTAGGGTGCTTCCCTTAAAGATTCCTACATTTTTTTATTGGTTGAACTATAACTCCCTAATGTAAGCCAAGTTCAACTCTTTTACATGGACCTCAAACCCAACAGAGTTCCCACACATTAATACAATTGTGAGACCTTCTTTATTCTTATTATTAGGATTTTGGGCCGCTTTACAACAAAGCTAATTTATGCTTGGTTTGAATCATTCTTATTCTCATCGAGGGGTATAAATGGGTCGAGCCAAGTCAAACACTCGAAACTTAGGCTTGCCTTATGAAAGAAATAAGTTACTCTAGTTTGATTAATTTATTTAAACTTGAACTTAGTTTGTTTAAAAATATGAAACTTAAGTTTATCTTGTTTATCTCATTTATTGCTTGAATATTGTTTTCTTTCTTTTTATCAAATCTCTTATTGAAATATTTAAGTTTATTAAGCTAGTATTAAGTAGATATCTTTATACTAAAAGATGGAGTATAAAGCTAAAAATAGAAATAAATTTTTTTATTACTAATTCATTATAAAAATATTCATAACATTCTTAGTAAAACTTTTAATAAGTAATAGAAATAAATAAATTATTATTATCTTTTTTTATCTAAGATTAAAATTTTTTGTGATTGAGATTTTTTTTTAATAGCCAAGATTAGAATAAGATTAACTAGGAAAGGTAAGGTGGCTTCTCCCATTGTTATTATGCATTTGTTAATTATTATATTTGAACCCCAAATTCCCTTCACATTGCATTTTACTCTTACTTGTTATTACAAGTTAGTCCCTATTTGCTTTTTTTTTCACAATAGAACGCCATTGTCATCCTCATCCCACCACCACCTTCACCCCACCACCCAAAGTACAACTCAACACAAATGGAGGCCTCCATTTTTGCAACAAACCTAACCACAGAGAGCACCCAATATCCATTCAATCATTATCAAATTCGAATCTAGAAAATTCCCAAATTATTCAAAAACACCATCCCTCACCAAACATCCAACCAAAACAAAACCTAAATCCTAAATAGAGGACATAAACCCCCTGCAACCAACATCCCAAACCCATGCAAACAGAGGACGCAAATCAAAGTTGCCATCGATTGCTATTTCGTGATTTTGTCCATGGTTTTGGATCTGTGAGCATAGCGGATCTGGAGGATTTTTTGGAACATCATCGCCATCACTGGTTCAAAGATTTGCTGCTTCGCGCGAAGTTTAACATCCCAAATTTAACAACCATAATATAATCTGAATTATGCTACAGTGATTAGATCTGGGAATACTACTTTCTACTACTAGCATTTCCTAATATAACAAAACATGTACAACTAGAAAATATGAGCCTCAAATAAATATATTTATTGCACAACATTTGTATATCTCATAAACATAATACGTACATAATTTCAAAAGAAATTATAAAGCTACACTAGGTTAAGCTCTCCAAGCTCCAGCTTGCACTCCACTTGCCAAAAGACTTTTCTCCAGGATTTACATGGAAACACAAACGGGGTGAGAAACCACAATTTCTTAGTATAAGTATTCTAAAACCAGCATTTATCCATTCACAATGAATAAACCAACATTTACATTAGGAATAAGTTCATAATAGGTATAAGAATCACTACTGACTGCCAAAAGAACAACTCACATATATAGTATTCTCAAGCAAACCATATTCCTAAACCCACATTATAAGAAACTATCAACAATATTATACAACTGCCCATACAATCATAAATATCATTGATTAAGGTAACTGCTCATACAATTACTATGCAAATACAATATTTGTTATATTGTATGTATATGTCTAACATGTCCTAAGACAATGATTATGCAATGAGTTAAAATAGTGTTAGTGCAATGTCACGAGACTCGACTATTTCTAAGAATTTCGTTCTTTGTATTCCTCTGAGTAGTATGGCTACGACCATCAACATTACTTGGTCATGAATGGACTACTCCACCAAACAACAATGAGTGTACTATTACCATATTATATACCATATGGCAATGAATGGACTATTCCACCCCACAACAATGAGTGTACTGTTATCATCTCATATACCATTTGCAGATACATTGAAATAGCAAGCGTGTAAGAAAATATGTAAAGTGATATTTATCACACATTTAACGCCACATCAGATACTCTCCTACACAAGTTCATAACCAATGTCCTTAAACATGTCTATCCTCCTCCATGAGGTTTTTCCAATTAAAAAATTAAGAATACCCACATACTTACTTTATGTGTTATTCCCATCACATACCAGCATTACAAGTGCTAATAAAATCAATCCCATATAGATCAAGAGTCTAGGTGTTAGCCGATGGCATTCCCAAACCATTGGTTGCCTAAGGTTTCACCACTCCTCATATATATATATATACTAGATGGTTATTCTCCCCAAAAAATATCATTACTTGTGTCTCTACACTAATACACTTGTATCTCAAACCTTACCCTATCACTTCACAAGTGATTCCAAAGTTAACTTCATGTTGAACAAAGTTCTAAACACTTCCTTGTTGCATTCCATCACTCATGGATGGTAAAGGTTTTCAAATCTACCCTATAGCATTCCACTACACAATGGAAGCCTAAGGTTTCCCAACACATTACCCTTTAACGCTCCACCATATTTTGGGTGTTTAGGGTCCCTCAATACTATCATAAGGCATTTCCCACACTTTGGATGCCTATAGGTTCTCCAACCTCATCTTAAGGCAAATCCCTTCACTTGGGTACCTATAAGTTTTCCAACTTCTCACACATACAATTAAGTAATTTCTTCCATGAAATACTCATATTAGTGTCTCAACACACTTAAAAGGCATATATGAATAGTCCCAGCTGATAGAAAACTCCATTTCACCAAGATAAGAATCTTGTCAAATCCTAAAATGAGCGTTCAGGCGCTCAACCTAGGGCGCTTAGGCACTCAGGTAGCAGAGCGTCTCCCCTATTCTTCCCAACGATAGGCGTTTAGACGCTCTTACATAGGGCACTTAGGTGCCTCTCACATAACATCACGTGAAACCTCTCTGGGCTGAGGGCGCTCAGGTGCTCCCCTCAGGGTGCCTAGGCGCTAGTCGCCCAAATTCGAAACTGCAGAATTGGTCACTGTTACATTAAGGAACATACCAACTTCTAAACAATTCAACTCAAAATCCAAACGATTTTTAATTATAAACATGATCCTTAAACACCTCTAAACATCAATTACACCTCATGTATAAATATTATCTCCTCTAGGCATGACTTTATGAATCAAATCATAATCTCAACCAACTCAAAAATCAGCTCCTACACAAGCTTTTTCATGAATAAAATCATGATTCAAACCATAGATCATGCATAGTCTAGCTCATCAGCAAGTCTATCTCAAATTTCCAAAGAGTTCCTTAAACTCAAACCCTAAGGAAAACAACCAAATCCACTTTCCATTTCAAACCCTCAAAACTCAAAGATGAAGGAAAAAATAGAAGATGGAGAGACAAGATAGAAAAACACCCTACCTCAAGGTCTTGAAGATGAAGTCAAGCTTCCACTTGATCCAAGCCTCCTTCCTCTTCCTCTTCCTCCTCTTCCTTTTTCTCCTCCATGGTTTCCTTTCTCTCTTTTCTCCTTTCTTTCTTCTGTTTTCTATTCCTTTCTCTGCCGTGAGAAAATAAGGAAGAGAAGACCAAATTGGCTTCTTATAGCCAAATACTAAAACTCTCGATCTGTTAAGAATACTTAGATTTTACCAAATCAAGATTCCTAACTTTCAATAAGTTTAAAATAAATCTTAAAATTCATAAAAAATCTTGTTATACCAAAACCATCATTTTCCATATCAGCTGCTAGTCAAATCGACATTAAAACACACCACTAGTATGCTTAAAAATACCAAACTAACTCTGATTATCCTCAGATTTCAACTGTAGCATAGTTCACACATTTGGGACCTAGAAATAAATTCTCCACACTTATTTTCATTAACTAAGCAGTTTAAGTCATTTTTAGAGTTAACAACAATTATATTTCAAACATAGTGTTACAGCAAATTGACTAAATGTACTCAAAAAGTCACAAAACTTAACAAGCATGACGAACTAATATTAGACTACCTTCGTAACCATATACAAGTCTATCATGTTTTCACAGGTGTTACACGAGGTGGTCGTCCTTGTGGTTGGTTCAAAGGAATCAAGGAGCTTCCCAAACCATGAGAGCGAAAGCAAATCATCGTGGCCAACTTAAGATAGTTTTAAGGAACCAGTTTGTGACATGCTCTTGAAATGACTCGAGCTAAAGCTCCAAGCTTGACCCTTCGATGGAGTGAACTTTTTTCAGGATGAAGACTCAAAATTGAACGGCCAAAATGGTTAACAATGAAGGAGACGAACCTTGATTGTTATTTATAAGCATTCTTACATAGGACTCCAAGTTACAGAAGCTCTTTGTAGATGAGAGAACGGTGGAGGAGAGAAGCTAGGGATTTAATTTCTTTTTTTAAGGGTCAATTTTATAATTAACAACTTTGGATAATAACCTATTTAACAAGTTACAGGTTGTTGTTTCTAGTCATTGATGTATTTGTCTCTATAATCAATGGCTTAGATAACATGGTGCATGGATGTATCCAATCTATTTAGGTGCATTGAAGACGATATTAGAAAGGCGGATTTGTTTAATATGGACCTAAAAATATATGGTCCATTAATGAATCAACAATAATAAATTATTAATTTATTAATTAAAAAATCAATGACTGGGATTGATTACTTAAAATTATATAAATTTCAATTAGTAACACTCAGATTTCTATACAAATTTAGTCATATTATTTTTTTTAATGAATAATTGTATATATAAGAAACTTACAAAATTTCAATAAGTAATATTTATATACACTTAAATTTGTATATAAATCTTATCAAATAAAAAAAATACATCTATAAACTTAAACATAATTGGTCCATAATAACAAATTCCCAAAAATGCAGAAAGTATATCAAAGTGGGCCAGGTTTTTTTTACCATAGGTGGATCATCCTCTATACACTTTGCCCACTTGATGGGAGGTTATAGCTAGAGCATGAGCAGCATATTCCGATTCCTCCTTACATGAGTACATGCAAAAAGTGTAAAGTTAATTAGCCCATCGTCAATAGGCCCAAATACGTGGGAGGGTGTTGGGAGGAATTAATGAGCTGATTCAGCTAAACACAGTCCTTGCAATCAGTCTTTTAAGTTGCTACATCAAATATACAAAGATCAAGTGCAAGTTGAAGACCGTTTCTAAGAGCCAGAGCTTCTGTCACAGTGAGCTCTAGTTTTTTATCATGCTTCCAACAAGCAGAAGCCATTATGTTACCTTCATTAACTCGGAGAATCGCACCCACCCCTGAGGAGCCATCATCAAGGAATATGCACACACAAATGAACTATTTACAAATTTTTAGTATCAAATTTATAAAATTTGAACTTGTCTTATTTATATAATTAAAGTATAAATTTAAGTTTAAACTTTAAACAAATAAGTTTAATTGAGTATTTAAAAATTAAATAAATTACGAATAATTTAACTTTATTTATACCCCTATTTATCATTATTTAAATTTCGTATATCCTCTTTGTTTTTGTTGTTTACTTTGCAAGTCACTACTATTTTAAAGTAAGATGAGTTATGTTCAAGGAATTTAAAGTCACGTATTTAAAGCATTAATATTGTCATATTGGTAACTTCATTTTTTTTTTGTTTTATACAATTTTGGTAACTTTATATACCATAACTGAAACTTGGCAGATAGTCTGGACAATTGTTATGGAATTGTGGTTTTCCAATTGGAATTTGAGAGAGATTTATAAATGAGCTGAAAAAAAAAATCCGAGCTGAATGTGACTATAGCATCATTGTGTTAAGTGCTAACCATGCAAACATAAATTTGTATCAGTTCAGACTTACGAGCATTTGAATAATGTTATATTTTTTATAAGTTTTTTAATAATTTTTTAATATTAAATAAAAATATTAAATAAAAAAATAAATATATTTAATATCTTAAAAATATAAAAAATATTTAATATTTTTATTTAATAATAAAAAAATAAAACATTTATCTTTTTCACAAAGCATCTCATAAGCATCTCATTCATTAATTATTATTATACTCTTTTTTTCTCTTCTTTTCATTTTTTAGAAGAGTAATTTTTGAGTGGGCACAGTTTATTATAGACACTCAAATCATTATTTGACATATATAAAATAGTGGAGACTATCATAGAATTATATTAATCATTAATAATATTTTTACATATATTAAATAATAATTTAAATAATTAAATAATAACATAATAGACTGCACTCACCCAAAAATTTCTCTTTCTAGAAATCAATTGTGCAAATCCACGTGGAAGAAGAAAAAGTTCTTCTTCCCCGGGCGGAGATAATAATTTTTCACCGTATGTGCAGTTTATGGACATCTATTAAGGTCATTTCTAACATACATATTCACCTCATAACTTAATTCATTGATTTATTTATAAAATAAATCAATAATTTAGATTAATTACAAAAAAATTGTTAAGCAAGTTTTTTTTTTTAATTTTTTTCAATTTTTTTGTGTTATATCTTTTTTTATATATTACCACTACCATTATTATCGATTCTTATTACTTCGATTACCACTAGTTATTTCTAATTTTTTAAATTATATAATTATATAAATATTATTAGTTAAAATTTATAATATTTTTTAAAAAATACGATTATAATTTTAGGAAACCCGATCACCTCTAATTTTTTTTTAAGTTGTATAACTATATAAATATTATTAGTTAAAATTTATAAGATTTTTCAAAATAATAGTTTTAGAAAAAAAATTCAAGTATCACGATTATTTATGAAAAAATAAAATCTTATTTGATATAATTTTAATTGATATTATTTACGTAGTGAGTTATGTAATTTTAAAATATAAAAAATGATAATTAAAGAGGTGGGTGGCGACTAGGCGCTAGCGTTGAATGAAATCGTTGACCAACATTGATCAAGGCGACGTGATCGGTGTTGGCCGATTGGACCAATGGCCGATAAACAATGTCTCGAAGTTCACTGAAAAAAAAATAGGCTTGAAAAAAAAAGAGATGCAACCTGTAAATAAAAAAAACCTACTATTACAAATAAAAATTTAAATATATAATACACTCAAACTTGATAGAGTACATAGTAGCACCCGCACATGTATTAATTACCATTGAATATAGTAATTATGTTCCTGTATCAAATATGGGAAGACACAGTTTCATAATACATTTATTTACTTTTTAACTTTCTACAGTTTGAGAAGAATAAAATAGTGGCAGCTTGTGATTTTTTATTTATTTTTTATTTTTTGTTATAGCCTGTGTTGTGTATCTTTTTAGTACTCAATATTATGTGTTGAAATCTATTAAGAAATCTGAATAGATTTAATTTAAATTAGTTTATTATGAAATTCTGTTAGAATATCTGATAAGATCTTAATAGATTTAACTCAGATTAGAAGTTAGAATAAAATCTGAGTAAATCATATTTTAAATAAAAAATCTTTTCTATTTTTATTTTATTCTCTATACAACAAATTTGAATATCTTTCTTTAATCAAATCTGTCTATAAGTATCTAGTTTATGTTTTAATAAAATTATCTGAGAATAAAAAAGTATTCTCTTATTAAAACTTATATGGTATTAGAGCCTCCTGCTCTAGACCATCTTTCGCAATGGTGAAAACGGTGATGACCAGCGCAACACCTTCAACGACCTCCTCAGATTCATCTAGGACAAGAATTATGATGCACAATCCTGAAATCTCCAAAATTCAAGAAGTTGAAGGTTCAGCTTTTGTGATTAAAGGAGAGGATTCAGACGAAAAAAAGAAACCATGGTGTGAACATTTCAGAAAATCATGGCATACAAAGGAGCCCCAAATTAATTCTGAGACATCTCCATTCACAAAAGAACAATTAGAACACCTGTACAAATTTTTTTCTCCAAACATGTCAGTTAATCCATCTTGTTCTTTGGCACAAAAAGGTATATATCTCACTGCTGCTCTTTTTAGTACCAAACTGAATTCAAAAACTCCATGGATCATTGATTCTGTAGCAACTGACCATATGACAAATTGTTCAAAATTATTTTTATCTTATAGTCCTTTTGCAGGCAATAGAAAAATCAAAATTACAGATGGGTCTTTCTTTGCAATAGCCGGAATTGGCTCTGTTCCTCTTTCTCCTTCCTTAATTCTTCATAATGTTCTTCATGTTCCTAACTTGTCGTGCAATCTATTATCCATTAGTAAAATAACAGTTGACCTTAAATGTCATGCTATTTTTGATTCCTTGTGTTGTAAATTTCAAAAATTGAATTTAGAGAAGACGATTGGTAGTGCTAAGGAGATTGATGGACTCTATATCTTTGAAGATGAACCTGACTTGAGTAGACAATCTCAGTAACGTACCTGTTTCAATTTTATTTCTATTTCTAGGGATAATGAAATAATGTTGTGGCATTATAGGCTAGGCCACCCAAGCTTCTCTTATTTAAAACACTTGTTTCCTGATTTTTTCAAGAATAAAAATTCGTCTCATTTTTCTTGTGAAATTTGTCGAAGTTTCTAAATATCATCGCACTTCTTATTTGCCTCAACCTTATAAAGCATCTAGTCTGTTTACCATAATCCATAGTGATGTTTGGGGACCTAGTCATGATGCTACACCTTCAGGTAAACGATGGTTTGTCACGTTTATTGATGATCATACTAGGCTAACTTGGGTGTACTTGATGAAGGAAAAGTTTGAAGTGGAAATAGTTTTCAATTTTTTTAAGATAGTGGAAACACAATTTCAGGAAAAAATTAAAATTTTCAAGAGTGATAATGGTAAAGAATACTTTAACAAACATCTGAGCCATTTTTTCATGGAAACATCAATTGTTCATCAGAGTTCTTGTACTAATTCTCCTCAACAAAATGGGGTGGCTGAGCAAAAAATAAACACTTGTTAGAGATAACTCGAGCATTACTTTTTCAAAATAATATACCTAAATATCTTGGGGGAGAGACTGTTTTGACTGCAACCTATTTGATTACTAGAATGCCTAGTAAGGTTTTAAATTTTAAAAACCCTTTTGATGTGTTTCTGCATTTTTTTCCAACAAATAAACTTTTAACTTTTTTACCCCTAAAAATATTTGGGTGCACGATATTTGTTCATATACATGACCACAATCATAATAAACTTGACCTTCGAGCAATGAAGTGTGTGTTTATTGGGTATGCTCCCAATCAAAAAGGATACAAGTGTTTTGATCCCATCTCTAAAAAAACTTTTATAACTATGGATGTTACCTTTTTTGAGTCAACATCTTTTTTTAATACTTATCTTTAGGGGGGAGAAAAAATAAAGACTCAACACAATATTTTTAACTTAAAGACTCCACACCTCTTAATATTAATGAGTCAAGTGTTTTAAATGATGAAGACATAGGTGGTTTATCTCTAATGCTGAGACATGAAAATTCTAAAAATTTTGAACCCTATGTAACGAATGTAAATGAGATAAGTACCACTGGTAGAGACTCAAAATTTTTTGACATTGTCAGCTCAAGGAGAAAAACTACTCAAAGAGATGAGCCCCATAATCTTTGCACTGCCATAAGTCTTTGAACCCACCAGGTAATATTTTTCCTGAGCCTGCACAAATTATTCAATCTATTTTAGATCCTTTGAGTCATGAGTCTAAAACCACTGGGTTAAAAAAATCTAGTCTTCCCATTGCCATTCGAAAAAGTGTAAAGTCATGTACCAAATACCCGCTGTCTAACTTTGTGTCATATGAAAATTTGTCACCTGTTTTTTGTGCTTTTACCTCACAATTATCATGTATAGAGATTCCAAAAAATGTACAGGATGCTCTAGAGGTTCCTGAGGTGGAAGGAGGCTATCTTGGAAGAGATGAAAGCCCTTGAAAAGAATCAGACATGGGAATTGGTGGATCTGCCAAGAGGAAAGACAACAGTAGGGTGCAAATGGGTGTTTACCATTAAATACATGTCAGATGGATCACTTGAGAGATATAAAGCTCGATTGGTTGCCAAAGGTTTTACTCAAACCTATGGCATTGATTATTTAGAAACATTTGCACCTGTTGCAAAGTTAAACACTATCAGAGTACTTCTATCTCTTGCCACAAACCTGAATTGGCCTTTACAACAACTGGATGTGAAGAATGCATTTTTAAATAGTGATTTGGAGGAGGAAGTGTATATGGATATTCCCCTTAGTTTGGAAGGGAAGTTTAATAAGAAGGTATGTAAGTTGCAGAAATCTCTTTATGGACTAAAGCAATCACAAAGAGTTTGATTCGAGAAATTCACTCAGTTTATCAAGAATCAAGGCTACACACAGGGACAAGCAGATCATACTATGCTTGTAAGGCACTCGGTTGAAGTAAAAATGGTTGTACTAATTGTATATGTGGATGACATAATTCTCACTGGAGATGATTTGTCAAAAATGAACCGATTAAAAAAATCTCTCTCTGCAGCTTTTGAGATAAAGGATTTAGGATCCTTAAGATACTTTCTTGGGATGGAGATTGTAAGATCAAGAAAGGGAATTGTTGTCTCTCAAAGGAAGTACGTCCTTGACCTTCTTACAGAAACTGGAATGAGTGGTTGTAGGCCAGCAGATACTCCAATTGATCTTAACCGAAAGCTTGGAGATGACAAGAAGGGTGCACCTGTGGATACTTCTCATTATCAAAGGCTTGTTAGAAAGTTAATCTACTTATCACATACTCGACCAGATATTACTTTTGTAGTAAGCTTAGTAAGTCAATTTATGCATTCACCTTATGAGGAACATCTTGAGGCAGTTTATAGAATCCTAAGATATTTGAAAAGTGCACCAGGTAAAGGTCTATTTTTCGGAAGAACTGCATTGCAAACTATTGAGACCTACACAAATGCTGATTGGGCCGGATCAATCACAGATAGAAGATCTACATCAGGATATTGCACTTTTGTATAAGGAAACTTAGTCACATGGCGGAGTAAAAAACTGAATGTGGTTGCAAGAAGTAGTGTTGAAGCAGAATATAGAGCTATGGCTCAGGGAGTCTGTGAAATGCTTTGGTTAAAAAGGATTCTTGAAGATTTGGCAATGCCTAACAACCTGCCAATGAAGCTATACTGTGACAACAAGGCTACTATAAGTATTGCTCAAAATCCAGTGCAGCATGATCGTACTAAACATGTGAAAATCGATAGACACTTCATTAAAGAAAAGATTGATGATGGAGCTATCTGCATGCCATTTGTTCCAACCACGTAGCAACTAGTAGATATCCTCACCAAAGGATTGTTTTGAACTAACTTTGAACATCTTGTAAACAAGTTGGGCTTGATAGATATCTATGCACCAATTTGAGGGAGGTATCGAAATCTGTTAGAAAATCTGATAAGATCTAAATAGATCTGATTCAAATTAGTTTATTAAGAGATTCTGTTAGAATATCTGATAAGATTTGAATAGATCTGATTTAGATTAAAAGTTAGAATAAAATTTGATTTAGATAAGAAATCTTTTTTATTTTTATTTTATTCTCTATACAACATATTTAGATATATTTCTTTAACTAATCTATTTATAAGTATCTTATTTATGTTTCAATAACATTATCTGAAAATAAAAAAGTATTCTCATATCAAAACTTATATTATGTAATGCAAATTTGATACGTTGGGTTAAGGACCATTACTTTTTTAACATGAAAGACATGCTATATTGCTAGTGCATATGCAAACTCAACAACAAACAATTCAAAGGATTTCTTTTTTGGTCTAATATTATTATGGTTTTAATTACCTGTTTCCCATGGCGTTAATATTTCACTTAATCTTTTTCTAAATATTGAAATGAATAAAGTGATTGATACCTCAGATAAAATTTAAAAAAGCAATTTGAAGATAATAAAGTTCCCAAAAATTAAGGGGCGAGAGAAAGAAAATGCAAGCTGAGGAAGCAAACTCCGTTCGGTGGTGCCACGTATCTCTCAATAATACCCGGGGCCCATGGTTCGGGTCCTACACTACAATCCACTCCTGAGACGTGTTACTATCCAACTTGTCATAAGAAACGGTAACGTTCAAAGAATTGCTTATTTGCTTTCCCTATTTAGTTATTGAATAATATAATATGAGTTCTTTTAAATACACTTGTTAAAAAATAAAAGATAAAAAAATTATCAAAAATTGTATATTTAATGTATTAAAAATTCAAAAGTTTTACTTTTAATAAAAAATATTTTTTATTTTTTATTAAGTGTTCTTAAAATATTTATTAAAAAATTCATATAATATTATATTTAGTTTTTTTTATATATTTATAATGTCTGGCTTTTGCTGATCACAATAGTGAAAGCAAAGTAAGATTGTGCAGTCAAACATTTGTTTTATATATTTATAATTTCTGGCTTTTGCTGATCACAAGAGTGAAGGCAAAGTGAGATTGTGCAGTCAAACATTTGTCTTTTGGTTGTATTTAAGATGGACCTCTGATAGTGCCTAAATTGAGGTCGTTGGATTGAGATGGATTTAGATGAAGGGCATAAAATTTTTATTAGATATCGGTAAAAAGGTTAACATATCAGAAGTTTTCCTTTTGCAAAATGGTACCTGAAAAATTTGTTATCCTCTTTGAGTTGGAGACCCACTCTCGACAATCTCTTCTCTCCAAATCGGCAGCACAGATCGAGTAATGAGTGGTAAAAGATGGATAGATTATTTTTTTTTTCAGGGGTCTTTTTGTATATTATTGAGTTGTATTTAACCGATGGGTGTTGAAAGTACAATAATCGGTTGCTATTCACTTAATAAACTTCAGGAACCTCTTTCTCATCAAGACCCAATTTTGGGTTATCACAGAGGTAGCTAAGGATCAACTCTTGCAACACAGAACTCCCAACCTTTGTGGGTATTGATTGAAACCCATCAATGCCCACCTCTGAATCTTTGAGAAAATCAATGTCCTTCTCTGGATAACTCTGTTTTTTCTCTTCTGGGTTTTCCTTGCCATACCAAAATTGTTCTGCTGTGACACCTTGCTCCTTGAGTTCTCCCCCTCAAAGTCAAGACCATTGGGAAGAAGATCTTTACCTCCAATCACGGCAGATGGAACACGACAACAAGAGAGAGAGAGAGAGAGAGAGAGAGAGAGAGAGAGAGAGAGAAGCTTGACAAAGGGCAAAGATAGAGACCACAAAAACTAACACCAAAACTAGTAACACACACAAACTGGGATAACTCCGAAAATAAGCGAGAATCATCTAATTCTCCCTCACCAGCATCTAATTCAGATTTGGGTTTTCTTGTTTCTAGTTGAAAAACGACAAGATTGAAGTTTAGGTTAAATGACTTAAATGGAAAAAAATATTCTGAAAGGACTGTTTTGCAAAAACAGCATTGTGACAATGTAACTTGTTTTAAAAAAAAAAATTACCTACTACTACTGGTTTTTGAAAGGGTCCACGCTCAGAGTGTCCACCGTAAACAGTCCCACACTCCCTTGTCTTTTAGACAAATCTTATCAATTACAAGTTTTTTAATTTTTTGTTTTCTTTGAAATATATAATTTTCAGAGAAGAAGACAGAGATTTTTAGTGTAATTTCAATCCATATTTAGTATGAAGTTTATTATCATTTAATAATATATTTTATAAAAAATGTATTATGGCATCATTAAAAGGATTTGGTTTCTAAATTAGTTGTTATTATAATTAAATTAAATTAATAATATAATAATACATTATTCGATGATATTAAAAAAAAACACCATTATTATTAATGCTTAGATCTGTCTTTCTCTCTTACATTATTATTAAAAACAAAAATTATCAAAATCTATCAATCACCGTTAGAAGCCTTTGTTTGGCTTTGTTTTGTTTTTATTTTTTCTTACAAAAGCCACTTACTTTGTTGTCTCTTCCCTCTATATATCCATCAGATACAAAAGAAAGAAACTGCAATCAACTCTCTCTGAGATATCAGTTATCTTAAAGCACATTCCCCACTTTCTTTCTCTTCTCTTCATCTATCTGCTTTCAGCGATTGAATCTCTGATTCTGAGTCTCAGATCCTCCAACAATGTTCGTCAAGAAGCTCGTCGAGAAAGCTTCCATAAAGAAGGTAACCCAATTTCCTTGTCCCTTCTCTTTCTTTGCTTTGCTTTCTTCTTCTTCTTTTGCTCTCTCTTTGCTTTCATGCCATCATCATTCATCACTCATCACTTACTTTGCTTCATTGCTGAAACAACTGTGAGTCTCTGCCAAATTAAACTTAGTGTTAACTCAAACTATCATCAATCATCAATTTTCTTTTGCTGTCATGAATCTAGATTTCCTTTACTTTCTTTTGATTCTGAACTTAGATATTCGGTTTTGATTTTCGCAAAAAACTTCGATTTTAATGTTATAATTTAAAGCACAAAAATTCACGGACACTATAATTATCATAAGTAATATTTTATACCTCCTGGATCTTGCTGCTTAATTTTTATTTTTTAATTCATACTCTATAGTATAATTTTACTTCAGAAGTGATTAAAATTCTAGAGCTCAAGGAACAAACATGCTATGACAGATATAATGAACATATTCTTGTACTGAGGATTTGATTGGATGACTTGGTTTATCAAATATTTATGATTGACGGTGATCATCCATACGGTAATGTCATTTCATACAGATTCTTTAAAAAACAAATTTCTTTATATAATACTTTATATTGCAGAATCTTTTCATTAATAAAATACAAAAAAAAAACGCATATGTGGAATTTACAGTTTTATATAACCTTACATTTACTAAAATGTTTTTGATCGGTTGAATTAGCTAAAAAATTTGTCATATTTAGAAATATATACATATATTTTTGGAATGGAATAGCCTTTTATAGTTTTATTGATTAAATTAAACAACTTAAAAATACAAATCTATGGCAACAGACACTTGGGTAATTAGTATATAATTTTTTTTGTATAATATATTTTAAAGGAATAAGTTAATTTTAAATACCAAAACTTATTTTCTGGTTCAAAATTTTATTTTGAAATTGACATCTAAATATGATAACTCGACCTCCAAAATCACTTTCCAATTCGAAAGTAATTGTAGTCCTCTAAACCAAGTTAAGAATGGTATGCGACAGCACTTCGTGTATCCTAGAATATATTGGCAGCCATGTATATTGTTGTATCTGTTTGAAGAATTAAACTTCTAATTTTGTGCCTACTACAGCAAGTGAAATGAGGACTATGGCTATTTTCTTAATTTGTTTCCCTAAAGTATTTTAATCTGATGAAGATGTTTTGCTTTTCCTGAAAAAAAGGATATGGTACACAGAACTAAGCGTATTAATTATTTAATGCAGACCATTTATTTTTATATTTATAATGGGTGTGATTAAGTAATAAAAAAAAAAAGATAAATAATATTAAGAAAATAAAAAAAAGATATGGTCTTATCTAGTTTGAAAGCAATGGACGTTACGGTCGGTGGTATTTTAATAGGAAGGTCCTTACGTGGACCCATGCTAGTGTGGGTGGACGGTGGACCCATGTGTTGAGAATGCGTTAATGTTGGTCTAAGTTAGTTAGTCAGCCCACTAGAATCCAAGGCCCGAGGGTGGAGGGAACCTGTGTCAGAAGTTTCAGAACAAGGAAAATAAGGGGAAAGAAAATGGTGGTGTTGTGCTCTGCTAAATTAATGCTTCCACCTTTTTTGTTTTCTTCTTATCAAACTAGGAAGCATCATAATTTGGGTACATAGATGGATCACATCTTTTTTTAATTTGATATAATTTATATCCAAATCTAAAATATATAAAAAAATTATTAGTTAAAATTTATAAATTTTTTATATATATAATTATTATATAACAAAAAAAAGAATAATTTAATTAAATTTTTATGTAAATCTAAATATTATTAATTAAAATTTACCTTTTAAATCTAACAATAAATCAATTATTCAAAAGCTTTGGTTCATCCATAACCTCTTTTATAGAGTTCTATATTAAAAATTTTCCATCAAACTAATCATTTGATATTTGAGGGGTTGAAGCAAACTGTTTTAAATTTTGGTCACCCACGATTGCGATCTGAAAGTTCAAGTTTAATTACTGAAACTCGTGAATAAATAAAATGTCAGAGTTGAAACATTGAAAAGTAGGAAATTTTCAAGGTATTGTTACTTACACATGATCTGAACTCATACTTGTCATTCACTTGGTAATAAAAGTAGGTGTTCTTTCTCTTTAGTTTGAGTTTGAATTACAAATACATAAAAAACAATAAATAAATACTCCTTTCAGAATTTTCGTCTTTTTAAAAGTATTCCATAAAATTAGAATCATACTGAAGTTTTGCATAGCACTTTTTGCAAAGATAAGACGAACAAATAAAATAATTCACATCTTTTAGCTTTTTTTTAAAAAACTTCCATAATAAAATGTGTCATGGTGCAAGAGAAGGCTGCAAATTAGCAGAATATTCTCACTAAAGTAGCTTCCTTCAAGTGTTGGAGCAAGAGGGTTGGTTACCTGCACTCCAATGCTAAGTAAGATAGGGCATAAGTTAGTAGAGAATGAGGGAAAAAAAAAACTTTACCATAGAGCTACAATGAGCAATTTATAGGAGGGAAAGTGTCTTGGGACCAAGCAGTAGGTAAGAACAGATTGGTTATATTAGGTGAAGTTTTCCAGTACCTTCCTTGACCTGTGTACTGACCTATCATTGGTAGCTAGGAGAAACATTCCGTGAGTGAAGTCTTTCTCTTATTAGACATTTAGCTTAGCCTTATAATGCCAGAAGCCCTAGTCATGATCATAAAATAATATGGTAATAGCATTACTCTATTACAAAACATTTTAATATTTTTACCTAAAATTTATATAGCTCACACACTAGGAAAACTGATAAACTTTCTTTCAGAGAATGAAAACCAACCCTATAGCATTAGCAGCTAGAACACTAAACATTGCGGTTTTGAATTTGCATGCAGCCTGGTGGAAAGTCATTAGATGGGTTAAAAGCTAGCGATATAGATCCACGCCTGGTATTTCATCAAGGGGTACCATCAGGTGGCACCAAGTTCGCCTATGACAACATTCAGAAGATACTGGCTCTTTCTACAAAGTATTTTCCCCCTTGCCATTTGTTGAGACTTTGACTAACTACATTGTGTGTTAAATTGTTCAATAAGTTGAATAAATTGTCACTATAGTAGTATCATGAAGGAATACTGTTGTGGAGGCAGATTGTACAAATATTTTTTCTTTGACTTTTGTTTCCTCTTTTAATCTCACTAGTTGTTACTTATCAGTTTTGAGATGTACTCTATCCTCTCTGATGTCTAAGTGGCAGAGAAGATGTGAAGTGTATAACTCATGGAATTGTAACCATTTGAATATGTTTGGTTCGTGAATTGGCTGATTTTCATATGCTTGAAGTTGAAACTGATTTTTGTTGAGTTTTTTTATTATTATTTCAAAAGGGATGGCCGGATTAAACTATATGGAAAAGATAATGCCCAAGCCCTACTTGAGTCCAGTGAGCCACTGCCTAGCAAGTTTTTACAGGTTACATTCCTTTCCTTTTCATGATCAATTGCGTCTTATCCATGCAAATGGGTCAATTTTCCTCATACTGTTGTGAGAAATGTTTTTTTTAAGGAATATCAAGTATTCCTGTATTTTAACAATACTGTGATATTTAATATGCATGCAGTTCATCCAGAACCAAGGCATCCTTATAAATGTCACTTCCAATAACCATATTGAGGCAAGTATACCTATGGACTTGCCCACGTTTATTATATTTTTCAAGTTGCCTCTGCATTTCATTGTCATTAGGTACTGTTCCACTACTAAGATTCACAATGTCAATATGTTTTTTATTTTTGATGCCATGTTTCAGTATGTTTTTATTATCATGTTTAAGCACAGTTTATTCAGAAAATTGATTGTCCTAGAGAAATTTCACACTCAGGTTTGGGACATAGACAAGAAACTGTTGTCTGACGTTTATGTTGTTAAAGAAGAACTAACTTGCTTTGCAGTCATTCAACATAGCCTCTATATGTAAGTAATGTGTCTAATTCGGAATAAGCTGTCAAGAAATTACTTTTTAAAAGATCTTCAAAAGTTATGAGCATGTATCTGCGTTGGCAGGTACATTGGAGATTCAAATGGTAATATTTCAGTTTTGAAGCTTAATCAAGAATCATGGCATATGGTACAGATGAAATACACCATACCCTTCTCAGCTTCCTACGGTGAGAGATAATATTTTAGCCTTCTTTTTTATCCTTTTCTTTTCACTTGTTACTTGTAAATCTTGTGTGGAACACATACCATTGATTCTTCAAACCAGCATTTGGATTTGAAAGAAGAGTACACAATTATGATTAGAAATGTTGGTATTTAATATGATCTGTGCTTCAGTAGCAAAAGTAAAACTCATCAACACTGTTTAGGATGAACGATATCCTCTTTTCGTATCGTTGTTTCAGTTTTAAGGTAGATTTCATCCTTAAGGATTGCTTGTGGCAAATTAATTCTAGGCATGATCTTTAGGGAATTGTAAACCATTTCATTGACTCGGTTCTCTTTGGCCTGTGAAGACCAAACAAGAGGGAAAAACGACCTCATTGCCCATGATGGTAACATCCAAACTTGTTTGTTTCTTTCTTATATAAATTCATATATTTGTAACATACAATGTATATTTTGAAATTGTACCATACAAAAAGTGCAAGTGCATTATCATTTGTTTGTCATTTTCAGTATATTTAAGCAAGCTTATGCTTGTCTTTGAGCCCCCCCCCCCCAATTTCTCTCTTAGAAGTACTTTTTTGTCATTTTAAGTTCCTTAATCATCTTGTTCAGGGTCAGGGAATGCTGAAGTGTCTGATGATACTGTTGTGACACATATACTGCCTCAACCAGCAGCTGAAAGTAAGAGGTGATCTCCACAAGCCCAGCCATCCCTTTAGGATGTTTCTATAAGACTAATTTGATTCCTGCTTTTTCTTGATCATTTTTTTTCTTTAAATTCAAACTTCTATTCCTCTCGTGTTCCAATGCAGGGTTCTCATAATCTTTAGAAATGGCCAGATAATATTATGGGATATTCGAGAAAGCAGATCTATTTTCAGAACTGGTGGAAATATGTCGCAACCGCTGTATAATGAAACAAAGAAAGTGACTTCTGCATGTTGGGCATGTCCTTTTGGAAGTAAAGTGGTTGTAGGGTACAACAATGGAGAGCTCTTCATTTGGGGCATCCCTTCTCTGAACATAGGAAATGGTTCAGCATCTGATTATAGTAGTCAAAACACTCCTTTGCTCAAACTAAACTTAGGATACAAGTCAGACAAAATTTCCATTGGATCAATAAAATGGGTTTATGCCGAAGGAAAGGCTAGTCGACTGTATGTCATGGGAGCTTCTGACTATGCATCTTCAAACTTGTTGCAGGTATTTGAATGTTTTGCTCAAATCATTTAACGAAATATCTTGTTCTAGGACAAATTCATTTGAATATTTCTGTATCTATATCTTCCTTTATAATGAGCTATTCTTGAATTATAGTTTTTTTCTAAAAGAAATAAAGCCAGAATTCAACTTCACCTATTACAATTTACATGAACTTGTGATTTTCAGAAGGTTTAAGTTGTCCTAACTTGGTTCAATGAACTTCAGCTAGGTATAATATGCTAGTCTAATTGACATCTACATCTGTTTTATTTTTCACTTTAACAAATTTCTCATTTAGCTAAATGAGATGTAAAAGTAATTTGCCGCCCTTTTCCACTTCCTCTTGGTATACTTTAGGCCTTGATTGCAACTATATCATATTCACTTGCATGATTATATGAGGCAGGTAGTGTTGTTGAATGAGCATACAGAATCTCGCACAATTAAGCTGGGACTTCATTTGTCTGAATGTTGTATTGACATGGAGATAATATCAACTTCAACTGAGCAAAGCAAGCATCAACAAGATTCTTTCCTTTTGCTTGGGAAGTCAGGCCATGTATACCTATATGATGATAGTTTGATTGAAAGGTATCTTCTACAATGTCAGTCTAAGTCCACACCCTCAATTCCAAAGGAAGTGATTGTGAAGTTACCACTGGCAGATTCTAGCATCACAACAGCAAAATTCATCTCCAACAATCCCAGTGTGTTGAATTCTGAAGATGAGGTATTAGGGTTATGAAACTATAATTTTACTTTACCATATTCATTCTGTTTACAATCTACCTCTTCTATATAAATGTATTGATTTGGCATTTTCTTTTTTTCTTGGTCACATAGTATTACAGACAGCTGGTCAAAAATTATCCACCGTTTATTCCTGTTGAAACCAATCAAAAAGATGGGATTAGCATGAGTTCTGCCAAATTTACTGGGTTTTCTAAAGTTCAAAACTTGTACATAACTGGACACAGCAATGGAGCCGTAAACTTCTGGGATGCTTCATGTCCCTTCTTCACCCGAATTTTGCAATTAAAGCAACAGGTAATATTTTTATCAGACACATCTTGTGCTTTCAAGTTCTCTACTTTGGGTGGAAAGAAACTACTAGTTTGTACCCAAGTCTTAGCTTTACTATCTTCCACTTTGTTGTTGTACACAAATTGCCTACAAAAAGGGTGAAGGGCTCATTTTGTTTTCTCTTTCATTCAAAAAGATAAGAATATATTTCACAGTTTCAGAAAGGAAGCTGCTTTCATGTACGTAAAATATCAGTCAACTTGTATGTCTAGCTAATAAAAGTTCTTGATTGTACTGGCTAATCAAGGCAACGTGTTGTACTGAAGTCCCATTCAAGCAAGTAGTGGATTGATGTAGACATTTATAAATATGTTTAAAAGTTCCTATAGCAAAATAGTTTTTGATTACCCAAGTATGTTATCAAGTCATTATTAATTTCTGAGCTCAAGCAAGCTGTAGGTGAATTAAAGGCAGTTATTCCTTTTCCATGTATTTAAAAATTTTAATTAGCATTTACTTTCTCTTCATGTAATTATTTTTTTATTTGTTTCCTCCATCTTAATGCAGAGTGAAAATGACTTTTCTTTAAGTGGTATACCCTTGACGGCGTTATATTTTGATAGCAACTCTCCTCTTCTTGTTTCTGGTGACCAGAGTGGAACGGTGAGGTTCCTTCAATTATGAATTTGGTAAAACGTGATAATTTCCTTGTCTTTCTCTTTCTTTTTTTGTTATTCTTACCTTCCTTTCATATTTATAGTTTGCCTGACATAACATGATTTTCAGGTTCGCATCTTTAGATTCAAACCTGAACCATATGCCACCAACAGCTTCATGTCTCTTACTGGTATCACATAGCATATGACTTTTGCTTATTATCAAAAAGCAAGCGTACTTCACATTTTAATTATTAGTGACTTACATTTCCATTCTTCTTTTGCAGGAGGTACAAAGAAAGGGGCTGATCATATAATCCACAGCATGAAACTTGTAAAGATTACTGGTGCCGTACTTTCTATGAACATAGATCACAGCTCAACGCATCTTGCTGTTGGTTCTGATCAAGGAAATGTGAGAAGATAATTTTATAGCTTTTTTTCGTAAAAATTTGGAAATGTGCTTTTAGCTCACTATCCCAAATATTCAAAGAAATTAATTTGAGGTCCAAAAGCAGAGTTTCAAAGAAAATATGTTAGTTTTGCAGTTATACTAAAAGAAATAGAAGCCATCAATTTATGGTAGGTGAATATGATCACTTGAACTTGGGAACTTCCATTGAGCACATTAACAAATTCCAAGGATCATTTAGCATAATAAAAAGAGCATATTGTGTCACTAGTCTCTACTTTGAGCAACTTGCTAGTGGATTTCTGTAAGACTTGGAAAGCCTGAGATTTACAGTCTATCCTTGATCATATGTCAGTGTGATAATTTCTGAACATATCGTTACTTCAGCTTTGATGAATGATTATCAGATAGTGTGCAGAACTAGCTACTCTATGTTCCTTGTGCTTTGAGGTTATAGTTGTTTATTGTCTTTGATAAGTAATTTGTGCAGTAATTTATGTTAATCCAATTTGTTGCAGGTTTCAGTTTTTAACATAGATGGCCCAAATTTGTTATATCATAAACATATTGCAAGTGAAGGTATCATCTCTCTGCAGTTCCTAACCTGCAGTTTACATGGTTTTGAGAAAAACATTTTAGCAGTCGGAACAAAGGACTCATCTGTTCTGGCACTTGATAGTGAAACTGGAAACACACTGAGCACTGGAAGTGTTCATCCTAAGAAGCCCTCTAAAGCTCTATTTATGCAGGTGTTGGGTAAGAGTTTGCAAAGTTAACACAATGATTAGTTGTTAATAACTTATTGATATAAGTGATCCAAATGCTTATTCTGTTTGGGATCAATAGTTCAATACTATTTTTGATAGATGTGAAGGAAATGATTGAAAAGAGTAAAAGCAATTCTATTATGGTACACAGATGGAAAAGGCGAACCAATCACAGGATCAATTACTAAAGATGGATTAGACTTGAGTGAAGGGAATCATATTGAGGATGCAACAACAAAGCAATTGTGCATTCTGCTTTGCTCTGAGAAAGCTTTATATGTCTATTCATTAGTGCATGCTGTTCAGGTAATGCATGATTTACTTCTAGGCATAATCAGAAATCATGAATAACTAGAACATGAGCTGATGCTTGCAATGACACTTTTTCTTTTCTTTCAGGGAGTTAAAAAGGTGCTTTACAAGATGAAGTTTCAGTCCTCTTCCTGTTGCTGGGCTTCAATATTTTACGGCCCCTCTGATATTGGCCTTATACTCCTTTTCACTAGTGGAAAAGTAGAATTAAGGTGGTGCTTTTTTCTTAGTCTGCACATATTATGAGAACATAATTTGATGGGTATATAACATATGAGAAGATTTACCAACATGTTGGTGTTAAAATAAAGACTCAATCCCGATTTTGAGGATAATTTTTTCAGTGATAAAAATAATAAGAAAAAAACTATCATTATTGGTCATGTAAAGTTAATCCCCCACGATTTACTGGCATAATTCCAATGTGCTAATGCAAGTCAAACATGCAAAATGCATTTGATATCAAGTATAGAGGTTGAAATTTAATTTTATTTGAAATTTTTATTTTTCCCATTTGTCTTAGAGAAAAAGGGAAAATAGCAATTGGTTGTTTGTAGTCTGACAAATACTTAGTATCTTTTTTACATAAGCACTGGCTTGGAGTTAATTATTTCAAGGATTTTATATTGTATTAGTTGGAATTTTATCATTCATCCATGATCGAAGAAATCTGTTTTGCTGGCTGGTCAAAACCAAAACTTCAATTATTTCTAGTTTGTTAGTTGCTTGTCAAGTACTTTCATATGTGTTTTTTTTCTTTTTTAAAATAACGATTTAATACATAGACATCTATTTCAAATGTTAGGTCTTTGCCAGAGTTATCCCTGATTGTGGAGACTTCAATTAGAGGTTTCTCTTATTCACCTCCAAAATTGAAGTCATTTTCTGACAGCCAGATATGTTGTTCATCCAGAGGAGATCTTGTTTTGGTATGAGCATATTTTTTCCTAGTACAAGAAGTTTCTACAGATGTTTGATTTCGAATTAACTCAACTTCCATTCACAGGTGAACAGTGATCAAGAAATTTTTGTTGTCTCATTGTTGGTCCAAAGGAATATTTTCAGGTACAGAACTATATATATGGCCAGAGAATGGCATTGTGAATCTTGTTATCAATCTCTTACTATACAATAAAATTTCTGCTTGGCTATTGTAAATAATATTCCTCACAGGGGAAGATATCTAGAGCCTTCTTTCTTTTTTTTCTTTTTTCTTTATGAACTTGCAGCTGAAGATGAAAAGTGGTAGTGATATTCCAGATTAGTAGTCTCTTTTTTACATTTTGCTTGACTTCATTTTAGGCTTTTGGACTCTGTTAGCTGCATCTACAGGAAAGAAAGGATGCTGTCACAAGAAGAGCTAGTCCCAGCCCCAGTCATCCATAAGGAAAAGAAAAAGGTAGGCAATAGTTTTTAATAAACTCTCAAACTTATTCAATTATCTTTGTGACTAAAGGTGTTTGATCTTGTTTTTTGGCTTCCCAGGGTATATTCAGCTCTGTTATCAAAGATTTTACTGGCAGTAAAGAAAAGCATGTGCCCCTCATGGAAACAGAAGATTCTAAAGAAAGTATTCAGGAACTATCTGTGATCTTTTCAAATGAAAATTTTCCATGTGATGCTGATAATAATGATAACCTGACCGTTAATGAAGATGAACTTGAATTAAGCATAGGTATGAAAGTTCCTTAGATATTTGCTACTGAATATTACTTAATATGTTTGGCCTTAAATGAAGACACAGGAAATTTGTCATTTGTGTTAATGAAATTATGGTCTGTTTATATGTGGCCTGACTCGGCTAGTCAGAAAGCACAGATGTTATAAAACATGACTGCTTCCTTAGGCAGTTCTTCCGGTTCTCAATATCTTAAGTGGGCATCTATCTGTATATCTTGTATTTTCTATCATATATAACTTGAATTTGAGATAACCAATTTGAGGTGTTCTCCTTTCCTCCTGTATAGATGACATTGACCTAGACGATCATGGAGAAAAACGCAAAGAACAAAGTATATTGGGAGCTCTTAATAAGAAGAAATTGGCTGGAACATTTCAGGCTCTAAAAGGTTAGTGACAATGAATTCTTTTATGTAAGTTAATTATTTTACTCATGGCCATCAGTTGAGCCAAGAGATATGAACTTGAACTACTGTGGATGGGATGAAACATGTGCCAATATACGGGATTCGTGCATAAGTCAGGAGCTCATTATGGATTTCAATTGAGATATGAAATAAGATAATGTTTGCTGATAGTGATCACTCATGTTTTATCATTTGGTTTGTGGCAAAATGAAAAGGTCATGCTAAAATAAACTTTGTTCAGGATAAAAGACAGAGGTAATACTTAATGAGTTCATTTCAAGTAATGAGATTCTCTTACTTAACACTACTTTGTTCACATTCAAGGAAGTAACCATAATGAAAAAGCGAAAAGTGAAAAATGTAATACCTCTAATATGCTATATTCTATTAAGGTAGTCCGATATATGTTGTATAATTTCCGAATAGACTGAAGATGATTAAAGTGTTCGCCCTAAACGCTAGCTAAATTAGTTAAGCATCCAATATGCAGGAAGATTGAAAGAGATGAAGGGCAACAGCCATAAAACATCAGGTAAGGGAGAGCAACAAGATGAGCAAGCTGGTACAGTCGATCAAATTAAGAAGAAATATGGGTTTTCTTCTTCCTCCAATGTAAGTATATATCCAGAGTATGCATCCTCTATCATGCTTAACTTACATTCCATTATATAACAATTCACGAGCATGTAATCATCTGTGCTTCTTTACATATGAAAGATGTTACCTAGGATAAAAATTCTATTGCTGTCTGGAGTATTTGTTAATGTCAATATAGTTTCAGTTTTAAGATTGATCATTATCAAGAAGCTTAAATATATGATTTATTATCTACTGATTTGAGCTTTTCAATCAGCATAAAGTTGTCTCATTCAACTTATTAATGATGGGTCCAATGACACTGTAGATTTCAAGAAACTGATTGATAGTATCTAATGATAATTAGACTGAATTAGCATACCAACTACTCGAATGCTAAGAACTGACAGCAGTTGCAGCGCTGCAATGATCTTAAGAAACTTCAAATTTCAGAGCAGATAATATTCAATCAATCACTCATGATTCACGAAAGGACTTTATTTGTTCATGTGCCAATTTTTTAATTTTTAATTTACATAAAAACAAAAGGATACCCATGTAACGATATTTATGATCATATATATAGTAATAATATAGGTATAATTTTGCATATATTCAAAATTTTAATATTTTGTTCGAAATGTGATGGAAACATGCTTCAATCATGAATCTGGCGCTGCAGGAAACAAGTGTTGCGAAATTGGCAGAAAGCAAGCTGCAGGAGAACATGAAAAAATTGCAGGTATCTTTTTTGTTGACAAAACAGTACAAACAAAGGATTTTGTTAGCCTAGACCACGGGGAAAAACAACTATAATTTTCTTACATCATTTTTTTCTCACATCATTTTCTACACTACTCTTTGTATCATTAATCATATTACTTTTTCTATCATTTTCTTTCACTTAATCATAATCATTAAAAAATAGTATAAAAAGTGATGTATAAAAAAAAAATAACGTAGGAATATCATTTTTCGGGAAAAAAATCTCGAATTTGTTTGTTACATATCGCTTCTATTTTGGCAGGGTATCAACCTTCGAACTACAGAAATGCAAGATACAGCAAAATCATTTTCATCATTGGCAAACCAAGTGCTGCGAACTGCTGAACAAGGTAGACGAAGTTGATAAGCCCTATAAGCTAATTGATTAGACTAGTTGAGATTGTAAACTGTTTTTACTTTTGTTTTGTTTTTTGGGGGGTAAGATTTGCATATATTTTTTTAGTATTGTATTGAAGCTTGTTCATTATTTTGTATTTGTATTTATATTTTGTTTCACACTGAGCTGTTGCACTATTGCTTTAGTTTTGGATTGATATTGAGTGCTCTTATAATCCCAATCAGGTATAGGTAGATTCTAAGAAGTCTTTTTACTTCCAGAAAAAAATTGTTCTTAATACATGCTTATGCTACTTGTCACTGGAGACGTTGAACATATAAAACTTTTTAGAGCATCATGCTCTCAAGACTTTACCTTTAATAACAGGTAAGTTTTGTTAACTTTTTTTTTTTGTAATGTTTTAAAATCCTTAATTAAATGGTGAATAAGAGAAAAATAAATGATAATTTTTGTTTAAAATAAATGATAATTTTTGTTTAAGTAGTAATGATGAATAATTTATTAAATTATCACATAATCAACTTAAATCATCATTTAGCACAAATCATAGATTACTAAATCATGAATTAATTTACGTAAAAGTTATTATGTGGTGAACAATGAAAAAATAAATATTGATTTTTGTGTAAGTAATATTGATGAATAATCTGAATTTAAATCATATAATAAACTTAAATTATCATTGGACATTAATTATAAATAATCAGATCATAAATTAATACACGTGAAAGTTAATAAATAGTGAAATAAGATAAAATAAATAATAATTTTTGTGTAAGTAATAATGAACCAAATTGATGCAAGTGAGGACTTACTTGATGTACAATTATCAAGCAATGATTTTGAACTGTTGATCAACTTTAGTCCACAATCAATGATTATAATTGCTTGGAGCATCTATGCTCCTAATATTTTAATCAACATGTTAAACTTTTCCCTTGTCACTAAACTAATCATCGTGTAGATATGTCATGAATCAGATTGCTATAATTCTGTGAAGCAAAAGAGGGAAGTGAAAAATAGCAGAGGGGTCAAAAGAGAGAAATGAATCCTAATCAACCATTTTTCACGATCTAGCCACTCAAATTCGGAACTTTCCTCTTCCAAATTGATCAGTCATCGACGTCCATGAGCCACAAAAGACAAAAAGTCCATTCAAGGTCAAATTAACTGGAAAAAGAGAATCAAGCAGAGTTTTTTATTTTTATTTTTTTTGGTCATGAAAATCGAGCAGTTACTTTGAGAGTTTTCGCTGCACAATGTGTGACCAGGTTGACATCACGAACCATGTCATTAGTAACCAACAATAATTAATACATTTGATATTACAATCTCATCGCCTCAATTTTCGAAACTAAGCATTTCATAAACGACTTCCTTGTTCAATATTAAGTCAAAATGACAAAAACAACCAAACTGCAAAACCAATGAAGATTGATGATTGATCAAGTTAACAAGAACAAAACAAACCTATCAACATTGTTTAATCACAATGAACCTTTCACAAGAAAAATTCTTATAAAAACATAAAACATGTAATAAAGTTTAACTAAGATTATCTATTAATTAATTCTTGTAAATTAAATGTATTAAGTCAGTCATAAAATTAATATAATTATTTTAAATAGATTTCAGAAAATCACTTAAATAAGATTGATATTGATGATTTCCTCCAATGCACAGTTGCGACGGTGGTGCAAGGAATGAGTATCTGCAAAAGGCACTCTGACACTCAAGTTAGACTGTGCACAAGATGAATAGTATTTAGAATTAAATGCATACTTTTGTGACCTTGTGTGGTATTTATAGGAGTGTTTTAGGTTATAAGAATCATAATTCAATCTAAATTGAATGTTGTTATTTAGAATAAGAATTTATAAGATTGTTATCTCTTATAACTAATTACTCTATTTATGTGAAATGTAATTGATGTCTATATCTATGACAGATTCTGTGAGAAATTTACTTCTCATAAATAGGTGGATATACTTATCTAATAGCGCACATAAATATCTGGGATCCAAATCTGGCGGGTCAGGTTGCTTATGATCTGCTAACCCAAAACTCGGTATAGAACAGTTGCCCCCAACTTAGTGCTTAAATGTGATAGCTAAGTGTCAAGATATCTAAATTCAACAGGAGCAAACGGCACGCATAGGACAAAGGGATCAAAGTCATAATATAAATGTCAGATCTCGTGATGTTTTTTACCAAAGGGTTGAACTCCGTGATATGTCGTAAAATGCCCCCAGTGTTAATAAGTAATGTCAGGATCTTGAATAGATCACTCTACTTAAAGTCATTACACCGTCATTCGAGATTCATAGTAGGTTGCCCATATACAAATTTTGTTCGTGGGGCCCATTTTAATTCTGAAAGTAATCTGATCTTGAACTGAGATTCATATTATGATTTATCATAATATCACAATCAAAGTCCATGATCCAGTCCGTACAACGTCGTACGTCATTTCAACTCTGAGCATTGTCCTTTCAACTGCTCTGTCAGGTACAGTACGCCACATCGTCAAAAGATAGTGAAGGCCGCCATTTGGGATTCGTACTGTCATGATTTTTGTTTTCAAATTAAATTTCGAAATGAAAGGGAAGAGACCATTTTGCCCCCATTCATGGTAACGGTTAGGGGTAATCCCGCAGTTATAAAAGGGAGTGAGGGGAAAACACTTGGTTTTTTTTGTTACCTCGGACGGTGAACTGCGAATGTATTTATACTAGACTAAGGCGGTGTGGGATCGGAGATTGGAAGAAATAGAAACTCTGATATCCAAGTTTCCTGAAGATGAGGTCGAGGTCCTCCACTTCCTCATTGAATGGGCCGACAAGGGCAAGGCCATCTACTTTAAAGATGACCTTGATGAGCCCGCTGACATTATTAGGTATCTCGTCATACATGTATCCGATTGATTTATATTTCCATTTTTTTCTAAGTGTTTTAACACTCTTGTTTTCTATTTGCATAAAGTATGGCACTTTCAGGTAGTCTAGAGCTTCTTGCCCAATGTCTAGCGACAAGAAAAGCTAGGGCATTACGATCCAGATCCCAACCCCCGGTCGCTGCTCCTCCACATGTCACGATCGCAGTTCCTCCACCTCCACCTACTGTACAAGAGGCAAAGCCTAAATCTCCCTTGTAGCCTCTTTGACCTCGAAAGAGGAAGGATGACAACCGAAAGGAGCAAAGGGGAAAGAGACCATTATCTGAGGCTACCCCTATTGACATTACTGCTAGTCTGGAGTTTGCAATCTCAGAGGGCGCTCTCTACACTTCTCTCTAGGGTCAATTTGGGGCAGAGGGGTTGATCTCGGAAGGATCATTGACAACGCTCTTTTGTCCACTGCTGACCAAGATGTCTTAATAGAGCAAGATTTGCTAGAGCTTCTTCAAGATGCCTAAGTACGGGCTCTACGCAATGCCTCCATTCTCCAATTTTTGGAGGGATCTTTCGAGTCTGTTTGTTAAACTCAAGTGTTGGAAAAAAGAGCTAGAAGCTATCCGAGGTGAAAAGCAAGGGCTCGAGCTGGCTGTTCCCCAAAAAGACAAGCATCTGGCTAAAGTCACTGAAGAGCTTAGCGTGTGCAGGGTCGAGATCTCTAAGCTCTAAGCTAGGGTTACCAACCTTTCTGAGGAAGTTGCTGAGATTATCGGGCTCCAGGCCTAAACTGAAAAGAGGGTCACTTGGGAGAACACTTTAAAAGATAACTACATTCTACCAAGTCTACCCTCACCACCCTCCGAACTGAGAACGAGATTCTTCACCAGTTAGAGGCCAAACTACAAGATGAAATTGTGATTATTGAAGATGAATGGGCCAAGTCGGTAGATGAATCATTCTCAAATGCACTCGCTCAACTTTGCCTTCTGAACCCAAACCTTATTGAGGAAGGGACTAGTTCAAGGAAGGTGGTACGAGATGGTCAGATCGTAGATGTCATTCCCAAAGCCACTCTTGTTAACCAAGTTCCTTCCACGGCAGAGGTTGGTGAGGAAGAGGAAGAGGAAACATCAAAGGGCAGCCAAGCAGAGGAGGTTGAGAGGACATTAGATATGGTAATGGAGCCCGCCCCAGAGGATGCTTAATTCTTTTTTCTTTTCACTTTACGCCCTGTATGGGGTTTACTTTTTTTGTACATGAACAAGTTTTGGTTTCGAGCATCTGATTAATTTAAGCACTTAGAATATCTTTCATATTCCTGTTGCCTTTTCTTTTTCCTTACTGAGGTGGGTCCAATGCTCGATCTCAATGATTCTATTTATACTTGATGTATATTCTAACTTTTAATCGACCGAGATGGGTCCAATGCTCGATCTCGGTATTTATCTTCTACATTTAGTAAATGCTTGTATTTTTCCCAACCGAGATAGGTCCAAAGCTCGATCTTGATTGTTTATTTACACTAAATGAACACTCGTGTTTTTCCTCGACCGAGATGGGTCTAACGCTCGATCTCAGTGATTTTTTCACACTTAGTGAGTGCTCAGTTTATTTATCAAAATGTTTCTCCACTTTCGTTGACACTTAGTTACATCAATTAAATGTAAAACTATGACGTATGGTTTTAACACAGAAGCCTCTTGGAGTGGCGTCCACTATCCCGGGCAACGGACTAATGCTCTTAACCACTTTAAACTTTTTTTAGGCTTATGGGTTAGGCTCAATGTTGAAATTGTAAAATGATTTTGACACCGAAGCCTCTTGGTGTGGAGTCCACTATCTCGGGCTTCGGTCGAATGCGTTTAACCTCTGTAAACTTTTAAGTTTATAGGTTAAGGTCAGGCTCATTAGGGTACGAGTTGAAACCCTTGAATACACTCCTTGAACTCAGATACCGGTCCAGTGGATTCCCCTGTTTGATTTTCATGTACGGATATCAAAATATATGATCCTCTTTTAAACTTGTATTCCTCAGACTTCTCCAAGGTGTGATAACCTTGTGGGTTGTGTTGAGATGATGTCACGCTACAGTACTCATGGACACGAAGTCACGACCGAAGTACTAGCTTAGATGATGTCGAGTCGAAGTACTCATGGATGCGAAGTCACGACCGATGTACTGGCTTAGATGAGAATGGGTCGAAGTACTCGTAGACTCGTCAAGACCAAGGTATTGGCTAGGTTGGAGGCATGGTCGAGCTCCTAGGTCTTCCACAGACAAGATGGAGGTATGCCGAGGTCTAAGGTCTTTCGAGCCAAGGAACTTGTGGACGTAAAGTACTAGCCTAAATGGAGACAAGTCAAGATCCTAGCTCCTCCACGGACAAGATGGATGCATGCCGAGGTCCAAGGTCTTTCAAGCCAAGCTACTCGTGGACACAAAGTCACACTGAGCTATTGGCTAGAATGGAGGCATGTTGAGATCCTAAGTCCTTCGAGCTAAGGTATTCATGGATGTGAAGTCACGCCAAGATACCGGCCAAAACGAGAGCAGGTCGAGGTGCTCATGGATACGAAGACACACCAAGGTACGAGCTATAACACCCACTTTTTACACATGTTAGGCTTGTATAAAGTTACACAGATAGTTTAATACTTGTTTAACATGTCTGCTAAATTTTGTGATATTTTGAGTTAATTTAGGCACTTTGCCGCAACACAGAACGTGCAAATGACTATTTTAACTCAGAAAAATAGCATAAATATGTAATTGAAGGAAATAAATATGAAAAATTTATTCCTATGTCACAAACGTGTAAAAGAATATGTAGTTAAATTTTGAAGTCAAACGGAGTCAGTTTAGTATTTTTAAGGATACCGAGTAAATGTATAAGTACCAGATTGAGGTACAACATATATGAAAAATTATGAAAATGATGAAACAAGAATTAAGATAGACCTATAATTTATTCTAAGGTTGTTGGAAAGTAGGAAATAAGTTTTCAATGTTAAATGAGATTTCTATGTTTGATTTTCATCCCTTTAAGCTTATTGATGGCTTGTTCTTGATTTACGAAGCATGGTGATGAGGTTTATGTCTTTGTTTTCCATGAATTTTAGAGTACGAAAAATAGGTATTTTGTTGTTATAGATGGATCTTTGTTCTGAGATTGATAAGTTAGGAATGAAATTAGAGGTTACAATATAATTGTGATGTTGGAAAACATCTAGGAACCAATTTTAGAGGTTAGAAATTGGTCGGTATCTAAGATTATGCAGAACACCTTTCTGCATAATTCCCTGACAGCCATTGATGTTTGTTACATAACTTAAGTTACAGACATCGAAATGACTTGCTTCTTATTGCATTTGAAAGCTAAGACATAAGGCTTCATGTATTAAAAATTGAAGAGTTTTTGAACAATCCAATTAGTCCCAGTTTTGATCTGAACCCAAGATAGTTTTTGCAAAAAAAGCAATTTGACACCTGTTAAACCAGATTGCATAATTTCTTACTCTAAGGTTGTATTTACATGAGACCAGTGGAATTTGAAAGCTAACATGTAAGGTTATTTGACTGTAAAATTTTAGAATTTTTGCACTCTTCATTTGTTCCCAGTTTTATTTTAAAGTCAAGTTAATTTCAAATAAAACGGAGAATTTCTTGTTTTAGCTTTTGCATAATGTGACATAACTTTGGCTATACTTAGCCAAATGAAGTGAGATTTGTGGCATTTGAAAGATATGAGGAAAAATTATTTTCTTATTAAATTTTAGAATTTTTGAAGTTAGGATGCACATTTGGCGTACTCATGAAAAATAGTCTATTTAGGTGAAAATTAAGGTGATTTTAAGATAATTTGAACCCTAGAAACTTTAGAAGCTTCTTTAATAGTTAAAGTTGAATTATAAAAGTATAGTAGAAATGTGTTTGCCCTTTTATGGGTTAAACTTGAACCAAATGATCCTTTATTGAGTTTGAAATGAAATGTATGCAAGATATTGATGTATGAATGTAATGTTGAGAAATACAATGATTTATACATGTTATTAAATGATGTTGATAAGCATGATATCGGGAAGTAATATAAAAGAAATGATAAAGGTAGATGAGGTTGAACGAATCCTTTTCTACAAGCATGTGTGATAATGTATAAAGAGAAAGTTTAATGATTATGGTATTGCTTCTCTATTGTGTAAGGAAAAGTATGATTATGTAACATGAAAGAAAGAAAGGTTTTTAGTACTCTTGAATGTTTTGTTTTCAAACTTGTTATTTGAAGTTTTCATATATTGTAAATTATGTCTTGGACAAAAGGGCTCCAAGCGGCTTGGACAAAAGGGCTCCAAGTGCCAAAGTATTAAATGTTTGGTAGTGCAAGGAACAAAAGGGTGTCCTGCCTACCTAGCACAATACAAGGTATTAATCATACATCACTATGCATTGCATAAAATGCCAATTGTATGGGCAATTATCTTGTATTCTTTAAATGTGAAGATTGAAGATAAAAGGTAGTAATAAAAGGTTAGAAATAGTACTTAAAGTGAGTTAGGTATTGTTCTTAGTATAATGATAAATGCTTAAAGTACATGTTGTTCAAATTGATTGTTTTTAAAGATTGAGGTTTAACTTAAATGTATTAATGAACATGAATGTTGTGCTTACTACCGCCATAGTTGTTATGATGTTTATAATATTTTTAGTAATTAAATGAACTATCTGCCTCGAGAAGGGAAAAGATTGAGTTTTGGCTTATACCACCTTTCCATATATTGTATTGAACTTGGTTTTTTCTCGAAGTAGCTGGTTTTACCATGATGTCACGATTTCAAACTTACTATTGAGAATTATTAATTCTCATCCCAGTTCCTTTTATGTTTTTCATGATAAATCTAGAAGAGGATTCAAGCAATGCGTAGAGCAAGGAGATGAAGGTTTAGTTAAGTTGTTAATGTAATTATTTTAGCTCTGTATTTATATTAATAGTTCTGTAATTAATTTTATATATGTAGTTTGTATAAGTTGTAATCTCAGACATATCAAGTAAATGTTTAGTAAAAGGGCAAGTTTCCTGAGGTGTAAAATGTCTTGATCTCTTACTTTTGTAAATGCTCTATATATTTACTCGTTAATAGATATGGAATAGGTCGTAATTCATGCTTAAGTTATAAAGTGGCATACTTAAATTTGTTTACTTTGTATAGTTAGGGTATACTATAGTATTTAGAATTAGGGTGTTACACTAGCCAAGATGGAGGCATGCTGAGATCCTAGGCCCTTCATGGACGGGATGGAGGCATGCTGATGTCCAAGGTCCTTCAGGCCAAGGTACTCGTGGACACGATGTCCTGCTAAACTGAGATAAGATTGGCAATTAGTGTCATTATTTCTTGTGTATTCAGCTCGGGGGCAATTGGCAATTAAGACATGTAAATGTCATTAAGTAAAATCTCATTCACTGATAAGATTGGAGCAAAAAGCCACCAACAGTATTTCTTCCATAGTAGAGGTAACATCATTGATTAACGTTAATAGACATGTTAATCTGATGGCGTTTGCAACCACACCTTTTAAAAATCACCCGTTGGCAATAGACCATTTTGATAATTTATGGTATTGTGCCAATAGATAATATGTTAGATAGCAATTATAAAATATAATAATTGCATAAAAATCAATTATAAAAATTGTAATTATGGATTCTTCCAGTTAAAGAAATATATCGTTGTAGCAATCGCCTTCTAGAGTCATTCTTGGCATATGGTAGTTATCTTTTGGATTTACCCTCTTAGAGTATGGTCGTCCCCTTTTGGGTTTATCCTCTTGGGTTTACCTTCTGAAGTACACTATTTCCCATTTGGGTTTACCATCTTGGGTATTCCCTTTTTTGGATTTACCTTCTTGGCATATGGTAGTCCCTTTTTGGGTTTACCCTCTTGTAGTATGGTAATCCTCATTTGGGTTTATTCTCTTGAGTTTACCTTCTGGAGTATGATAGCCCCCATTTGGGTTTACCCTCTTGGGTATTCCCTTTTTGGATTTACCTTCTTGGTGTATAGTAGTCCTTTTTAGGTTTACTCTCTTGGGTTTTCCTTCTTGGAGTATGATAGTCCCCTTTTGGGTTTACCTTCTAGAGTACAATAATCCCTATTTGGGTTTACCCTCTTGGGTGTGACCCGTTTGGGTTTATCTTAAAGCATATCTCGTTTGAGTTTACCTTTTGAGGTGTGACCTGTAAGGGTTTACCTTTTTGAGGTGTGACCCGTAAGGGTTGTGCACTAGGGCAGAACCACGGGTGGCGGCTAGCAAATAGTGGATTATGCGCAACAGAGGTGTGATTTTAATTTTGTCTACTATTTACCATGATGGTGGTGGTGGGACTTGAAGTTTATCTCTTCCCACAGACAGCGCCAATGTTATAAATAGGTTTCAAAGAATCACCTGAATAATGTTGATGTAATGGTTTCCTTCGATGCACGGCGGCTATGACGGTAGTACGAAGGGTGAGTACTTACAAAAGGCACTCCGACGCTCAAGTTATACCATGCACAAGGTGAGTAATGTTTAGAATTAGATGCATACATTTGTGACCTTGTGTGGTATTTATAGGAGTGTCTTGGGTGATAAGAATCGTAGTTCAACATAAATTGAATGTTATTATTTAGGATAAGAATCCATGAAATTGTTATCTCTTATAACTAATTTTCCTATTTATGCAGGGTATAATTGATGTTCATATATATGAAGAATTCTATGAGAGATTTGATCCTGATAAATGGGTGGATTTACTTATCTAATAGCGCGCATAAATATTTGAGATCCAAATCTGACAAGCCGAGTTACTCATGATCTGCTAACCTGAAACTTAGTCCAAAACAAAAACTAATAAAAATATCTCTTAATTAATACTATGATTAACTTAGTACAATAAACTTGAGAACACTAAGTTCAATGCAGATTATAGCAGTGTTGTTTGGACCGGATCAGACTGAACGGTCTGATTGGCCAAACAGGAAATCCGAACTACCTTCTAATTTTGGTTCATGCTCAAAGTCATTTCACTGGTGTGACTGGATTGGACCAGTCAAAACCAATCAAAGATCGAATCAAACTGGTAAATCGAATCAGACCGCAGTCCAACCCCCGCCCTTTTTTTCTTTTACAAATTACAAATTAAAAACTAAATGAAATATGATCTTTTCATATTCATGATTCCATATCAAAAACAAAAAGAAACTAAGAAAACGAGAGTCTTGAGACAGAGAGGCCGACAGAACCATCTTGATCCATATCTACCCTAACACCCGTGCAGTCATTGTCGTTGGTCATCGAGGCTGTTGCTGGCCATCCACCACTCATGCAATCTGCCGTTGATTATGGAGGCTGTTGCCGGTCATCCACCACTCATGCAATCACCGGCCATCCACCACATGTGCATTCACTGTCTTCCGTCATTCCATGTGCATTCTGTTGTCATTTTTTTTTTCTATTTGCTACTTAGCTTTTTATCTTCTTCACTTGCCATTCTTCAAGCATTTTCTGCCAATTTCTGGTCTGGTATGGGATTGCTTTTTTATGTTTGGGATTGAATGATGGCTTTTAAGGAGTTTTTGTTAAGTGGCTTTTTTAGAAGGAAATCCGAAAATGACTATTTTAGAAATGAAATGAAAGATTTTTATGTAAACATGCTACCTGAAAATATATGATGTGAGTAGTAAATTTACGAACTTAAGCATATGTATGTTATCGGGAATCTTTTTATTACTAGAGCATGTTATGCCTTATGGATTGTAAGAAAAATTTATATTTAATAAGTAATAAGTAATTATGATTGTCTAAGTTTTATATACATATATATGACATAATTATAATATCATCCAATTGGACTATTCAATCTAACTAATTAAATTTGAACCAAAAACTTTTCCAATTTACTATACTTTAACAACATTAATTTATAAAAAAAATTTCTGCTCTTCAGAATTAGAAAATGCAACAATATTCATATTGGCATAATCGCCACTAGCAATGGTTCAGCGCTTGCCCGAATCCAGGACGCAGTATCTATCTACTTAAAAAACGCATGCCAGCGTGCGCAGCATCTAGTTGAAACGTTTCTGATTTCGAATTGTCAGTGGTGGTTTAAAGTCTTTCACGCTTGGAACCTGTACATTTCCTTTTAAACTGATCTCAGCCTTTAAAAATAACTTCTTTTATGATAAAATATTAAAGATAAAAATAGGTCTTTCAATTTCAACCCCTAGACAACTGGTGATCGCTTTCCAAACCGTAAAGAGATGCTATCATCAACAAAACAGCTTTGTTATTATGACAATAAACGGGACTTGAGAGATCAAGACGATGTGGCATTTCACCCAGAAGAGAATTAAAACGTATCATAGCAAAGCTCAATCAGTATTTGAAAATAGAAATTGACTTTTAAGTACAAGATCATGATACTGAACCCTAATAAGGATTGTGCACTAATCTAAGCCTATAAAGGGCAGAATATAAGAATTCAGAAACTATCACAAGGGGCTGTGGATTGGGAAACATCCTATCAAATAAGCCAAACTATGCAAAATAATTTTTCGCTCTCCCATCCAAGCTTCTACCTGTGCCAGGAACTTCACTCATCATCCTCATCCTCCTGCAGAATAAAAACAAAGCACATTATAACCAATCAATATAGCAGAGGCACAAATCAAAGTACAGATAAATGCAGTGATTAAATAAATCTACCTCATCTTCATCCTCATCATTCACTTCAGACTTCGACTTGTCAGACTCATCTTCCTCTGAAGGATTCTTGCCCTCCTAACACATCAAATACCATGTTCAATCAATCAATTATCACATTTAAAAAAAAATTAAAGCAATAGATAGGCAAAGAGGGTTAAAAGTGAGTAGTCACCAATTTCCTATTGTAGGCCAAAATACTTTTATCATACTCCTCTTTCTTCTTCTCTGCCCTGGCAACAAAGGGAGCTTTTTCCTGAAAGATAAATTAAGGAGCAAATTAGATCACAAAAATAGGTATATTTAATCACATTAAAAATCACATAATCATGATGATAGTACCAAAACCAATCACTATTCATTAAATTGCATATTACTATGTATAAAAAACCATTATTTTTACAGAAAAGTAAAGAGTGTAAAGAGCAAATACTCACAGCATCAGACATCGATTTCCATTTGTCACCGCCTGCTTTACCGACCTAATTAATTTTTCACAGAAAATCGCAAATAAGAATTCAAAAAAAAAAACAGCACTGAAATTTTCACACGAGAACTGAAAATATAAACGATAAGAAAGACAAGATCACTCACAACAGCGACGGATTTGTTCTGCGGATGCTCCTTCTTGAACTGCTCTCTGAACTCAGACCTACAACAATCACAAATCGAATATCATAAAAAAAAACCTCGAAAACAATAACCGAAACGAAAACCGATTCCAAAAAAATCGTACATGAAAACAAAGAAAGCACTGGGAGGCCTCTTTGGCTTGTTCGGATCCTTAGCAGCTTTCTTCGACTGCTTCCTCCCGGCTCCAGCGCCCTTGCGCTTCAACCTAAACAACGCACCACACAACAAACCAAAACAATCAACAACCACGATGAAACTAAAAAAGCAAAACGGAACACGAAACACCGAACTCTAGATCGAACGAGTCAGATCTCAAAATCCGCAAAAAAGAAAAAAAATACAAAACCGCGATTGGAGAGAGAGAGAGAGAGAGAGAGAGAACTGACCGGTTGTCGGCGGGTTTGGCGTTGGCTTTGGCCTTCGGCATGGCGATCGCGCAGAGAATCGACGAGGACGAGTGGTGAGATCGCGAGGACTCAGTCCGAGTCAGAGGCGCAAGGGTTTCCGAGTCACTGAAGAGCGCAAGGTTTTCGCGGAGAGAAAACGCGAACGTGTTTTTCAGCGAGGGTGCGTGTGGTGTTGCTGTGTGTGTTGGTTTTTGGGCGCGAGGGTGAGGGGGATAAGAAGGGGTGGTGGGGAGGGGCAGTGCAGAGAAAACGCATAATAAAAATTGAATTGAATGTGTGAAAAAAAATTGAAGTTTGGGTTTACGCGGGATTTCGAAGATCTTTTTGCCACGTCATCGATCCGTGTGCTGTGAAACCATTGGCTCTCGTGTTTGCCTTTAAATCGCTTGTGTTTCCTTTGTGTGTGGGTTTCTGAAAAGCGGGCGAATCCCGTTGGAGGATGATAACTGTGCGTCGTGCTTTGAATATCTGTGACACGTGTGATCGCTTTTGTGGAATGACCATTTTGGACTTTGGGGTTTCTGGATTTTACGAAGATGCCACGGGACCATATGGAAACGCGCCACGCAAAGTTGGTTAGGAGATATTTTGTGCCTCTGAGGGTTAAGTTCGTAAAATCGCTTTACTGATTTTTACTTTCAATTTTTTTAGGGTTAGATTTTATTTTTTTTCAGAACAATGCTTGTGCATCCATTTTGGGCTTGATGACGTGATGTGTTGTCCAGAATCAACTTAAAATTAAAATGGAATGTTATGAAAAATTAAAATTAAAATAACTTAGTAAAGATATGTTTAGTTTAAATTATTTTAAGAAAAATAATCATTCATTTTTTAAAACTCTTTTTAAGTGATTTTTTATAAGAATTTTTTATTATAGATTATTTTAAAGATAACATAAGCTAATTTAAACGCATATACTAAATAATAAATTATTATTAAATTATTCTGTAGGTCTTTATATTTTTTTATGAATTCAAAAGGTCCATATAGTTTTAAAATTTATAATTGGGTTTGTAGAGTTAAAAAAATTGTAATTGGTCCTAAATTCATCTCTCCGTTATAACGTGACATTAAGTAGAAGGAAAATAATCATATTACATCTCTTAAAAAAAGTGTAAGTATTATTTACATTATTTTAAAAAATATAATTAAGTAAAAAAAAAATAATAAAAAAATATATATATAATAAATAATATTAGATAAAATATAAAAAATATATATATAATATTTAATGTAAGAATATAATTATTATAAATAGAATAACTGAATATTTTATCCTAAGCATCTTACATGCCTATTGGAGTTACTATCTTACCATGTCAATCCACCTCAGCTCCACTACGTCAGCAAATATTAGGCATTGGATTTTTTAATAAAGAAAAGGTAAGGGGAGATTTGATTTATTTTCTGTTTTTATTTTTAATTAATATATTTTTACTTGTAATTATAAAAATATCACATTATTTTTATTTTATTTTTTATTTTTTTAATTTTTATAAAGGAAATGGTAAAAACAAGTGCATTGGTGGTACTGGTGCATTTTGTTTTGGGTTATTTAGTGAAGTTTTGTGATACAAATTGTTGTATTAGCTTAGTTAGTTACCATTTAATTACTAATTGTTGTATAAATAGAAGAATAGTTGTATTGTAATGAGTAGTTGAAAGTAATGTAAATTAAGCAATTTTCTCTAACTTTAATAAGGAACTGTAGATTCTTTCTCCCTGACTCAAAGAAGGAGATTACAAATTTGGTGTTTTCATTGAAAGGTTTTGCAATAGTAGAAACAACTCATTTCACACGACTAGAAGAGTTTTTAGATTGATTTTAGGCAAGGTGTGACATAATTGAAAATCACTTGGAGGATATTAAAGTGATGCTACTCAAGATGATGGAGCAAGAGAAGCAAATATTCAGCAATTCCAAAATTTGCAGATATTCCAAAAGTTTCAGATATTCCATTTCTTCCTTGAGAGAAGTACCATCTCCAAAATCTATTCTTGATGGTGTTGTTGTCGAAATCACTAAGAAGAAGGAGCAAAAACAAGAAGAAGATCAAGCATCAGAGTGTCAAGAATCACTAGTTATTGGTCCTACCAGTCAAGAAACCATTGAGAAAGAAGAGGAAGGGCCTAAAATAGATGGGGACTTTGAAGATTCAACACTAGCAGAGGTTCAAGATTCGCAAAACCCGAACCATGAGAATGCTAGAAATTCTTTTTTTTTTTTCTCTTTGGTATGGGAGAAGCATGCTACATAGCAACTTTCTATGCATGTTGAAGATGGTGAGGAGGTAGCAAAAAAAAGGGAAATCTCAATTTAAGAGGAAGAGATTTCGATCCCCATAGTCATTGATGTACAAAGCTCAGATTCAAGGGTTTCAGTTTTGATTGAAATCACATCATCATTTATAGCCAAGAACTAAGGATGTATAGCTGGTAACATCTCCCTAGACAAGAAGGAGTTGAGAAATGGTTGAATCAGTCATGCACAATATAACATCCTCAATACTAATTCTAATAGTGTATCTAGACTCACGCTTTAGAAATTAGGATTAGGTACTTCACTTATAAATTATTAACATTTCTTCATAAATACATTTATAACATATATAAATATATGAGCCTGCTATGGGTTAAGTAATATACATATATTAAAATGGTCAATATACAAAGGTGTACATCTTTCTACAATGAGTACATAAATGCCTTAAGGGCATATTTTATACAATTCTTATACAAAATCCTTCTACAAAAAGGGGGATCAAACTATTCCACATCCCTAGTCTTCATCTCCTTACTACAAAAACTTTTTCTAGAATTATCATGGAAATGCAATACAAAAAGGGGTGAGAATTCTAAAATTTTCTGTAATTCTAATATATACAGTGTCATCACAATAATTCTAACTGCTTCAGGGAAAAATTCATTTCAATACTCAATCATATAGTAGAAAGGCAGCAAAAAGCCAAAAAAAAAAAAACATGTCATTTCTTTTCCCAAGGCAGAATTCCAATTATTTACAAAACCAATAATTCATAAACTTTTGTTACCACGAATGGTAATTGATTACCAATGCCTTGTTTTGTAAAAATAGAGTTCTTTTTCCTATGAGATTAAGATAAAAGCTTATTTTACTAACCAAATCACTTATTGGGATACTTTATGAAGTGAACATGCAAATTTTATGAAATGATCTATAGTAGATTGAGGTTGAGATACTCCCTCTCTACTTGAGATGATTAAAAGTAGATTGAGGTTGAGATACTCCCTCTCTACTTGAAATGATTAACAGTAGATTGAGGTTGAGATACTCCCTCCGTACTTGAGATGATTAAAAGTAGATTGATATTGAGATACTCTCTCTCTACTTGAGATGATTCATAGTAGATTGAGGTTAAGCCACTCCTTCTCTACTTGAATTTCTACATTGAGGACAGACTTTCCCTCATTAAAATGATATTTAATACTTGAGATGTGATAAGTGATGAATGATAGTTGATATTTGAGATGTGATAAAGATATTTAATATTTGAAATGTGATAAAAGATGAATAATGAGATATGATGAACGATGAGATGAATGATATTTGATACTTGAGATGTGATAAATGATGAATGATATTTAATATTTGAAATGTGATAAAAGATGAATAATGAGATATGATGAATGATAAGATATGACGATTGATGATATATGATAACTGGTTATTTTTTTATAAATGACAAGACTTGATGAATTAATTGATTTTACAAATGATTTTGATAAAGAATACAAATTGAACCTCTGTTTCGGGAAAAGAAATGACTAGTTTTGGCTCTGCCACCTTTCTACCTTATATTTAAGTATTGAATGATTTTTTTTCCAAAATAGATAGAATTATTATGATGACACAGTTTTTATAATAATTACTGAGAATTGTAAGATTATCACCCCATTTGTTTGAATTTCCATGATGATTCAAGGAATGATGTATGAAGTCAAGTAAGAAGAAGAACTCTGATGTTGAGTTACTTTATTTCATTTTATTTTAATCTTGTTACTTAGTTGTATGGATTTTGTGCCTTGGAAGCAAGTTATGTATATAAAGTACGATAATGTACAATTTGTATGAACTCCATTATCAGATATATGTATAATATATTTCCGAGACAAACTCATATTTTATATATCTTTAATTTGTTTTTTATAAAGATTGATGATATTTATAAGTGATGTGCCAAATCTAATTACTAATGCATAATCTGGATATGTCATTAGTACTAGTATTTGGGACATTATAGTAATTGATTACCTACTTGAGGTAATCGATTACCACTTGAATTCTGATCATCCAGAAGTTTGGTAATTGATTACCAACTCATGGTGATCGATTACCACATTTCCAAAAACCTTATTCGCAGCTTGGTAATCAATTACTCGCTTATGGTAATCAATTACCACCTGATTTTATACAGAAAACAGAGAATTCAAGTCAAACAACCCAATATCAACCTTATATATTACAACCACAACATCATTAATATGCATTCATCTAACATTTAAAATGACTAATCAAATATGGGTAAGCATAAGAACTTGTTTTTCAATTACAAATCTCATCAAGTTCAAAGTTAAAATTTAAGCTTAAAAACTCATAAACGTATCACAAAAACATCATACTTTCTTCATCAACCCTTATTCCTTTCATAATTCTCATTCAAATTTATCAACTCAGTATTCTTAAGAAATAAGAAAAGATTGATGAAACAAATAAAATACCTCTACCTCAATCTCTAGCTCGTTAACACTTTCTTCTTTTTCTTTTCTTTCCCTCATTCTTCTTCCCCTTGATGGATGCCCTCTACTCTTGTTGCTCTTCCTTTCTTTTCTCTCTTTTCTTTCTCTTTTTTTTCCTTCTCTGCTGAGTGACATGAGTGAGAAAGTGAAAAGAGTAGAAAAGTCAATGAATAAGATAGGAAAGCGGACAAGGAGGTAGTGGAGAAATGAAATAGGAGGGATAAGGTTGAAATTTAATTGGAAATGTTATCTCTCTTAAGGATACTTTAATCTTTCATTGATGAATTTTCTAACATTCATAAGTATTATAAAAAAATTTAGGATTTAATTCTCAATTTTATCGTCCAACAACTATCCTTATACACCATTATTAGTCATTAAGCTTCAGTTTTCTTTCCTAAGTTAAGTTAAAACCAAAGGAGTTAAGCTAAGAGAATTACATGCTTCCACCTTAACTTATGTTCATTATCAGATTAACCTTCATCTTTTCTTTAACATCTTCTCAAAATCTTATGATCTTCTAAACTACTTTTCTGCTTAATTTGGCCTTTAAGCACTCACTCATTGTCATTAAAAATGTCAAATTAATTCATTTAATCCTCCAAAATTTACTACAGCTCATTCTAACCTTTTATGACATAGAAATAAATTTTTCACATTCATTTATATCATTTCAGTTGTTTATGCTAAAATATGAGCTTACATGAGTCATTTCTTACATTCAGTATTATAGTTTTATGCTCAAACTAATTCAAAACATTACCCGAATTAACAGATAACTCATAACTATGTTATTAAGCTTTTATAACCCTAATTAGGATTATTAGGTTAGGGACAATGTTACGCATAAGGGATAATGCACGACCAACAACAGAGGGAGAAGGCAAGTTTGAAGCTTTCCCAAGAAGCCAAAAAAATGACCAGTTACAGAGAATCTCAGGATGATATCCCCACCATAGTCACCAGACATCTGGGCAAAAGACACATGCAGAAATCGAGTACCTCCTGCGATCTTGCAAATGTTCAATGGTCACAACTCCACCGTCACTGCCATGGACAATGCTACTTTAAAATCTAGGTTGGTGAGTGTGTTGCATAAGAATTACTAATTGTTGTATAAATTGGAGAATAGTTGTATTGCAATGGATAGTTGGAAGTAAAAGTAAATTGAGGAGTTTTTTCTAACTCAAATAGAAAATTGTGAAGTCTTTCTTTCTGACTCGAAAAGGGAGGTTCTATCATTCTACATGTGACTTTGGAGGGTAGGAATTGATGTTGCATTGGTGGCTTGTTGATGGCAAGGGCAGTGTGTGAGTGCAAGTTTGTGTGGTTAAGCAAGGCTTGTTTTACCATTTTGGGTTTCGATTTTGTGGTGGCTGTTTTGAAGGCTAAGTTGTTAGGTGTTTAGTGAGTGTTGCAAGAAGGTGTGTTGTTACTCTATTTCTACCTGAGAGGAAGATTCTTGCTTCTGTTTATTTGTGAGATGGATTAACTTTCAATTATTGGTGTTGGTTGGGTCTCTGCTTGCATTCCATTGGTAGCTTGTGGCCGAAATTGATGATTTGGTTTGCTATGATTTGGTTTGCATTTTGTTGGCTAAGAAATTTTTTTAAACATTTGAGTCACATGCATTGTCATTGGTAAATCATTTGGAACCATCCAAATCCACAATGAAATAATTTCATAAAATTAGAGATAATGGAAATTTAAATAGATAGAATTATAAAATCAAGAAAAAGCAAATGCATTATAAATTTTCATAATCTATTACAAAGTAATTGAGCAAGTTAACAAAACATGAAGCAAGGCTTACCTTTTAGTCCATCTATCCACAATCTATAAGATACTATACTTCCTTATTCTTCATATTTTATGCACCTATAATGTAAACTACAATTAACTCTTCTTGAAACTTTCATAACAGTGTTGGTGTATACAATATAGTTGCCTCTTCCTGAATTTGCATATTTACTAGTAAAAGAGGCATCACTTGATTCATATTGAAGTCAACTTCTATTTCCTTTTCATGTCTACTAGTAATTACTTTATAGACACCCTAAACAAAGTCTAAATGAAACATGTTTCTATTAAAAAATCCCTTAAAGAACTTGTTTATACTTTCACCTCTTTGAATTATAGACATATCTGCACAGAAGTAATCACACGAGTACACAGGAGCCCACTTTTCCCTTATGTTATACATTCGTTCCATCAAATCATTTTCTTGCAAACTATATCTACTTAGTAATGTTATCCAACCAACTTCAAATTCTTCAATTGTCTCAAATCCCCTGACACAATTGGAAAAATCTTTGCCAAAATTTTCATGTCTACAAAATAAATAGCCTAAATGCTTTTTACCATTTTGAAACACCTGCCATAAGCAAATTTGATGAACTGTAGTATGAAACATGCAATTGCCCCAAAGATTGCAGAATCTTGATTAGTAAGAATAACTCTTGGATAATTTCCTTGCATTGCTTTCATCCATAATTCAATCATCCATACAAAAGAAGCCTCTATTTTATCTAACACTAGTGCACACCTAAATAAAATTGTTTGTAGATGGTGGTTTATACCCATAATAGGAATAGAAGGCATTCCATATTTATTAGTTTCATAAGTAGGATCAAAACACACCACATCTTCAAAATAATTATAATCTAATTTTGATCTTACGTCAACATAAAAAAATTGGTCATCTTTTCTTCCACATCAAGTTGAATTGCATAAAAAAAAGTGAGGGTTTTTTACTTGCATATCATTCAAGTAGTTCAGTAGACTTGAGAATCTCTCATAGAGAATTTTTTCATTCTCCTAGTATGCAAAAGGCTTATAGCATCTCTCTCTGTAAAATCCAATATTTTGTCTTCCATGAGTTTCATTAGAGAAGTAATGCACTATCAAATTCATTTTAATCCCTGCTTTGCTCATTTTTTGCATTATATCTCCTTTACTTTTAGTGATACTTCTTTGTTAAAGTAGCAAATGAGATTTTTTTGGAGTAACGCATTTATAGTTATGATTCTTTTCAAAAAGAGAAACTATTCAATTTCCATCCTCAGATTTATTTATAAAGAGTTTGGCATGATAACCAACTCTTATCTTCCCATAGTTCCTTTTTTTTTCTTTTCATTATTTTTGAATCTTTCTTTTTTAAATCTTCTTTTGAGCATAATAACTTGCGTCCAATAATGCTTCTATCTTTCGATGATCTTCTTATAGGTCATTTTCGCACACTAAACCCAACTTATCTTGTATACATATTGTAATATTTATATGCTACATCCTCATAATCAAATCTTATACCAACATATGGCTTTGATATATCTTCATTAATGTTTTCTTGATCCTTATTTTTCACATATTTCAAACATGTATGATCATCCTTGTCTTGCTCACACTAAAACTATGTTTAATTGTCCTCATCTTGGTTAGCTTCCAAATTAATTTGATTGTCCTCATCTCGCTTAGATTCCAAATCCATTTGATGAAAATTACCTTTGTTGTTAGCTTGATATTCTTCATGCATATTTCTAATATTATGGGACTCATCTTCAAAGTCTCCATACAATCCAAACTCATCAATATTAAAATTAGAATCATCATTCATCCATGTGAATAATTGTGAATTTTCATTATCCATCTCCTACAGATTTAAAATATAAATAAATATTATAAAATAAAGTAAAGGACTCAACACTACTAATGAATATAACTAATAAAATTAAGCAAAAAACTCACCTCCACTTTTTGAGTTTTCAAGGCGACAAAGGAATTAAAGCAAGGGAAAAAAAGACTATCTAAGGAGCTGTCTTCTTTCAAATTTTCTTTTTTAATATTAATGTTAGTTTTCAGCCATGGCTCCATGGTAGTTATGGCGGACCATGGCTAAAATGGCAGCTGAAGTCTTTTTTTTTAAGAAGGCCTTTTCTATTATTTTGAAAATAAAAGATACTGAAATATCTAAACCTAAGTGTGAGACACATATATCTGAAGTTCTAAACTCACATTCACACTCTTTGTGTGACCCGTCCACACTTCCACCCATCTCCTCCATCATCTCTGGTGATTGTGCATCTCATCCCACCTATCTTCGGCGAGTGAATTCCATCTCCAGTGAACAAACTCCACCTCTAACCTCTGTTTTCTCAGGTAACATATGCCTTCTTTGTCTCTATTCTTCTCAGTTCTCTGTTCTCACTTCCTTTCCTTTTCTTCCTTATCTAAGAGCATGTTTAATCTTTCCCATTCAGCTGTTTTTGAAGGATTAAACTGTTTTGTGAAATAATTATTATGTTTGGGTAAAAAGATTATTTTTTAAAAAAGCTTTTACACGAAATTCAATGCAAAATAAAAGTTTTTTTCAGTTAATAATCGTAAGCTAAAGATTGAAGCTTATGATTTTAGCTTATAGATTATTTCTTACACTTTGATATGTAAATACTATTTTGTCCTCAATCAAATAAATTTTTTAATCATTCTATACCTATTTTAGTAATTTAATGCATAAAAGCGATTCTTTTTTATATCATCCAAATGAATCATATTAGTTTAAAATCACTTTACAGCTAATGCATCTAAACATAAAAATGAATCGATTATAATCGATAATAATAATAATCGATTATCAGCATAATCTATAATTTTCAATTTTTTCAAACAAGCCCTAAGTATGTTATTTTGTTTGGTTTTTTGTCCTTTTTTTCATTTCTATTTTTCACTTCTTCTCTCCTTTTATTGGGTTTTACGCTCACACTCTTAACTCTCAGCATAGCTTCTACACTCATACTCTCTGTTCTCGCTTCTTAATCTAGCACTCTAGTTCTTTATTCCTCTCTAAGTCTATGTTTTTTGTTGTTTTTATTCTCTCCTTTTTTTTTCATTTCTATTCTCTATTATGGTGTAGGTTATGAATTTGAACCTGTAAATTTTGACTCTAAATTATGAATTTCAAATGTGTAGGATCTAGGACAATGGCAAGTCAAAGTCAAGCATCTTCAAATAATTTGAGGACTACTAGTAAGATAGACCCAAGGTGAAAATATTATCACTCTTTGGAAGAAAATGATACCAACAATATTGTGTGCGATTTCTATGGAAAAGTCACAAAGGGAAGAATTAGTAGAGCTAAACAACATCTAATGGGAAAGAAGAGTAATGTTATAGCTTGCACTCAATGTTCAAAGGAAGTTAGAGAAGAGTTGTGAGGATATTTGAAGGAGAAAAAGAAGCAAAAGAGTGCAACAATTCAAAATGTGGGAGATGATATTGATTACGGTGATATTGATGATGAACATGCACTTGATGAAGGGTTTAGAGATATTGTAGCACCTAGTAGTGCTAGTGGGAGGAAGAAAGATGCTTTGAAAGGCTTGATTGATTTAAAAGACAAGGAACTGTTATTGAAAAAAATAAAAAGGAGAAGTTGAGGCAAACAAACATAAGAGTTGCATACAACAAAGAAGCAATGGCTAGGGTCCATCGATATATAGCTTAGTTTTGCTACTAAGTTGGATTGTCATTTAATATGATCAAATTGAAAAGCTTTCATGAAATGGTTGTAGCCATTGGAAGCTTCGGTCCAAATTTACAAGTTTCGAGTTATCATGACATAAGTGTTTCACTCCTCAACAAGGAGTTGGAGTGCATTGAAAATTTGTTGAAGGGTTAAAAGGAGCAATAGGCAAAACATAGTTGCTTTATTATGTCAGATGCATGGATTGATAGGAAGCAAAGGTGCTTAATCAATTTTTTGGTCAACTCTCCTGTCGAGACAATGTTTGTGACTTCTATTGATGGATCTAACTTTGTGAAGGCTAGTGAGAAAATATTTGAGTTGCTTGATTCTACTGGGGAGAAGATTGGAGAGGAAAATGTTGTCCAAATTATAACAAATAGTGAAAGCAACTATGTTCTATCCAGTAAGTTGTTGGAAGAAAAAAGACCACATTTTTATTAGACTCCTTGTGCAATTCATTGTGTAGATATAATTTTAGAAGGCATTGGAAAGCTTCCTATGGTAAAAAAAGACAATTCAAAGGGGAATCTCTCTTGTTAGCTTCATCTATAGCCATTCAAGTACCTTGAGTTTGTTGAGGCACTTCACAAACAAGAGGAAATTAGTGAGGCATGTAGTTACTCGATTTGCAACATCTTTTCTATCATTGGAAATGATTCATAAGGAGAAAGCAAATCTCATAAGGATGTTTACCTCTAATGAGTGGGCAAGAAACAAGTTGTCTAAGGAGGCCAAAGGGAGGGAAGCAACAAAAATTGAACTCATGCAAGGTTTTTGGAACCATGTGGTGTTTACATTGAAAATCATGACTTCTCTTGTGCGAGTGCTTTAGCTTGTTGATAGTGAGAGAAAGCTAGCCATGAGTTATATTTATGAAGCAATGGACAAGGCAAAAGAAGCCATTATGAAGTCTTTCAATAACAATAAAAGCAAATACAAAGATGTGTTTGAAATCATTGATAATAGATCACTTTTTAAACTCAAAATTATTCTATGATAATCTCGAATTGGAGTTCGATTTTGAGGTTACAAATGGGTTGTATATATGCATCGAGAGGTTGGTGCCAAGTCGAGAGGTGCAATAGAAGATACTCATGGAACTACAGATTTATAAAGTTGGTGGTAGTGGTCTCTTTGGATCTATGCAAAATCACGGAGGAAAACCCTTACACCTAGTGAGAAACTAAAAATACAACTTCTAGTCTTCTAAGTTCTAAGTTCTTCTAACTTTTAAAAAATTTATGTCATTTGCTTAACAAAATATCTTTGGCTTTGTAGCTCAATAGTAACAAATGTATGGACAATCAACTCCAAATTTGTAGCAACTAGCTATCAAGATCTTGAACTTGACATGCAATGCATTTAAATGTGAACGTAACTAGAGTGTGTTTGAGCAAGTAATTATTAATTTGCTTTCATTTTGGTCTAGCTTAGTACTTTCTTATGATTCTAATCATTAACACTTTTTTCATTATATTAATGTTGCAGATTCATTCTAAGAAGAGAAATAGGCTTGAGCAATGAATATTGCACAACCTAGTTTATGTCAAATATAATCAAGCACTCAAGCAAAGATGCAATCTTAGGGATGAAATTAAACCAATCTCACTTAATGATATTGATGAGTGTAATGAGTGGCTAATTGGAGAGATGAATGATGATGCTGGGAATGAAAGGGTTTTTGAAGATGATGTTACTCTTAATTGAGGAGTTGTTTATAGGGCTTTAGGGGTTGGAGAGCGTAGAGCAAATACTAAGTTTGCAAACTAGAAAAAGAAAGGAACTTGTAAGTGGTACAACTGCTACAAGAGTTTATAAGACTAAGAAAAGTTCAGCAGGTACATCTTCAAACAAAAAAAGAAAAGAGAAAGTGGTTGAAGATGACAAAGAATTAGAATTTGAAGACAACCTTGAGAAATTGGAAGAAGAATTAGAAGAAATTGATTTTGAGGAATGAGAAGGAGAAGAAGATGAGGGATATGCTTCACCATATGACAATGAGAATGATGATTATGTTGAGGAGGAGGAGGAGGAATAAATTTTTAACTTATCCTTGTCTAGATTTGAGTCAATTTTTCTTTGTACTTGTTAGTTTCTACTTTCTATTGACATTATGTTATGAGAAACTTATACCATTATGATTTGATTAAGTTATATTTTTGTATTTAACTTTGATTATGATATGTTTTCCCCTTATATTTGTGATACTATTAATTTTTATTTCTTACAATCTATTATCTATTACTAAATAGACTACGATCATGTTTGGGATAGATTAAATCTGTCCTCAACATACGTTGCTCACTTAAAAAGGTTGTTAGCAAACCAACAGCACTAGTTTGGGAAAATGCCCAAAAGCTGTTGATACCAAATAATTGGGATTCAATAGCATTTTTTATGAAAGCTCAATTTTGAGCTATTTTTGTAAACGTTGTTGAGATTATTTTCAAGTTGTTGATATCATTTTATCCTTAATCAAATAATTTTTTAATTAGTCAAATAAATTTTTTAATTATTTTATACTTATTTTGATAATTTAATACATAAAAATAATTTTTTATATTATTCAAATGAAACAAATTAGTTTAAAATTATTTTTTAACTAATATATCTAAATATAATTTTTTTTTATAATTGATTATAACAAAATATTTTTATACAATAATCAATTATTAAAATAATTTAATTTTTATATTTATTCCAAACACATACTACATCTATCCGTCACATAGCATTTTTTTAGTTTAAATTAATCATTAATTTTCTCACCCTAATTTATCCCCAACGCCAAATTTGGCTCATGCTTGGTTTTTACTAATTGTACTACAACAACTGTCCTCGTGGTAGTTCCTAATTCTACATGGGTGAAATTTTCCCGCTTAATTATAGCGCCACTTTTTCTTGCTCGCACACGGATGCTTCCTGATTTTGTTGCCTTCTCCTTTTGCATTCTTTTTCTCATCAATGAAACTCTGTCTCGCTACTTTCTCTCTTTCCTCTAGCTTTCTAGTGCAATGCTGTCCTTAGCAAGCACTCCCACTATGCAGCTACGCTAAACTACTCTAGGCATGAAAGCAGCATTTTTCTTTTTCTTTTTTTTTAATTATACATTTTTTTCCGTTGGCTTTTTCAAACTTTTCTTTGCTTGAATGTTCTTATATTTTAACTTCAAGGAAAACGTTAACCAGGTAGATTACATTTTGGCTTTGCTAACTTAAAAGAAATATATATTTAATTATTCTTGAAATAAATACTTTATTACGCCTTAAAAGTTAAAGATCAATCATAGTGTTCTTTTAATTGTTTTCCGTCAAAGATAGGTTTTGATATTATACTATAATGGCTTTTATATTTCTGATTGCTGTTGATATTTTAAATTAAATTTAATGAGTTTTTTTTTATAAAGAATTAATGGGATTTTATTCTAGGAAAGAAATTATTACAAATGAATTGGAAATTTTAATGAGTTTAATATTTCTCAGTATTTTTGTTAACAATATGAATGAAAATTTTCCTATGACTTTGCGAAATTTATTTGCTGAAATATTTTTTAATTACTCTTCATAAACGCTTTGAAAGTTGAAGTCAGAAATGTATGTTAATAATTTAGATTTGTTGATAATTTGTAACAATTTATAACATATTTGTCAACGGCTTTAGTGTTTGGAACACCTTTTTGAATTTTAAATAGATTTTTACCATTTTTTGCTTTTGAAATATTTTGTTTATAATTTATAGTTTTGAAAATTAGTTAATATTTTATGTTGCCATTTTTATGTGTTTCATTTGATGAATATTAGAAGTTTTTATTTATAAACATGAATTATCTATTATTTCCTGACTAATTGAACTTCTTCTCTATATCATGTGTTGTTATCTCCTTTCAATTAAAATAAAATTATTCCCACTTAAATTTTTTCTTCCTGCGCCTTGGTAGTTCTCCTGCGGTCTTAAACAATCTGGCTATTGTCTCACGGCCTTATCTCAATGCTTTTCTTTTTTTACTGTTTTGAAAACAGATTCACGAATAACTTGGCATTTTTTTAATCACCAACTTCTCTACCAAGTATTTGAAACACCAAACAAGAAAAAAAGATAAAATTTTAAACGGCATTTATTTAAACCTATAAAGCACATACATAGACACGGACATGGATACAAAATATAACATGGACACGGATACAGGAATATACTAAATTTAAAAAATTATAGGATATGGACAAAACATATATCTAATTGTAAAATTTAAAAAAAAGATTCATAATTTATTAATATTATTTCTATAAGTTTAAAAATTTACAATATCTTAATATATGTCATATATGTTAATATTTACTACTTAGTAAGCTCTTAATAAATATGGAGTATAATTTTTATTAACATTTTTTAAAAAGAAAATCTAAATCAACTTCTCTTAATAGAACTAACCATGTACAAGTATATGTGCATAAAAAAAAACAAATAGAGAAAACAATGGTGTGAGGCAAGCTTTGATGACGTTCAAGTGGACGGCTTGGTACAAACAGAGGTAGAAGGAACAAATGAAAATAATGGTGTGTGAAAAGATAAAACTTAAAAGTTCAATAGTGACGTGTAAAAAAATAAAACTTAAAATACTTGTATGTGAAAATAGTGACTTGAGACATCAATCATGTGATTGTATTTAAGTGGGTTACGAGCTTACTAATTGAACATTAGTCATGGAACTATTTTTTTTTAAAAAGATAATAATGGGTTGTATTCAAGTTGTGACATAGATGTGTCTAAACGTGTTCGAGACATGTCCAAGTGTGTTTGAGACGTGTCCAAACGTTTGAGACGTATTTAAACTAAAATAAAATAATCTTTTTAATTGGACATAAAGGACACGTGTGTCCTACGAGCTATGAAGCACAGACACAGACACAGAGACACGCTAAGTTCAAAAATTGAGAATACTAACATGATATATATATATATATATATATATATATATATATATATATATATATATATATATATATATAAATATATAATTACAAAAAATTAAGTAAAAAGATCCATAATTCATTAATGTCATTTTTATATGCTTGAAGATTTACAATATCTTAATATATGTCATATATGTCAATATTTGCTACCTAATAAGCCATTCTTAAAAAATATGGAACATAATTTCTATTGATATATTCTAAAAAATCTCGTAAATCAACTTCTCTTAATAAAACTAACTATGTATGAGTACATGTGCATAAAAAAAATTAACTAAGGGGAATATTTGTGTGAAACAAGTTTCGGTAATGACGAAGTGGACGATTTGGTACGAACAAAGGTAGAATGAGCAGATGAAAATAGTAGTATGTGAAAAGATAAAACTTAAAAGTCTAATAGTGATGTGTGAAAAGATTGAACTTAAAATACCGGTATGTGAAAATAGTGACTTAGAACGTTAGTTATGTGATTAAACTTGAGTGAGTTACGGACTCACTAATTGAACGTTAATTATGAAAACTAATTTTTTTTAAAAATATATTAATGAGTCGTATCCAAGTCATGTCCTAAACGTGTCCGAGACGTATCCAACTATGTCTGAACCGTGTCCAAGCGTGTCCAAGACGTGTCCAAATTGAAAAAAAATAATTTTTTTAATCAGACACATTCCAACATGCAGGACACGTGTGTCGTACGAGTGTCCTGTGTCTGACACAGACACGTGTTCGACACGTGGACACGCCTAAAAAATGGCGTGTCCGTGCTTGATAGGTCTTTGCATATAAATTGGTTATTTACCAAATAGATGTTAAAACAACTTTTTTAAACGATGATTTAGAAAAAGAAATTTATATGGTACAACTTGAGGGGTGTGTAGTTCCTGAACAAGAAAATAAAGTATGTAAACTTCTCAAGTCTTTATATGATCTAAAACAACCACCTAAACAATGGCATGAAAAATTTGATCAAACTTTAACTAGTGATGGTTTTTCTTCTGTTGAAGTTGATAAATGTGTGTATACAAAATTAATAAATTGTGAATGTGTGATTATTTGTCTATATGTGGATGACATGCTCATTTTTTATACTAGCCATGACATAGTTCATCAAACAAAATATTTTCTTACATCTAAATTTGACATGAAAGACATGGATGAAGCTAGTATAATTCTGGGTGTTAAATTCATAAGGAAGTATGATAGTATAATACGTTCATAAGAACATTATGTTGAGAAACTTCTAAAGAAGTTTGGACATTTTGATGTTAAATCCGTAAGTACCCTTTATGATGCTAACACTCAGTTAAAGAAAAACAGAGGTGATCCTGTTGCCCAGTCTCAGTATGCACAGATCATTGGGAGTCTGTTACATTTGATGAATTTCACTCAACATGACATAACATATGCTGTATGCAGATTGAGGAGATATATACATAATCCCAATAATGATCACTATGCCACTTTAGCTAGACTAATAAAATATCTGAGAGGTACCATGGACTATGGTATCGCTTATAGTGGATTTCTCGCTGTATTAGAAGCATACAGTGATATTAACTGGATTTTAGATTCAAATGAGATTAAATCCATTAGTGGCTATGTGTTCATCTTTAGTGGTGGTGCGGTGACTTGGAGATCAGCCAAACACACAATAATTGCAAAATTCACCAGAGATAGAGTTTATTGCTCTGGAAAAGGTCGATAATGAGGTCGAGTGGTTGACAAATTTTTTAGAAAATATTCCATTGGGAATAAAATCAACCCCTTATGTGTCTGTGCATTGTGACAACAAGGTGGCAATATCTATTGCAAATAATAAAATTTTTAATGGTAAAAGAGAGAAAGAGAGAGAAAGAGAAGAGTCCAGATTCAACTTGATACTTCACACCCCAATTCTCATCCATTCTTTGCATTTTATCCTCTCTCTAGTTACTTCCCCATTTTTAGCTCGTAATGCCACGTGGCATTTTGTTACAACTAAATCTCCCACACCAGCATAAAAGGTTCATAACATTATCTCCCCCATTAAAAGCGACTTTGTCCTCAAGGTCAAAGTCTAGTGCACCTTGACCACCTTGTACACAGTTTCTTCTATTGTTTTAGCATACAAAAGTCTATGAATGTAAAGTCTTTTCTTTTGTCCATTCTTGCACACCGTTGCTGCAACTTGTTTAGCATTTGTTGGATAATTGGGATCAAAGAATAGTAGTCGGTTTTCAAAATTCCAATTAAGTCCATGACCACTAGCTTGGTTGCTTAAGGGAGAAAAAGGTCATTGTTAGATGGGTCATTAAAGCAAGTTGTCAACTTCAGAACTAATTGATGTAGCATCATCAAACCTCAGGTGAAAGTATTGAGGGATAGGATATAGAATTCCATCATTTTCCAATCTTATGAGTATAGAGAACAAATACTTACAGTCCACAATAAAAAATAATCTAGTGAAAATGACAAGAAGAATCCAATGGTAGCACATGATCATCGTGCTTAGAATAATAAGTAATGTAACCGGAATGACAATTACCTCTGCAGTACCAATTGGAGCATATGCATCTGTGAAAATTTCAATGGTTGACATATACCGCATCCACAGAGTAGCAATAGATATACCATGCCTTGCAACAAAGCTGATACTAACAAAAATACCAGTAGCTATATATATCCCTAGTAGGATCACCAATATTATCATTAGTCATAGCAAGAATATTTTGGTAACCTTGCCAAAAAGTTTGCCATCAACATCAGCAGCCGTACGATAGATACCTTCACCAACTTTGCCAAATAGAACCATGGCAGACCCACCAATACTATAACTAGTGATGATGAGGAAAACAAGCATCCCCTAGCCACATTTTAACAATAGTCCTAGAATTATGAGCAATGTGGTAGCCATCTTCTGGTTATTGTGAGACAATGAGACTTAAACTTGAGTCCTTTTTATTTGGGAGTGTGTACTCAATCACTAAGATAGTTAGCTTGCTTGTTCTTATATTATATCTTTTATTTATTTCTTTTAATGATGGTCTTAACGGTAAATGTGTTATAGCATTTTTTGTAATTGCTAACAGTAATTAGTATATTTACATAGTTATTTTAAATGATCTAATTTTAACATTTTTACATATACACTCCACTAATCTTAATTATAAAAATAACTTAAAATAATAAATTAACATAATTTATGTTTATAAAAAACATTGATATAAAGAAGAATATCAAATCATATACACACACACACATACACTAGTTCGACCGCAGTTAAACTATTGAACCGTGAATCAGTCTCTTTATCAATTTAATAATTGGTCCAATTTTCAGAACCTTAGAGAAGACCTATGCCTGATAGAGGGGCTCTTGAATATTATATCTAGACTTATACTAGTTTTTTATTTTTTTTACAAGACCTTTTGAAAAAAAAGTTAACATAAAAATATAATTTTAAAAATGCTTATCCGAAGTAGCCCAAATTCTAAATAAACTCAATTTGTAATTTAAGTGTTTCAATTTTTCTTAAGAAAAATCATCTAAATACACTAAAATATATATATCTATATATAAATTGATTTTATCAGGATAAATATATTCAAGCAAGTACTAAATTGACTCACAAAAGGTGATGATTTAGGGGTTTATGTAATGTCAAGGTTTGAACCCGCAAAAAGGCACTTATGAGAGGAATCAACTTAATTCCTTGAGCAAAAAGCTTGTTTGGATGAGCTTATGAAATAAGGTCTTTTTATATATGATTTTTTAAAAATTAAAAATTATTTTATGTTTGAATAAGATATTTGAGAAGTATTTTTTATTTAGATGTTTGAGTAGTATTTTATGTTATAAAAAGATCTTTTTTGAGAAGTACCAAAGTTTAGGGAAAAAAATATTCTTTTTAGTGCATTATTTAAAAAAAATCATTCAAACATGAAAAAAAAATACAAAAAGTACTTTTTTTTGTCAAAATAATCTCACATTTAAAAGGTGTGAGAAAACCTCATAAAACGTAAAAAAAAATCGTACCTTTTTTTTTATGAATAAAAAACCAGTATCAAATTGAAGTACCATTTTTGTTTTGGTCTGAAAAAGATAACTTCCATTGAACAAAAGAAAAGAGGGCCAAAGGCCACAACAAGGCAAAAATGTTATGGACTCTTATATTCTTACATCAAATAGTATATACATCTCTTTTCACACTTCATCTAATACTATTCATTATACATATTTTTTTCTATCATTTTCTCCCACTCAATCACATCCCTTAAAAAGGGTATGAATAATCATACACTCTTAAAAATGGGTGTAAGACTAACATTTTCCAAATGTTATACACGACCTAAGGCCACTCCCTGGACATAGCAGTACATTGATACAACTTGAACTACAGTACACATCCTAGGACATACAATCTGTGGATTAGATTCTTAGAATCTTCGAAGGGATACGGATCGATAGTTGTGTTCATCCATCTCCACCTCGCAAGCTATTTGTTCCGACAAAGCACATACCTAATTCGATGGTTGCTAGATTGTCTTTGAAAAAATCTTTTTCCTGCAAAAGATTGGATCATACTCTAGAATCATATATCAAACCTTGAAACGTTATCAACATTAGGTAGACATTGGACATGTGCTCCAAACCAGACCAGTCTGGTCTAAGGGCAAAGCAAAATGGCATGTTTAGTAGTTTCAATCTCAGCCTCATAAATAAGGCACTTTGGATTTGGGGCAATTTTTCTTTTGTGAAGGTTACCTTTAACCTGAAGGGCATTGTGGCATGCTTTCCAGAGGAAGACTTTGATCTTCTGCGGGATCAGAAGCTCTAGATTACTTTCGAAATTTCCAAAGGGATAGGAGTGGATGAGGAGGGACCCATAAGAATAAGACCCATATCCCTCTTAGTTACATCATAGGCTTATTTTATAGAGTAGTGCCTTGATTTAGAATGAGGCCATATTAAGGAATCAAATTCACCAAGTAAACTCATTAGGGTCTTTATCGCTTCTATAGCTAGGTTTGGAGGAAGGATTTCCTTAACCTTGAAGACATCTCGCCCTCCTCCATAACTTATTAGTAAGTGAGAAATTGTAAGGTGTTTAGGAATCTGTCCCCCTAAAATGGTATGCACCATTTTTTTCTTTTTTTTTTTGTAGCCATAAAGTCCGCATTAGGAAAATAGATACCTTTTAGAGTTTGAACACAAAGAGCATCAAGACTTTTCAAGGCTCTCCAAGCTTGTTTTGCAAGAATGGCAATATTCATATGGCAAAAATCCTTGAAACCCATTCCTCCATCCCTCTTACTAGTTGATAGCACCTACTAAATCTTCTAATGGATTCCCCTATTCTTCCCCAATCTAGACCACCAGAATCTTGCAATGTTAGAGTGTATAGAAGCATAAAGATTTTTTTGGAAATCTCATAATAAACAACACATGGGAAGGAATTGCTTGTATAACTGATTTAACGAGAACCTCTTTTCCATCTTGATTCAATAGCTTCTCTTTCCAGCCACTCATTGATGTACACTTTTTAATTGTCGCATTTGCAAACCCAAGTGCAGGTTGTCTCAAGTAATAAATTTTTCGGTGAGTCTGAGGTCGATCTACAGGGAATTGTTGAAGATTAAGGTGAAGTAAATATTTAGTTACTACGGTAAAAATTATTTACTTGGGTAAAAAGATCCACTCTTGATAAATAAAGTAAAAATAAAATTAATTCCTTTTATAACTCAATTAGAATCCTCGCAACATGGAGGTTCCAATCGAAAAATACAACGTTAAAAGTCCATTAAAATGATATACGTAATTATATTATGATTCCTTTAATCATTTATTAACACAACCACTCATAAATGGGATCAAGCATTCATTGTGCTAATATTTTGTCTACAATAAATCAAGATCTCCACTTTATAAGGAGAGTTTCTAACACCACCACTTGTAAATGGGTTAAAGCATTCACTGTGCTAATATTTTTTCTACAATAAATCAAGAAATCCTCTTTACAAGGATGGAGTATTCCCGTCTGTCACCCGAGATTTTAAATTATCAGAATCAAAATATAATACATATAAAGAATACTAGAAAATTAAATCATTAAAGCACAAGAGAGGAATAAATCTAACCTTATTTTATTACCAAGAGCTTCACACTTTAACCCAAGTAGACTAAAGCTTATTTACATATAGACTAAAAGAGAGAAAAAGAAAAAAAGAGAGAGAAAGGAAATTGGAGGAAGGAGGAAATTCCTCAGAATTTCCCCTCCCCCGAAGCGTAACTTCATTCTGAAATGAATTGCCTATTTATAGGCAAATTCAAGGTTACTGTGCATTTCCCTTCCCCCAAAGAGTACCTTCATTCTAAAATGAATTGCCTATTTATAGGCAAATTCAAGGTTATTGTGCAATGCACAGTAACCTGGATAGTTAAAACTTAATGATTAAGTTTTAAACGTCATCAATGAGATTTTTTTATTTTTTTCCTTTTTTTTAAAATAATAATTGAGTAAATGCACAGCCGTGCATCCAGTCATTTTTTCAATTTTGAGAGAAGTGGCCTTCATGAAAGTTGTAGGCCTATTTGCTTTAAAATGGCTTTGGTTTGAGTCCAAAATCATTCCTAGAACTCAAGATATGGTCCAATTACTGCAGAGTGTTTAGACCCGATTTCAGCTCCTCTATTTTGACTTTAAAGCCTAATATCACCTCCAAGGAGTCCGATTCTAGAAAAGTGTTCAACATCAAAGTTGTAGGGAATTGTTTAAGCATTCCTACAAGACCAAAATCACATCAATCAGATATTTGCAACTCAAATTATAGCCAGTTTACTAAACACTTCTAAAAAGATAATTAAGGTTAATTTATGCAATAATTTATTTAATTATCCAATTCGGCTCAAAATCATAAAATGTGTCAAAACTAACTTAATTAAGCCTAATTGAACCTTAAGAAGCCTAGTGAGAGGATTACAAAATGTATAAAATACAGTGTTATCACTCATCGTATCCAAAACTCTTTCTTTAATCCAAAACAATGTTTTTCCTTTATATCTGCCCCTCTCCACCAGAAGGTCCAAGTATTGACCTGAGCACTCCTACATTAGGATATTAAGGATATTAGTTACCATACCACGAACTTGTGGGGGTATATATCTCCTAATGATAAGTCCTAATTTCTTAGTGTTTATCCTCAGACCAGGTGCACAAGAGAACATATTCAGGATACTAACCAACTTATAAGCTTCCTCAATTGAAACTCTAGCAAACAAAATTGAATCATCTACAATAAGAGATGGGTGAGGGCCGACCTAGGAATTATTAGAGACCAAGACACCTTTTAGGGATTGATTATTAGCTAAATTTTTAAGCACAACATATGAGAGAGCACGTCTATAGCAAGGATGAATAAATATGGGCATGATGGACCCCCTTGCCTCAAACCCCTTTGTGGAGTTAAAAGCTTTGCTTAGACAGTGGTGTCTAATATACACCCTCTTTTAGAGGGTATATGGTACACCACCAAATCTAAGCCATTGATTTATTCATAAAATAAATCAATGACTTAGATCAATTACAAGAAACCTGCTAAGCAGGTTTTTTTTTTTTTTAGGTTTTTTTAGTTTTATATATTTTTTTACATACTACTACCACCATTATCGTCGGTTGGAGTGCCATTGTATGTACGCTTGCCGGTCACCACCCGCCACCTCCAGTTTTTTTTAAGTTGTATAAGTGTATAAATATTATCAGTTAAAATTTATTAGATTTTTCAACAAACACAGTTATAGTTTTAGGAAAATCAACCACCTCTAGTTTTTTTTAGGTTGTATAATTATATAAATATTATCAGTTAAAATTTATAAAATTTTTCAACAGTTATAGTTTTAGGAAAAAAATTTCAGTATGCACAGTTATTTATGAAAAAATATAAAGACTGGTATAATTTTAACTGGTATTATTTACATAATTGTGTAATTTTAAAAAGTGAACAGTAGCCAACCGAAGGTTGGTTGGCTGAAGGCCAATGGCGATGGCCGGAGGTGGGTCGGCAGTTGCCGGCGGTGACCAGTAATGATGGCTTAAAAAAATAAACTATAAAAAAAAAGAGGCAACCTATAAAAAAAAAAACCTGCTGTTGCAGGTAAAAGTTTGGGTGTATGGTACACCCAAACTTGGCAGGGTGCACAATAGCACCTGCCTTGCTTAGACTCCCATTGACTTTAATTTTATAGGACACATTGGTAACACATTTCATAACAAGGGCCACCTAACCATCATCAAAACCATAGGCTAATAGAACTTTCTCCAAGAAATACCATTCAAGTCTATCAAAGGCTTTGTTCATATCTAGCTTGAAGACTAGATTCTCCTTTCCACCTCTATCTCTTCTCTTTAAGGCATGCATAATCTCATGAACAATAAGGATATTATCCTTGATGAGGTGACCACCGATGAAGGCACTTTGGTTGGGTGTAATGACTTTATTCATAAACCTTTTCAAATAATTAACCATTACCTTGGAGATGATCTTGTATAAGAAATTACTGCAACTTATCAGGCGATAATGGTTAATGCCTTTTGGGAGAGGGATTTTTAGAATGAGAATAATAAGAGTCTCATTAACCTTTTATGGTAAAGTTCCAGAGCAAAAGAAAAGATAAATGGCATTGTAAACCCCAATTTTGATGGCGTCCTATTGCTTTTTTTTTTTAAAAAATAGACCATTTAACCCATCTAGCCCAGGAGCCTGAAGACTACCTAGGCTATTAACATCTTCTTTAACTTTGTCCTCTAAAACTGGTGCACATAATGTTTCATTCATTTATGATCTAACACACTTTGGAATCTCTTTCAAATAGTTATCTAGATTATTTATCGCTTGGGATGAGAAGACCTGTTGGTAGTTCTGTGAAAAAGCATCAAATGCCTCCTTGGAGCCTTCAACCCATATGCCTTGATCATTTTTAATTCTTTTAATTATGTTCTTGTCCTTTCTCTTGATGGTTGTTGCATGGGAAAAACCTATAATTCGGCCCCCCACTATAATCACTTTAAACGAGATCTCATACCCTAGTACATATCCTCTTGCCTCAATAATTCTTAAATGCGGGTTTTAATGGCTTGATGCTCTTGTAGGTTAAAGTAATAATCTCTGCTAGTATTCTGGATATGTTTGTGCTTTTGTTTTAAGGAAGCTAACTCACAATCAACTTTCTTAAAAGTAATCTTACTCCAATTTTGGAGAACTTTTTTTCAAGATTTTGTCTTTTTACATACATTCTCCCAAGCCCCATCATTAAGATCACCTCTCTGCTAACTCCTTAAAAATGTTTCATAACATTTTGGGTGCTCATCCTAAATAGCGTCATACTTAAAAGGAGAGTTATCAGCTTTATCTTTGGGCTCCAAATCTAGAATTATAGGGTTGTGGTCAGAACTGATTGCTGGTAGGGCCGTAGCAAACACATTTGGAAAGCTACTTCTCCAACTCCAATTTGCTAAAACCTTATCTAGCTTTTCTCTAATTACCACTGCCATCTTTTGTTGCACCAAGTATATTTACACCCATTAACTTCCAAATCCATGAACATAGTGCTATCCAGAAATTGACTAAATCTCCCCATTGTATGTATTGATTATTGTTTGATGCCATTCTTCTCATGTTGGTGAAGAATATCATTGATATCTCCAACACAACATTGAGTGTAACATCTTTCTTTCCAGCTTGTTTATAGAAGCTGCTTAGCAGCTACTGTTGTGATTTTATATGTCTGTTTGTGATATATTCACATGTAAGCAGATAACTTAATGAGTAAGTTATCTCATTGGATTAATTAGAATAATTAATTAAAATATGAGATAAATAAGAATAAATAGAGAATTAGATAAAATAATTATAAATAATATTATTTATAATTATTAAGATATAAATTAGCTTTTTTTCGAGTAATAGAGAATTTAATAGAATGGATATTAAGCTAATTAAAGATTAATTAGTAAATTAACTAATTAATTAAGTAAATAATTAGCTTCACTAATTAGGATACCTAATAATATTAATTAGTGTTTAATAATATAATTAGATTAATAAAGGGATTAATTATATTCAAAGCAATGATTAGGAATTAGACCAATAAGAATTACATGCTTGGTAAAGAAGCACTTAGCTTCAATCTTATTGGTTTAGAGAATTTATAGTCATAATGAAAATTCTAAAAGTAATTTAATAATTAAATGATTAAATTACATGTAAAATAATGAACTTAGGACTCATCCGTGCAATTTTAGTAGTTAGAGTTAGTGCACAGAGATTATAGGGTTTGCATGAAATTTTAAATGCACCCTAACATGATTTAGGGTATGCACGAGTCAAGATAACATACCTTAAAATGACTAAACTCTACCTAAAACTACCCAACACTCACTAAACTCACCTTCTAAACCTCACCATCTCTCACTCTCTAAGACATACACACATACACTCTTCACACACTCAACCACACACCGACATTTAGCTATTAAGTTAAGTGGAAACAAAAGAAAAAGAATAGAAACAAGAGAGAGACAAAGTTAGGTGGTGATGCAGAGAAATAAAAAGGAAAGAAAGAAAACATAGACGGAGAAAGAGACAAAGACGAGAAAGAGAGAATCAAAGTAAGAGAAGAACAACACCCACCACCACTTCCTAGCCTTGCAAGGTGGCCCAAACCACCTCTATTCACCAAGCTTAAGTTAGAAGAATTACTCCACACTCGAAGCTCTTCCTTTTGGTGTCACTTATTCTATCATCAACATATTTTCCTTTTCCTCCACGAGAAAAAGGTGAGAGGTACGGGTGCCTTCGCCTTCCTCTCCATGTTTTCTGTTTGCTTGAGCTGATTCGTTGGCTTACAATGTTTTGGGGTGGGGGAAATGGTTGCTCTACCATGGAAAACCCATGGTTATGTTGAGGCCAAGTCCATGGCTGCCACAACCATGGAGTCTCTAAGCCACGATGGTGGCTATTTTGAGGAAAAGGAAGTGAAGCCTTGATGGTTGATGGAGTTGAGGTGGTAGACCACCACCTATTGGTGGTGGTGATGAGTTATTTTGGGTGGTGGTGGCCATGGTGACCACCACTTGAAGTGGAAGAAAAGGGGTTGTGCAACTTGGTTAGTTTGGGGTTTTGAAGAGGTGAAGGCTGCCACCTTTGGGCGGCCAAGCCACGACCTACATAAGGTAGTGGTGGCCATAAAGGGCCATCACAAGATAAAGTGGGTTGGAACTTCGTTTTGAGGGTTTCATGGTGATTGGGGTTTCAAGATGGTGATGACAACCACCAAGCACGACCAACCATGGTAGCTAATGGTGGTGGTGGCCCAAAGAGCCACCATAAGTCAAGGTTGAAGGTGTTTGGTCATGGTTAGGCCTAGTTGGCCTCTGACTTTAGACTGACCTTGAGCCAAGTTGACCCTAGTTGCACCCAATTGTTAGGGTTGGCCACAACCTTAGGATAAGGTATTTAATACTGTTAAAGGTTAATGACATGATTAGTAAGATAAATAAAGGCATAATGGACTTAAGACTAATGAGAAATAAGTGTCAAGTTGAACCCCGAGATTATATTCTCATAGGGATTATAAGATGGAGGTAATGCTGTTTATTAGTTAATTATTATGAAAAATAGGTTATTTGATTGCCAAGTTAACTCAGTTAGGCTTGAGAATGTGCATGGGATTACATGTTGGTAAATATAACTGTTTTATATGATTATGTATAACATGCACTAGCTGATGCACAACTATAATGAATTGAGAATTGATGATAATGTCATATGATGCTCTTGGTAGCTATATGATTATGAATTATAAAATGTTGTGCATTATACAATTGCTCATGAAAGTATCTCAAAAGAGGATAAGATGGATCTTACTAAAAGAGTAAGGTCCTTATCATAGAGAGCAAGCAAAGGAATTCACTTTGCTAGGATAGGGTCTGTATAGCACATATGATTATTGAGAATAGATTAACTCATGTTAGACAAGCAGATTATTTTATGGAAGTGGGTCATTCCACCTCAAAGGATAAATGTTGTCTCATGAAAGAGGAATAATAGAAAAAGTTGATTGATTTGCTAGATTCATAAATATTGCATTCATGATATATTATTCTTTTTTTTATTGATATATTGCTAATGCTATGATCATATGAAGAAAATTGGTATAAAAAGGGACCTCTGCATTATGATAAATAAAGTATAAGACTTTCAACTTGTATTTGTGAACTGTTTTTTAATCTGAGTCAGCTGAAACTATTATGATGATATTATCATGTAATTTACTAAGAATTCTTAAAATTCTTATCCCGTTTATGTATTCTATGATATTCCAAAGGTTAAGCAAGCACTAGAATAGTCACGAGGAGTCATTGGATACCAACTATGAATATAGTACAGAAACTGATGATCTATTGAGTTGTTGATGGATGTTGAAGAAGTCTTATAGGGTGATAACCTACTTATAACCTATTTGTATAAAATCATTGTAATATTTTTTGAGGCGGAATTGTAAACGTAGTTCTGATATAGTTGTATAATAAGCGTGCACCACTTAAGTTATCGAAAACATGATGATGCACAAACTCACACACATAAGTGACATCTTACCGTGTTGCTTTAGTACTAGGTAGGTAGGATGTCACACCAAGGGACATCATGATCAGTTTGCAAAGCTGCCAAGTTTGCCCGTAGAATACGATGCTGGGATGGAATACGATTCCCATATACAAAAGAAAACTCCCATTGCATAATATCTTTGGCTTTACTTACTAGGGCGTGAATAAAATTCTGATTATAGGCCAAAACTTCCACTTCCACCTTTTTATTCCACAAAAGATAAAGAACTCCACTTTGTTGTTATTTTAGCTTTGATATTTCAAAAGTCTATGTCCCACATTGCTTAGCCTTCAAAGTTTTAAAGAGTTTATAAATCAACATGTGTTTTGGGCTTTGTAAGAAACAAATGAGGTGGTGGGATCACGCACACAAAAATGGGCCGGAGGCTCATGACTAGTGCAAATAATCGATTTGCCCCCCCTGCGCGTGATATCATGAGGTCCGAATCTTTTTGTGAAATATTTAATTAATTTTTTGAGCTTACCGAAAACATGATGTTTTTGAAGAAGTCAAAATTGACTTGGTAAACGGGCAGATTTTGTTCCTAACTTTCCAATTAGTTTTCAACAACCAAATCCGTTTCTAACGTTATTATTCCAACAGTCATATTTTCTAACGTTATTTTCTATTTTTTCTAAACGGCTCTTTCTTACCTTCTTTAAATACATTTTTCTGACGGTATTTTTTTTTATATACTAATATACGTTTCCTCTATCTCTTCTGAAAAATAACGTTCTCTTCCTGGGTTAACTACAAATTTCTCTGTTGTTCTGCAACCTCGATCTCCGCCGGGACGAGCCTGTTCAATCCTGGGGGATTCGCACACCCGTGCGATAAAATCCTTGAGGACATGTCTTCTCACACGCCTCAGGCTATTGTTTATTCGTCATTTTCTACGTTGTCTCCTAATCAAATCTACAACATTCTCAAGGATTATTTCGGTATATACGAAAATCTCCCAGGGTACAGCAGACTCTTCCTGTTTGACAGGGATCAAAGAACTGCAAGAGACTATTAACAGAGAGTAACCTAGATGAAGAGAAGGAGAAGGTGTAGAAGAGCAGAAGAGAGAAGAAGAATTCGGGTAACCAAAACCAAAGTATGTAATCAGAATTTATAGAAAGTAAAAGAGCTGTTTAGAAAATACGACTGTTGGCAAAGTAACGTTAGAAAATGAATATAACTGTTGAAAACTAAATGCCCGTTTAGAAACTAATTATCTGCTTTGTTGAAAACTAATTAGAACGTTAGAAAAACAGATTTGCCCGTTGGGAAGACCAAGTCAAATTTGACTTCTTCAAAAACCTTATTTTCGGGGTAAGCTCAAAAAATTAATTAAATATTTGACAAAAGATCTGGGCTTCATGATATCACGTGCAGGGGGGCAAATCGAAGATTTGCACTAGCCATGAGCTTTTCAGCCCAATCTTGTGTGCGCGAGCCCACCACTTTATTTGTTTCTTACAAAGCCCAAAACACAAGTTGAAATATAAACTCTTCAAAAACTTGCTTCCAACCAATGTGAGACTTATTCTTTTGAAAATACACATTTCACAACAATCCCCCACAATTTCAAAAGAATATTTAAAATAAAAACAAACAATAAATAAAACAGAATCTGGGTTACATCATCAGTGTAAACATTTTCGAATCTGGTGTCTTCTGGACAATGAACCAGACCTAGATAAATAAGACTCTAACTTACAATGTAATTAGTGAAGGTTAAACTTCTATGAACCAAAACATTTTTCGTGTAAATTAGAATCTCATTTGATCACATCTACATTCTCACTTATCTCTTGTGTTAACGCCGTTTTGCACTTTTCGGCCTTACGATCCTCCAATAGCTTATGGTATTCATTGATTTGAACTTTGATATCTTTGTCCTCGGTCATCTCCCAGTAGTAGTAGTTGCCAATGATAAATTTCTGCTTCCCGACATCTTCAGCGGTGTACTTTATGGTCATAGAGTCCCATATCTCCTTCGCATCCTTGTAAGAACAGTACACATCGAACAGATCGTTAGAAAGTGTGCTAATAACTGTGTGACGGCATATCTTGTTTGCATGTGTCCAATCCTGAATCAATTTTGGATTGGCTGTTGATGGCGGTCTGGGTTCGGTAAGTGCGAAAGTGACTCCATGCATGTCGAGGATGGTATGAACACGTTCTTGCCACTTTTTGAAGTTTTGGCCACCGAAAAGCTCTATTTTCGAGATATCTGGAAATGGCTTTGCATAGGTGACTGGAGTTGGAGGTGGCGAAAGGACAGCGTCACGATTGTTGGGAGCGGGAGCGAAAACAGTAGCCTGATTGTTAGCATTGTTGTCACCCTCTCGGACGAATTTGTTGCTGGACTCCTCATCGAGAAGCTGCCTCTATCATGGAAGGACTACAAGCAACAGCTGAAGCACAAGCACAAGCAACTGTCAACCTCAGATCTGATCACGCACATTATCATTGAAGATACCAACCGAAGAGAGTATCAGGCTGCAAGGGCGAAGGCTTTGGCTTCTCGAGCAAATCTAGTTCAAAATAAATCACCGAAAAAAAGGTATGACAATAACAAAAGGTCTTCTGATCACTTTCCTAGAGTTACTAATCCCACTTTCAAAAGAAAAGGTGCTTGCTATGTTTGTGGAAAGCCAGGTCATCATGCTGCTCAATGCAAGCATAGAGTGAGAAACGATAATCCTCCCAAGCCAAAGGCAAATTTGGTGGAAGGAGATGATATTGTGGCTGCGGTCGTTTCTCAAGTTAACATTGTGACCAGTGTGAATAAATAGGTGGTAGACTCTGGTGCTACCAAGCATATTTGTGCGAACAAAGATGCTTTTACCTCCTACACTTCTGTGGGGGATGATGAAGAACTTGTGTATCTTGGAGATTCTCGAACTGCTACAGTTTCGGGAAAAGGGAAAGTTCTTCTAAAGCTCACATCTGGGAAGACCTTGACTTTAAATGATGTACTTCATGTGCCTAATATTAGGGCCAATTTGATTTCTATATCACTATTGGGAAAAGCTGGGATTAAAGTGTCATTCGAATCTGACAAGATAGTAATGACAAAAAATAATGTCTTTGTGGGAAAGGGCTATAGTGATCAAGGACTTTTTGTACTCAGTATTTTTGAAATTATTAATAAAATTGCATCTTCTTCTGCTTACTTGATTGATTCCGTTGATATGTGGCATGCTAGATTAAGATATGTTAATATTTCTTATATTAAGAAAATGCAATGTCTTGGTTTAATTTCTGCGAATAGTGATGTATGCTTAAATAAGTGTGATATTTGTATTGAATCAAAGTTAACTAAAAAATCTTGTCTTTTAGTATAACAACGTGAATCTGAATTACTTAGTTTAATTCATACCGATCTAGGAGATGTAAAAAATACAATGACTAGAGGTGGTAAAAAATATTATGTGACCTTTATAGATGATTTTTCTAGATACACTAAGGTTTATTTAATTAGAAATAAAGATGAAGCTTTTGAAATGTTTGTTTCCTATAAGGCAGAAGTAGAAAATCAATTAAATAGAAAAATTAAAAGGGTTAGATCCGATAGGGGTGGTGAATATATCTTATTTAATGAATTTTGTGAAAAAGAAGGAATAATACATGAAGTAACTCCCCCTTATTCACCTGAATCTAATGGTGTAGCTGAAAGAAAAAATAGAACTTTAAAAGAAATGATGAATGCAATGCTAGTTAGTTCCTCAGCACCCGATAACCTTTGGGGAGAAGCCTTATTAACTGCATGTTTTTTGCAAAATAGGATACCTCATAAGAAAACTGGTAAAACACCCTATGAATTATGGAAAGGTTATATGCCTAATTTAAAATATTTAAAAGTGTGGGGGTGTCTAGCTAAGGTTATGCTTCCTGATCCTAAGAAAAGAAAAATAGGAACCAAAACTTCTGATTGTATGTTTATTGGTTATGCTGAACATAGTGCTGCTTATAGGTTCCTTGTTTTGCGAAGCGATGTGCTTGATCATAATACAATAATGGAAACTAAAAATGCTGAATTTTTAGAACATATATTTCCTTTGGAATCTGGAAATAAACAATCTTTAGAAAATATTTCTTTAGGAAATTATTGTGAAAACTCATATGAGGATTTGAGAAGGAGTAAAAGACAAAGAAAAGTATCATATTTTGGAAATGATTTTTATACTTATCTTGTTGAAAATGGTCCTTTGTCGTTTTCTGAAGCTATTTTATCTTCTGATGCTCTATTTTAGAAAGAAGCTATTAAAACCAAAATTGATTCTATTTCAAAATGCAACACTTGGACTTTAGTTGACTTACCTCCTGGAACAAAACCTATTGGTTGCAAATGGATTTTTAAAAGAAAATATAATCCTGATGGTTCGATTGAAAAATACAAAGCTAGATTAGTAGCAAAAGGTTTTACTCAAAAACAAAATATTGATTATTTTGATACCTTTGCTCTGTGACCGAATTTCTTCAATTCGGATTTTGATAGCCTTGGCTTCAATTTACAAACTTGTTATTCACCAAATGGATGTTAAAACTGCTTTCTTAAATGGTGATTTAGAAGAAGAAAATTATATGACACAACCAGAAGGATGTGTAATTCGTGGTCAAGAAAATAAAGTTTGTAAACTTTTCAAATCCTTATATGGTTTGAAACAAGCACCAAAACAATGGCATGAAAAATTTAATCAAATTTTGATTGATGATGGTTTTACTTCTATTGAAGTTGATAAATGTGTTTACACTAAATTAATGAATGGTGAATGTGTAATCATATGTTTATATGTGGATAACATGCTTATTTTTGGTACTTGTAATGATATTGTGATAAGAACAAAATCTTTTCTCACATCTAAGTTTGATATGAAAGACATGAGTGAAGCAAGTGTAATACTAGGAGTCAAGATCATAAGGAAGGGTGATAGTATAACACTATCCTAAGAACATTATGTAGAGAAACTTCTTAGAAAGTTTGGTCATTATGACTCGAAACCAGTGAGTACCCCTTATGATTCTAACTCTCAATTAAAAAAGAATAAAGGTGATTCTGTTGCTCAATCTGAGTATGCCCAAATTATTGGAAGTTTATTACATTTAATGAATTTTTCGAGACCGAACATAGCATATACTGTGGGGAGATTGAGTCGATATACTCAAAGTCCAAATCAGGACCACTGGGCTGCACTTGTCAGACTCATGAGATATTTGAGAGGTACCATGAACTATGGTATAGTGTATAGTGGATTTCCCGCTGTATTAGAAGGATATAGTGATGCTAATTGGATCTCAGATTCAGATGAGACAAAATCTACTAGTGGTTATGTATTGACACTTAGTGGTGGAGCGGTTACTTGGAGATTAGCCAAACAAACTATAATTGCAAGATCCACTATGGAGTCAGAGTTTGTAGCTCTGGAGTTGGCTGATAGTGAGGCTGAGTGGTTAAAAAACTTCTTGGCAAATATTCCTTTAGGAATAAAACCAATACCATCAATGTCAATGTATTGTGATTGTCAAGCGGCAATAGCCATTGCAAAGAATAAAACCTTCAATGGTAAAAACAGACATATACAATTGAGGCATAATGTGGTAAAGCAGCTGCTAAAAGATGGAACAATATCAATTGATTATGTGAAGTCAGAAGTGAACTTGGCCGATCCTCTGACAAAGCCTCTTGGGAGGAAACCAATATATGAAACATCAAGGGGAATGAGACTTAAGCCAATTTGAAATTAACAGTGATGGTAACCCAACCTTTGTGATTGGAGATCCCATGAAGAAAGTTCATATGGGTAAAAACAAGTCACTTGTTAGTTCTGCTAGCACTAATAACTTTGTCCCTTCCTATGGTGTGAGATGTGCTAGACTGCATTATTGAGAGGATAAGCTTAAAAGCTTTTAATGATTTTCATATCCCTTATGGGTGGTGTATGATTTGCAGCATACACTTGATGAAATCACCTATATGAGTGTCAAATGGGGCCGCTTGTATGAGATTATGGCATATATCTAGAGCACTCATGAATTACTAGGCGCGTGCATGGCCTATTAGCGCAACACAGCGACAACAGCGAGAATTGTGGGGGTGTAGTGTGACTGGTAGACCTCTAATATACACAAAGTGTTTTTGGTTCATAGAAGTTTACTTCACCAACTCACTGTATGTTATGTCTCATCCGTCTAGGTTTGGTTCATAGTCCAAAAGACACCAGATTCGATGCATTTACACCCATGGTGTTAACCCAGGAAAAATCTTGTTTTAAAATTTTCTTAAATATTTCTTTAAACTTTTGAAATATGTGGGGGATTGTTGTTGTTTTAGCTTTGATATTTCAAAAGTCTATGTCCCACATTGCTTAACCTTCAAAGTTTTAAAGAGTTTATAAATCAACATGTTTTGGACTTTGTAAGAAACAAATGAGGTGGTGGGCTCGCGCGCACAAAAATGGGCTGGAGGCTCATGGCTAGTGCAAATCATCGATTTGCCCCCCTGCGCATGATATCATGAGGCCCGAATCTTTTTGTGAAATATTTAATTAATTTTTTGAGCTTACTGAAAAAATGATATTTTTGAAGAAGTCAAAACTGACTTAGTAAACGGGCAGATTTTGTTCCTAACGTTCCAATTAGTTTTCAACAACCAAATCCGTTTCTAACGTTATTATTTCAACAGTCATATTTTCTAACGTTATTTTCTGTTTTTTCTAAACGGCTCTTTCTTACCTTCTTTAAATACTTTTTTCTGACGGTGTTTTTTTTTATATACTAATATACGTTTCCTCTACCTCTTCTGAAAAACAACGTTCTCTTCCTGGGTTAACTGCAAATTTCTCTGCTGTTCTGCAACCTCGGTCTCCGCCGGGACGAGCCTGTTCAATCTTGGGGGATTCGCACACTCGTGCGATAAAATCCTTGAGGACAGTGTCTTCTCACACGCCTCAGGCTATTGTTTGTTCGTCATTTTCTACGTTGTCTCCTAATCAAATCTACAACACACTTAACACAAAACACCGAATCAAACCTTGGAGTCTGTTTAAATGAATCCATTTTTGTTTAGTAGCTCTGGTTTCCATAAGAAAAACCATGGTCGGCTGAGCCTGTTTGCACAGACTCTTTAGTTCTGTCTCGCAGAGGCTGCCATTCTGTGACAGTTCTAACTTAACACAATCATGCCCCTGGGGGGGCATGTTTTGGCCCGTTTCCCTAGCCTTTTCCATCAAGAGAGATACAACTTGATCATTGTTCCTCTGATTCTGGTTCAACTCAACCAGCTTGCCACTTCCAGCTACATTACGGTCACCTTCAAACATCTTCAGCTTCTTACCATCTTTAGCTCCTATCCCATATTTAGCTTGCTTAATTCTCCCCAATCCTGTACCTCATCCCTCATTCTTTTAATGGAAAGAGTTCTAAGGATTCCCCTAGCCAACTACAGTTCACAACCTTTCTCAAAATTCGTTTCAAGTCGCTCCCTCTAATCCACCTTATTTGTGGGAATTCAACAAAGTAATCTTTTTCCTCTTGCCATTCTTCCAGTATTAGTACCCTATACCGATTAGGGCTAGATTCCAATTTTGAAGGGGCATTGTTCCAACCACAACCTCCTCACGTATGAAAAATTATTTTTCCTTTCATTCCATATCCCATCTTTCGTTGCTCCTCTATGTACAATTCCACTACACCTTTCTTGCATATATTCTCGAGGTGAAACCATGTTGGAACCAGACTACCCACACCCACATTTACTTGTGGACAAGTTTACCATAGTTATGGGCCCTTCTAGTCCAAAGGCCCCTACAACTACTTTTTGGCTTTCCAAAAATTTTGGGCCCTTATTGGAGTAGCGTCAGCCCAATTTCCAAAAAGCCACCTCTGAATGAGTACCAAATGGAGGGCCCCAATTTCCTTTAGGTTTTTTTCTTCCCACATGCTTTCTCAACTTTACAACTTTTTTGCTCATGGCCAAGTCTTCAACCACAAGATTTTCCATCTCCACAACTTCACCTATCTTCCCTCATATCTTAGCTGCATTAGTGGTAGTGAATTTATCTAGTGGAAGCCCATATAACTACACCTAGTAGGCTGCATTATCGAAACTACTTCAAAGATACTGCATTCTGGAGACCAGCATTGGAGACAGAGTAGAAATCCTTCTTGTAGTAGCCTCTTCATTAAACTAGAACGTATAGGTGTTAGTCCCCATATCTAAAATGGTGAGGCTTTCTAGTTCTCCCCAAGCCTTCATAATAATCGTTTTGACTGCTCCTCTATTTAGAGCTTTGTCTACAATTATTCTACCAACCAGTGTCCTCTTTACAATATGGATAGCAGCTTTCACTTCCCTTCTAAGTCTATAGTAGACCCATCTAGCTCTTTAGAGCTCGTTTGGCCTTTCTCTAGCAAAGTCGTAAGGCCACTCACTTATACTCCCTAAAAACAACTGAACACAACAATTTCTCTCAGAAAACACTACAAAACTAGGAAATAACGAAGTAAAACCCACAACACAACACCATAACCCTCACCAAACTCTTCAACAGAGAAAGAACACTCCTCACAACCCATAACACAACACCACAACCCTGCCTTTGCATGTAAAACCAGGTATAGCTAATCTTCGGCCCAGAGTGACCTAATAGGTAATTTAAATTGAATGTATGTGACGCCTCAAGCCCAACTTCCCTACTCAGTTCGTCACGCTTGTGACACTGATGTCAGAGCAAATAGTAAGAATATCTAGTGTTAGATTCAACTTTGTTCATTCTATCTAGTATGCAGAACAAAATTACTTTAAAGTGAGTTTGTTTTTTGTTGGACTTTATTGTACAAATTTATTTTTTTATTCTCATTATTAGGGTAGATTTGATTCTTGTATTATGACATATTTGTTTTCTGTAATTTAGCTCTATTTTAGGCAAGTCATTATTATCATAAACCTATATAATGTAAATCATACATGTACAATATTATCAAGAAATAATATTCAGAAATATTCTGTCTCTTTCAAGTTAGTATCAGAGCTCCCGATCTAGGAGTTTCTGTTGTTTCCGCTGCGATCAGCCTTCATTGCTGATCGAACCAGCCTTCATTGCTGGGTTTTTTTACGGCCTTCATTGCTGCCTCAATTAGATCAGATAGCCCATGTAGCCACTGCTCCACCACCTACCTACATCGTCACAGATCCTTGTCCGCTGTCCCCTACCACAAAGCGTTACACCAGTCCGTCTTCCCACGCCACGAGCTACAGCAACCCAGCGTTGCAAACCAGTCCATCGTGAGTCTCTGTTTTTTCCTCTTAATGGGCTCCTGTTCTCTAACCATGACTGGTAAGAATTTTTGTTTTCAATCGTTCAATGCTTCTGGTACTGAGAATTTATGGATTTTGGACTCTGGTGCTACTGATCATATGACCTTTTATTCACCACCTCTATTATCTTATCAACCTTCTTCTAGTAAGCATTATATAACCGTAGCTGATGGCTCTCAAACCTCAGTTGCGGGTTCTGGTACTATTACACTCCAGCCCTCTCTACACTTAAACAATGTGCTTCATGTTCCTAAGCTTTCCAATAATTTGATTTCCATTCATAAACTTATTAAAGACAATAATTGTGCTGTAACCTTTTTTCATTCTCATTGTGTCTTTTAGGATCTTGTCACGGGGAGGACGATTGGAGTTGCTAAGGAACAGGGAGGGTTGTACTATTTCCTTAATATGCCAGCTAATGGTGGTCTTGATCAGAAGTTGCTTCTTTCTTGTCATAAGTCCTGTTCTGAGTCTATTACTGCTCAAATTTGGCTACAACACAAGCGTTTGGGACATCCTTCATTTTCTTTGCTTAAGTCTATGTTTTCGTCTTTATTTTTAAAAGAATTCATTAAGTCTTTTCATTGTGATGTTTGTGAGTTGGCCAAACACCATCGTGTAACCTTTTCACTTAGTTCTAATAAAAATGTTGAGCCTTTTGCACTTATCCACTCTGATGTTTGGGGTCCTGCATCTATCTCTAATATTTTAGGCACTAAATGGTTTGTTTCTTTCATTGATGATTGTACTCGGGTAACTTGGCTTTTTCTAATGAAAGATAAATCAGAGGTGTTTCAATTGTTTGTCCACTTTTACCACATGATTCAAACCTAATTTGGAAAATCCATTAAGCGTTTGCGTTCTGATAATGGTAAAGAGTATGTCAACCAAAATTTCTCTACATTTATTAAAGAGCATGACATTGTACATGAACTTACATGTGTTGATACTCCTCAGCAAAATGGTGTTGCCGAAAGGAAAAATCGTCATTTACTTAAAATCACTAGAGCCTTACTATTTCAAATGTCTGTTCCTAACTCATACTGGGGGGAGGCTATGCTAACTGCTACATATTTAATTAATCGGTTACCATCTCGTGTCTTGGGTAATGTAAGTCTTGTCCAACTAATGACCTCTCACTTTCCATCTGTTCCTATTATGCAGAGTTTACAGTCTCGTGTCTTTGGTTGTGTGGCTTTTGTTCATGTACATCGCCAACATCGTAACAAACTTGATCCTCGTGCTGTCAAATGTGTTTTTCTGGGTTATACTCCTAACAAAAAGGGGTACAAATGCTATCACCCTTCAAGTCGTCGTTTTTTTGTCTCCATGGATGTCACTTTTCATGAAACAGAATCCTTCTTTACTCGTCCTCAGCTTCAGGGGGAGAACACTCAGGAAGCTGAGGCTGAGTTCTTCTTGCCTAGGCCCTTCCTTCCTTTACCATCTGACTCTACACAGGAATTAGCATCTTCTTCTGGCACCCCACTTGAACTAGCCCAACAGCAACTTCAGACGTCCGAACCAATGGTAAGTACTAAAGATACAAGTTTTCCTATCTCTGAACTTCCTATTTTTGAACCTAACCCAGATAATACTATTCCTGAACCTGTTAACATGTCTTTGAATAATTGTGAACCTGTCCTAGATGACTTACCCATTGCATTAAGGAAATGGAAAAGGTATTGTCCCAATCCAAAGTACCCTATTTCTCAATTTGTCTCTTCTAAACATCTTTCAATGCAGCACCAGAGTTTCATTTCAGCCATAGATTTTATTAAAATCCCAACATCAAGACATGAAGCATTGAAGGATAAGAACTGGATTCAAGCCATGAATGAGGAGATGAGTGCATTGGAAAGGAATGGAACATGGGAGATTGTTGAAAGGCTAGGTGACAAAAGGCCAGTTGGGTGTCGATGGATATATACTTTGAAATATCGGTCAGATGGTACACTAGATCGGTATAAAGCAAGGTTGGTGGCAAAGGGATACACTCAGACTTATGGAATTGACTATGAGGAGACATTTGTGCCAGTAGCCAAGATGAATACTGTAAGGATCTTACTCTCCCTTGCTGCTCACTTTGGGTGAGAATTACACCAGTTCGATGTTAAAAATGCTTTTCTTCATGAAGACTTAGAGGAGGGAGTTTATATGGAAATTCCCCCTGGATATGATTCCACTAATGGAAGGAACAAGGTGTGCAGGTTAAAGAAGGCGTTATACGGGTTAAAGCAGTCTCCCCGTGCTTGGTTTGGAAGATTCACCAAAATAATGGTGTCCCTGGGTTACAAATAAAGTCAAGGTGATCATACTCTCTTTTTTAAACATTCATAAGAAGGTAAACTCACAGTTTTGCTTGTGTATGTTGATGACATCATTATATCAGGTGATGACTTAGTTGAGAAGCAACTCCTAAAGGAGAAATTAGCTGCTGAGTTCGAAATGAAAGATCTTGGAAGACTAAAGTACTTCCTTGGAATTGAAGTTGCCTACTCTAAGCAAGGTATTTTCATTTCACAAAGAAAATATGTCTTAGATCTTCTCAAAGAAACTGGAAAACTCGGGTATAAGCCAACTGGTGTACCAATTGAGCAGAATCACAAAATGAGAAATGATGAAGAGAGTCCCAAGGTAGATAAATCTCAATATCAAAGGCTAGTTGGGAAACTGATATACCTGACACATACTAGACCTGATCTAGCATATGCTGTCAGTATTGTTAGTCAATTCATGCATGATCCGAGGGAGAAACACATGCAGGCCGTGGATCGAATTCTACAATATCTTAAAATCACGCCTGGAAGAGGACTACTATTTAAAAAAGGGAGAAACCTGTCCATGGAAGTGTATAAGGATGCTGACTATGCAAGTTCGGTTACTGACAGGAGGTCAACATCAGGTTATTGTATGTTTCTAGGTGGAAATCTAGTAACATGGAGAAGTAAGAAACAAAACGTAGTTAAGTTCGAGTTTCGAGTTATGGCACAAGGAGTTTGTGAGTTGCTATGGATGAAGATCATACTAGATGACTTGAGAATAAAGTATGAAGACCTATGAAGTTCTGTTTTGTGATAACAAATCGGCCCATTAATTGCCCATAATCCTATTCAACATGACATGACAAAGACATTGAAATAGGTAACCGACATTTTATCAAGGAAAAATTAGATAGTGGGCTCATACGCACAAAGATACGTTCATTCGAGACATCACGGTTAGCGGATGTGTTAACTAATGACTACCTACAGAAAGACTTTCAAGATCTTACTTAAATTGGGAATGATAGATATCCATTTACCAAATTAGGGGTAGTGTTGGACTTTATTGTACAAATTTATTTTCTTTATTGTACAAATTTATTTTCTTTATGTATGATTTATTCTTTTATTCTCATTATTAGGGTAGATTTGATTCTCAGTATTATGACATATTTGTTTCCTCGTAATTTACTCTATTTTGCAAAAAGTCATTATTATCATAAACCTATATAATGTAAATCATACCTATACAATATTATCAAGAAATAATATTCAGAAATATTCTGTCTCTTTCAAGTTTTTTAAAATTAGAAATTAAGAAAATGTTTGGATAAAGAATTTTTGAAGGTAAATGTAATTTTTGAGAGGATTTAAAATACTTTATCCTAAAATGTCTTGTTTGGATAATTAACATAAGAATTTTCAAAATTCTGAAGGATTTTGATAAGGTATTTTATTATTCAAAATTAAGAATTTAGAAATTCCATTTAATGAGGTGGAATATTAGAAATTCCTCCACTCATCTCTCTCACGCTTTGTACAGTCCTCGTTATTATTAGAGATAATTTGTGAGTAGGTGATAACCTAGCAACAGAGCAAGTGAAGCTCAACCATGGCATCCCACCATCATCTTATCGGAAATGTCTGACGTGTCACGCCGAAAGTAACCCCGACCATCATTCACATAATTGCTTTAGACGACATTGTTTACCTAAACACACTCTTCACCTTAGCACTCTTCCTCGGCATCATTACCACCAACACCAACAGCACCCTCATTGGCGGCGATACCACCTGCGCTGCCAGAGCCTCCGTCTCTAAAAGCTGTCTCCTACCACCTATTCTCCTTCAGTTGCTTCCCTTTCTATAGTCTCATCACCTTGGCTCTCGAAAACGTCATCAACATCATCAAGGGAGTCGACGAAGTTGAGGCGCTGGGTGGTGGTAACAGGGTGCACAGTATATTTGCAGTACCAACGGAGCTCTGATGCTCCGATGAGTATGGGTGCAGGTTTCTTCAGTCGATGGGTTCTAGGATCCATCTCTGGGGCACACTCTAGCATATGTGGTGATTTTCGATTCAAATCCTCCAACACTAATTGCAGAATCAGCAACAACTCAGAATATGGAGGAGAGAGAGAGAGAGAGAGGCAACATGAGGGAATCATGTATAAAACTGTTAATAATTGTATGAATTTTGAAACTCTCGATATTTGTAATCCAAACAAGGTATTTTACAATTTCTGAGATTTCAATTGCAGTATTTTGAATTTCTAAAATTTAAAATTCTATAAATTTGAAAATAGTTTATCCAAACACAATTTAAGGATATATTTATTATTGAATTTTAGTAAGTTAAAATTACAATACATATTATATTAAATTAAAGATAATATTTCTTTACTTTCTTATTTTAAAAATAAATTACTTAAAAGATTTTTTTCTTATCATGAATGTTTTTGTTCTTTAGTTTTCTTCTTCTTTTTCTTTTTTTTGGTCAGATTTAGTTTTCTTGTCTATAGCACTGCTGTAATGCTGTGGGCTGGTTTCTGTGCATGGGCCGTTATGCCTTGTATCTGGGCCGTTGTGCCTTGTATCTGGGCCTTGGTGCCTTTGTATTTTGTCTTTACTGACCAAAAAGTGAAATTGGCTGCATTTTGTCTTTTTTTTGGGCTGGGCCTTTTTGACAGCTCTATGGCTGACCCAAAAAAGGAAGGATAAATGTAATAGCGTAAAATGAGAAGAAAGCCATGAATAAATTCCAAATCAGAAAAAAAAAAACAAAAAAAACAAAATCAGAACTTGAAAAGGGTGCGCAGTATTCCACGAAGAAGCTCGTTCAACGCTTGTAACCCTAGTTAGGGTTTTCTTAAACTCGATTTGCGAACACAGGGACGGTTCTGTTTTCGGATTCATCTTCTGTGGATTCTTCTTCTGTAGGTCGCAGCGCTGGATCCGTTTCGTTTCCCTCCGTCCTCCGAAGCGCCTTTTACTCGATCGTTCGGCGACATGTACGGACCCAGAGGGTAAGTCCAGCAAACTTGATCTTTTTGTGCTTTCTGTATTTGATTTGATTTTCTATGTTTCTCGAGAATTTGTTTCTTGTCGCTTATGGCCTGGAACATGCTTTTGTTTCCAATTTCTGTGGTTTTTTTTTTTTTACTTGGATAGTTTCTTTAGGGTTTGATTTCTCTGTGGTGATGCTTACAATTAGAAATCGCACGTGTGTGTGTGTTGGAGTTGGAGATATTTGAGCTTTTTGCTCTAATCATCTTACTCAATTTTGTCAAAAAAAATTGAATAAAACGCAGCCATTTGTTGAAAAAGTTTTGTGAAAAATGCAAAAAGAGTTAACATGATGTCTTAAGTGAGGAAATTACTTCTCAATTTTTCGGATTTTTCTATCTTAATTTTCATGTTTATGTCTATATATTTAAATAATTTATATCCTATGCCCTAATACAAGGTCTTTACATGTCTTTATTCATTTATTGTTTGTTTTCAAAGTTTTCATCTAATGAATCTAGCTGAGAAAATATGGAAAATCTGTAAACATTTGTTTGTGAAGTGATGTTTTCTCCTCTGACACCTTTTTGCTTATGTTGCTTGTATATGCTTTTTTATTTAATTAACGTTTTGAGCTTTATTAGTTTTGTGTTGGGCATATTGCTCTTTGATGTTTGATGTCCAAATATTTTTCAGTGTGAAAAATATGCGATTGTGGTCTATCTATCTGTGGTCACTATATTAGTATAGGTGGTTTATATTTTGTTACTTCCTTCTATCTTGTTTGGTTTTAGGAGTTGTGATGAATATGATTAATTTTATGGCATTAGGAATTAAAGTTAGGTGTCAGGGAAACGTTGGGTTGGGTTTGGCTTTATTAACATGTTGAGTGGGGGATTTTTTTTTTATTTTTGGGTATGGAAATTTGAAGGGCAATGTTGGGAAGCGGGGGGGTTTCGGACGGGTACGAGGTTGGCTCAAAGAGACAAAGAATGATGGAATCCAATCCATACTTCGCAGTGAGCAGCGGAACAGGCAGCTTTCAACCTTATGGATATGCTGGTGGCTTCCAGCCCCCACCTCCCTTTCCCGTGGTTCGTCTCAGGGGGCTTCCATTTAACTGCACCGATATTGACATTTTGAAGTTCTTTGCTGGACTGACCATTGTCGATGTATTGCTGGTCAACAAGAGTGGACGGTTCTCAGGAGAGGCCTTTGTAGTCTTTGCAGGAGCAATGCAGGTTGAGTTTGCTTTACAGAGAGATCGACAGAACATGGGTCGCAGATATGTGGAAGTGTTCAGGTGTAAGAAGCAGGATTATTACAATGCTGTTGCTGCTGAGGTCAATTACGAAGGAATTTATGATAACGACTACCATGGAAGCCCTCCTCCCTCTCGGTCCAAGAGGTTCAGTGACAAGGACCAAATGGAATACACTGAGATATTGAAGATGCGTGGACTTCCGTTCTTAGTGACTAAATCTCAAATTGTTGAATTTTTCAAAGATTTCAAGCTGATAGAAGATAGGGTACATATTGCATGTCGCCCAGATGGGAAAGCTACCGGAGAGGCATATGTGGAGTTTGTTTCTGCTGAGGAGGCTAAGAGAGCGATGTGCAAGGATAAAATGACAATTGGATCAAGGTATGTGGAGCTGTTTCCTTCTACACCAGACGAAGCTAGACGGGCAGAGTCAAGATCAAGGCAGTAATCGAGATATTTTGCCAGGGACTCTGTATCTTGTTTTAGGTTTTTAACCTTGTTATACCTTCTGGTGCTACTAGAATGTTTTTAATTTTAGATTATGTGCTTTGAATATTAGTTCGACATGCTGGTTATATTTGAATGTCTGAATTGGATGCATTAATTGATTATTAATAGAAAGAGCTTTAGAATATGCGGCTTGGTAATGTGGGAGGTAAAATATGTGTAATCCCTTAAAGTCCCTTTCAGTCATGGAAGGCTCTTCTAGAATTAAATATTTATTTCAGCTGTGCAGGCCACCATTTAAATTTGATGAAAACTTATTTGTCTGCCACAGCCTTGCCATTTAGTCAAAATACTGCCTTGACCATTAAACACTGGGCTGGCTTCAAGGACAATGGCGTCATTTCCACGAGTTTGATTGGACGAGTTTTATACCGATCTAGTTTTCTAATGTGAAAATGGTTCAGTTAATTCTACAAATATACAATTTGATTAACGAATTATGCAAACCAAATTAGTAAAAGAAATACGGTACCCTATCCATTAAATTTAAAAAGATAAATCTGTATTATAAAACTGAAAACATAATTACTTATAAAATTATTAATAAACAAATGAACCATGACCCGTAATTCTTATGCAGTTACCAAATCTATTAGACTATGTTTTTTCTTTCTTCTTCTGCTTCAGGATAATGAACGGAGCTTCATCCATCCAAACGATGGCGGTTCATGCACCCAGGGGCATGTTTGTGCATCTGGGTGCATGTGCATCTGCTTTCTTTGTGGCACCGAAGTATTGGAAGTTGCCGTTTTTATGGAAGAAACAGAACCGTTTAGCAATGTTTCCATTGTCGTTCATCTTGTAGCTTTCGATGTGAAGAATGGTGAGGCGCCATTGTTCTTCGAGATCATCCACCTTAGGAGGGACATCAGTACCAAGGGCTAATCAGCTAGAATTGGGCAAGGCAAGGTTAAAATTTAAAATGATGGTTTACTTGGTTTAAAGGATTGGTTAGTCAATCCATTATAACCAGTTTATTTTGGTTTGGTTTATTTCTTGAAAAATGAATACGATTTGAGATTTATATTTCTGCTTTAGTTCGGTTTTTCAAACCAAATCCAACCATGCCCACTCCTTTGGGACAAGATAACACGACATGTGCTTGGATGGAATTTAGATAAAATTATCTGTTTATAAAATAAATTAATATTTGTTCAATTAAAAATATGTAACCCGAATGTGGGATATTAAAGCTTCCCGTTACTTTCAGTCGCTCTTGGTGAATTTTCCAACAAAACAATAGGCATTTCATTTCATGTTTGTGTACCGAAGTGACTAGTGAGTGATGTGTCGTTTTGCACAAACAAAAATGTCGATTATACAAAGCCTAAAGTCACAGCCTCAAACACTCGACAGACATGCGATTGACTGCCTATCAAATAGATTTAACCACTAAGATTACGTTTGGTGCATCGTATAAAAAAGATATGATAGTATAAGTTAATACTATCAGGTCTTATTTAATGTTTAGTACATTCAACTGATAGTATAATGAAATCGTGAAGTCATTTTATCCTATTCTAAATTAATAACTTTATCCCCTCCCCTAATACATGATAATACATGATAAGATTTCTATTGCAATATATCATCAATTTCATTTTTATTACTCTTCTCCCTCGCACCACCACCACCACCGCCACCGCCACCGCCACCACCACCCCGATCACCACTACCACTACCACCACCACCATCGCCGCCGCCGCCACCACCACCGCCATGGCCGCCGCCACCACCGCTGCCGCCGCCACCACCACCGCCGCCGCCACCACCACCACCACCACCGCCGCCGCATCGCCGCCACCACCGCCACCACCACCGCCGCCGCCACCATCGTCACCGCCGCCGCCACCCCCAACCCCACCACCACCACCACCACCACCACCGCCGCCACCACCACCCCCACTACCTCCGCCGCCGCCACCCCCACCACTACTATAAGGCTTTCTTATTATTGTTTTCTAATTATTTTAATTTTTATGTTAAATGATATTTTGGTCTTAAAAAATGTTATACAATCGTTAATTTATCCTTTTGTTATCAAATAAAAGATAGGATTATGTCTTATCTTATTAATTATACTATCATACTTTTTACTATCTTATCATCTTATCTTATACTATACTATCATGTGCATCGAACATAACCTTAATTATTTATAATCAATTATGAATTTAAACCATGGAATTATTATTTTATCAGTTTCTTTGAATTCATTAGTTATATGTGTAGGTATATTATAAGTTAAATATGTTTGATAGATGATTAATTAACTTTTCTTTATTGCCTCAAGAAATGATTAACTGCAATTGGTTAAGTGATTACATCAATTTAATAGTTCATTAATATACGCATACGAGGGCCTGTGACTTTAAGCTTTACCTAAGTAACATTATAGACTTAGGATTGGAAATGAATTGAACTGAGCTGAGTTAAACTTAGTTCAAGTTCAACTCATTTATAAATGAATCAATTTTCTTGACTTTAGCTCGACTCATTTTAAATTCAGGAGTTACTCGAGTTTAATAAGTCAATATTGAGTCTTGTAATGTTGAATATTTTAGGTTTTATGAATTAGACTTGAATTTTGTAACTTAATAAAATCTATGTTTTTTTTTTTATACATATATTCAATTAAAAAATAATTTAGTCAAACTAAAAATAAAATTAAATGTTAATATATATTAAATTAAATCATTATTATTATCATTATTCTTTATATATATATTTATTTATTTATATTGAGTTGGCTCACGAGGTAATGAGTCAAATATATAAAAGCTCAAACTTGACTCATTTGTAAACAAACCAAAATTTTCAACTCATTAAGTTGAAAGAAAATTTTCCAGATCTATTAATCCCGAAAATTTATGGCATATGAAAATATATAAAGAGTTTTAGAGTTACCTTAAAAAGTATTGATGAAGAAGTCATTGTTGAAACCCTTAAAAGCAATCTTGATGAGGGGGAAATATTATTCCTATCCCACAATAGTCGCTCACGCGTCAGTATCAATGAGACAACTGTATACACTAGAGTGGTTAGGAATAATGGGCCTTTCCTTGGTAAACTCATATACAGGACCCATAAAATAAAACTCAGATACGAGCAGTGCTTTAACAACAATAGGTTCATTAACAATACTGATCACAATTTAGGTTAAACAAAATGCTCTAATAATTTTGAAATCCAATTAATCGGAGTTTTATAAAATTATAATATGATTTATGCTAGACCATAAAAAATTTTAATATTCTTCTACTTGGACGACATAAGTCATATTACATTATTTGGATAAGAAAACAATTCTCCAGATTAATCAAACAATAGGCCACAACATGATGTCAAAATCGAGCTAACACTATCAACAACAAGTCCAAAATGAGAGTATAAACATCTCAACAATGCAGACAATCATACTCGAAAGAGTATTGATATCATACATGCAAGATACTTATATTCTGATGACCCAACAAAATGTGGTATACGGGTAATGGGAAAGCACATCCAAAATTGATTGTCAATATGTGATTGATAATCACATATTTGATACATTAATAAGCTCTTATTTTTAGTCATTTACACTCTTCATGTACTTAATTTATTGAGTTTGGTTATGTTTTGTAAGTTTGAACTCAAATTGGACTTAATTGATTTTTTCAGCATAATTTACGTCTTACACTGTTTCTGTAGTTTAGCCATATCTTGAGTTCTAAATGTCTAACAATTATGTATTTTACCTTTTTGGAAAGATAAGAGAGAGATCTACAACTTTCTTGAGAGCTCTAGGTCAAAGTCAGACATCTAGTGGAATTAATTGGGTTTGGAAGTTAGAATATGGGCTTTGTGATTGGAACCTAAATAGTGTACAATAATCAGAGCATAACCCGGGCTGTAAGAGCTAGATTAGGCTGAAATTTTGGTATCTGCAAGTTAAGACCCATATCTAAAACTTTCATGAAGAACACAAGACTCAATTTGGACTCCTTGGAGGTCATATTGGGCTTGGAAGTCAGAACAGAGGAGCTGTAACTGAGCCTAAATACTGTGCAATAATTGGGCTATATCTCGGGCTGTAGGTGGCCTTTTGAGGTGATTCTGGTGGCATTTGAAAGTTAAGATCTAAGCCTAAAACTTTCATGAAAATCACATTTCAATATTTTGACCAATTCAATGACTTCAGAACTGAATGATTTCAGAGACAAAGAATCTCCATAATTTTTCACTCATCAAAAGTCATTTGACATTTTTCACTCATTTTTCACTCATCCACTCACTCATGAATCAGCTCCCTTATCATTTTGTATCCCTAATCCTCTATAAACGGGAACCTTGGCTGATCATTTAGGGGTTTTAGTCTTAGAGGCGAAGATCATGCTATTGTGTTGTTTGTTTATCTTGTTATAATTTTCTTTTGTTCTAAATTGAAGTTATATTCTTCTTCTTCTCTCTTCATTTCTTCTTTTCTATGAATAAATAAGTTTTATTTTACTTGGGTGAAATGGTGAAGTTCTTGGTAATGGAATAAGGTTAGATTAATTTCTTTCTTGTACTTAAATGATATATTTTCAAGTGGTCATTATACGTGTTGTATTTTGTTTTCAATCAATTTAGAAACCCTTCTTGTAAAGTGGAGATCTTAATTTGTTGTAGACAAGATTTTGGCACAGTGAATGCTTGATCCCATTTATAAGTGGTGGTGTTAATAGATGATTAAAAGAATCATAATATAATTACGTATATAATTTTTAATAAACTTTGAACGTTGTATTTTCTGATTGGAACCTCCATTATGTGTGGATTATAATTGAGTTATAAAAAAAATTAATCTTGTCCTTATTTTATTTACCAAGAGTGGATCTCCTAACCCATGTAAGTCTTTTTATTTGTGACTAAGTTTTATTACTTTTATTGTTGTGACAAAATATTTACTTTACGTCAAAGAATTTTTCTTCATCAATTCCCTGTAGATCAACCTTGAACTCTCAAAAATTTATTACTTGAAACAACCTGCACTTGGGTTCGCAACTTTTAATCCACATCAAGTTTTTGGCGGCGTTGCCGGGGACTTGATTTGAAGAACAAATTTATTGTGTAAATATTTTATATATATATATATATATATATATATATATATATTTCTACTCTTTTAATTTTTTCTTCTTCTTTGTACATACTAACGTACTAACTCTCCTTTCTCTCTCTATAATATGTAATTATTAATGAAATAATCTTTCTTCTTCTCTTCTCTCTCGCAGGAGCAAAAAATTAGCTTGCCGATTCTTTGATTTTCATATTTTAAATTTACTTTTTACACTTTATTTTCTGTATTTTACTTTTTGTATTTTACTTTTTGCACCTTATTTTTTGTACTTTATTTTCTGTATTTTATTTCTAACTTTCTAACTTACTAACCTACTAACCTTTTAATTTTCTTACTTACTAACTTACTAACCTTTTTAATTTTCTTGCTTACTAACTTACTAACTATCTAACTCTCTTACTAACTTTCTAACTTTTTAACATTTTAATTTACCTGCTTCTAACATTTTAATTTACTTGTTTCTAACTTTTTAGTTTTTCAGCTTACTAACTTTTTAATTTATCAGCTTATTAACTTATCTGGTGGCTGATTTATACCACACCTTTGTTAATATATATTTGGTGGCTGATTTATATTACATCTTTGTTAATATTTAATTACAGGTTTACCGCCTACATGTTAATATATATATTTTACCATAGCAGGTTTACCGCCTACTTATTTATATTATATTATATATATATATATTTTACCATGACAAGTTTATCACCTATTTATTAATATTTTTTTTATGGAAGGTTAAGCTCTGTATATATATCTTTATTTTATTCTTCCTATTTCTTCTTCTCTTTTGTCATGTGTAGTTAAATTTGTGTGTTTCTAGGGTGAAGACGTAACTTGATTTAATAGACATGTATTAAGATTGAAATTTTAACCAATTTTTTTTTATATTCAATTTGAGTGCTTATTATGATTCTTAATGCTTTTATGAATTGGCCACTCATAAATTGATCTAGTGAGGTGTATGTAGAATCGGAAGGTTTGCATATGACTTAGACCATAAATAATAAGTGTCATGATTTATAATCATTTAGGAATGAAGGTTATAGGTTGTGTAGGAGAATTGTAGTCTTTTTCATGAGAATCCATAGAGTAAAGGTCATGCCTTTAAAAGTTAATGTTTAGACTAAGGAATTGAGTTTTAATTAATTACTGAATTCTCCCCATCAATTGAATGATTATAAATTAATTAGAATGAAGGTCCCAAAACTACTCTATTGTCTATGATAGATTCTTGAATAAAGTGAAGTCAGATCCCTAGTGTTTTAATTTCATGTGTTTATATCCTTAATGTGTTTTGCATCCATGTGCTTTGTTCTCTCTTTTCTCTTTTAATTTCGTGTGTTTTAGTTTTTTTTCCCTCTTAATCATTAACTTTATTACTTTGACAATTCGGTGCACTTGTCGATTTTCACAACAAGTTTTTGTAAACCTAGCTTGATATGATGGATTTTGTTGCTTCAAGAATTCAACATCACAATAAAAGATAAGAAAGAAGCCAAAAATATTATTGCAGATCATTTGTCCATACTTACAATATGCTCACTTTTTGATATCACACCTATTAATGATTATTTTCTTGATAAATTTTTATTTCTGTCAATTTCATGCATTGATTTGCTATTATTGCTAATTTTCTTGTAACAAGCGATATCATTCTTTGGAAATAGTTTTCGCAAATCGAGAAAATAAAATATACTTTATTAAGAATAGATTAAGTAAGGAGTCATTAGATAATATCTTATTGACTCTTGAGACGCATTCTTGTGGATATGTGCAGCGTGAACTTATTAGTTTGTGAAATATCTTCAGGGACGAGTAAGAGTATTACAGTCTTAGGAATCTAATTCAAAAAGACTCTGTTTATCAATTTATAAGAAAATTGGATGGGAAGCTTATCCTCGACTCATAGAAGGCATTTAAGTCGTTACTAGACGTAAAATCAGAGGAAGATGTGGCCACAATCACAACAATATGTATGTATTATCTTGTACATCTTCAAAAGAAAAAAAGAAAAAAAAAAGAAGAAAAGAAGAGAAAGAAAAAGGAGGGCGAAACTTCGGTTGTACTTAGTCTTTAATTAGATTAGGAGCTCCTGCCAGTAGTAGACTCGTCATTGACTCGGGTAGACCTTCACACGCCGGTCCATAAATAAGGTTTGTGTGCCATGCTCTGTAGAGAGCCGCGCAAGCATTCCCAGGTTTTAACCGTAGGCTCTGCTTGCTGATGGATAGATAGAAGCGTCCCGTGTTTGCATTCTCGCATGATAATACCTCTGAGATGGATCCTATGATTTAATGCCATGGGCTCTCCAGTGACCTCTCACTGGCTGTGGTCGTTGGTGATAGCTGTCAGATTTATGCACTTTAATTAGTTGCGTCGTAGCTCAATCCAAAATATCCCACAAAGCGGGAGGGAGAAGAATTCCCAGATTGGCTGAACCGTCTTGGTATTACTGCACTCATGATGTACAGTATAAAGATATGCCATGAAACCTGTACATAAAGGTATGTCAGCATTTGTTATTATTATTTTATCTTTGTATGATTTGGTTGTATTTTGGCTTTAGATAGGCGATCCTTTGGGCAGGGTCCTTCAGGGGTTTCTAGACTTTTTTATCCTGATGGTTTTCTTGAAGTCTAAAAAAAATAAAAAAAAAATAAAAATAAAAAATAAATAAAAAAAAAAAAAAAATAAAAAATAAAAAAATTATGTTTCTTAATTTTAAACTTTTTTTTTTGACAATGTACCAACCTACCTATATAGGTACTATCATTACTTTTTCTACTCTTCTTCCTATTTAAATACTCCATTTTCTTCACTTTCTTGTAACTCATAATCATTTAAAGAAAATGTGAGTGTAGAAATGGAGGGAGTTTCTTCTTCGGTTTGTAGATTTACTAGTATTTGTGTATTTTGTGGCACAATTTATGGAAAGGGTTTAGAGTTTGTAAATGCAGCAAGCACTGCTGGTAGAACACTTGCTGCGAGAAACATTCGTGTAGTATATGGGGGAGGTAGCATTAGGTTAATGAGGGCTGTATCACTTTTTGCACATATAAGAGGTGGTTAAGTTTTAGGTATCATTCCTGAACCTTTAACTCGAAAGAACATCACTGGAAAGATAATTGGGTAGGAACTTCAAGTATCATCTATGCATGGACGAATGAGGATAATGCTTGAAAACTCTGATGCATTCATAGCCTTACTAAGTGGTTTTTGTACTTTGGAAGAAGTTTTTCAAATTGTCTCTTGGGCCCAACTAAACATCCACCATAAACCCATAGGTTTGTTAAATGTTAATAATTTCTTTAATCTTTTGTTATTTTTTCTTGACCATCTGTGAAACAGAAATTTATCACACCTTCGGCAAGACGACTTCTTATCTCTGCTTCCACTGTTGATGAGTTGATTGATAAATTAGAAGCTTTTGTTTATGAACATGATCTAGTAACAACTCAGATAGATTGGTCAGAAGGAAGCAGTGAGGGAAGCAGTATGAAAAGTAAGCCAGATCAGACACTCCAATTATTTAAATAATTACAATCTTTGGTTTTATTTATTGTACTTTATTTTTATTTAAATTTGTGTTAGGTCTCTCTTTTTAGTAATTACTATAACAGGTAATGTCTTCTATCCTTTACTCATCTATATTTTAACATTGAGGACAATGTTGTGATTTAGTTGGGGGGAAGGATAGTTGAAGTGAAAAAAAAAACAAAAAATTAGGAAGTATGTTTATTAATATGTTTGTCGTGTTTATATGTTTGTCAGCAATTTACTAACATCTAAACCAATTAAGGATGACAGAATAAGGAGTAAAATATTTACTCTTGAGACACATCAAAATTGGTGGTAGATAACTAGTTTGTGTGGAAGTAGTAATTCAAATTCAGGAAAATTTGCATGATTGACTAAATTGTCTTCTTTCTTAAAAATCACATGCTTAGTTATAAATGTTAAATTGGTGAACTGAGAATGATAGAAATATAACTTGTGAGATTTTGAGCCTATTGATGAATGGATTAAATATTTGTACCATTCTCTTTTTTCTTGTGTGATTTTCACTTATGGAATTGTTACTCTAGAACTTGCTTTGATTCTTTTTGAGATTATATTTTCACATGAATACATAAACATGATTGAGACATTTTTCTTGAAATACCTACTTTAACCAAATAGCTAAGAATGATTGGTGCACAAATAGGCAGCCTTACTCAGTAACATATTGTCTCAATATGATATCAAGCACTCTTATGACTTATTAGAAATTTTCTGATTCCTGCCAACGTAAGGCATTGGAAATGACCTACTTCCCATTGCTTAACCCATTTGAGTTTATTTGACCATTCTTTGTTTTGAACTCATTATGTGCCTTAAATGAAAAATCATGTTCTTACCCAGCCTTAGGGAAACAAGAGAACATTAGCTTTGTCATTGAATGAGTTCTTGAACAAGTGTGGGAATGTGTGTGCAGAATGGTTAAAAAAATGTTTACTTAAAAAAATGTATATATTATGTTCTTCTTCAAAATAAAAAAAATAAAAAAAAATAAATGTGTAAAAAAGGGCCGACAAGGCAATAGGGGAAATGAAAAGAATATGTAAAGAAAATTTGTATTAGATGAAGTTGGGATGAATTTGCATGCTTGTTAATTGAACTCAGCTCTCATACTCTTTTATTCTTTTTAATATTTCATTTGTCATATCCATATTACCTTCTCATTTACCTTGAACCCATTACAACCTTGAATAAAGTCCTCATGATTTGTGTGTGCATGTGTTCTGAGTAGTGGAGAATTAGAAGATAAGCAACCTTATGGTAGTGCAATTTTCATGGGTTGAATTGAGTGAAATACCTACCTTTTAAACACTTGAGGGATTGAGAGTGAATCTTGTGAAGATCTATCATTCTTGACTCATGCTTTTCAATTGAAGTTTCCTTACTTGTTGGTTTGAGATGTGAAGAAACGTTACCTCATAAATGTTTTGATCCCTTGAATGATTGGTTGCTCTTCATTCTTAAATATTATTGAAAATTGAGTCTTTTAGAGTGTTTAACTTTTGAGTTTGTGTTATTTTTCCTTGTTCCCTAGTTTTGGTCTTGTGTATTTTGCCTAGGAGTGCAAAAAGTTAAGTGTGAGAGAATTTGATAATCATATATTTGATACATTGATAAGCCCTTATTTTTAGTCATTTACATTCTCCATGTACTTAATTGATTGAGCTTGATTATGTTTTATAAGTTTGAACTCAAATTGAACTTAATTGAATTTTTCAGCATAATTTACGTTTTACACTGTTTCTGTAGTTTAGCCATATCTTGAGTTCTAAATGTCTAACAATTATGTATTTTACCTTTTTGAAAAGATAAGAGAGAGATCTACAACTTTCATGAAGAGCTCTAGGTCAAAGTCGGACATCTAGTGGAACTAATTGGGCTTGGAAGTCAGAATATGGGCTTTGTGATTGGAACCTAAATAGTGTACAATAATCAGAGCATAACTCGAGCTGTAAGATCTGGATTAGGCTAGAATTTTGGTATCTGTAAGTTAACCATATCTAAAACTTTCATGAAGAACATAAGACTCAATTTGGACTCCTTGGAGGTCATATTGGGCTTGGAAGTCAGAACAGAGGAGCTGTAACCGAGCCTGAATATTGTGCAGTAATTGGGCCATATCTCGGGCTGTAGGTGGCCTTTTGAGGTGATTCTATTGGAATCCCAAACCTACAACTTTTTTGAAGATCACATTTCAATATTCTGATGCATTCGATGACTTAAGAACTGAATGATTTCAGAGACAAAGAATCTCCATAATTTTTCACTCATCAAAAGTCATTTGACATTTTTCACTCATCCACCCACTCATGAATTTGTCCCCTTGCCATTTTGTATCCCTAATCCTTTATAAAATGGAGCCTTGGCTGATCATTTAGGGTTCTTGGTCTTAGAGGCCAAGATCATGCTATTGTGTTGTTTGTTTATCTTGTTGTAATTTTCTTTTGTTCTAAATTGAAGTTATGTTCTTCTTTTTCTTCTTCTCTCTTCATTTCTTCTTGTTTATGAGTAACTAAGTTTCATTTTACTTGAGTGAAAGGGTGAAGCTCTTGGTAATGAAATAAGGTTAGATTCATTTCTTTCTTGTGATTAAATGATATATTTTTAAGTAGTCATTATACGTGTTGTATTTTGTTTTCAATCAATTTAGAAACCCTCCTTGTAAAGTGGAGATCTTGATTTATTGTAGATAATATTTTGACATAATGAATGCTTGATCCCATTTATGAGTGGTGGTGTTAATAGATGATTAAAGGAATCATAATATAATTACGTATATAATTTTTAATGAACTTTGAACGTTGTATTTTCTGATTTGAACCTCCATTATGTGTGGATTCTAATTGAGTTATAAAAAAAAATTAATCTTATCCTTATTTTATTTACCAATAGTGGATCTCCTAACCCAAGTAAGTCTTTTTTATTTGTGACCAAGTTTTATCACTTTTATTGTTGTGACAAAATATTTACTTTACGTCAAAGAATTTTTCTTCATCAATTCCCTATGGATAGACCTAAGACTCCCAAGAATTTATTACTTGAAATAACCTGCACTTAGATTTGTAACTTTTAATCCGCATTAGTGATCAAAGTGCATTTCCTAACAAAATGGCTCCAAGCATCTGCCCAAGATGCTTTATGAGATTTAACAAACATTTTAACACAATAACAAAATGAGACTGGGTCCAAAATGTCTCCATAATATGACATAATATGAACAAATAATACTGCACAGATAATAATAATAACAATATTATATGGCAACGACAATAATAATAACATAATTATTTAAGGTCTTGAGACATAATCACAAAATGAGGTCACAATAAAATTACAAAACAAATTCTCACTAACCCAAAACATCAAAAGACCTCATTATACTCATATGAGTCACATGATCAACAAAACTTTGACAGCTAAACCTTTGGTTAGGAGATATGTAACCATAAGTTATGTAAGGATATACTTGATATGAGTTTGAAACTCTTGAATTTCCTCTTTAACAAACATATACTTTGTGTCAAAAGCTTCGAGCGCTTAAAGTTCTTATAGATTTGAGAGAAGCACACTACAACAGAGTTATCACAATAGATAGTAAAAGGTCTGAAAATATTATCCACAACATGAAATTCAGTAATCAAATTTTTAACCATACCGCTTGACGCGTAGCCTCATAACAAGCTATATACTCCGCCTCCATAGTGGAAGTAGCTGTAAGTGTCTGTCTAACACTCTTCCAAGAAACAACTACTACTTCTAACATAAGATATATACCCTGATGTGGACTTGTAGTCACTTAGACAATCACCATAATCAAAATTAGAATAGCCAATCACCTCAAGGTGATCCAACCTCATATAAGTTGACATATGATCTTTAGTACCATCCATATACTTCGTGATTTGTTTAGCAGCCTACCAATTAGCCACAATAGGTTTGCTCAAGTATCTCTCAAGTATACTAACAATGAAAACAATATCAGGACGTGTACGAACTTGAGCATACATAAGGCTGTCAACAGCAGATGCATATGAGACCTTTTCCATTTCAGCAACATCTTTATCATTTTGAGGACACTGGGTATTAAAGAGTTTTTTACCCTTTTAAATAGGTGTAGCATAAGGATTACAAGATTTCATATTAAATTTATTCAGAATCCTTTCAATATAAGCTTTCTGAGACAAGACAAAATATCACGAGATTTGTCACGGTAAATCTCAATACCCAGTACAAAAGAGACATCACTAGGATCGTTCATATCAAAATGCACTGTCAACATTTGCTTAGTCTCATTCAGAAAATCAATATCATTACTAGTCAATAATATATCATCAATATATAAAACAAGAATGATGAATTTGCTCCCACTAAACTTCAAATAAATGCATTGGTCAACAATATTTTCTTTAAAGCCAATAGAGCCAACAATATAATCAAATTTCAAGTACCAACCATTTTCATTAAAACCATCAGGTTTATCCATATACACATCCTTATACAAATCACCATTTAGGAAGGTGGTCTTAGTATCTACTTGATGAAACTCCAAATCAAAATGAGCAACCAATATCATCACAACACGAAAAGATTCTTTAGTGGAGACTGGTGAGAAAGTCTCCTTATAATCAATGCATTCCCTCTAGTTATATCCCTTAGCAACAAGTCTGGCCTTATACCTCTCAATTTCACCTCTAGCACCATGTTTGGTCTTAAAGACCCATTTGCAACCAACAGTTTTACAACCAATAGGTAACTTCACCAATTCCCAAACATTATTTTTTCTCATAGAAGCCAACTAATCCTCCATAACCACTAGTCATTGTGCACTATCAAGACTAACCATGGCCTCTTGAAAGGAAACCGGATCAGAATTCTCAACTGAATTAAACTCACACTCTTATAGGTACATAACATAATCTCTGAATCTAGTAGACTAAGTGGATATAAGAACCTACCTAGATCTTCTCAATGGAGTCACAACAACATTTGGATCCTATACCTTATTTTTGACTTATTGAGGAATATCGACATTATCAACAAGATCAACAACACCATCATTATGGATCAAAGGAGAGAGCATTATCCCTAGAAAGGGAACATCAAGAATAGGAATAATAACATGCTCCTCTCTAAAATCAATAATATGTGGCTCTTGAGTTCCACCATACTCTAAGTCCCTTTTAAAATAGACAACTCGATCGGATTCAACAATTCTAGTAGTATGTGAAGGACAATAGAACCTAGAATCCCTTTAGCTAATACAATAACCAATAAAGAAACCACTAATGATTTTGGGATCAAGCTTCTTTAAATGTGGATTATAAGACCTCACCTCTGCCGTACAATCCTAAACACGGAAATGCCTCAAGGAAGGCCATTTTTCTGTCATAAGCTCATATGAAGTCTTTAGCACAAATTTACTTGGCACATGATTCAATATATAAGAAATAATCTTCAAGACATCTTCCCACAAGAATTCTGGAAGTGTAGAATCACTAAGCATACATTTCACCATATCCATAGGAGTACAGTTTTTCCTTTCTGCAACTCCATTTTGTTGTGGAGTGCCAGACATGGTGTACTATGCCTCAATACCACAGTCTTGTAAGAACTTAGCAAAAGGTCCAAGATTTCTACTAGTTTCATCATATGTATCATAGTACTTATCATTTCTCCTAGTAACCCCACTCCTACTGGCTCCAGCTATAAGTTTCCCTTTTATACAATCAAGCAGGTATAAAAAATAAAGAAGTTAATATCATGAAAAATACTCTTATTAATCAATCTCTCCATTCTCTCCTTAGAGATGTGTCCTAAACATTTGTGCCATAACATAAAAGAGTTTTCAGCAACTCTATCACGCTTGTTCCCAGTAACATTATTGATATCTAAACATTGTTAGATCAACATAAAGGGGTCAATATTTAACATATAAAGGCCATTAGATGAAACTCTAGAAATAACCATAATAGAATCATAATGTAGGGAAACTCTCTTATCACTAAATAGATAGGATAGTGCAACTATCTAAAATAGAAACCAAAAACAAGTTCCTTCTTATAGAGGACACATTGATGGTGCCTTTTAAACCTAAAGAATATTGGGTACACAACTTCAAGGAAATAACACCTATATACTCTACTTTGACACTATTAAATTTTCTTACTATGATCATTAACTCTGCTTTACTCGACTTTCACCTATTTTTGAACTCCAATAATGAGCTTGTAAAGTTGCACCAATATCTAACCAACAAGTATTAGAAGGAATATTAACAAAATTGAATTTAAAAAACATTAGAGTCAGGGGTTCAACTTCTTTATCCTTAATTTAGTTATTAAACTCATTGCAATTAGCTCGTTTGAGCCAATCTACAAATTTCGTGGTGCGTTTACGATCACCATTCACACAATCATGCTTAGTATTGGTCAACACAGTGAGGTCATATGTCATTCTTGATGTGTCAATAGCCTTACAAAATTAGTTGACATTATCCACTTCATGAAAACTCTCTTTAATAACTTTGTCCATGCTATACTTTATGGTCATAGGACGAACTTTATTTGAATGATCTCACCTTTCATATTTCACCTCAATCGTAGCGAAAAACATATCTATGGGCTTCAAGGTTCATCCACAACGAGAGCAATATCAATAATAGAGATGAACAGAAATAAACTCATTGAGTCAACTCAGTCCTAATAATTCCCACACAACTTTTTCAAAACATTTATTTTCTTAAACAAAACTGAATCAATATTCTAAAAGGAGATTTTCTTATGGAGTATTTCAATAAACAAGATGAGCAACAACCATAATGGAGCTTTCCCATGCATGTGCAATCCTGCCTAAGGGTCCCGAATTACAACACATGAGTAAACTCTCACGGACATCAAAATCATGTCCCTAAAGCTAGTATCGAGAGGATACTGAGAACTCTAAGGGCACAACCTTAATGCCTTTAACAAATCATTAGGAATTACATTAACAAAGGCAATCTGATAGGGCAAACACATTATCAATATAATTCCCAAAGCCATAACATAACAATATTTTATTAACAAAATGACAACCTCAACATAATTGGTCCTGCGAAGACGAGCTCACAATCATGAAAAGTGCCCAAAATAGTACCACTTAACAAATCATCAGAAATTACATTAATAAAGGAAAACCAATAGGGTAAGCACATTATCAATATAATCCTCAATACAACATTATTAACAAAATATCAACAAAATGATAACCACAACATAATTGGTCCCGCGAAGGCGTGCTCGCGATCATGCAAAGTGTCCTAAAACAGTAGCACAATACTTTAAACAACAACTCTCATAATCAAATAGCATAAATAACAACAAAATAAAACATTTTTAAAACATCATATATTAATTTATGCTCAAAATAACATCAAAAATTATTTTAGAGACTAAACAACATCAACTTTGAGAGTGCGTATTATATATCATGTTCAGAAACATCACAATAATACACAAAAATTTTTAGAGGCAAAAGAGAAGAGTACCATATTTTTTTAACAATTTTAATCTCTAAAAATTTTGGAATAAATTACAAATAAAAAAAAATTCTTTGTGAATTCAAAACATTATAATCCAATATACATATTTTTTAGACTTAAGATAACATGAACAAAATTATCTTATTAAAATTTTGCATTATACACAACTTCAAAATAAACAGGTTTTTTTGAAGTCCATTACTGTGCATTGGAATTTTTCATTACATAGAGAAGAAAATAAACAAAGAAAGAAGAGGAGCATCATACGAAAAATAAGAAAAAAATTGGAAGATTGCGCCGTGCACAATACACGTGAAGTGAAAGAAAAAAATTTCAAAGATTTGAGTGCACAGTACACAACTTCAGAGGAGCGTTGCACGGACATAGTGCAACACATCAAGGAGTGACAACCCTCATCCAATTTTCAAAGAAAATTAATCATAAAAGAATTTGAATTGAACATCACATACGTTAAGATTTTGAGTTTCTTTAATTTTAAACCTTATACGATTTTTAGGTAAAATAAAAAATTGATAGTCATAATTAGAATTAAAATCTCTCTGATACCAATTGAAAGAAAATTTCTCAGATCTATTAATCTTGAAAATTTATGACATATCAAAATATATAAAGAGTTTAAGGGTTACCTTAAAAAGCATTGATGAGGAAGTCATTGTTGAAACTCTTAAAAGCAATCTCAATGAGGGAGATATATTATTCCTATCTCACAGTAGTTGTTCACACATCAGTATCAATAGAGTAACTGTAAGCACTAGAGTGGTTATGAATAACGGCTTCTCTTTATATATATAGAATAACTAAAATGAGTTAAACCTACACAATATGGTAAACTTATATATAGGACCTATAAAATAAAACTCACATATGAGCAGTGCTTTTATAATAATAAGTCCATCAATAATACTGATCACAATTTGATATAAACGAAATGCTTTAATAGTTTTGACATCTAATTAATCTGAGTTTTATAAAATTATAATATGATTTATGCTAATCCATAAAAAATTCTAACATAAGTTATTAACAAAATGAGCTACAAGCTGACTTATAAGTTGGCTCGACTCACTTCCAACCATAATTGCCATATGAACAAATTGGCATAGGCCGAAACGTCCAGAGACTTGGGAGTGCTAGTTTGCATGTAATGATATGTATGTCTAAGACAAATTATAAACCTTGGATTCTTATTTTTCCTAAACACTATGTCTACCAAGATTTCAACTAACTGTTTATAGAGTTTAATTTAATCATCTTCAGTTTCTGACATCATAAGAGTTTAAATATAATAATAAATTGTATTAGAAGTTAAAATATTTTAATAATATAAAACATGTGAGTAAATAATAATATGATAATATAGAAAAATTATGCTCAAAATTGGCCAAATGATTCTGCCACTCCACATCTCAATCTTAAAACACAAAATGATAAAGCTTATTGCACATTACATGTGTGCACATTCCCTCATATATGTGCATAAAATGAGGTGAAATTATCATAGTAAAAACTGTTCATATGTAAGGTAATGCATGTTTAAATGTATATATAAGATAATATTCATCACAAAATATTCCTTTTGTTTTTGCTTATGTGGGGACTATGTTTTTTGTAGACACATGCACAATAAACACATACAAATCTCATATAAGATTTATATGTGAAATTTGTGGAGTTCATTTTAGTACACCTTATTTTTTTGGCAGATGTATATTATAACCTTTTTTGAAGCATTGTGAGCCATACATTTTGTGGCATGTTTTGGAGAGAAAAATAATATGAAAGGACATGAAAAAGAAAGAAAGAGAGAAGTAAGGTGATGGAAAAAGAAAGAAAAGGCGAAAGAGAGAGAGAGAAAAAAAAAGTTAAACTGATGTTACTTTTTACTATAAAAGGTTCTAGTTTTGGCAAAAAGGCCCTTAACATGCAAATGAGTTATTTTTATTGTTTTTGAGTTAAAAATTGTTAAGTTTAGTGAAGCATTAATTATGTAAAGTAAGAAATAATTATAAAAATATAATTATGTGAAATGTAACTATTATTTAAAATATCAAAATAAATTTTTAAGTATTTTATCTAAAACATTATATAAATGTTAATTTTTTTCATCACAAATAAAACAGATTTATATTTGTTTAGCAATATTTTGTTATTAAGTTATTAAAAAATTGAATTCAAACATTATACATAAGAAATATAATATTTTTTATGATACGTTCAATACTTTTTTTTATTTGTGACAAAAAATTAACATGTGAACAATGTTTAGCAAAAAATAAAATAAAAATACTCTACATATTTTCTATTATATTTTCTTTATAATACTTTGAGTAACAATTGTATTCTACACAAATAATTTTTAAATTTCCTTTATCTGTGCAATAAACGGGTTACAAATCTATCTTTGATATACTTAGTGGCTTTAATGTAACATCTACCTTTTTGGCTAAACATTATAAATGTGATAGGTCTTCTTATAGTAGTATATGAGATTATTCATGCTTGGAAATGCTAAGTTTGAATGTATAGACACTAAATTTATACACTCAAAGTGTGTAAGTAAATGTACAAGTAAGTAGGACATGGTAAAGGACTTAGGAAAATAAAAAGAAGCCACATAATTAATTTTAGAGAAGCTTGGGAATGAAATAAACAAATAAATAAATAAAGCTTAAATAATTAATTAAATCTTCCTAGGGTCCTAACCCAATGACAACTAGCCATTACATCACACACATTTAGAACATGTTAAGTAGGCAACAAGTTAGGAGTGCTTATGTAAGAAGCTATTTAATGGATAAGTTAGAAGGCACTTATGTAAGAAGTTACTTAATGGGTAAGTTAAAAGGCTTAAAAGAGAAGACACTACTAACTTAATGAGTAAGTTAATGTGTGTGTGTGTGTCCATATATATATATATATATAAGCAAGAAGAGTCGAGGTGGAGTATAGAGAGAGAGAGAGAAAGAAAAGAAACACGAAGGGAGAGAGAAAGAACCGAGGAAGGGGTGGTCTCTTGCATGGTGGGTTTAGAGGTCTCGATTAGAGTTGGAGTTGAAGGAAAACTCATAGAGGATCAAGAGCTCTTTCCATCAAGCCACTTAGTTCAATCATCCAAGCTCAATAGCAACCTCAACCCGTGGAAAGCAAGGAGAGAGGTGAGGGGAAAACTTTTGCCTTTTTACTCCTTTCTTTGTTCTTCTATCTTTTCTACTCTAATCCATGGTTGTGTAAGGGATTTTGAGTTAAGATGCTTGTATGTATGTACCTTGATTTTGAGCTTAAATGAGCTTGTATGTTATTTGTTATTGTTCAATACTATCTAGTGTTAGAATTTCATGTCGTTTCCTTATTTGATTTGATACTCGTTTCAATTTGAATATGGCTAAATTTATGTAGGATTGGGATCCTAACAACATGAGTTCTAGGTTGAAGCACTTGAGTTGTAGAAATCCATTGAACACGAGGCTTGTTTTATTAGAAAGCTAAGACGTAGGAGCATTTTGAGTAAAATTTTCATGAATCAATTCCTTTAGACGCAGCACAATTTCATTTTGAAAATAGAGTAGTTGTTGTCGCAACTGGATCTTGACAACATGTGATCTAGGCTGTATATCTCGACTTGTAGAAATCCATTTAACAAGAGACTTATTTCATTAGAAAGCTAAGAAGTAGAAGTATTTAGGATAAAATTTTTGTGAATTTAATCCATTATACGTAGCACTAGTTTCATTTTGAATACAGAATAGTTGCTGCTACGATTGGATCTTGACAACATGTGTTCTAAGTTGTATATCTTAGGTTGTAGAGATCCATTTGGCATGAGACTTATTTCATTAGAAAGAAAAGACATATGAGTACCTTGTGTACAATTTTTATGAATTATATCCACTAGATAAGGAACCGATATTAATTTGAAAATAGACTAGTTACTACCATAACAAGATTATGATAATATATGTTTTATGTTGCATAACTTTGGCTATAGGAGTTCAATTGTTTTGATTCTAGTGGCTTATAAAAGCTCAGACATAATACTTTATATAGTCATAAGTATTGAATTTTAGAGGGTCAATTGAGATCCCAGCCATACTTAAGTTTAAGGCTTACTTGGCATAACTAGTGTGATTATGATAATATGAATGAAACAACACTAATCATGAACATATAAAGTATTGTGTCTAAGCTTTTATAAGTCACTGAAATCAGAACAATTGAACTCCTACAACAAAAGTTATGAAACATAAAACATATATTATCATAATTTTGTCATGGCAATAACTGGTTCTCTTTCAAATTAATATTGGTTCCTCATCTACTGATTGTAAAATTTAATTGACAATAAACCCTTTTTAAGGGTATGTTCTTGCAGAAAGTTAGCATGTTTTTGATTGACTATGGTTGAGTGTAGTGGTTAGTGGCACAATTTTGTGTTGTATGGGTGTTGAATGGTGGCTCGTTGGTGGTGAGGCGGTGGCTTTGTGATTGTCGGCATGTGACAATTTTTCTTCTCTGAGCTTCAAGTTCGTCTATCTCTAGATCTAGTTCGATAATCATGGATATATGGTGGGCATCGTCTCATCGCCGTCCTATCTATCATTGGCCGCTCAAGCTACCAACCTCTATTATGCACTTCTGTTGTTGGTGTGGTAGCTGATGACATCATCATTGGCAATTCTTGCTTCACCGATAACGATTGTTGTCACATCTGAGATGTTAATTTTTTATTTTTTAAATATTTTTGATAACTAAAAATATGAAGGATTAAAAAGTAAAAATGAAAAATTTAAAATTTAAATAATAATAATAATAAAAGCAAGTGGTTAAACATATGTTATTAGAGGTATTTTAATTGGAACATCCATACTCTAAAGCATAGTTGGAGTATGTTAAAAGCCTCTGGCCAGTGCAGAAGAAAGGAGCATTAACAAGAAAACACGGAAATGATTTCTAGAATCCACATTAATTTTTTTTAAAGAGGCCAAGTAAATGGGTGGTGAGACAAGAATAGAGCGAGAGAAAGTACTACCCATATATGTATACAAGAGCATATATAATGAAAAGAATTTTTATTTTAAAAGGATGAGAGAAGTAAATTTTGATCATATAATTATATATAAATAATTAAAATTAAAAATTATTTAAAAATTATGTAAATTATAACTACTTAAAAAAATTACATATATTTTATATTTTAATTTTAATTATTTATATAAGATTTAATGATCAAAATTTATTTTTTCATTTCTTATAATAAACACTCCTCTTACAAAATATTATACATATATATTAACATTAATACGAATAACAAAAGTAATTAAAGTACATACTCATTTGTGCCTTTTTCAATTGCCAATTTCTATTTAACATTAATACAAAGAACAAAAGCAATTAAGGTATTTTACTCATTCTTGCGTTTTTCAATTGTCCAATTCTTTTGAAAATTAATACAAAGAACAAAAGCAATTAATGTAAATGACATTTTAAAACAAGAATATTTAATAAAAATAAGTACAAGTACAGTTAAAAAAAAAAGAGAGATAAAAGAAAATAAGTACAAGTAAGCAAAAGGATATTTTCGAAATTAAACTATTTTTTTTTCGGGTACATTGAAATGAAATCTCTAAACAAACCGTTTAACTGATGTGATTTTGCAATTACTAATTAGCGTTATTCAAGTAAGTGATCTTTATTAGCCTCATTTATTTGAAAATTACTTCTTTAACAAAAGTAATTCAAGTTACATAACTATATTCTAAACTTCAAAAGTAACAGTTAATATAAAACGTTTTATATTGTCACTGAACTATAGTGTATAATTTGTTAAAATAATTTATCAAAAATTTTACTTTAATAAAAAAATTAACTATAATAATGGTGTACTATATATATATATATACAACAATGTCACAATTTTTTAATTGGTCATTTCCAGATCAAAAAAGAAAAATAATTGGTCATTTAAAATTGCACTATTTTATTTAAAATTTATATTTTTTACTTTTTATGACATGTTATTATTAAAATGATGAAATTCCCTTTTTTAGATTTTTGATGTAAACTTTATATTAATAATAAATTAAATAAGACATATTTTAAAGTTAAATATGAATAAACTGTATTTGAACTAAGTTAAAAATGGAAAATATGCGGTTTTAATTATAGAAACAAAATGTATGGTATAATTGCTGCATTTATGTAACTGGCATTTAGCAGTTTTAAAATGGTTGTTTATATATAAAAGAAGGGAGAAATCTCAATATTTAATTTAACCTTATTCTAACACTTACAATTTTTTTACATTTCCCTGATAATAAATAAATAAATAATTTTTTTACACTTCCCTTTTGCACATATATTTTATTGGATAAGATTTTTTTTAAATGAGTTTATATATAAAATAAATAAGTAAAGTTACATTCACTTTTAATTATTTGATAGATTATATTACAATACACTTTAAATGAAATCTATTGTACATATAATTACTTACTTACTTTACAAATAAATTCATTTTAAATTTTTATTTTTTCTATTTTATGTGAAAAAAAAGAAAAAAGAGACTTTTTCTTTATATCTTTTTACAAAAAAAAGTATAAAAGAAAAGAATTTAGGTCCTAAGAACCTCATTACTAATTACTAATAAAAGGAAAATGTCAAAAACGAAGTATATGAGTATATTTTTGTTAATTTAATCAGTTGTAAAATTAAATCAGTGGTTTCAAGGTAAAAAACTCATCCAAATTTAAATTGAAGATCTGTACACAAAACTGAATAGGGAAAGAAAAAATAAATAAAAAGGAAAGGAAAGAAAGAACAAAGGAAAATAAGCTAGAGAATGTTTTTTTTTTTTTTTAAAGGAAAGAATAAAAATAATTACCAAATTTTCGTTTGACATGATCCTGAACTGATCCGAAACCGAAACCAACCAAAACAGAGGAAGATCATGCACTTGCAAACACACTCTGAAAGCTCCGTTTTGCCTCATTCTTTTACTTTTATCATCACACTGTTCCTGTTTCCTACCCAATAGTCATGGTGGTATCTTCAACTTCTTCATGGATTCCGCACGGACCAGTTTGCTGACCACCCTCTTAGTCTTCAAGAACACCATTAGAGAAGGTGACCCCACCATGGATTTCATAACCCAGATTGTAGTTTTTGAAATTTTATTCCTCATTTTCATTTAGAGCTTTTTTTCTCTTTTTTTTATTGGAAAAAATGATTTTTTTTTGGTGGGGCTGTGGGGACTGACAATTTTTTTTTCTAATTTTTTGGGGGGTTGTTATACTTTGCATTTGCAGAGTTGATCAGGAGTGTGCATGTCTACCGAGTAAAGGGTGGGAAGGAAAGGGAAGTTGAAAGAGAGTTTGTGTTTTCAGAGAGTGGCTCCTATGGGGAAATGCGGGCTAGCCCAATTCTCAGATTACAGAAATTTTGTGTTTCTCAAATTTCTGAAGGGTACCAGAATGGAGTGTGGCTTTGTATCTTTTCCTTTCACACAGATCACAAGCCTCAATTTTGCAGCATTCCATCCCTGCTGTTGGTCTCCAGGTATATCTGCTTAAGCCCTATCCAATCTGTCTTTGCTTTTATAGTCCTTGTTAGATAACCCTGTTTGTCTTGATTTATCTCTAAATCCCTTCCAATTGGAGAGTCCCCTTCTACTTCTACTGAATTGGAATTGGTCCATTTGATTAAATGAGTATGTATTGAGCCCTTAGGTCTCACCAAGAACTTTTCCACCCTAATGCATGTAAATTCAATCCCTGTGAATAGTACATATATCATACATGTCAACCAAAGCCTGATTTTGGGTTATAATTTATGCTAGTCTATTGCACAGATAGAATAGCCGACCCCACCTAGTAGAAAAAGGCTTAGTTGTTGTTGTTGTATTCCACATATAGAACATTGGAGTAGAGAGCTATAGTAAATTAGTAATGTTGCGGGGTTTCTTTATGTATGTGGTGATTATGTACTATTTCTTCCAGAAGTGTACTTTTAGTTGTGAGTTCTTTGTGTGGGAAAGTTGAAATAAGGAGAAGTAGACTGACAACAAAATGCTATTGATTTTAGAATAGATATCACTTTTTAACTGTTTGGATAAAGATAGTCTTACACTCCTTTTTAGGATTGTATTACTGTTTACACTATTTTTAAAGAATGTGATTGAGTGAGAGCAAGTGATAGAAAAAAATATGTATAATGAATGGTATTAGATGGGGTGTGAAAATGAGTGTATGTACTGTTTGATGTAAGAATATAATTGTTGTAACTGTTTTAGTCCCTTCTTTAACCTTAGCAAACAGAACAAAGTTAAGGCTTGAGACCTGAATTTATTTCTGGATTACTGTTTGTCTTAGGAAAGAAGTGAAGGTTACCAAAAGTGACAACATCTTTGGTTAAAGTGTCTGACTTTTGCTTTTACAGTAGAGTATACCACTTGTGTCTTAAGGTAAAAACTGAAAGACCGTATGATTTTTTTTCCCTATCCAAACACCCAAAAATGGGAAGTTGCTTTCATAGAAGACTTATAATGGTTTCCCTTTGTCTTGTTGGAGATGCTTAATCTTAAACCGATTGTCATTGGAGATTGCAGAGTAGTATTCTTCATAGAGTGTTTCTTCTCTCTATAAATAACATTTTGGTTTACTTCTTTTGTAGAACCAATGTAATATGTTCACTTGACCATTAGTTGATTTGGCATGCAGATTTATAACTTTCCTATGCTATTCTTATCTCCATGTGACTGGTTGGCATATGGGAATAACTGATACTGCCTAATTTACAGTGAGGGGAGAAGGAGAATCAAGAGAAAGTAAAGGGAAGGGAAGGGGATGGAGCAGACTATTTCCCCTCCAATCTCCATTCTCCTCATAAAAAAGATTTTTTTAATTCTTATTTTTACTTCCAAATTTGGTGTGGGAGCAAAAGTAAATTAAAAAAATAAATGTTATATTCTAAAACAAACAGGAGATGGTATCCTTTATAATTTCTTCTTATTAACATCCATTAAAGCGGAAGGAATACCTTACTTTCCCTCTCCTTCGCTTCCCTTTAGGGTCTGTTTGGGAGAAGAGGAAAGGGAGGAGGAGCTTTCAAATCTTATTAAATTAAACATTCTCCTTCTTGCCCTCTGTTTCCCTCCCTTTTCTCTTTCTACCTAAAATACCCTGAAACCATCCCCTATCTTTCTTCTCTAAGCTTCCAATTTTCTAAAATATGTTTATGTAGTTTTCTTTCACATTATTTTTAGCCTTTCAGGATTTTAAACCTGATATTTACTTCATGTCATGCCTACCCATTACTGCTGGAGTGAAAGATCATGGACAGGCATGACATTATTTACCAAATGCTTGATTATATATTTTGAACTTCATTCATGCATGATGTGACATGAAAACACCTATATTATTAATATCATTGTTTTGATATCTCCAAAGCATCTCTCTGCATGACTATGCCACCACTTTTAGGAGTTCTAAATTTTCTGAGCATCTGCATTTTGTTTACAAGTGTTTCTATAAAGTAATTAATTAACCATATATCTAACTCTCTCCTTCTTCTTCTTCAATTTTCAGAAATCCAAAGCTTCGGATGATTCCAACCTTGCTTAATGATCTCCATACAATATACAAGTTGGAATGTAAATCAGAAGTCAAAGATGTTCCATCAGAGTCTCCAGGGGAAGAATGCCAAGGAAAGAGCAATGATTGCCAACTATCAAGAAAAGTCATGCCTGTGCTTGATCAGGATCTAAATTGTCTTCCTTATGAAGATGACATGCCTGAGTTACTCGACAATGAGCTATATGATGAAACCTTACCAGGTTAAGTGTCAATACTCTCAATAATCTAATAGACGTAAACTATTTAACACTAAATGATTTAGCACAGTTTTTTCTGCTGTCTTTCTATTATATGGACATAGTCAATCTGTAAATCACTTGTTGGAGTTTAGGTGTTACAATATCTCCTAGTTTTGACTGTCATGACAATATTGTTTTTGTAACTTAATTCTATAATTCTTAATGTAGAACTTCCGAATACTTTGCTAATCAAATGCAGGAATCCTTTCCGATAACTGGCACATATATGGAGCTTCCTATTTAAGTTTCAAACCTTCTGATGTTTCCCTCTTTTAAAGGATTCATATTATTAATTCAACTTCTGTATATTGTGTTGTTCCCAATTTTGAATGTCCTTAACCACTTTGTTCCAGCTCAGTCTTAGCTGTAGTAAATATGTTGCCAAATGATCTCTGCTTGCCCAGTATGTACATGGGCACATAGAGTTGCAACTAAATAAACTCTCTTGCTCCTTGTGTCAATCTTCCTAATGTTGAGTTAAGCATGCCATATATAAAGATTAACATCTAACAGATAAGGTGAAAGGTTGCAGGTTTTATAGAGAAGAAAAAGAGGGCACCCAGTGACCACATAGCAAAAATTGCCTTATCAGATTTGGTCAAGTACTTTGATATGCCAATTGTAGAAGCTTCAAGAAATCTAAATGTTGGACTAACTGTTCTCAAGAGGAAATGCAGAGAATTCGGTATTCCTCGCTGGCCTCATAGGAAGATCAAATCACTTGACAGTCTCATTCATGATCTTCAGGTCCTTTCTTACTTTCCCTTTCTATTGAGTACTGTTCATTATTGTTAGAAGTGCTTTGAAGTGTAAAGCATAGTGTAAATTTTGTATTTCAAGGTATTGAATGCATTAGAGAGGATGTTGCGGAGATGAGGATGTTGCGCTGGATGTGTGACCATACAAGACAAGATAGGATTAGGAATGAATGCATAAGAGAGAAAGTAGGGATAACACCTATTATGGAAAATATGGGAGAATCTCCTCTTAGGTGGTTTGGACATGTAAGGAAAAGACCCTTAGAAGCCCCTATATGAAGAGTAGATCAGGTAGAAAATAGCCCAATAGCTAGAGGTAGAGGAAGACCAAGAAAGGTTATAGGTGAAACGATTAAAAGAGATTTAGATTTGAATGACATTTCTGAAAACTTGGTTTATGATAAGACACAATGGCGTCGTTTGATCCATGTAACCGACCTTACCTAGTGGGAAAAGGCTTGGTTGTTGTTGTTGTTGTTGTAAGGTATTGAAAAACACTTTGTATTTTACAATAAAGAACACTTTGGTAAAGCAAGTTGAAGTGCACTTTGAAGTTTGGAGCATTAAAAGTTGGCTTTTCACCTATTCTATTATGCTTACTTTTGTGAAATGTTGGTCATATTGTGGGTCTCTTTCTTGGGTTTTGTGGTTGGGGTTCATTCAAATCTAATTAGAATGAGCCCAGTTTTTCTAAAATCTAGAAACAGAGACAAGAAACACTTAATGAGGAAAATAATGATAATCAATTAGAAGAAGATGAGGAAGATGAAGAGGAGATAATTAGGATGATGCTAAAATTTTAAATTTATATTACCCTTTATTTCTTTAATGTTTTTTGTTTTGGTGCGTTGGTCATAACTATTTGAGTTCTGTCTTGTAGATTCTATTAATTTTCGATTGAAATTTAAACATGATATATAGTGTTTGATTTTTCCTTAAATTGGCAACCATTGGCTTTATTGCTTAATTTTAAGTTAGGTGGTTTAATCTTCAATCTTTCAGTATTTGTGTTCTCTATTTTCTGTGTGGTCTATAAAGTCTTATGCTCTTTCCCTCTCCCCCCGTTTTATGCTTCACTTTTACTGGGCGGCTCTCAAACACAACCAGATTTATGGAACATTGATTGACAAGGTGGAAACTTGCAGGAAGAGGCAAAACACCAAGAATCGGAGGATGATGCTGCAGCCATGGCAGTGACAGAGAGGCAAAGGATGTTGGAGAGTGAAAAAGAAAATATAGAGAGGAAACCCTTCATGGACATACAAACTGAGACCAAGAGATTCAGGCAGGATGTCTTCAAGAGAAGGCATAGAGCTAGAGCTCTTGAAAAACGGAGTTCTACAGTCTCCAGCACTTAGCACCTTTTAAAGGGTCAGAGCAACTAAACTACAATTTGCAAGTTGTAGTTTTATACTGAAACCTGTACAGCTTTGCTTCTAATTGTCAATTTTGCTTGTTTGAATTTACTTCGTATTGTAGACTTCAACACCTAACATGTCAATCTATAGTATCTTTGGAACTCAATCTTTCTTGTCTTTTTTTTCCCCTTTTCTTTCATTTGTAATATGTTTTTAGACTTAAGACTGCTTAGTGTTGACCTGGAGATGATTAGAAGCTCAGCCAACGTGAAACAGTTCTAATTAGAAATCAGGTGGTTCTGGTAAAACCATCAACTAAGTGGGGTTGGACTTTATGAAATAATTTCCTTTAGGACCATGCTTTCCCTTTTTTGTGTTAGGTAACGTGCAAAACGCAACACTATTAAAATTTCCCATTTCACTGAGTCCTCTCAATTATATATTTGGAACAATCCAACTCCTTCCTCGGTGTGCCTTGATCTTAGATGGTATCCCCATTATATTATTAGTGTGTTTATTTTCCCTTTTTGCTCTTTCCATCAAAGTCAAAAAGGGCCATCACTATAATTGATTTCATAGTTGAGGATTATGTAATGTGAGTGCTGCATTTGACATGTCTTTCCAATGGCTTTGACAAATTAAATTGCACTCCAACTATTGCAGTCAAAATTTTTGGTCAAGTACAGCACTGGTTTCCTTACCTATGAATTTGTTTCTCAGACATAGAAATAGAGAGACAAAACACGTTCTCAGACATAGAAATAGCTGTGGAGCAATGCTGTAGAGTTCTCCTGTATAATTTTTGCTAAATTTGTTTCTGACATGAACATTTTGGCTGCTTCTTTTGGTTTGTAAGTTTTGTACTGCATGTGGTATGTGATTGCAGCTCAATATAGTTGGAAGGAGAATGCTGGGAGTATAAAATTTATAGGCAATAGTATGTTATTTTTCGTATCATCTTTTTTTTTATACGTTATAAAAACTGTGGTATGTACCAAAAAAAAAAAACTGTTGTGGGGTAGAAAGATTCCTGTTTGAGCTAGTCGTGAATGGATTATGGTTTTGTAACCACTTGTGAAAACTCCTCCGAACAAAGTGGTTGCTATTATAATATAAGTAAACGTAATTATCATTCGCAAATCAAACTATCTCCGTCAATATTTTTTCACCGAAAAAAAAATAGATTTATTTTGCTTGCAGGACATTAGCTTTATTAAGGTGTGTCATTCAGCTGCATCTTTATGCTAACAAATGGTCATGCACGATCAGTGATGATCTAGAAATTTTAGGTAATGGTGGTAAAGATAATACTATCAATACAAAAGTATAATTTTTTTTAATAATTATATTTATATATTAAAAAATATATTAATACAAAATTATAAAAAATTAATTTATAATTATTCTTTTTATTTTTATATTTTAAAAATATTAAATGATTTTTTATTATCATTATTATTAAATATTTTTCTTTCTATGTATATAGTTAAATAACTATTCAACAAAAATAATATACCTAGAAGTAAGAGTACGGAGCATGAGAATAAAAATATATACATAAAAAAAAAAAACATATACATATATAAAGTCAAAAAAAAAATTTAAACTAGAATAAGAATATGCGTCTCCACTCATTTATAAGTAAATTCGTCCCTGTGCACGATTAACTTTAAGCATGTGAAGGAGCATACTCTACCTGTGTCACCCTTCCTGTACTTAACCATCTGAATTAACGTGCAATTGCTATTTCAGCCATTTTCACTGCAATCACAGCGTCCAAATATAGTAACATAAGATACAAACAACGCCTAACCGAGTGAGTCTCGTGAATTTGACCACCAATTCTCAGAATAAGAAAATAAAAATGAGGCCATATAATTCATCACGATTAGTAAATCAGCAAATAAAATATCATGAAATTTGTGGTCGTGCTTCTCTTTTCTTTGGATCCCTTTCATTAGGTGATTTATCTCGTATCTGCAAACTTGGAATGATTCTGGTACCCTCCTTAATTGACCCAATTAGAATGAGACCAATGTATACATAATTTACAACTCATCATCCAACTTGTCAAAGTATAAATTGTATTTATTTAGTTCCTCATATATTTTTGTTGGTAATTTAATGATGTGGTTTCTGAATCCTCCCACAAGCGACTAAAGAGGATGAAACGCATGTGTAGGTGTGTCCTTGTCATAAAAAAATGTGGTCCACACCTTTATGTTCGTGTAACAGGAACATTTTATTTTTCTCTTTTGCTAGATTATTCCTTGGGATTCTTTTGCAAATATGTGAAATACATAAAGTCGTACCCTTCACTGCAATCATAATTTCAAAATCAATATGAAATCTCTCATAAGCCCTCTCCCTACTCATCTGTTATTGTAGATCGTAATTCCCAAAATTGATATGAACCCTAAATCCCATTTTGACAGATCCCTGCACTGAAGTTGAAGTCATAACCCAAAATCATTAAATACGGTTATTGCCCCCAAATTGAAAGAAACCTAAACACCTCATGTGACCTAAGTTCCTGAGATTCGAATCCTATTTGTTATTAGACCAAAAAATTTGAATCCCTATAATCCCTAATCTGCCGAAGACCCTCATTCATCTTGGGTTACGACTGGTCACAAAGAGAGCAATACACGACTGGTCATAGAGTTGTGACTGGTCACCGAGTCACCACTGGCTATGGCTTGTCTCAGAATTGTGATTGGTCATGAAGAAAGCAAGACGTGGAAGAGAGTAATAACCAGGGAGCTTCGAACGACTTGTAGTGGAGTGGAGGACGAGCTTCAAACGGCTTGCAGTGGAGTGGAGTGGAGGACGAGCTTCGAACGGCTTGCAACTTCCAACGGTAAGCTGTGCATTTCTTTCCATTTTTTTTATTTCCAATTATGGGTTCTTATCTTTTTTGCCTTGCTTAGAAATGGAAATGACAATTTTTCTAGATGAGTCTTGGTCTAATATGGAAAGATCTTTGAGATTCTTATTTGATTTCTATCTTGGAAATTGAAGATTTGATTGAAGACTCCTTCTGATTTTCTGCATTAGTCTTGTGTTTTATTTATGCAGTCTTCCCTATTTATTCACTTTTTCAAACCTTTGTTTAGCAGTTGGGAGCATTCACCATTTCAAAGGTTCCAATTCAAGAGTTTGGGTTCTCATTTTTTGTCATTCTTCTTCTTTGTTTTTGTTTGGCATATGGTAATGTGTATCTAAAATCCCCTTTTTCCCTTTGTTTTTGACCTTTTTGGATATTTGAACTCAAATTGAATCTACAACTTTAGCATTTGATTGAGTTCTATATTGTCATCTATTATAATTTGCTTAGTTGTTTGTACTAGTTCGTTTGATCTTAGATATTTGTTGTTGGCATTTAATTGGCTTCTGTGGTATATGGACTTAAGTCTGTACGAGTGTACATGAGGATTCTTTCACTTTTACTTTGCACAATATGTATTATATCTTTTGGACTTGGCCAATGTGTTAGTCATGAGAATCAAGAGGGCGGTGAATTTGGTGATTACAAATTTTTAAAACTTCATTAAGAAATTAAATATTTTGAAGCATTCAATTAATAAATGCAGCGGAACATATATAACAAAGGTACAACTATTAGAGATTTCTCAAATACCACTTAGGCTATAGATAAATCAAGCAAATAAGCTACATATCAAATTCAACTCAAGCATATATAATTAAAGTACAAATATAAAGGAGATAGAGTTAAGAATAACAAACACAATGATTTATCCTGATTCAGCCACCAACCACTTGTGGCCTACGTCTAGTCCCTAAGCTTAACTTGAGATTTTCTTCACTATCTCCTAGACTTCACGGGTGTTAGGAAAACCTTTACAACTAAGAGCACTCTTCACACCTTGGGATACCTCACCCTTTGTGTTTGAACCTCAACAAACAGGGATATCTCACCCTTATAATTTCTTTGAGGGATACATCACCCTCTTTACAATGAATCAAGATATAGAAGAAAAGAGAAACTCTTATAAGAGTAAATGATATAAATTGAAGTACTATGAAACTCTTTCAGGATATCTCAAATTTTGGCGAAAACAGAGCACAAGAGATTGAAAAGAATGAATCACGAATTAAAGCATAAGAGATTAGTTTCAGGTTGTTGGTTCTATGTAAAAGATGACCCAAAAATATGTATTTATAGAGTTCTTTGAAAAGGAGCCATTGGGTATCATTTATTTTAGCATTAAATGCATAGAAAATACCTGTTGTGTGTTTCTAACTCGTGTTTATTTAAATAAACAAAGTCTTATTCGAATAAATTCACTTATAGCACACCAAGAATTATTTTCTAGAATTATTATTCAAATACCCTTTAGTTATTTGAATAAATATTTAAAAAACACGTTCTGGAACATTTTATTTGAATAAATACATGCTTATTCGAATAAGCCACTATGGTTTCGAAATCTGACTTTAAATGATAATAACTTCTTTATTTCTCATCTATTTAAAGCAAATGAACACTCATTGAAAAGATATTTGAGTCTATTTTCAAATGAAATAAGTTTCAGAAAAAAAACTCAAAGTATTTTGAAAGTTATGATCAAAATAGTAACCAAATGTTAGTTTTTCAAAATTCAAACTTGGTTATGTTTTATAGTTTTGAGCTACCACCATAACTAGCTTTTCAAAACTTGTTTGTTAGGAATTTTAGCATGTAAAAATCATTTGTAAAGATCTAAAAATATATTTGAGATATCTAGAAAGCTTCTCGTGGAAATAAGTTTGCCCCAAATAATTTTATATGTTAAGTTATGATGATGACAAATATAAGACAAAAAGAATACTTTGCTTATGTTCTTTGTTGCATCCTATATAGAGCATATCCATTAATAATTGATAAATATCTTATTTGGATGTATATATGAAAGTTTTATATGCATGTTAAACTAACTAGAGTTATACATTTATGAATCATGCATATGAAGACATTGAATTATGATTTTGGACTAACTATGCTTGTTTAAGTGAGCAATACTTTGTAGGATAGTCCAACTACCAAGAGTGAGCATTAAACAAGAAAGCAAAAGATATCTATTAGGCTCAACATAAGGAGAATGTGATTAAACATATGTCTTTGAAGATTTGTTTTGATAACACACATGATGGGAAAACCAAGTCCAAGATCTTTTAAGGATATAGAGTCTCTCTGTTCGAGGATCTCTTTGGATATCTCATAGTGCGTTAAGATAAAACAAAAATGCTTCTTTAAACTTATACCAAAACTGTGTTGATCTTGAAAATAACTTAAAAATGTTTTGGTGTTTTTTTTGTTAAACTTTTTGGGATGTTTTTCAAATATTTATAACTGTTTTTAAACAGAGATATTTCGAATAACCTTGAAGGTATTCGAATAACATCCTTCTAAACAGCTTTTACAATGTGTTTAAAAAAAATGTATTCAAATACACCCTTGTGGTATTCGAATAACCTGCTTCTGAACCTTGTTTTTGTTAGAAATGAAAACAGTGGTATTCGAATACCCCATGATGGTATTCGAATAACCCACGAGACCCTGTTTCATTTTTTGAATTCATATGTATACGTGTTAGCATTTAATATCATATTAAATTCCTCCAACGGGCATTTTCTTTTTGACTCTATAAATAGAGACCGTGGGTCTCATCTGTTGGCAGCTCAGCTATCTGCTTAATTTACGCTTACTATGAAAAATGTGATTTATAATTTACACCTATTTTCTGTGCTCTTTTTGCTGAAACTTTGAGATATCCTTTGAGAGCGTCTTAGCACTTCAATTTGTATTATTTGCTCTGAGTGAGAGTTTCTCTCCATCTATATTTCTGTTCTTCTGTATTGGGGGTGAGATATCCCTCAAGGTTTGTATAAGGGTGAGGTATCCCTTCAAGGTTTGTATAAAGGTGAGGTATCTCTGCAGGCTGAGGCTTTAGCATAAGGGTAGAGTTTTCCTGTGTGTGAAAAGTGCTCTTTATGTAACGGTTGCAAGCACCTATTGAAGCTTGTATACATAGTAAAAAATCTCAGATTATTTTCGAGGACTGGATTTAGACCACAAGTGGGTTAGTGGTCGAATTAGGATAAATATCATGTCTGCTTCTCTCTTCTCAATCTCTTAATTCTACACAATTTTATATTATTACACATTTATTTATTTGCTATTTTTTAAAGCTTCCCTTCTACATCTCGTTATTTCTGTGCTTTTATTTAATAGTTTTAACATTTGTGTTTTCTCTAAAAGAGGTTTGCGAAAAGTTTCTATACCCAATTCACCCCCCTCTTGGGTGATGGTTACCATGACTAACAAGTGGTATTAGAGATTCGTGCTCTGGTGAAAACTTAACTGCTTAGAGTTAAAAATCCTTGTTTATTGGCAACCTTGAAAGTTTTTCAAAATGGAAGGTTTTAAAATTGATAAACCACCATTCTTTGATAGTGTGCATTTTGTTTACTAGAAAGTTAGAATAGAGTTTTATATTCAATCTATTGATTTAGATTTGTGGGATGTTGTACTAAATGGATTTATTTGTAAACCAAAACAAACTTGGAATGCCTATGACAAGAAGTGCTTTTCTTTGAATATTAGAGCTATGCAAATTTTGAGAAGTAGTTTGAATGATGATGCTTATGGTAAAATTAAAAGTTGTTCTAATGCCAAAGAAATTTTGGACACTCTTGATGTTATTTATCTTGCTAACAATGATTTTATGTATAAAGTTGTATATAGAAAGCAAGAAGAGCAAAAGCTATTGAAGAAAGCTTATCATGAAAAATATTATCAAAGAGATGCTCAAAATATTAAAGGGAGCCAAAGGTCTCTTGGTGATGATGGTGCTCAATTTGAAAAAGAGGCAAAGCAAAACAAAATTGATAAGGAAGAAGGTGATTCCCTTAAAGAGCCAAGTGTGCTACAAATTGAAACTACTTTCTATATGGCTAAAAAGCACTTTGAGGTAAATAATTCTAAACTAGATTATAGTCCTTCCTATGATGAGTTACAATATGCATATTATGAACTGTATGATGGTTTATTGAATTTAGAAAAGAAAAATTTATTGTATTTGGAAAACATTTCCTTTATTGAAAATGAAATTGAAACTTTGAAAAATGAATATGATTTTCTTGATGAGGAAATGTCTTTGAAATGTGAAACCTAAACTTATTGTGAAAAATGCATTGATTTAGAAAATCAAGTTGAGGACTTATATTCCAAATTTGTCAAAGCTAATGATTCTAATTGCTTACATTCTATACTTGTTAATGAGAATAAAATTAGTGTTATTCCATATGAAAATTCAAGCAAGGCTTATGACAAAAATAATTTAGAATATAAAAATAACAAAAGGTTTAAGTTTTTTAAAAATGATATTCAAATGATCAAGCCATCATTAAATTCAATTGTTTGTAATTTTTGTGGTCATCTAGGACATATTTTTCATTTATGCAATTATAGAATAAATCATTATATGAGAAATTGTATGGTATGGATTCCTAAAAATCCTAAAGGCCCTAATACTAACAATGAAGGACCCAAAATGAAGTGGGTACCAAAATGTCCTCCTAGTGTTTTAATTTTGCAAAATTTTTTTTAAAAGGATGGACAAATTGGTCAAAAAAGAGAGGAATCATCAAGGATAATGCTTCTAAAGCCCAATGGTAGAAACTTTGGTCAAAGAAGGAAGATGGCTTCAACCAAAGCTTCTCAAGTACAAAATATAGAGCTTGTAAAGTTCAAGACTCCAAAAGAGAAGCAATGGGTAAGAAAAATATTTCCTTAATTATCAAGACCAAGGTATCAAAACTTTTACCTTTTATGCACACTCACATTTAAAGTCAATAAATTTGAGGTATATTCCTTGTAGGACTTAAGTGATTAATAGAATCATGTCTACTTGATAAAATTTGAATATTATGTTCAGCACATGACTATGTTCACTCTTATTGTACCATAGTTCATTAATTTATTATATATCTTGGTACATAAAATTTTACAATGCTTATGTATGCTTCTTGTGCTTTAAATTGTCTATATATATCATGAAATTAAGCATGTTATTGGCTATGTGTTTATTGATAATTGATTATTTAATTTATTGTGCTCAGCTTACATTTTATGAAAAAAAATTTGATCTTTATGAGAGCATAATGGATTAATAGTCAAAAACTAATACACAAGGACCCAAGAAAATTTGAGTACCAAAAGTCAAAAATTGAAGTATGTTGTAGGTGTGCTTGAAGGCCAAGAATTCACATTGGCATCTTGAAAGTGGCTGCTCCAAGTACAAAGACCAAAAATAATTTCAAGCTTTTTTTTGTGTTTCCAAGAAGCTTGGACTTGCAAACTTTGGATAAGTGGAAACTTGTATTATGTTTTTCTAGCTTTATGTCTTGAAAATCTTTCTACATGTTAATATGCTAGATAAAATATGCTCTTTGCTTGAAATGGTATATTTAATGAGAATATCCTTGAACTTGAGTTTTTGATCAATCATACATATAATTGAATATTTGTGTTTATTGCTTTATCATTGATTTATTACTCTTGAATTATTACTGACTTGAGCGTCGGAGTTATCTCGAAATCATTTTTGTAGGTACTCCATCAAAAAGTAAGTTTTTCGTCTCTCAAAATGAAAATCCTAGACATAATATATATGCTTTCTTGTTTAAGTTATTCGAATACCTCCCTATAGTATTCGAATACCATTGCTTTTATACGTGTAAATCTGTGATTTTCTAATAGGTATATTCGAATAGACCTATGACTATTCGAATATCATACATCAGGACAATATTCTTATGTTTTTATCAGCTGGTGTATTCGAATAACTAAGTAGTTATTCGAATAACCTGAGGCTTATCAATATCAGTGTTTCTCATATGCCTCTAGAGTATTCGAATACCTTGTAAGCTATTCGAATACTTGCTCTTGTCTTGCTTAATTTTTTTTTTGGTGGGTATTCGAATATAGGAATAAGTATTCTAATACCATAGGCTGGTAGCCAAGCCAAACTGGCCCATCTATTCGAATAACTGGGAAGTTATTTGAATACCTTCTATCAGAAGGGTGCGTCCTTTGGTCTTTCCCAACCGAGCAAGCGACTTCGCTAACCCATCATCACGTGTTTGGGTCTTTTACCCTCAACAAAATGAAGATGATCAAGACCGATGAAGGCTGGGTGTTCCCAGTTGAAGTTGATGATGATGAGGACGACCCTCAAGGTGATCTTGTTGCCCCTGCTGCTGCTGCTGATATTCCTGCTCCTGCTTCTGTCATAAATGAGCAAATCCTGGCTTCTCTGTTGGATAACAGAGCTTACATGGAGAACACCTTCACCGTTCTATTTGACAGAATAACTAGCGTTGAGCGTGAACAGGCTACACTTCGAGCTCTGCTGTCTGGCAATGAACCTGCCTCTCTTTCTCCGCCACCAGATGCCTATTTCTAGGACTCGCTTCGTCTTAGGATCTGTTGCTTTAGTTCTAGTTTTGGCTATTTTCTGTTTATTGTATTAGCTATTTTTGATAAAATTATATATGTACTTAGCTAATTTGATTAATGAAATGAAATATCTTTTACCCTTGTGAACTCATTTGTTGTTCTATTATTTTGAATGCTTATTTGCTTATGAGTTTGACATAATGACTAACCTCTATGGATTCAAAATTGATGGATACCAAAAATAGTACTTTGAATTATTTTGTAGGGTGTCAACTACCTCAAGCAAACATTTAAATGGAATAAGTTCATTCAACTTAAGGATAGTAAAGTTTAAAAGGATTCAACTTTTAAAAGGAGTGCAAAGAATTTCTATTCCCTTATGAAAACTTGAAGCTTGGAAGTTGGTGGAAGTTGGAGTTACCTACAAAAACTCAAAGGGTACACTTTTGGTGATATCAATCCTTATTTATGCTTTAAATTTGATATCATATGATATATGGAGAAGTAGAGAGTTGTGTTATACCTTTACATGCCTTACATGAAAATTATTTACCTAAAAATGCCTAAATAAGTTTTGATGATGATCATATGTTTCTTTATAAACTTGAATCATGCCTTAAAAATGCTTAAACTATATTTTTTGGATTCAAGTATATATGTGTTTCATGCATTCTTGTTAGAGCTAATATTACATGAATGATAACGTGATACATGCTTTAAAATTATATATCAACCTGAATTATGCTTATAAATGGGCTTACATGATATTTGATGCTAACCTATGTTTTGGAGGACTTTTAAAGTTAGTTTTGCAAGTCTCTCTATGTATTTCAAATATAGCCATCAGATTTTTTTTTCATACAAGCATATGTGAATAAATGAGAAAAGTTGAATGAAATTCAAATGAAGAGGAAGATAAAGAAGACTTTCTTCTAGTGTAATGGAATGTAGAATTCAAAGGAAGAAAGTTCAAAGTTAAAAGACCAATAAAGAAGGATCATCACTCTTTATCTATTTCAATAAGTATCTCTATCCCTAAGTTATTATGGTATTTTATATGATATGGATTGTATGATACTTGTTGATAAATTAATCTTAAATGACTAGATGCTTTCCAAGGAATATATGGCTTTTTATATAAAACATCTCTACCCTTCTAAAATGCTTTTGAAAAAATAATGTGCCCTTGTAAAATTATTTTTGAAATGGGGAGAAGTTTTTAAAATGTTTTTTGATTGATGGATTAAGAATAAAAATCTTTTGCCTTGCGTTACTTTATGATATTGTGCTTACATGGTCTTAGCATACATATTTCACCCTATCCATCTTGTATTTCAATGAGGGGGAGCCTAACTCTTAAGTTGTTTATATCTTTTGCCTTACATCCTTGTTTGATTACATAAAGTGTTCCATTACTATCATATGCTAAATGTTGACATACAAAAATATGACAAACATTGCATGAATAATCCTCTATATCTTGAAAGCATGATCGTTTCATCTCTTTATTCTTGAATCATATGTAGAATCTATAAGGGGGAGAAAATATTATTTTTTTTCCTTTCTAAGCCTTTTTGTTGATGTCAAATAGGGGGAATGAAAATTAGAAAGAAAAATATGTTTTTGTTCTTATTGTTTGATATGCTTACATGAATATTCATTCTTGTATATTGTTTAACATATTTTTCTTTAGTGATTTGTCATCATCAAAAAGGGGGAGATTGTGGAAATAAGTTTGCCCCAAATGATTTTATATGTTAAGTTTTGATGATGACAAATATAAGACAAAAATAATACTTTGCTTATGTTCTTTGTTGCATCCTATATAGAGCATATCCATTAATAATTGATAAATATCTTATTTGGATGTGTATATGAAAGTTTTATATGCATGTTAAACTAACTAAAGTTATACATTTATGAATCATGCATATGAAGACATTGAATTATGATTTTGGACTAACTATGCTTGTTTAAGTGAGTAATACTTTGTAGGATAGTTCAAGTACCAAGAGTGAGCATTGCAACAAGAAAGCAAAAGATATCTATTAGGCTCAACACAAGGAGAATGTGATTAAACATATGTTTTTGAAGATTTGTTTTGATAACACACATGATGAGAAGACCAAGTCCAAGATCTTTTAAGGATATAGAGTCTCTCTGTTCGAGGATCTCTTTGGATATCTCATAGTGCGTTAAGATAAAACAAAAATGCTTCTTTAAACTTATAGCAAAACTGTGTTGATCTTGAAAATAACTTAAAAATGTTTTGGTGTTTTTTTTGTTAAACTTTCTAGGATGTTTTTCAAATATTTATAACTATTTTTAAATAGAGGTATTCAAATAACCTTGAAGGTATTCGAATAACATCCTTCTAAACAGCTTTTACAATGTGTTTAAAATAAAGGTATTCAGATACACCCTTGTGGTATTCGAATAACTTGCTTCTGAACATTTTTTTTGTTAGAAATGAAAATAGTGGTATTCGAATATCCCATGATGGTATTCGAATAACCCACGAGACCCTGTTTCATTTTTTGAATTCATACGTATACGTGTTAGCATTTAATATCATATTAAATTCCTCTAACGAGCATTTTCTTTTCGACTCTATAAATAGAGATTATGGGTCTCATCTGTTGGCAGCCCAACTATCTGTTTAATTTACGCTTACTTTGAAAAATGTGATTTATAATTTAGGCCTATTTTCTGTACTCTTTTTGCTGAAACTTTGAGATATCCTTTGAGAGCCTCTTAACACTTCAATTTGTATTATTTGCTCTGAGTGAGAGTTTCTCTTCATCTATATTTCTATTCTTCTGTATTGGAGGTGAGGTATCCTTCAAGGTTTGTATAAGGGTGAGGTATCCCTTCAAGGTTTGTATAAGGGTGAGGTATACCGGCAGACTGAGACTTTAGTATAAAGGTAGAGTTTCTCTGCGTGTGAAAAGTGCTCTTTTATGTAACGATTGCAAGCACTTATTGAAACTTGTATACATAGTAAAAAATCTCAGATTATTTTCGAGGACTGGACGTAGACCACAAGTGGGTTAGTGGTCGAATCAGGATAAATATCGTGCCTGCTTCTCTTTTCTTAATCTTTTAATTTTACGTAATTTTATATTGTTACACATTTATTTATTTGCTATTTTTTAAAGCTTCTCTTCTACATCTCGTTATTTCTATGCTTTTATTTAATAGTTTTAATATTTGTGTTTTCTCTAAAAGAGGTTTGCGAAAAATTTTTATACCCAATTCACCCCCCTTCTTGGGTGATAGTTGCCATGACTAACACTTATCACATAAAGGCCCTAAGTCTTATAAACTATACCTTTTTAGCTTCCTTTAGACTTGGTCTTTGACATGACTTTGTTGTTATCAAAGCCTTCATGAAATAGACATTCATATTTTTCATGAATTGAGCATAATTGAGATCTTTTGCTTTCTTGTTGCAATGCTCACTCTTGGTGTTCAGACTATCTTTCAAAGTATTGTTCACTTAAAACATAGTTAGTCCAAACTCATAATTCAATATCTTCATATGCATTATTCTTATATGAAATATAATAAGATGGAGTACATTATCATGCATAATCTAATATAATTTATTAAGTACATCTATGTAACATAAGTATCATTCTTTTTGGCTTGTATTTGTCATCATAAAAACTTAACATGTCAAATCATTGGGGCAAACTTATTTCTACACAATGAAAGCTGAATTTTGAATTCAATGTGTATGCTATAAAATTTCTTGGAATGCTACCTTGGTATATGGACTCAACTCACTCAAGCCTGTAAGAGTGTACATGGGGCTTCTTCAGCTTGTACTTTGCACAAGATGTATTATATTTTTTGGACTCAAGATGTATATGTTGTGATGTGAAACAAGTCTTTATTTGAATTTAGTGTCATAACTTCAGTTATGCTAGTTTATATGTTTAAGGTTTATAGTAGTTTATATGTTAATATATGTGGTGGTTTGTAAAATATGGTTTGGTTTTTTCGTTTTTGAATTGCAAAAGATGTTGAAAATTGAAAAAGGTGTGTACTTTTATGCAGATGAATAGCAATGGTGAAGAATTAATTTGAATGATGATACAAATGTGTTTCTTGGTGATGGTGACGGGTCTATTGGTTTGTCCAATGATGATTTGAATGATGATAGTGGATGTGATGGACATTTAAGTGATAAAGAGTGTGATGGTCAGTAATCCGATGAAGGTTCAAGCAATGAGGAATTTGATGGTCATCAATCCGATGGAGGTTCCAGTGATGAGTATTTTGATGGAGGTTCTAAGAATGACCTCAGGAATGTTGGCAATAATGGTGGAGAGCAAAATAACAAAGATGGTGACAATGATGTTGGACATGAAAACGATGGTGGCATGAAAAAATAAGTAGATGGTACTTATAAAAGAATTACTGAGTTGATAGGGGATGATATTTATGAACTAGATTTTGGCAATGAAATTAAAGCTATTGAATTTTATAGTACATATGCTAAGCTGCTTGGATTTATAATTAGGAAGAAAAATATACATCGCAATTGTAAGGGTACTGTCATTATACATCAATTAATATGCAACAGAGTGGGATTGAGGGACACGAAGCACTTCACAAGAGTAGATAAAGTAAAAGAGCATAAACCATTGATCAAAACTGACTGTCGTGCCCAGTTTCAAGTACACTTTGACTATAAGACATCTAGATGGGTAGTAGGAAGCTTTATTGAGGGTCACAGCCATGAACTTATGTCGTCTTCATTTGTTCACTTAATTCCAACTTATCATTACATGACAGATGTAGATAAGTCTCAAGCGGAGAGCTTGCATTTGTATGGGGGTGAGAACATGTCACATAATGGGCTTAATGGTAGGTCAAAAAAGCAGTTATTTTGATTTGGGTTTTTGTAAGAATGATGTCTACAACCACCTTGATAAGAAGCAGTATACGAAGATACAAGATAGGGATATGTTTGCTGCTCTAAGTTATTTACAAGCAAAGGCGAACAATGATCCATCATTGTTTGTAAAGTTCATGACAACAAGCGATGGTAGACTGCAACATTTGTTTTGATGCGACGATTGTAGCCGTGTTGATTTTGAATGCTTAAGAGATGTCTTTGCATTTGATGTGACTTACAAAAGGAACAAGTACAACAAGCCATTGATAATTTTTTTGGGGACGAGTCACTATGGGAAGACAATAATATTTGCATGTGCATTGATTAATGATAAGAAAGTTGAGACTTATAAATGGGTATTGGAAACTTTTTTAGAAGCTATGTTATATAAACATCCAAATGCAGTTGTGACTGATGGTGACAATGCAATGAGAAAGGCTATCGAGACTATTTTTTTGAATGCAAGACATAGACTTTGTTCATGGTAATTCCTAAATAATGCATATGAGAATGTAAAGAATGCTGAATTCTTGGAGGATTTCACCAGAGCAATGTATTCTAATTTTACTGTGGCCGAGTTTGAAGATTTTAGGCCAAAATGATTAAGACACATAATGTTTCTAGTAGGAAGGCTAAGAAGTGGATCAAGAAGACTTATAAGAGAAAGAGAATGTGGGCAACTGCGTATCTCTAGGAGGAATTTTTCGATCGCATAAGAACAACCTCTCATTGTGAAGGTATGAACTCTTTCATTAAGCAATATGTTCATAATAAAATTAGCCTTGTTAAATTTTTGCGTAATTTTGATCGTGTTTTAAAAGATTATAGAAATAATGAGCATGAGGCAGACCATAAATCATTGTATGGTTGTGAGCCTGTGATGACAACTTCTCTTAAGAATATTGAGCTTGGAGCTTCAAAAATTTATATAATGAAGGTATTTGCAGAAGTTAAAAGTGAGATAGACCAGGCTAGTGCGTTAATTGTTTTAAACAATAGTGAGGATGGAAACACTGTCAAATTCAGAATGAATAAATTTTGTAGCCCTATGACTGTGTTTGAGGTGACTTATGACTGTGCAGAGGGTAAGTTTGTGTGTGATTGTTGAGGTTTTGAATCACGTGGTCTTCCTTGTAGCCATATTTTTTGCGCCATAAAGCATGAACACATGGACTCCATTCTAAAGAGCTTAATCTTGAAACGGTGGACAAAGACTGCTAAAAGTGATTATACACCATCGATTCAGGTGGATGATATTGATTCAGAAAAGGCTTTTAGGTTGCGTTTTGGTGCGTTGTCTGCCATTTGTAATAGGTTGTGTCATATTGCAGCGGGAAAATTAGATGATTTTACTAAGATGAGGGATGAAATGTTGAAGCTTATTATTAAGTTAGAGACCCATAATGATCCTAATAGGAACCACAAGGGTAATCAGAAGGTGGTTGGTGATCCTATGATGGTTAAGACTAAAGATGCTCCATCAAAGAAAAAGAATTAGAGAAAGTGAAAGTATAAGTGTTCAAATTGTCACAAATCTGGACACAATATTGCCAAGTGCCCAAGGATGATTAGAAACGAGGCTGAATATAGTAATAAGGAGGAGAGCTCAAGCTCAGAATATGATATTGACAACAGAGAAGTTTGTAATGTTAACTCACAAGTTTTAGTTTATATTGAAATACAAATTGGCTTTTGTGACTTAGTAAATTCTATTTGTTGCAGGATAATGAGTCATTGCTAGGCAATAGCATGAGGCAGAGTGGTTCGCTTCAGACATCATATTGGAAGGACAATGTATGGGTAATTTATTTTTGACTTTAGCTGTTTATTGAAATGAAGGATTTAGTTGATATAGATTTTGTAATATTTTAATGTAGAGTGTGGAGATGGCAAGTGCAACTGCGTCTAGAAGAGAGCATGGTAAACTAGCGTCTTCAACATAAAATTTAATAAAGGAAAATGTTAGAATAATTTAAATTAAATTTATTAAAACATGTGTACTTAAATTGTAATTATGTGTTTTAGTGTACATTAGATCTTTCATTAATTAAGTAGTCATAAGTTTGTTTATTTTGTGTGGTTGGTTGACAGGTGAAGCAACAAAATGTTGAAGTTTCACCTTTTGTCCCTGTGCAAAATGATGCTCCTCCAAGTGACCCTCTACATAATGTTGTTAATAACCATAAGACAATGGATAATGTAATTGGATTTTAAATGCACTTTTATAGCTCTGTCAGATAAATTGAGTTGGTAATTTGTTTTTAGACTAAAGTTGTATTTGATGTAGAACTCCATTGCATGCCATGGTCTGAATAAAGTACCAACAGAAGCATTTAGGCCAACAGTAAAAATCGCAACAAGTGAGGGATTACTGTATGTTTACAACTCTTTTTAGCAAGGGATGATAGTCTTCCCACAGTACCCTGAGCAAGAAATTGCAATACAAGGAATGAAAGCCTTTACATAATACCCTGATCAAGGAATGTCAGTCTTTCCACAATATTGTAAGCAAGGAATGACATTCTTCCGACAATACCCTGGGGTACAAGTTTACCCCCATATTCCTTTTGTTCCAATTTACCCTTAAAATCCACTAATAGGGTTATGGAACCAAGTTTGTTATTAGTTATTATTTGCTGATACTATTGTTAGTGAATGAATTAATTATGTTGTTATCATTTGAAATGTTAATGTTGGGCTGATTTCATTGTATTAGTATTATGGTGGCATTTAAGATGCACCTGGTGCAAAATTTTGGCCTGGTTTGCTGTAGGATTCTTCAAGAACACAAAAGTGAAAGGTTTATGTATTCATTGGCTTTGATGGTTGAAGACATTTTAAATATTTTATACATCATATGATTGATGAGTCCTCTAGGGAGTGGTTATCCCACAAATATATCGCTAAATATTATTATGAATAAAAATTATGCAAGATAAAGATTTTTTTTTTGGCATTTATTTCTTTCTTTCATGTGGACTACGATTAACCTAATAAATGAGCAATATACATATAATTATCCCAATTTGTAATGCATATATTCTTCATTTAATAAATAATATAATGAGACATTAAAAAAGTTGATGTTAATGAATATGTAATTTAACGGGCTAGTCCATGTAATTGTACGACATTTGAACAGTGGGTCGTACCCCAACCCCTTAAAATAAAATAAAAAGGTAAAAGAGAAAAGTAGTGGTTAGGGGTGGTCATGGCCTGGGTTAGGTCGACTTTAGCCTTGCCTAAACCAAACTCGATATTTTAATCTGCTTAATTTTTTAATACCCATAAAATTTTATAATTATGAAAGAAAAATATGGTTGACATTAGTTTAGCGACTAAAAAATTAACATTAATTTGGTCTTTCAATAATAGAAAATAACATCAATTAAGTTCTTCAATTAGAGAAAGTTGACGTCATTTTAATCTCTCAATAATAGGAAATATCATCAATTTAGTCCATTAATTTCATAAATTGTGCAAAGAAAGATGATTTTGACCTCACTTTCCATTATTGACGGACTAAATTATTGTTAACTATCTTTTTGGGATTTAGATCCTCTCATGTCATTTTTTCTTTGACATGGTCATGTGGATAAGAGAGATAGACACAAAGATTATAAAAGAAATTTTGCAAATTTTGATTAGGTCCCACTAATAAATTTCTTTGTGTCTACCTCTGTCATCCACATGACCACATGATAAAAAAAAATGACATTAGAAAATCCAAATCTATCTTTTTGGGATGAAATTGAAGTCAACCTTATTTTCAGGGACTAAAGTAGTAGTTTACTTTAAAATTTTTACTCAGGAACCAATCTTGTCCTTCTAATATTTAAGTATAATGTATGATGTATTTAATTTTTGAAGTTACATTTTTTTTAAAATATCTTGATTCCTGACTTTTATTATTTTAGCCCCCTCATTTAATAATTTTTGGATCCATCACTGTGAAGAAATAATAAAGAGATATGTAGATAGGGGTGTCAAACGGGCCAGTCCGGCTCATTTAGGCTCGGCCCGTTTAAGTCCACGGGCTAAACTGGTTGGGCCTAAAATATACAAGTTTATACGGGCTGATATTTTACCAGCATGACCCATTTAAGGGTAACCCGCAGGCCTAAATTGCCTATATTTTTTTTTTCAAATTTTTACATCAAACAACTTAAGACTATTGCAATCGGTTGTTAATGAACATGTTTGGACTAGAAGCTATTTGTTAACCTGAGACTAAACGTTTAGTCCAGAGACTAGGTTGACTGACAACTTCTAGACTATTGCAAATAGCTTCTGGATTAAACAGTTCAATTAATAGCCTATTTAGTAGAGTAAAAAGCTAGGTTCAATTCAACTAGAGACTACTGCCCCAATTCCCCCTACACCTATTTGTTAATTTTATATTCATTTAATAGAGTCAAAAACTAAAAAAATGTAACTCATAGTGTTTATAAAAAAGATTTTATAAGAATAAGTTGATAGTTTGCAAAAGTCCATGTTCATGAGAATAGAAGACCATTTGACATGAAATTTCAAGATAATTTGTAAGGATAGTAATAAATAGTAGATAGATAGAAAGAGATGACAAAAAATTACAATAAATAATTATTAAATAGTAGTTGTCACTTTAGAGAAGGCTTTATGTAACCACTACCTTTAGCTCAAAATAGCGTAAGCAATTTGTTACACATAAAAAAAGGAAAAAATATATAGTCCTTACATTAGGATTCATGACTTTTTTTTTTAATTTTCTAATATGTGTATATAGTTAATATAAAATTAATACAATGCAGGTGCCTAGAATAAGTTTTTTTTTTTTATAATCAAATATTTAGACTTATGTCAATTAAAATATAAGCATTAAGGCTTTATTCGATATATCATATAAGATAGGGCTTGATAGTATAAAGTTTAATAGTATAAAACTTGATAATGTAGTATAAGTTATATACTGTATAAGATTTTATAATATCAAATGTTTAGTTCACTACGTATAGTTATATAGTCCTAATTTCTTATTTCTCCAACAAAATTTATTAAAATTAATTAAAAATTGGGATATAAAATATTTTATAATTTTGAACACATATGGTGTCAAAGTGGTTTGAGCATACTAATCGGCCAGCCCGAATAACCCAACAAAATGTATGAGGTAGGCCAACAAAATCGAAGCTTAGAAAGATATGCTCTGACGCAGGTTGGCTTGCAAGCCTAAAAAATTCAAATCAACTACTAAAATTATTAAGTGTATACTTTTAAATTTTATTAAAATGTCATTTTAAAGTAAACATATTTTAATTTAAAGTAACAATTAATTTAAAATCCTTCAATATAGTTAATTTAAGATTTTAAACATAAGTTAGTGAAATAAATGATTTAAAATTGACATTTTTAGACTCTAATTATAATAATAAAAAAGGAAATGCAGGCTAGCAGACTAACAATTTATTTGCCCAAATGAAGTTTAGCCAGATCTGGTTTAACCTGATTATGGTCTAACTTGCAGCGAGTCGACCAGTCTGACTTGACACTGACAACAGGCTAAGATTGTTTGAGATTGAAGTATTATATTCTTAATTAAGCCTAATACAAAATAATAATATCGTGCCTTATCAGGCCACTATCATCAAGGTAAGTTTATCCTATGATGATAAGATAAAAATAGGTAGGCTAGATAACTTTATTATCTCATATATCATACTAAACATGTGATAAAAATGAAAGATATAGCATATAAAAAATGTATAATATAAATTTATATTATCAGATCTTAAATATATACCAAACACGCCTTAATTTGGCTTAAAATTTAAGTGTCTGGTTGGGACAAAAATAAAAGGAGATGTAGATAGGACTTGCAATGAGTTGTGCTCTGAGGCGCCTCATAATAAAAAAAATTTACTCATAGTGTTTATAAAAAAGATTTTATAAGAATAAGTTGATAGTTTGCAAAAGTCTATGTTCATGAGAATAGAAGACCATTTGACATGAAATTTCAAGATGATTTATGAGGATAGTGATAAATAGTAGATAGATAAAAGGAGACGACAAAAAATTACAATAAACAATTATTAAATAATATTTAAATGGTAAAAATATATAGGAATCCTAAAGTTGTCACTTTAGAGAAGGCTTTGTTTAACCACATACTCTTATACCGAAATTGCGTAAGCAATTTGTTACACAAAAAAAAAAATGAAAAAATATATAGTCCTTACATTAGAATTCACAATTTTTTCTTTTATTTTCTAATATGTGTATGTAATTAATATAAAATTAATACAACATAGGTGCCTAGATTAAGGTTTTTTTATAATCAAATATTTAGATTCATGTCAATTAACATATAAACATTAAGGCTTTATTTGGTATATCGTATAAGAGAAAGCTTGATAGTATAAAGTCTAATAACATAAAACTTGATAGTATAGTATAAGTTATATATTGTATAAGATTTTATACTATCAAATGTTTGGTGCCCCACGCATAGTTATATAGTCTTAATTTTTTATTTCTCCAACAAAATTTATTAAAATTTGAGATATAAAATATTTTATAGTTTTGAACACATGTGGTGTCAAAGTGGGTTGAGCCTACAAATCGGCCAGACCGAATAATCCAACAAAATGTGCGAGCTAGGCCAACAAAATTGAAGCTTAGAAAGATATGCCTTGACGCAGGTTGGCTTGCAAGCCTACAAAATTCAAATCAACTACTAACATTATTAAGTTTATACTTTTAAATTTTAATAAAATGTTATTTTAAAGAAAAAATATACATAGATTGAAGCTTTATTAAGTTTTTTAAATACTATAAGTTTATATTTAACATATGTAGATATAAATAGATTGTTTGATTTTAATATATATATATATATATACAAAGATTGGAGCTTTATTTGTAAAGTAGGATTCACATCATATTATTTGAACATGTATTACAAGTATTTTTTTTAGAGCACTTATGAAGGGATTGGAGTATGTAACTTAATGCCTAATCATCCCATCTAAACAAAGTGCTTTGTCAACTACAATATTCTCACACCAAACCAATGGAGAGAAAGTATGTGATTTCCCAGGTGCGACTAGCACAGAGCACAATTATTTGTGCATGCAGTAATAATGGTGCACTGATAATAAATCCTACACATACATCTGTCTACTAGACACATACTACAACTTTATATGTGACTGCACTACACGGTTCTCATATTACATAATCCTTTTGTCTTCAACATAATAGACTATAAAGAGTCAAATATTGGAGGGCCAACCAATGGTTGGTCAAGGTAGACCTTCAACACGTAGAGGCAGAATTAGCACCAAGAGGATGAAGACAGATGTCACAAGCAAATGCAAGGATCAACTATCATATACCCCTATGAACATGGATCCGAAACTGACACTTGTTATTCATATATCATCAAGGTGATTTTTGTAGACTTAATCATTTTTCATGGAATATACATGCATGGCCATTGTTAAACTTATTCTTGTTTTAACTTAGTCAACATGAAAACTTAAAATGGACAAACATTGAGGAAGGAAGTCTACAGAGGAAGGGAAGTCTACAGAGAACGAAAAAAACTGAGGAAGCAAAGGTTAATGATGAGGTAAATATATATTTAACAATTACTTTCATTATGACATAAACCCTTTAGTTATTACATACTTCATAAATAGGGATCATGTTTTGTTAGGTTGTATTGGCAAGGGTTGACTAACTAGGTTTTGCTATTGAGGAAGTAAAGCAAGTAGTTCATAACCTGGTCAAAATAATTGCAACCCAAAGCCCCATCCAAACGGTACCAATGTTGAGTCAATTTTTCATACATGTATCAAGGAATACAGGTCCCACAACAACAACAATCCAACTCCCAAAGACTCCTTTCATGACTCCAATGAATTTTGCTGCAACTAAAGCAACTAACATTGCCCAAACGCCTGTGGTGGATTTGATGGATGCTTAAAAAAATCAACCAATACCTGTTATATAAGCAAATTTTATCTTTACAAAACCAATTTAAATAAAAACTAATTAATAGTGTAAGTTTTAATGGTAATTGTAGCAATTTGGGTTGAGTTGGAGCACACATCCAGCTACTATTGTGGACCACGCAAATTTATTTTTACAAAACCAATTTAAATAAAAAGTGATTAACAGTGTAAGTTTTGATGGTAACTGCAGCAATTTGGGTTGAGTTGAAGCATACATCTAGCTACTGTTGTGGACCACTTTCACCTTCATTTCATGGATAAAGTTGATTACCTAAGATTGGTGAGAAATGTGACTGACACTCCATTTCAATATTAATTTAGTACATGTTAAACATAATTGTAGTACCTAACAAGTTTGGTAGTGAATATATTTCAAGGTTTGTGTTCCCATCAATGAAGGAAACATGTATTGATATTTGTTTGTAATCGACCTCATCAGGAAATGACTTATTTTGCTAGATTCAAAGCCTAACCCATCAAATCATTCTTCAAGAAAGAGATATGTTGAGATACTAGTAATGTAATATTGCAATATTGTAGGTTTCAATCCCAATTTTTTCACATATAATTACATATTATAAAACCTTCATGTATAGGGAATATTTCTAAAGGAGATGCTAATGGATGAGAGATTTTATCACTACTAGAAAAATCAGATTTAGAGACGAAATTTAGAGATGGACAAAATTCTATCTCTAATAAAGATGGAAACAGAGACGGAAATGATGATTCAGAGATGGAAAATAAATTTTACAATTCAGACATGAAATTTAGAGATAGAAATTATCCATTTTAGAAATTTTCATCTCTATTTCTATCTCTAAACAATTAATATTGAAATCTAAAAAGTCAAATAGATTTAGAGAGAGAATTTAGAGATGAAATTTACCCGTCTCTAAATTTTTCGTCTCTAATGACACTATATTCCATCTCTAAATAATCTATATAATTTAATTAATAATTATTTTAATAAAGTTAGTGATGAATTGTTTCTATCTCTAATATCTCTTCAAAATTCAAAGGGTTTCAGTATTTAGGATTTCATTTCATTTCAATTCACCATCCCTAAACCTAAAGTCAAACTATGCCATCACTACTCTCTCCGGGGGAAATCCATTGCCTAGAAATGGAGAACTTCAAGTCCTACAAGGGCTTCCAGGTGATCGGTCCCTTCTACGACTTCACTGCCATCATCGGCCCCAACGACGTCGGCAAGTCCAACCTTATGGACTCCATCAGCTTTGTCCTTGGCGTCTGCACCGGTCAGCTCTACGACGCCTAGGTCAAGGACCTTATCTACGCCTTCGACGACAAGGAGAAATAGTAGAAGGGTCGCAGGGCCTTCATCCGCCTCCTTTACTAGCTCGCCAATGGTGTTGAGATCCAGTTCACCAGGACCATCACTAGTGCCAGCGCCAGTGAGTACCGCATCGATGAAAACATTATCACATGGGACATCTACAATGCAAGGCTCAAGTCCCTTGGGATTCTTGTCAAGGCTTGCAATTTCTTGGTCTTTCAGGATGTTATGATTTAAAGCTTGAATTATTTTTCTGTCTGTGAAGTATGAATCTCTATTATGCATGTTTGGTTTTAATTATTTGGGGGAAATAAATGTGGGAATGATGATGCTAAATATACTTCTTCTATTGTTGATGCAACAGAAGGAATAGTTAAAGCATAAAAAAAGAGGAGCAGTTTAAAAGAAGAAGAAGATGTTGAATTATAGAATGATGATCCATCTACACCTAAGAAGCCCCGTATAGTGTGGTCAGTAGAACTGCATCAACAATTTATAAGTGCTGTGAATCAACTAGGACTTGACAGTATGAGTCTAAAACATGTTTTTTTTCTATTACTTTTGTTTTTTCAATTTTCATTCAATGACTAGACTTAGTTGGTTCTATTGTAATAAGCCATAGTCTAAAAAGTATACACTTTTCTTTTTCAGTACTTTTAAGCATTTATTGCAATTTAGCTTATCAGTTAGTTTTTATCCTTGTATTTCAAAGGATATGCCAAAGAGAATTCTTGAATTGATGAATGTCCCTAGTTTGACAAAAGAAAATGTTGCAAGTCATTTGCAGGTTTGTTGTCAGTCCAAAATGTGAAGTGATTCTTTACCATCTTCCCTAAGAATCATCTTTCCTTATGATGTCTATCTAATGGAAACACTTAGTTGATACTGTAGAATTTGAAAACAACTTGGTGAAATTTTTTAACTTAGTTCACCTTGTTTTTTAACTTTTTTTTCTTGTCCCATCTTTGGAGGTTAAATTGGAATATTAAGCAACTTAATGAATATTAAGTAATATTTAATCATACTTCATTGTTGGTTACTTCTAGTAAAGTTTTTGAAACTTCTGCTCCTCTTATTGTTAGTTGAAATTCCCATTTTTGAAAAGATTGAAATTTCTATTTTTGAAAGGATTATGAAGCCATCTATTGAACAATATATTTCAATAATTATGAAGTCATCTTTTATATTTTTGCCCTTGTTGTGCCTGGTGAATGCTCTAAAAAATTTCATGTTGAAGAGTATAACAACAACAACAACAACAACATTAATATTTCAAATATGTTGAAGAGTATAGGAAAAATATATATTTGGTATCCTATGTTGAAAGTGTCAAGCATTTGCTTGAGGGGTCTCATGGGGTTGTGTTGAACATAGTAAAGTAAATTGATTTGTGGACTGGGAGTAATTCAAGTCTAGGCATCATGTACCAAGTTGATTATCTTGAAACAAAATAACCTGCCGCCACTAACAGGTTTGGTGTCTCTACATCTACAAAAACTACAAACAAAACTAAGGGGCAAGGTGGTATCAAGGCACTGTTAGGAATGGTCTGATGCAGACATCCTGAAGTATATGCATAGGTTGCTTGTGGAATAGCAAACTTTGCAAAGCGTGAGTCAAGAGCATCTAGCCAAGGTAACTTATATAAGTAACTTCCTCACATATTTTGATTGTGATAAACATTAATATGTTAATAAAAAATGTTCATCAAAATGACACATTTGCCTTTGAAATGACTGCTCCCTCCCCAAATTTCTTGTTGTGACTGCTCTACACTTTAATCTCTAGTAATTGTATCATGCTAGATTATGTTGTATACCAATCAATATAACTATTTAATCACTTTGTGAGAACTGCACTGGTGCATATTAGTTGTTTGATAAATTGCCTAAGAGAAAACCATAGCTTGCTACTCTTATATGAAAAAGATCCATTTATTTTAGTTTAATTTGTCAACTTCTGCGAGACCTAAAATAATATTACTAATTACCAAAAATATTTATTCATAATATTACAACTTATTTATCACACTTATTGTATATTTATATATCTTATATTTTTTATATATTTAATGGTTTATCACTTCTACCAATTTTATTTTTTCTTATTGTCTTTCCAAGAAATTCTAGTCTGTTTACCAAGTCTTCACGCCATTAATTGGTTAGTGTGTCCTGATTTGCCTCAAGTGCCACAAGCCCAAGTGCCAGGGTAAGTGTGACCTTCCTTGCTCCAAGTGTTAAATTGCCACAGCCCTAAGTGCCAAATTGCTACAACCCCAAGTGCCAAAGTCCAAAGTGTGGTTGGCTTGTGTATCATATACTCTAAGTGCCACAACCCAAGTGGCATGATTAGTGTTATCCTTGCTCTAAGTGTCACAATACAAAGTGCCCTAATTAGTGTCCCTGCCCCAAGTGCCACAACTCCAAATGCCATGGCCAGTGTACTTCATTTATGATCCATTTATCATAGATTTGTTTTGGCTCATGAATATGAGATTTTATATATTTATTAACTTTTATATATTTTAACTTCTATAGTTTCCATCTATTGTTAATTATTAATTATATTTAATTTAACTAGTATAAGTGAAAATTAATTATATAGTGGGAACTAGTGGTCATCATTCCAATTCCCAAAACATTGAAACTCGGTATGCTGGCTTTTTAACCCCTAGTTTTGGACATACCAACCATGCATATGTTTAAGAAATTTTTAAGCATATGATGTCCCCCCTACAAAAAGTTTTGGACATACCAACTACGTTGTTTCCTGTTATGATATAATCACCAATTATCATTTAAATAAAGTACAAGGTATACCAATATAGCATAATTGTTCTTGGAAGAAGAATATCATTTAACAAAGAAGTTGATGAGGTCCTTGTGTGTTTGATACACACACTACAAGAATATGCCTTTGTAACACTTACTATCATATAATTCTTATTGTACATGTAGATGCCCTTTGTGTCTTCTTACTGTGTCAAAGATGTTATTTTTACTGATGTAAGTATTGATTATTTTACTATCACATAAGTTCCCTAACTCTTATTATTGATGTTATCAAGATTAAAGTTATTTTATGTGTCTATTAGGTACTTTCTACCGGACTTAGCAGGATTTTGCCCAATTGATTTCAAGGAAGTTATAACAAACAAATATTAGAAAGGTAAGCGACAAGTGGTTTTCAAATTTTGCAAAAAAATTTGATATTAGAAACGAATACCTAAAATAGATCTTAGATTAGTCCTCAAATCATTGAGCTAGAGTTATGGAGGAGAAACCACGATCAAGAGGATGATAGTCAAAGCCATGGCGCAGAGAATCGCATCTCCACATATGAGGTCAAGGTACAAGCAACATTTTGGTGGGTATATTATCTAAGGGATGAGAGAAAGAGAGAGAGAGAGAGGAAAGAGCAAGGGATTTAGTTTGGCTCTCTCCGCAAAAATCCCACCTCAAAAGGTAATTCTAAATTTTGATTTTGGGTTAAAAATTGATAATTTCAAAATATTTATCATCCAAACAAAGAGCATATTTGCATATTGTAATTTGTGAAACTCACAGTAAAAAGAATGTTTAAATCATGTTCATTTAGAGCCCCTAATTTGACATTTATTTTAATTGATTTTTTTTTAATTTTTGGTTAGGCCTTAAGGGTTTGAATACGTGTTTGTGATTTTGCTGATTAGAATTTAAGGGTAGATCCCTTTCCCTTCGATTAGGCTTACTGTTGAGGATCCAGTCACTATTAAGTACATAACTCGTTACATTACAGGTCTTCAGCAAAAGTACACTTGTGGTGGTGTGCGACCCTTTGGCCTTTCAACCTTGATTGTTGGCTTTGATCCATACACTGCTACACTATCCTTGTACCAAACAGATCCTTCTAGTACATTTTCAGCTTAGAAATATTTTAAAAAACCCTTTTGTTTCTTTCACTCTCAAATTTAAGTTATATGCTAATTTCTCTCTCTGTTTTCATGGTAATTGCAAGAAATATTTTAAAAACGTGTTTGTGACAATTAGGCTCCTCCACTTTGGCCTTCTGCTTTGATCATGGTAATTCAAGATCGTACATTTTCACTTAGAAAGCCACTCTCAAGTTATATGCTCCTCTGTTTTCATGGTAATTGCAAGATCCAAAGAAGGACAAGGCTCCTCCACTTTCCTCGAAGCCCGCCAAGTCTGGCGGTGGCAAGCAAAAGAAGAAGGTCCATGTTTCTTGTTAAAGTTTTTAGTAAGTGTCACTTTGATGATTAGGCAACACTAGAGCTTAGTTTTGTGGTAATGTAATTGATATGAGAGATGGGTGTGTTGTGTGTGATATTAAAGTCAAATTTATGTTTTCACAGAAGTGAAGCAAGGGAAAGTAAAAAGAGAAGGTGAATAACATGGTGTTGTTCGATCAGGCCACCTATGACAAGCTCCTCTCTAAGGCACCCAAATATAAGCTTATCACTTCTTCCATTCTCTCTGATAGTTTAAGGGTACCTCTTCTATTCCCCTATTTCCTTACATTTTAAAGGAATATTCATAATTTCGTATTGATGATAGCATTTTTGCTGGTGGTATTTTGATGCATGTTCTGTATTTTGTACTTGTATAAATTAAATTGGGAATGATAAGAGTTGTGATATGAGTAAACCTAGGCATTCTATTAAGGAGTCAGTTACAACTATTACTTAATTAGTTGTCGTGTATAAGATCCGCATTCCTAGACTAATTGGTATTATCTAGAGAATATGATTGCTATTATGTTCTCTCGTCTTCTTTCTTGGCCTCTCTGTAGTAGATGTTCAACTTTAAATCTAATATATTTGAAACTTCATCGATTTCGTGTGTTATCCAAGTCATATTCAAGCTTTAAACCTAGGATTCATCAAGCTACGTTTCTTGTCTATGTGTGTCTCTGCCTGCTCTCCTGCCTTTTTGGGAATAATCCTGAAAGGCTATTTTATATAAACTTTTTTGACAATCATCTATGTTCATGGGTTTCTTACTTGTTATTTTGTATAGTCTAGGATTGTCTTTCTTAATTGACTCTTAATTCCAGTTACAATAATGTCTTGCTTTGACTTTTATATTATGCTCTCTTGCATATGCACATATATATTCAAGAACTATATGTAGTGATGACTCGTAATTAGCAACATCTTCTATATTTCTTATCTTTTATTTGGTTTTTATTATGGATGATTGTCAATTCAAGAGCACTATAAGGAAAATAATATTCTTATCATTTTGCATGCACCTTCCAGATTAATGGATCACTTGCAAGGAAGACTATAAGAGAATTGATGGCCAAAGGTTTAATCAGGATGATGTTTGCCCAAGCAAGTTAGTAGATTTACACTAGGGCTACAAACACCTAGGTGTAGTACTGGTCATAGTTTATGTAGTATTGATGGGATTGTTTTATTTTTATATTTTCATTGACAATTTAAATATTTCTAGTTATTATTTAAATATTTGTAATAATAATTAATTATTACTTTGCATTTTGGTACAAAAATTTGTGATGATGTTAAGAAATTGTGATTTCTTATGTTATATGACTTATTGTGATGGTTAATTGCATAAGAGTTAGCTATAAGATTAAAGGTATATTAAAAAGATAATTTTGAAAAATTAGAGATGTCTATTTTTCATCTCTAATTTTAGAGACGGAATTAGAGACAGAATAAGTTCGTCTCTACTTTTTTTTGGAAATTTTTTGATAATCGAATTTTGGATTATTTAGAGATGAAAATTTTAAAATCAGAGACAGAATAGTACCATCTCTAGTTTAATCATTATTATATTTTTTAGAAAAAAAATGACAATATCAATTTTAACAACAAAATTTAGTGACAAAGTTTTATTATTTAGAGACGAAATTTTTTCGTCTCTAATTTAGAGATGAAATTAATTTTTTCATCTCTAACAATTAGAGATGCCACTTTTAGCGACATATCAATTTCCATCTCTAAATATTTAGAGACATAATTTTACTAATTTAGAGATGAAATTTGTCCATCTCTAAATCTGATTTTTTTAGTAGTTATATGACTTCCGCTCTATTGAAAAACCAAATATTTCTTCTTTCCAAGTTTTTGAACTTAAAGGATTGAGATATAGAGAAATGGCTCATATGAGCTTTTTAAATTTTTTTTTAAAAAAAATTACTACTAGTCATACCAAAATATGTTAATAAGGTCAGTAACTCCTTTTTTGTTATTTTAGGAATGATTATTGAGTATTTGTAGCTACTTGGATGATGCAAGCTTTGAATAGCGACTATTTTGAAGAATACAAGATACATGTAAGTCCTTTCATTTTTTTGTTACTTGTCCTTTTAAAAGGCCATTATTTGACCATGTGTTGGTCTTTTTCAAACTGGTTCAAGATGAAATGAGAATGAAGATCACACTGAACTTAGTTTTGAAGCCTTATAACTAGCAAAAAGATGAGAATACAAGATTGACATTTCAAAGTTTGAATACCATTCAGATGAAAAATAAAAGCCTACATACTTGTTAGATTGCCTAAACCCTAAACCTAGAATAATGGCAATATTAGATTATAAGTGTTGTTTAGTAAGATAGAAGAGTGATTTTGATTTAGATTGGATTTTTTTTTATGGATCAGATTAGCACATTGTTATTGTAATATCTTGTTAAGTATTGCTTTTTGTATACATTATATTTACTCATGCAGTATGCATGCTAATATTTACGAGGCTAAATAGACTTCCAAACAAGTTATCTACTGTATAGAGACAAGCCCAATTGATATTAAAATAAATCTTGATGATTAATAACATTTATTTATTAAAATTCATTAACTTTAACTGTAAAAATACTTAACAATTAAATATGGACGCATACAATTGTAAAGCAAGTTTAATATCGAATATCAATTATTTTCAATTTATGGAAGTAGTATTTTTAATTTAATGTAATTTCATTTCAAATAAAAAAAATAGAGTTAACCAACTCGAGTCTAGTATTTCAGTGGAATAATTACAAATTTTAAAATTGTCTATGACTTATTTCTAAAATATAGTACTAGTATTTTTAGTTTAATGTAGAATAAACTTAAAAATAAAACTAAAACTCAAAAATCTTAACCCACATATTTCACTAGAATAATCTAAACTTTTAATATTGACTATCAATTATTTCCAAAATTTAGTACTAGTAATTTTAATTTAATGTGCAATAAACTTAAAAAAAAATATCAAGTAAAAAAACACTTAAAAATAAATATATATAGGAATTAAATACTGGACAACTAATATTTTTTGCATAGGAATTGTAGTTACATCAATAACAGGTATAGACTTTAAAGGTTACTACCCACATGCATGTAGTCAACAGCATAACTAATGACTGAACTAACTGGTGCAAGTTTTTACACTAACTAAGGACATCTGACAAAATATTGTTTTAATTGACAATTCCAACTTTTAATTATGTTATAGGGTAATAGCATGCATTAACTCTCTCACATGCAACATCATACCCACTGTGGATTAAATCATACACTTGTGTTCATCCAAAACAATCCATTACACAGACATGGGTATGAGGTGTCCTCCAGGAGAAGGATCAAAGATGATCAGAATGGATGTCCTCAACCACACAAAGACTAAGACAAAAAACAGACACATCTGTTTTCAGTTTACCCAAGCAACCAGCCAATGTAGAAACAATTACAATGATGTTACCCATAGAAACAATTTCTCGGTAAGTCCTTTCAATTTTTTATGCTCGATTACTAGATAGTTAAATTTCAAATCCAAAATTAATACATAAATATCTATTAGACACAATGACTTTATGAGGAATCCAACTGAAGTGTGCATTCCAAATTTGAAAGGAGGAGTACTCAATGACAAGGATGAGATAAATGTACATCTGTATTAAAGATTTTTGAGTATTTTTCAAAAAATAACATATTAAATTACTTATGGGTGCACCTTCCTACTTTGCATAGATTGTTTTGGAAAAGGTTGACATGTTAGGGTCATTTATGAAAGAGATGAAGCAAGTTGTCCAAGCACTGATAAATATGATTGTCAAACAAATGCACAACAACATTGTACAAGAAAATCAGCCCATTATCAATTGAGGTTAGTGGCACTAACATGATAATGGAGAAACTCAAAAACTCTCCTGCATATGACTAAAACAACAAAGGTGAAGAGGTAAAAAAGACAACGATGAGAAACAACAAGGGGCCTAGTGAAAGTTAGACAAATAATACCAATAGGATCACCAAAACAACAATGCAACCTCGAAGACAAGTAAGCCTAGATTTCATAGTCAACAACTCAACTCAATTTGCAATGTCTCAAAAAAGCCTACAACATCCAAAAATGGAGCTTCCAAATGTAAGTGCGTATATATGTGTTTATATATTTACTATTTTTTCATGTCTAACTAACCAACTGAACTGTAGTGGGTACTAGTACTATTTAGGCATACAAAAGAAATGGGGTTGAGCAAGGTAGAGGTTGTAGTAGTAGCTTATATATTTCAAAGCAATGTCTGTGATGAGTAAGTTATAATTTTTAAATAGGTGATAATATTCTTATAGGCAACAATCTTATTCATTCATTAATTCTATTTATCCCATTACAAGACCAAGATTTTAAGTACAACACTATTCTGTGATCATTGAACACGAAATTTACAACCAAAAACCATGCTCAAAAGATAAGGAAGATAGAAAAGAGAAAGGAGAAAGAAGGAAACTCTTGAGATGTCATCATTCATGCTTGAATCATCTTCCCTAAAAAAGATGACCTTCATCCTTGCCTCCTTAGGCTCCCTCAGCCTCCAAACACGAAACCCTAGCGCAGCTTCTCTAAACTAACAAAAACTCTAACCTAAAATCTAATAAAATAGTATTTATAGGCATAGAAAAATAGGGGATGTCGTGGCATTAAACACATCACGCCGCGGCGCGCTAGTCTCAGGTCTTTGTACTGATGCAAGGGAATACACCAACGCCACGACATTAATATGCTCACATCGCGGCATTGCTTACTGAGATGCAAATTTAGCTTTCTCTTCCACTTTTGGCTCAAATGCTCCATATATCAACTTGCTTAGAGTCCTTCCAATAATAGAGAAATCACCAAATCAATAACAATTACAAATTCACTCAATTACATACCAAATAAGTATAATTTGCTCAATATCACATAAGAAGATATCTAAATTAAAATATATCAAATATAAGCTTAAAACCTTCCAAATATGCATTATTCACAAGAACTAAGCATTCTTTAAAATACAGAGATAGGGTACAAATAACTACATTTCATGAAGTTATCACCTATTTAGCAAACAAGTCAGGCGTAGACTATATGAAATGCTTATTTAGTTATGCAGACTAAGACTTGGACTTTTGAAAAAGTCTATTTAGCCTATCAAGTTGACTTATTTATTTAATATTTATATATATATTAGAGGAGTGTTAGAAACACACTATCTAACACACTTCTTTCAACACACTTTTTTATTAGACTACGTCATACACTAAAATAACACTCAAACTTGATTACACATCACTTATACTTGATTATATGCTAATCAAGTTTGAGTATTATTGATTACACGTTGATAAAGTTTGAGTGTTACTTTAGTGTGTGACGTGGTCTAGTAAAAGAGAGTGTGTTGAAAGGAGTGTGATAGAAAGTGTGTTCCTAACATTCCTCATATAATTATAGATTTGTAATACTTAATTACATAATTTACTAGTTATATATTAGAACAATATATTTATTTTATTTAGAATATAATAATTTTGTTAAAGGTTATATCTATTTAAAAAATTAAAAAGTTTAAGTTTCTTGGCCTATATGAAAGTCTTCATGTAACGTAGGCCTTTAAATATGCTTTCAGGTCAAGTTAAACTTTTATGTTTTCATAAACAAACTAGACCAAGTCCTAAAAAGAAACTTATGGTAGGTAACAGGCTAAACTCAGGCCAACATGTTCTAAAACAAGCTTAGTCCTATTTAGGCAAAGCTTAGCGTAACCTAGCTTAAATGAACTATTAGACTCACAATGGCTAACATGGTTTGCAAGGGCATCCGTGATTTCATTACTAGAATGTGGAATATGGCCACAATCAAAATAAAAAAAACACGATGCATAAAGTAAAACATCTCTAAGAATAGGCTCGTTATAGGAGAGGTCTTCTTCACCACCCATTTCAATACAAGAATAAATACTATGCGCATTACCTTCAAGAAACATCCTTCTGAGTCCAAGATCCTATGCAAACGTTAAGCCTTCTCTTGCCACAATCAATTTGCCCATATGAGATTTTATAGACCCCTGAATTTTTTTAGCTTTTCCTAGACATAATTGCCCATGTTAATCTCGAATGACAACGCCCACCTAATATGAATTATCCTCGAAGAAAATTTCCACTTTTGCATTAATCTTGAACATGTTCACCACTGGGATTTGCCACCTCTTCATTGTCTCTGAGCCTTGCCCTAAATTTGGGGTACAGCCGCGTGCTTCATGGAAGTCTTTCAAATAGATAAATGTCGACTCCAATACATGTTAGGTTGCATAGACAATTAATCACATAGACAATTCTATTCACCACTTATCTATACAGGGTTCGCCACTTAATTTGTATTGTGACCAAAATAAGTATTGCTAAGTGTGGAACATCGACAAATTAAGTGTTGATTCTTGTCTTTGATTTGGGAAACTCTAGTTTTAACTCCGTGTGTGTGTGCGTGCCTTCCGTATGCCAAGTTAGAGAGTGAAGTACCAATTCACCACATAGAACCACATATACAATTCCATTCATCACTTATATCCTCAAGAATCACCACTTATATATTAAATTATGTCAAAATATGTTTTGTTAAGTGTGGAACATGGGCAAATTTATTGTTGATTCGCATGTTTAATTTGGAGAACTCTAATTTTAACTTCCTTTGTGTGTATGCCATTCAAAGGTCAAGTTGGGGAGCAAAAGATCAATTTACCACATAGACACTAAAGGTGTGTTTGGGAGTTTGGAGGAAAAAGAAAAGGAGGAGATCAAAAGAGAATGAAGGGGAAGGAGAATGAGAAGTTTATCCTTCCCCTTATTTGTGAGTCCAAAATATTTTAGGGGAAGAAAATGGAGGTTATGTGATATATTTTTACATTTTTACCATTTATTCAAAAAACTAACATCATTAACATGTTTTATAAATAATACTAATGTGAAAAGCTACAATTTTTTCTCTCTCTAAAAAATTATCACTAAAAAAATTTCTCTCTAAAATTTTTTCTCGATAATATTTTTCCTCTCTAGAAAATATTTTATTTCTTTAAAAAATTTTGTCTCTAAAATGATTCTCTCAAACTTTTATCTATTTCGAAATTTTTCTCAAATTTTTTTTCTCTTTAAAAATATTCTTCAAAAAATATTCTCTCTAAAAAATACTCTTAAATTTTTTTCTCTCTAAAAAAATACGTTCTCTCTCTCTCTCTCGCATATCCAAATTTTTCATTTCATTTGTTAAACTCACTATGCCACCTATAGTAACAAATTTAGCTTTTAATTTATTAAACTCATTTACCATTACTTTCATAGTTTATGTTTTTTTATATTTAAATTTTAAATACACATTTTATCAAAAATAAAATAAAATTCAAAATACACACACATAAAGGATTGATGCCACCCAAATGGAACTGCATGTGTCAAGACAAGCCGTTGAAATAATGGAAAACTAAAATCTTAAATATTGAAACAATACCACCTTTACAGGGTTTAGATTTTTCTTAATAATAGTCATTACATAAATATACTGATAGGACAAATATTTGCTTAACATTGTTAAAGTGGGTACTTTTAATTAATTTGTTTTTTAATCTTCCGTCATCACTCACAATAACACTTTTGTTAAGTCGTAAAGGAATAAATACTCTACAATAATTATCTAAACCATTAGGCAGTAGTTTAAGCATAACCTTACGTAGAATTAAATTACTCCAAGCTCATCATTTATACATTTAATTTCATTAAACTTCTCAAGCCATAAAAACATAATTGGTGAGTAGATAACTGAGTGACAACCAGATAAGTTTATCATATTACAAATGTGTCAACTCCCAGATTCTAATTTCTAAACAGTATTAGATCCAGTAAAAGGTAGACGAAGCTATTCAATTCCTGAAAAATAAAAACATTGCCACAATGAAGTAAGGTGGAGACCAACATGCTTATGCTATGACAAGAAATAAAAATGGAAAGTATAGTCAATTTATGCAATGTGGTTTAGTCTATTTATAATATATAGATAGTAGCCAGTATGGTCGCAAATGGCAAGCCAACATACTCAACAGCCAAGAAACTTATGCTATGTGGTTTAGTCAATTTATCTATCAAGCAAGTATAATTAAAAATAAAAATAAAAACATTGGTTTCATTTTTGTACCAAAAAAACATTGGTTTCATTTTTCTAGTTTGTGCCTTTGCTAACACATAATTCTTGGCTCTCACAATTTGAGGGAAGTGACGATCCCCTGGACAAGATCAGTACTGCTGAAGCTATCAGAACTCTTACTGAATGCTACCGTACTTCTCAGCATTCTTATGCTGCAATACAGAAAGTAGATGAGAAATCCAAAGTTGTAAGCTCTTTTTTGTGATTAATTGCTAATTGATAGCAAATTCACCAAACTTAGAAATGATGTTATTGATCATTCTCATTTTATGGAGTCAATTCTCTAGCCTTTGATATTGTATCTCTAATAGTTTACTATGAATAAATTGCATATACATATTAAAGCAACGGAGCAAAATCATAGTAACTGATGAACGACAATGGCAATGGCAAAAACACTTCTTTCAAGATGATACCTGCCAATATATAGCTTTTTAATAATGTAAGCACTAAGTAGACCAGTCTGCAAGGCATTGGAGCCACATTAGACCAAAGCCACATGTACTACCAATATGCATGTGCGTGCTCACTGTTGATATAGATCTTGTCAGTGTATGTGTGATTTGTACATGAGAGAATTAGAGGCAGCAAGACAGTTACCAAAACCCCAAGCATAGTGCTTGCGGTAAATAGATACAAGAAGTTTCCAAAAAAGTGCAAAGCAATTCTGGGGTCAATTTGGTTGAGGTCAAAACTTTTGATTGCATTGAAAAGCACCAGTGATGTAGCACTACAGTAAAGGTGTCTCATCATGGTTTAGCACGTGCATCATCGTTTGTAAGTTTAGTACTTAGCGTTGACCCCTTAGTTGCTGAAAGATTGTGAAAAAAACTTATTGTTCCAAACCTGCAACGTGCATACAGAATTTGTAGCAGCAAATATTGCACCAATTGCTGAAAATTTTCAAAATATAGTGAGTCCCGAACGGATGACAAGTTGCCTAATAGATTAGATTGAAAAATATAATACCTAGATAATCCCCTATTTCTAGTGAACCAATACCCATCCTCTTAAAAATTTGCGTGGCACATGAAACAATGCTTCAAAAATTTAAGTCAGAACTAGGCAATTTCCAATATGGACAGTTTCCTTAAAGTAGATATCTAACTTTTCTCCATGGAGATGTTTTTAAACCATAAAAATCTTCCATTTAACAAATTTAGGTTAGTAATAAATTACCAATAGTCTGATATGCCAATTTTTTTTGTTATTATGTCAAATCTTAGAGAAAAACCTAAGAAATACATATAAAGGGGAAAGACATACCCAAAGTTAGGGGAGGCGTTTACAATACACCTAAATATCTTTGGAGCATCGATGCTCCACATCTTTTATCGGTTATAATCGATTCCCATGTTTTTATTAATTTTTAAGTATACTTTGTTATAATTGCTCCTAAGTCTGTGGTGTTTCAACTTGTACTGCGTTTGTCATCTATCTCTCACTATGCACGACAGATAACATCTACATCATATTTTTATCCGAGGCATGTTGGTTGATGAAGCTTGCAAGTTGACAATAATGGTGGCGAGTTGGCTCACTGAATTGTAGAAGAAGAAGAAAGCGAGTTATGATTAAATAAGAAAACGAGTTGACTCACTGAGTTATGACACTCTTTTTCTTTTGTGTTTAACCTTTTCAAATGTCATTAACCCATGTAATTCAATTTTCTATCATTTTCTTTTGTCATTCTGCAATTCTCATACCAAATTAACTAATAAAACCATATTATTTTCACATTATTTCTTCTTCCCCCACCCAGCACTCAGATCTCAATAAGAAAACCAATTGCTGTCTTGTTGCCCCACTTCGACTAGAAATTGCTGCTCCACAAGTGTTGCTGCGTTTGTTTGCGTGTTAAAGGTGTTCGTTTCTATGGATGTGAGTGAACACCATGGCAGAACCCTCCTATGGTTTCGCAAATTTGTCTCTTATGTGTGCTGTCATGGAACTTGGGTTAATTGCATCTGCAGCACATTAATTTGGTTTCATAAAACCATCATTTCAATAACTGAAGAATGGAGATAGACGAGGACTTCATTGCAATTTGCTTGCAAATAATTTGGTTTTTATTATAGGAATAGAGTTGTAATTTTTCAAATTTTGTGGTAATATCTCAACCAAGTTATAGGTAACTCATATCAACCATTTAATTTTTAAAATAATTTATCATCTGATGTTCATGCTCAAAAACATTTTAGGAGCATTCTAAACTTTTCCAAAGTTATGACGCTACAACAAATTAATGTACCAACAGCACCAAACAGCATGATGATGATGAAGTTAAAAAAAAAAACTGCTTCTTTTTCACTTGAAAATTGGAACAAATTACACAGAACAATTAGTGTTTCAGCAGGTGGAAGAGGACAATTAGTGCAAATATCAGATAAATGAAACTGATGAATTGGAGCTCAAAATTTGATGGGGAAAGTGATGAAAATGATGTCTGGAATGCCTACGTTGGGTGTGGTAGTGCTCTCAGTCTCACCCATTCAGATCTATGAAAGATAACACAGGCACACAAACACACACACAGATATAATGACCCTCAAAAGCACAAATAAAATGTTCCTAAGTTTTAGTCTCTTGGTATTGAACATGGCAAGGTCAAGCAAAACATATAGACATAGATGGAAATTGAACATCTCATCAGAATTTTATTCGGAAGTATGTAATTCCAACAGCCCTCCCATGTGAATTTAAAAACAAAAATGGAAAACATTCCACCATAAAACTATAAAAGTTCTCACAGCATGAGAAAATATTCTCATGCAGTAGTAATTTTAAAAAAACGAGACAAAAACTTTCTAGCCTAACAATACTAATTCAATAATATGCACCACAAGAAAAACACTTACACCATGTACATAACATATTTCAAGTGAGACAGAAATTCGCTCCAACTCTGATGGAAGAGAATTTTTTCAATATCTATTTAATCCGTTATCACAGGTTTATTATCCATTTAATCTATGTTATTATGTATTATTTTTAATTACATTTAATTAAATTAATTAATATATAATAATAAATTAAATAAATAATAAACACGTGACAATAAATTAGATGAAAATTAAAAACACTCCCTCTAATAAGACTTGAAGCCAAATTCTAACAACAATACCAAGTAAGTTACAATTCCACATTGCTGCCCCAAATCTTCAGTTTGAAATTGAGGGCTGTGACTTAAATTCTATCACAGTTATTTATTATTGCTGTTATTTTGCAATTGCCCCCACTCCACTCCCGGTCGGTGAGTTGCTTCATGGAAACAGCACATACACTCTTTTCTACCAATGAAAGCAGAAAATTTTGCTCGAAACCCAACAATCTTTGTCCTAATTCAAACCGCACTAATCAATCCTACCCAAGTAAATTTTTTTAGAAAAAACTTTAATTCAGACCAAGATTTTGCAAATAGGAGCAGCATAAATGAATGTTCTGGATTTTACTAAATCTAGAAAGAAAATTTCTAGTTCTCAATAGATAATTAAATTTTTTTTATAAAAAAAGCAATGAGCTCAAATCATCACGGAGTACCAGAAACATTCAAAAGCTGAAAAATTCTGGTATAAACAAAAAAAAAAAAACAGAAAACACATACATGGACTGATGAGGGTGAGTAAGGAGGGAGCGGTCCACCACTCAGACAACGGCAAAGGACTTATTCCGTCAGATGGTGAGGCGGCATTAGGTGGCGGCCGGCGGCGTGAGGCAGTGTGAGGATGGGAGGGGTTGGAGTTCAACTGGGGTGAGTGAAAGAGAGGGAAACAAATCAACAAAAATCAAATATTAAAATTCGTTTTTTTTTTCAAAAACAATATATATATATATATATATATATATATATATATAGTGATTGACCGTATAAAACAACCGTGACATACGGTCTCCATTTTGAATGTAAAAAATGGATGTACATACAACAGAATTGAGAAAAATATAACGAAAAAGAAAAGGACACTTCTCTCTCTCTCTCTCTAACTCCAACCAAGTCTTCTCTCTTTCTCCGCTGTGTGGTTCTGCCTCCTTCAACCCACCAACACCCATTTTTCTTCTACAATTTCGTTGGCCAAGTGCCAACCAACCAAGCACAACAAACAGAGCTTCACATGGGTCTCTGCTTTTCCTTTCTCTCTCGTCCTGAGCCAAACTCCTCTACCCTCAACGGGCCTCAGTATTCAGGCAAGTCCTCTCAACTTTTCCACAATCTCCCACTTTCCCTTCACGGGTTTCACAATTCACTCCAAAACTCCACGTGGATCGTTCCTATTTTGTCCTAATTCTCCATAGAAAATGCTGGGTCCGAGTTTTTCTGAATTTTTCATTAACTGTCTTGATTATATTTTTGAAGGTTCAGCGAGCACTGACAGCAAGAACGTGGGGTTCTCTGCTACCACTGCTACGACCAGCAGTGTTGGGAAGAGCCAGTTTTCGGAGATTGCGAGTGGAAGCCTCGACGGCAGGTCCCAACCTCCTACTTCTCCGCATGGCCAGATTCTGGAAAGGCCAAACTTGAAGGTGTTCAGTTTTGGGGACTTGAAGTCCGCCACAAAGAGTTTCAAGTCCGATACATTGCTCGGTGAAGGTGGTTTTGGTAAAGTTTACAAGGGATGGTTAGATGAGAAGACTCTTGCCCCGGCCAAAGCTGGGTCCGGAATGGTGGTCGCTATCAAAAAATTGAACCCAGAAAGCACGCAAGGGTTTCAAGAGTGGCAGGCGAGTTGAATTTCAACTCTTTTGCTTCTTTAATTTTCAATAGTAGTTACACTGTGTGATTGATTATTATTATTATTATTATTATTATTATTATTATTATTATTATTATTATTATTATTATTTGTGGTTGAAGACTAAGTTTTGAAAGAGAATTAGATTTGATGTATAATTGATGTGGTTAGTCTTTATTTATGAAGAGATTTCCTCCCTGTATTATACATATTAATTATAACAATACAAATATAATTAAATTAAAGTAAGAAATAATTATAACTCACATAACTAAAATAATACACATTTAATAATAATTAATAAATAACAAGAAATTCTGTAACCAAAAAAAAAAATAATAAGAAATTTCTCTTGATTTGGGATCACCTAAGAATCATTCTTGTTTGTGATCATTGTGCAATATGGAGCCACAGCTGTTTTTGATACCATGGGATTTCTTTTTCCACAGAGAGACTATATAAAATAGTCTTTGGAAGATGGTCATGGAATGTGGTAGGAAAATGCATTCGGGTCCCACTTAAATGAAGGTGTTATTAAAATACGTTGCCTTAAATTTCTCCACTATTGAGTGCTTGACTCAAATTGAGCGTTTACCTTTCACATTTAAAATTTGGAAATGTTTTGGCTGTCTTTGTAAACCTCTCTTGACTTTTTCTTTAAAGAAAAAAAAAATTAATTATGTTCCGTGCATGTTTGAAAATTTAGTTCATGCACATGGGATCCACTTTTTTGAAGTTACGTTTAGGGGTGTGGAGAACATTGAGCTTAACACAATTGTTTATTGAAAATAGTAAATAATAATGTTTGCTTTGCGTACGTGTGTGCGGTTTTCTTATTCAAGTCAGAAACCAGGATTTATGCTGAATATGTATAATAGAAATAATAACAGCCTTTCTTGACAATGCTGGAAAAATCAGATGAACTTGTCTATTCTAAAGAAGAACATACAAAACGTAAGAAAGCATTATAGAATCTTATCTGTTTCTCATCTTTTATCGCCATGGGATTTTGACCACAGTTGATGGGAAAACAGAAACAAATGCACTGATAAATAATTTAGGAAATGCTGTAAGCCGGTAACGATATTCTTCAGCTAAATGTGTATCTTGTAGTGATTTCAGTTGTCATATTGCATTTAATTTGATAGTCTAACCATCAACACAATCTGAGTACCTTCCATGTGATAAATCCTACTCTTTTGCACAAATCAAACCCTGCTATCTTATTTTTTATTATGTTTCCCTCTTGATTTGACAATGCAGTCAGAAGTCAACTTTTTAGGAAGGCTTTCTCACCCCAACCTGGTCAAGCTATTGGGTTACTGTTGGGACGATGACGAGCTTCTTCTTGTGTATGAGTTCATGCCAAAGGGAAGCTTGGAGAATCATCTCTTCAGAAGTATGAACTGAACACAAATCAAATGAGAAAAAGAAAATTCTTGGCCATGGATTTGAGTTTAATTCGTTTTCTTTGTTTTGTTTTTGAGCAGGAAATCCTAACATAGAACCACTTTCTTGGAACACCCGAATTAAAATAGCTATTGGTGCAGCTCGGGGCTTGGCTTTCTTGCACAGTTCAGAAAAGCAAGTCATATACAGAGATTTCAAGGCCTCAAATATACTACTCGATGAGGTCAGTTATTTTTTGTTATTTGCCCTCTTTATGTTGGTCTTCGTCTTCCTTTTCCCTTATTTTGAGAAATGGAAGCTAAAACAAATGCAGTATCATCTTGGGATGCATGGAGAGTTTATGAATTTGGACCCCTTTAGTTGCTTACTGACCAAACTCATGCTGAAAAGATATGAAAACTTAGTGTACAGATAGAATATCAGCTGAAAATTTCAATTTCTTCTTTCCCAGTGTCTCTTTTTAAGTGTTGTTAATACTAGACCCGTTGACTAGTTGAAGCATATTACTTGATGTTATTGACACAATCTTTCTGAGTAACAAAATTGATGATTTTTTATATATGCTAAATTCCACAGATCATTTTGATAATTGATTATTTTGTCTCCTGCAGAATTACAACGCAAAAATCTCAGATTTTGGCTTGGCTAAATTGGGCCCTTCTGGGGGAGAATCACATGTAACTACCAGGGTCATGGGCACGTATGGCTATGCTGCTCCAGAATACATTGCAACAGGTAATTATATCTACACATATTGGCAATTCAAGCAGCTTCAAGTGTATGTTTTGAATTTATTCATGACTCAAACTGCATAATGTGAGTCAAGAATTAAACGCTATGCTAGGTAAGAAGGAAATGGAAGTAAAAGAATGGAAAAAACTAATGCATTTGGACTCAGCAGAAGTCTAAATGAATGGCCACTTTTTCTTTCTTTTTTTTTTTTTTGGTTTTCAAATCTCTCTTACCAAACACTGAATCAGTCAATGCTTTGTGGAAGATAATAGTTGAAGAAGTCGTGATTGAAAGTATGGAAAAGTGTATTCTAATCCCTTGCGTTATGACTCACCACAAACTAACATGGCTGCGGATTGTATCATTATTCAACAGGCCACTTGTATGTCAAGAGTGATGTGTACGGCTTTGGTGTAGTGCTGCTTGAAATGCTGACAGGCATGCGGGCACTTGATTCAAAGCGGCCAACAGGGCAGCAGAACCTGGTTGAATGGGTTAAGCCTTGTCTCTCCAGTAAGAAAAAGTGGAAAACCATTATGGATGCCAGGATAGTCGGCCAATATTCACCCAAGGCAGCATTGCAAGCAGCGCAGCTTACTCAAAAATGCCTAGAATCTGACCCTAAACAACGTCCTTCAATGAAAGATGTAATGGAGGCATTGGAAGGCATCGAAGCTATCCAGGACAAATCAAAGGAATCCAAGAACCGCAATACTCAGTCTGCAGCTCTTAACCATCCCCAGCGGGAAAGTTCACTACATGCTCGGCAGAGAGTTGCAAGAGTATGAAACAAAAAAAAAAAAAAACACCAGAAACTAAGGTTGAATAGTAATATGGTCCAATGAATAGGCTGGATCAGTAAGTTTATGTGATTTTTTTTTTTTGCTGGTTGGAGGGGGAGATTTTAACCAGCCTTTTTACTACTCTATGATTTTTTTTTTTTGAATTATTCGCATTTTTGCAAAGTGGGAAAATATTTGCTATATGTGACAAGGGAGCATATTTTTTGAAGACTTCTTTCTTGCAACCAAGGAAAGCTAATCGGATCGAGGTTTTACTCTACGCTGGCTAACACAGTTAAGATTATGTTTCATTATTTGTAACCCAAAGAAAAAAGAATGCTTCACATTTTCTTTATATTCCCCTTTCATGACATCACAAAAACTTCTAAAACACCAGACAGATTCTTTTTTATATAAGAAAAAAAAAGGGGGGGGGGGGGGCTGGGGAAGCAAACGCATCCATTGAACGACGTCAACTACCAAAACTCTGGAGGCTTATTAATAAGGATCAACTCTTAAACAAGTTACAATTCAATCAATTAGTTAAAAGGTCTGCTATATCCTTAAAAAAAATCCTCTTAATAATTATTTTAATACTTAATAAAAAATATTTAATATTTTTATTATTTAATAATTAATAAAATTATTAGAAAGATTGGTAAAGAAAATTTATAATTATCCATTAGTTAAATAATACAAGGAGTGGTAATCCACGAACAAAAGAGAAACTTACATGAAGAAATCATATAATAACGAATAGATTGTATGTTATATTAAGATAAGAATAATTCTATATCTTCTTAATTATCATGTGAAAAAAAAAAAAATATTAGTATATTGGTCAGTGTCAATTCATATTTTTTTATTTTTTGTTAAGATAAAAAATAAATAATGATAAATATTATTTGAATTCTATTTTTGTATTTATTGTTGAATATTTTTTGGTACACTTTTTTTTGGGTACTCTTATAAGATAAAAAACAAATAATGATATAGATTATTTGAATTCTATTTGTGTATTTATCTTTACATATTATTTGATATATCTTTAAATATTAAAGTAGATAATAAGATGCATTTATAATCTTATCTTATTTATATTTATCTTTAAACACTAATAAGATATAATTATAATTTTATCCTCTTTTAAATTTTATCTTTAAATGTTTAAATGTGTAATTAATAATTAATGATAATTTTGAAAAAAATTGGACACCAAAATGGATAATCCCCTTTATAATAATAATAATAATAATAATAATAATAATAATAATAATAATAATAACAACAATTAGCGTATTATATTGAACAGCACTACGTGTGCCTGTCAATTTGTTTTTTTTAATTTTTTAAGATAAAAAATAAAAATGATAAAGATGATTTGAATTAAAATTTGTATTTATCTTTAATAATTTAAATAAGTAATAAAATTTATTTATAATCTTATCTTCTTTGTATTTATTTTTAAAATTTTTAAATTAATAATAAGATGCAATTATAATTTTATCCTCTTTTTATATTTATCTTTGAATCTTTAAATTAGTAATTAATAATGGAGTTTTGAAAAAAAAAATTGAACACTAAAATGGGGAATCTCCTTTATATATAGTATAAATATAAATATTGATATAGATTTTTTTTTTTTTGGTATACATAAGGCGCCAAAGACTAAAAAACAAAATTACCTAACTGAAATCATAGGAGGCAAAGAAACCCATAAATGCATCAAGTGTTTATTTAATATTTTTTTATTAAATATTAAGAGGATTATTCTTTTGTCATTTTATTATTTTTACTTAATCTCATAATTACTTTTTGGTTACGTTATGCTTTACTTTGATGATTGATTAAAATGATTTTTCTAAAAAACATAAAAGAAAAACAATGCCATAATTCAAAGAGTTAAGCTCAAATTTATATCTGAATAAATTCTTTACATATATATAGTTAAAAAATATTGTAGTTAGAAAAAAAATCAAATGTTAATACAAATTAAATTAAATTACTGATGTGATTATTATTTTTAAAAAATAGCTAAATATATATATGTCGACATTTCAAGAATTAATAAGTTAAACATGTGAAACCTTAAACTTAGCTTACAAAGAAGTCAAAAATTTTAACTCATTAAATTATTAATAAGCCGAGCCATGAACATGCACAAGCTTATTCAAATTATTGCTAATCCTACCGTAATAAAACATGTAAGAGGAAAATTAAGAAAACTTCTTAAGCGCTAGTGTTTTTTTTTTGGGTACATTTCGTAAGTGTTTTTTATACTATTTAATGTATATCATCTGATATGTAGGTCATCATTATCTCCACTTTAATATATATATATATATATATATATGAGGAGGGATATATATATTTACTTTGGGAGCACCTAAGAGCTTTTAAAAAATTATTGTAAAAAAAAATTGCTAGGAACATTATAATTAGTTTTTCTAAAAAATTTAACATTATCAGTCAGTTTCGATTGCCTGAATTCCAAGCAACTATCCACTGACACATATATACCCAACACATCCATTCACAACAATTTCTGTTGTTCCTTCACCGTATTTTCTGTTCACCGTCTTCACTCTTCAACTTTGCAAGAATCCTTCTGCAATGGCCAAGAAACCTTCACAAGCATATCGCGTACCCACAAAACGTTGTTCCATTGCTCAACAACTCTTTGGGGTTTCCCGCCAAGCCACACCACACATCACTCCGTTAGCATCCAAGAAGAGACCGAGATTGGAGACTGAAAGTGCTGGCTTCAACTGCACAAGGTTTTCTAGAGTGACAGAAACCCATTGTAGCAGTCGTAAAAGGGTGTCTGAGGATGTAACGGGGTATCCAAGAAGTGCTTCCCCCGAGTGGAAATCGCTGAAGGCTATAGCGGCAAAGGAAGAGAAGAAACCGATGATGGAGATGGATCACTTTAAGAAGATGCAATGTTCTGTGGCTTTGAAACGGTTAATGGTACACCGAGAAGGTTGGGCTTTCAAGAAGCCTGTGGATGGAAAGGCTTTGGGGGTTCATGATTATTCTGATATAATGTCGAAGCCATTGTTGGATTTGGACACTGTTAAGTGGAAATTGGAGAAGGGTTTGTACATGAAAACTAATCAGTTTGCTGATGATATCAGGGTTATGTTTTCAAATGCTATGTTGTATTATCCTGTGAGGCATGAAATTCATAAAATAGCGGTGAAACTGAGTGAGCTTTTTGAGATGAAGTGGAAATTTTTGGAGGAAAAGTGGGAAGCTGAGAAAGCAAAGGGAGAGGAAGAAAATCCAAAGCCTTTGGGAAAGGTGAGACAAGGCTCTGTTGGTGTTGTGAAGGCTTGTGGATCAATGACATCTAAAGTAGGAAAGAAAAGGAAACCAGTATTTGAATTGCGCAATGAAGAGAACAAGTGCCCTAATTCTCTGTGCCAAGCTCCATTTGCGGGCTCTGCCTCAGGAAAGGGTTTGAAGATGTCAATATCTGATGCAGAATTATCGAATGAAAAGGCCACGGGTTTTGCCAAGCCAAAGCAACATCTTTTAGATACCATCTTGGCCTCACAGAGTCGCCTGTTTGATCTCAATGTTGACTTGCAAAGGAAGAAGGAAAGGGAAGCTGCTCGAGTGATGCTACAGGAGACAAAGAGAACTGTTTTTATTGATGATAATTTGCAGTCATTTGATGAACTGGAACAACTTTGTGGTCATTCCCTGACAGACTGCCAAAGGGTAAATCCATTGGAGGAAATTTTGGGTTTGGTCTTAAAGGATGAGTTTATGACATTTACACATATAGATGAGGAGAAGTTCCTTGGTAGAGATTGGGAGGAAGGAGAGATAATGCACTTCGATTGAACAGTATTTGACAGTGTACCTATTCTGTTAGGGTATGACTAGAGCCAATTGTAAAGATATTTTATAGCCAATTGTACAGATACTTTATCAATTAAATGGTATATATTCATTAATGTTAACCTCATCTCAACTTTCACATTGTCAAAATTGCTATGTTCTGAATCTTGTCCTTCACTTACTCATGTATTCCATAATTGCTTCTTTCTTTACCTGTTATCCCTGTCTGTCTTATTTCTGTACCACTACAGGAAAAGCTTTCACTGCTCACGATCAACTATTCTGCATAAGATATTGGCATTTTTGTAGATTGTTTAGATTGAATTTTTTTTAAGGTTTTTATGTGGATTAGCTGGTTTATTCTCAGCATTGTGCAATAAACGATTTTGTGAATCGAGTGCCATTTGTTTTGGAATTCCTCCAAAGTCCTGATTGTTCGATTTGTTTCCAAGGAAAATTAGGTATGAGTCACAACTTTGGAATATCATATGCTTGGGATATTGTTAAAGGACGGAACTTTACATTTTTGTTCTTTTCCCTTCCAAATAATAGTTCTGACGTGTGAATTGTTGAACATATGTATGTACTCTGGATGGACATTTGGTTCTACACTCTTATGTACCTCAAAATGTTCAGCCTAATAATGTTTCTTCTATTTAGTTTAGTCAAATTTCAGTATTTGAATAGGTTGTTCAGTTTCATTGTGATGTTTATCTTGCAACCTTGTTTCTGGAACTAAATAATTATTTGTCTGTCAGAACCTCTACATCTATGATTGTTGCCAAGAATTCTGATGGAGACTTTTTACGTATAGATTTCAATATCAGGTAGCCGCCTTCGAATCTTTAGTTAAATATGACACTACATGAATTTTATAAATTAACTACAGAAATTTTTTATAATTAATCCTGTAGCTAATTAGTTATAGATTAACTACGGATTAAAATTTCGTAACTAAATACGATATGATCACGAAATTTAACTATGAAACAATCTTTGTAACTAATTCGTAACAAATTAGCTACGGATTATCTACGAAATAAAAATCTTTAGCTAAATTTCAAATGCAAAAAGAAGAAATTTTTATCAAGCAAATAGTTACGAAATTACTACAAATTAGTTAAGAAAATATTTGGTAGCTAATCCATTGCAAATTAGCTACATATTAACTACTAAAATATTCCGTAGCAAATTAGCTACGAATTAACTACCAAATATTTCGTAACTAAATTTCAATTGTATAAAATTTTTTTTTGACTACTCAACTCTCTTTTATCTCATACACGCAAACATTTTTTCAAATATTAAATCCCTACTCCGTGCGCGCCCCTCCCTCCCGCCCTCTCACTATCTCATACTTCTCCAATTTCCAGAAATAACCAAAAATCTCAATTTCATATTCCCTCTCATTCTCTCTCTTTCTCTCGCCCCCTCCCGAAACGAAACCAACTACCTCGCCTGCCACCCACTCGTGAACCGTCACCCCCCCACACAAATCAGATGCTGTGCACCACCATTCTCCACCGCAAGCCCAGAACCAGCCACCACCAGACGTGAACCACTGCCACGCAGACCCACGCCGCCGCCTAGCCACCGCGACTCGCAGATTTGTGAGCCTCACACCAGATCCTGCATCACTAAGACCAGGACTGCGCGAATTTGTGCTCCCTCGGTGTTCTGAGCCTCCATCGTGCCCCCTCGTTACTCGCGGCGTCCGCTTTGCAACCTCGCGTTGCCGTCCTCAACCGCGCGAGACCCACGCACCACCCGAGCCAGTCGCCTTCCATTGCAGCCACTGCGACTGAAGCCCAGATTTGCGTCATCACCGTGAGCCACCCTCACTCCTTTTTTCCTTTTCCTTTAAAATAGTAGGATGTGCTCCAGGATGAGTTCCATTAGGATGGGGATTAAAATATTGCTGATGATTTGTGGAGTTTATGTAAATGAACTACCTAGTTAGTGATCACTGACTATGACTACTAGGATGGTTTATGAGATGCATCTTAATGAGGAAAGTCTGTTTTTCTGCTTAAAACACATGACAATGGAAACTCAAACTCTCATTGGATCCATATGAAGTTTGGTACATTTCAAGTCACGCAATTATACTTTTTTGTGGTCTAATTAGCTTTTTCTTTGTTATTTGTTAATGATAAAAGAGTAATTACTCCTTCAACTGGTAGCACGATTGTGGATATTTGGTCAGTGAAGGTATCTATCTAGTAAAATTGGGGATATAGTGGTTCTGTATAGTCTTGTTTCTAGTGGATTTGTGATGATTTCATTGTTGGCGATACTGGTATGTTTTTGATTTTTTTTTTATTTTGGTCTATCATCTTATAGACTAGAAACAAGTAGGCATGAAGCTATTATTGCTCTCATTGTGTACGTTAGGAACTGGTAGCAAACTAAACCCTTGGGCTTTCATTTTGTGCTTAGGAATGAAAAAGGGTGGAATGGAAGATGAGTAAAAAAAATGAGCAGTTATCTAGAGACTTTGGACATACGTTTTGACTTATATCTTCATGTTTTTCCCCACTATTTCTTCCTATTTTGCTTGGTTCTACTTCAAAATAACATAGTAAAAAAGGATGGCCTGGAGTCAAGTCAAGTGTGAGAAGAGTCTTGCTTTCTCTGGCTTTTTAATGAAGTTAAGTATGAAGGATATTATAGGAAGTATTCCACCTTTCAATCTACTTTTGTATGCTTTAGTTTTCTCTGTTGAAATTTGAGTGAGTTATATTTGCTGATAAGCTGATAGTGTGTTTTTTGTAATCCTTTAATTTTCTAATCTAATGATTCTCCTTCCAATCCGCATATATATATTAATTGTGTGTGGATAATTTGGAAAGAAATAAGTTTTTATGAGCTCATTATGGAACTCTTTCAAAGTTTGTAGGGGAGGTGATATCTTATATCTTCTGGTCCACCTCCTAAATTTTTTTCCTATTTTCTTTGATTTTTTATGTGCTTTTGGGTCAAGCTTTTTACTTTCTAGTCCAAGATAATGTGATGCTTTGTTTTTATATTTGACATTACGATAGCTTCCTGTCCATATTGTTTCAGGGTAAACTAAGAATTTGCTAATTCTATATGTCAATATAACTTGAGTTACTGGACACCTTTTTCCTTAATAAGATGTTTAGTTGAATTGCTTGAATGCATATTTGGCATTATCAGGAAATAAAGCTTGTTGGCAATCTTAAGTTATCATATTTTTTTATGTCTACTATTTGGCATCATCACATCCCAGTTTTAGAGACTCAGACTGGTGCCAATTGAGTTACAAGCTTGTTGGCAATCCATAGGCATTCTTAAATATTAGAAGAAGCACATTTGATGCTGGTGTAAAGGAAAAATACAATTTTTCTTTGGGCATGCTAATTTTCTCTTTCTGAATCTAGAAATTGAATGAAAACTGACTTAAAATGGTAACATATGAAAAGAAAATTTAAAAGAAAGTTCCTTAAAAGTAGGTGGGAGGGTAAGTAATTGGCCTTTGTGTAATTTGTAGTGACAATGCTCTACGCTTTTTTATGTTATAGTAAAAACATTGGACTTTTGGAAAAAGTAAAACAGACAGTCAGACATCAAGTGGGGGAATCCCTTTTCCATAATAGTTTTTTTTAGTTTAGTCAAGTGTAGTGCAACTGTGCAAGTCTCTATTAACTTAGCATTGCCTTTTCAATTTGTTTTCAAGTTAAGTTACATGGATATTCACGATAACTCTTATATTTGTAGTCCATTGATGGTAGTGTGCACGTCACTAGTGATGAGAAGGTATGCTATATGAGAGCTTTCCTTATATTATTTATGGAGAATGAATTAACCAGCTTGACGAATTATCTTGTGTTTCTATAGAGACATGTACCAAGATGGCCTTGCTTATGGAATGGGATTCAAAAGCCTTGTTACCTATTTGCTAGAAAATTCACTCCTGAAACATTAGATTAGACTGTTAGCGGGGAAGACATAAGAAAATATGAACTTATTTGTATGAAAGTCATAGCTGTATCATGAGTGACTCTGATGCTATTGAAGTTACATTAGTATGTTCTATTTCAAAAGAACCTTGTTCATCATGAGATTTTGCTTAGGTTCTTAGAATACAAAATGCATATATTTGATTTCTTCCCGTTGCTCTATTTCTGTATATAATTGAATATCTTCATTTGTCTCTCTTATCAAGTAAAAGCCACAGCAGAAAATGTTGATGAAGCTGTTTGAGAACTTCCTGATGCCAACTTGGTAAGGTATTCCTCATTATTTGATTTATTATCCTTATTTTAAATAATTATCCTTATTTCAAATATGATCTTAACTTAAAATCATGATCATAATTATCCTTATTATCTTCTAGTTATCAATTTTTTTTCCATTTTATTTGATTTGTTTTTGTTCTCTGAAACACATCGCTTTATTCTCTTTATGTGCATACAACACTCACAAATTTTTTTAACATAGTCATAGATGCTTTCATTGTAATCTGATTTTTAAGTTTGACACTCAAAATATAAAAATGGCTTGTCAAGGTAATTTTCATTTCCTTGTTTTTTCTAGTGTCTTCTCTGCACGAGTACTAGTCCCTATATCCATCTGTTGTGCATGAGAGATCCCTTTGTTTCTTTACATTTCTATCGTCTCAATTTCTTTATAAAATTCTATTATATTACAACTTTGCTTCACATAGTAGCACTATAATTATACAATAATATAACTCACTTATACTATAATAATACTATAAATATAATAAATATTTTAGAATTTTATATTCTAATATATGTTGATTATAGGAGGCAAAACTGAACAGTCCAATTCCTTTCAGAGATTTGTATGAAAGTGTGCATAAGAGAAAAAATGGAGAATATGTCACTCACTACTCAAAAAACTTCATTGTAGGTGTTTTTAAAATTAAAACTAATTACATTTGTTAAGTTGTTGATTATTTTGATAAAGTTTTCTACATTTTTTTTTTGTTTCAGGACTCTTATGATATGCCTATTCATGGATCTAACTTTGATCCATCCTCATAGGTTGCTGGTTCCTCCAATGCTGCTTCGACACAGGAAACCATAAAGGAAGCTGTTAATGAAACGATGACTTCCTTTGTCTAGACGCAGTTAGTGTTTGTTGTCCAAATGTAGGTGGCATCTGTGTTGGAGCCTATCTTAAGGATTGTTAGCTCCCAAGTAAGAAGTGCTATGCCACAGGCACTATCACAAGGCGACGCAGTTGGGGAGGATCATGAAGTTGAGGATGATGAGACTAACTTGGACTGATTAGTTATGTTTATTGATGATGGAATTAACTTGTATTGAAGTATTTGTATTAATTAACTTAGATTAGTTATGCTTTCTTTGTAGAACATGTTTTAAATTTATTAATAGAATTATGATATTTTATTGTTTTGCACAATTATTTGTTGAATTTTTTTGTTTGGATTGAAATATTTATACAAGTATAATTTTAAAATACACTAATTATCATTATAAAATTAATTTGGGTTAGGTTCAAAATAGTTAGGGAATAGCTTTGGAATTGCTACAGATTTTAGTTAGGGAATAGCTATGGAATTGCTATAGATTTTAGTTAGGGAATAACTATGAAATTATTACAGATTTTAGCTAGGAAATTATTACGGAATTGTTACAGATTTAGAAACAAAATAGCTACGAATTTGCTACAAACTTGCTATAGAAATTAGCTATGGAATTCGCTACAAAATATTTCGTAGCTAATTAGTTGTGAAAACGATGGAAATTTTAAACAAAAATTAGCTACGAATTAGCTACGGATTACCTATGAAAATTTAAAAATTAGCTACAAAAATTTTTGGTAGCTAATTAGCTACCAAAAATTGACTACGAAAAAATTCGTAGCTAATCCATAGCTAACTCGATTAGCTACGAATTAGTTATGGATTTTTCCATAGTTAATCGGTTAAATTCTTGTAGTGTGATGTTTATCAAAGGTATGGACATGCATGTCTTAACTACACATGTTTGGTTAAATTTGATGTATAGAGATGGTTTGTGAAATTGAGATGAAGTCAAAGGATTGCCAAGGCAATGCCTTTGTCTCTCACAAATCATGAGTTTGGTAAGGTCTTGGTTTTGCAGATTCACCTAATCTCAGATTAGTTATTCACTATTACTTTGGTTTTGTGCATGCAAAGATTGGCAGATTCACCTAATCTCAGATTACATTGTGGTGGGGTGTGCAACTTGAGTTTTTGTAAGTTTGAAACCGGAATATGGCATTCCATATGTCCTGCTATTTTACGTGAATAAGTTTCCTAAGTTGAGCGGTGAATACAGGAATTTAAAGAGTAATTAGTTGACTGATCCTACTCCCTCAAATTTAACCTAAATTCCAAATTTGAAGACTATGAAGTTCTCCTTTTGTCATTATTTGAGTTTCATATGGCTTGTAGCATTATTTGTGAAAATCAAACGTACTCAAATGTGATAGAAATAATAGTTTTGTTTTTGTTACTTTTGAGTTTTCATACTCCATGGCTATTACTATTCCTTAGACTGCTCAGGAATAAATCTTAATCATTAAATTGTCATGTTTACAATGATCTTACTGAAAATATGATCACTGGAGAGATACTAAGACTACTATAATGGGATGAAGTCTTGCAGTAACTGTGAGTTTTATCGTTTCTTTGTATAATTTGTTAGATATTTTTAGACAAACCAAAATTAATTAATCAAAATTCCTTGATCAATTTAATCCCAATTTATGACATACACAACAGAATACAAATTCAAGTAATTAAGAATACCAAGAAAGGAGATAATGAGGCTGCTATGATATAGTGTGATCTCGAATGGAAAGGAGAGAAAAATTATTCTTATCTCACAATAGTTTGCTCATACGTCAGTTTCAACGGGCAACTGTCACACTAGGATGATAGGAATAAGAATCTCTCCATGTATATATAAAATAACAGAATGGGCTAAACATACCCATCATGATAAGCTCACAGGACCCATAAACTAAACTCTCTTATGAGCAGTGCTTAACAAGAACAAGAGGTTCAATAACAATATTGATAACAATTTGGGTTAAACAACATGCTCTAATAATTTTGACACTTAATTAATTTGGACTTTATTAAATTGTAATATGATTTATGCTAGTCCAAGTAAAATAATTCTAACATTCTTCCACTTGAACGACATAAGTCATATTACTTTATTTCAATAAGAAAACAATTATCTAGATAAATCAAATAATATGTGGCCACAACATGATGTCAAAATCGAGCTAACACTCTCAACCATTAGTCTAAAATGGGACTACAAGCACCTCAACAATGCTAAAAATCATGTTCGAAGGAATGTTGATATCATACATGCAAGATAATCATATCCTGGTAACCCAACAAAGTGTGGTATATGAGAAAATGGAAAAGCACAACAAAATTGCATGTCAATATGTGATCAAAGTGCAATTCCTAACAAAATGACTTAAGCATCCGTCCAAAATGCTTTCTAAGATTTAACAAAATATCTCAACATAATAACCAAATAAGATTGGGTCCAAAATGTTTTCACAATATGCCACAATATGAACAAATAATACTACGTAGAATAATGATAATAATAATGATATTATATGGCAATCACAGCAACTACAACATAAGTATCTAAAATCTTGAGACATAAACAAAATATAAGGTCAACACAAAATCAGAAAACAAACTCCCACTAACAAAAAACATCAAATGACCTCATTGTACCCATATGGGTCATATAATCAACAAAATTTTGACAGCTAAACTTTGGTTAGCAGATCTACAACCATAAGTTCTGTAGTGATATGCTCGACGTGAGTTTGAAATTCTTAAATCTTCTCTCTAACAAATATGTACTTTGTGTCAAAATGTTTTGAGCACTTATATCTCTCAATGATTTAAGAGAAACATATTACGGTAGAGTTATCACAATATATAGTAAAAGACTTAGAAATACTCTCCACAATATAAAATTTCAAGTCAAATTCTTCAACCATATAGTTTAATGCGTGGCTTCATAGCAAACTACATATTCTGCCTCTATAGTAGAAGTAGTTGTAAATGTCTACTTGACACTTTTCAAGAAATAGGTCCTCCTCCTAATATAAAGATGCACCCTCATGTGGAATTGTGGTCATCTGGACAACTATTATAATCAGAATCAGAATAGTTTATCACCTTATGGGACCTTAACTATTTCAACAACTTCTTTGTCATTTTTAAGACACTAGGTATTAGAGAGTCTTTCATCCTTTTGAATGGGTGTAGTACAAAGATTACAAGATTGCATAGTAAAACTATTTAGAATCCTTTCAATATAACCTTATTGAGATAAGCTAAGAATATAATGAAATATGTCACGGTGAATCTCAATGCCCAAAACAAAAGAGGCATCACCAAGATTTTTCATATCAAAGTGGAAGCATATTGGACAAGCTACATAAGGCTACCAATAGTGGAAGCATATACGACCTTAACTATTTCAACAACTTCTTTGTCATTTTTAAGACACTACGTATTAGAGAGTCTTTCACACTTTTGAATGGGTGCAGTACAAAGATTACAAAATTTCATATTAAAACTATTCAGAATCCTTTCAACATAACCTTATTGAGACAACCTAAAAATATAACAAAATTTGTCACGGTGAATCTCAATGCCCAAAACAAAAGAGACATCACTAAGATTTTTCATATCAAAGTGCACTATCAATATCTACTTAGTCTCATACAGAAAACTAACATCATTACTAACCAATATTATATCATCAACATACAAGATAAGAATAATGAATTCACTCCCACTATTCCTCAATATTTGACATCTATTTGATGTAGTTCCAAATCGAAATGAACAACCAAAATTATCACAACACGAAATGAATTTTTAGTGGAGACTAGAGAGAAAGTCTCCTTATAATTAATGTTTTTCCTTTAGTTATATCCCTAGAAAAACGTGTAATTGACAATTGGCAATGGTTTTGATGATACAAACAAGAAGATATATGCAAGATCCTTTTCAAAAACCCAAGATAGCACTTAATGAATCAATGTGTTTTCAAGTTGTTAAAAATGCTTTTAGAATCAAGTGAAATGGCTTTTATGTGTTTGAAAGTGTTTTGAAACAATTGGATGCATTTTGGCTTATACTGACTAAGTTTTTTATTTTTAAAACTGTTAGAAGCTAAATTGATTTTGAGCTTGCCATAATCGATTATCTGAGCTCAGCAAATTGCCCTGTTATTGGTTTTAAGTCAATAATCGATTATGGGAATAACCGTAATCGATTATCAAAAGTCAGAATGCCAAGTTTTTTTTTTTTTACCTTTCAAGCAATAATTAATTGATTATTGCATGACAATAATCGATTATTGAGTTAAAAAGGAGATTTCACGCCTCTTTTTTATTAAAAAGCAATAATCGATTATGACTAACCAATAATTGATTATTGGTGTTTCAAAAACATATTATTTTGTACTATCTCGCAAATAATCGATTATGAATTTCCAATAATCAGTTATGGACTTCCAATAATCGATTATATGAGGTTCTAAAATCAGTAATAACAGCTAATAACTCGCATTAAATGCCACCAACTTACTCCCAACGACTCTTTAATGACTTGGACTTCAAATACAAAGCATTAGGGAATTAAATGAAGTTGGATATCACTCTGAAAAACTTTCTTGAGCATTTATTATGAACTGTAATAGCCCTTATTCATGCATTAGGATCTTCTCAAATTTTTTTTCCTCTCAAGTGGTCAATTGTAGGAGAGAGAAAGACAAAAGTTTATAAAAGAAACTTCATAAGTTTTAACTAGATTTCATTAATAACTTTTTTTGTGTCTTTCTCTCTCTTACAATTGATCACTTGAGAGAGGAAAAAATTGAGAGAATCCTAATCCCTTATTCATACTTCTCTATTTTTGAAAAATATTGTGGTTAGAAAAAATAAAACAAAATCAAATGTTAATATAAATTAAATTAAATTACTGTAATTATTATTTTTAAAAAAGAGTTAAATATATACATATCGACATTTCAAGAGTTAATGAGCTAAACGTGTGAAACTTTAACTTAGCTTATTTAACAAAAGAGTTAAAATATTTAATATTAACGAGCCGAGCGGTGAACATGCACGAGTTTATTCATATTATTGCTAATCCTCCCCTAATAAAACAAGTAAGAGGAAAATTAAGAAAAATTCTTAAGTGCCTTTTTTTTTTATTTGGTACATTTCTTAAGCGTTATTTATCCTATTTAATGTATATCACATCATATGTAGGTTATCATTATCTCCACTTTAACAAATTTTATTTTATTTTTTCAGTTTGAGAGCACCTAAGAGTTTTTCAAAAATTATTGTAAAAAAAAAAAATGCTAAGAACATTATAATTAGTTTTTCTCAAAAATTTAACATTATCAATCAGTTTCGATTGCCTGAATTCCAAGCAACTATCCACTGACACATATAAACCCAACACATCCATTCACAACAATTTCTGTTGTTCCTTCACCGTATTTTCTGTTCACCGTCTACACTCTTCAACTTTGCAAGAATCCTTCTGCAATGGCCAAGAAACCTTCACAAGCATATCGCGTACCCACAAAACGTTGTTCCATTGCTCAACAACTCTTTGGGGTTTCCCGCCAAACCACACCACACATCACTCCGTTAGCATCCAAGAAGAGACCGAGATTGGAGACTGAAAGTGCTGGCTTCAACTGCACAAGGTTTTCTAGAGTGACAGAAACCCATTGTAGCAGTCGTAAAAGGGTGTCTGAGGATGTAACGGGGTATCCAAGAAGTGCTTCCCTCGAGTGGAAATCGCTGAAGGCTATAGAGGCAAAGGAAGAGAAGAAACAGATGATGGAGATGGATCACTTTAAGAAGATGCAATGTTCTGTGGCTTTGAAACGGTTAATGGTACACCGAGAAGGTTGGGCTTTCAAGAAGCCTGTGGATGGAAAGGCTTTGGGGGTTCATGATTATTCTGATATAATGTCAAAGCCATTGTTGGATTTGGACACTGTTAAGTGGAAATTGGAGAAGGGTTTGTACATGAAAACTAATCAGTTTGCTGATGATATCAGGGTTATGTTTTCAAATGCTATGTTGTATTATCCTGTGAGGCATGAAATTCATAAAATAGCAGTGAAACTGAGTGAGCTTTTTGAGATGAAGTGGAAACTTTTGGAGGAAAAGTGGGAAGCTGAGAAAGCAAAGGGAGAGGAAGAAAATCCAAAGCCTTTGGGAAAAGGGAGACAAGGCTCTGTTGGTGTTGTGAAGGCTTGTGGATCAATGACATCTAAAGTAGGAAAGAAAAGGAAACCAGTATTTGAATTGCGCAATGAAGAGAACACGTGCCCTAATTCTCTGTGCCAAGCTCCATTTGCGGGCTCTGCCTCAGGAAAGGGTTTGAAGATGTCAATATCTGATGCAGAATTATCGAATGAAAAGGCCACGGGTTTTGCCAAGCCAAAGCAACATCTTTTAGATACCATCTTGGCCTCACAGAGTCGCCTGTTTGATCTCAATGTTGACTTGCAAAGGAAGAAGGAAAGGGAAGCTGCTCGAGTGATGCTACAGGAGACAAAGAGAACTGTTTTTATTGATGATAATTTGCAGTCATTTGATGAACTGGAACAACTTTGTGGTCATTCACTGACAGTCGACTGCCAAAGGGTAAATCCGTTGGAGGAAATTTTGGGTCTGGTCTTAAAGGATGAGTTTATTGCATTTACACATATAGATGAGGAGAAGTTCCTTGGTAGAGATTGGGAGGAAGGAGAGATAATACACCTCGATTGAACAGTATTTGACAGTGTACCTATTCTGATAGGGTATGACTAGAGCCAATTGTAAAGATATTTTATAGCCAATTGTAAAGATACTTTATCATCAATTAAATGGTATATATTCATTAATGTTAACCTCATTTCGACTTTCACATTGTCAAAATTGCTTATGTTCTGAATCTTGTCCCTCACTTACTCACGTATTCCATAATTGCTTCTTTCTTTACTTGTTATCCCTGTTTGTGTCTTATTTCTGTACCACTACAGGAAAAGCTTTCACTGCTCACGATCAACTATTCTGCATAAGATATTGGCATTTTTGTAAGTTATTTAGATTGAATTGTTTTTTAAGGTTTTTGTGTGGATTAACTGGTTTATTCTTAGCATTGTGCAATAAACGATTTTGTGAATCGAATGCCATTTGTTTTGGAATTCTTCCAAAGTCCTGATTGTTCGATTTGATTCCAAGGAAAATTAAGTATGAGTCACAACTTTGGAATATCATATGCTTGAGATATTGTTGAAGGACGGAACTTCACATTTTTGTTCTTTTCCCTTCCAAACAATAGTTCTGACGTGTGAATTGTTGAACATATGTATGTACTCTAGGTGGATATTAGGTTCTACACTCTATGTACCTCAAAATTTTCAGCCTAATAATGTTTCTTCTATTTAGTTTAGTCAAATTTCAATTTTTGAATAGGTTGTTCAGTTTCATTGTGATGTTTATCTTGCAACCTTGTTTCAGGAACTAAATAATTATTTGTCTGTCAGCACCTCTACCTGTGATTGTGACAAGAATTCTGATGGAGACTTTTTACGTATAGATTTCAATAACAGGTAGCTGCCTTTGAAGGTATTTTGCCATCTTTGGTTAAATATGATGTTTATCGAAGGTGATGGATGCACGTGACTTGACTATTATTTACAATATATCCAAATTGTTGGTGGCTTCATGGTTTTAATGACATGACCATGGCATACAACAAAGAATGTGAGCTTCTGTCTACTTGCATTTGCAAATTGAGGCTCTTGTTGTCAAGAATGCAGAACTGTCTAATTGATAATTTATAGAGTAAAGACCAGCTTGTTAGGGTTCGTACGTTGTTCTAAAGTCTTGGTTAAGAGCATGTTTGGGAACGAAAAATTCGTTCCCAGCAGCTTTTTTTTTTTTGCAAATTAAGATGTTGCACGTTGAAGATGAGATGTTTGGGTATTTTATAACAATAATCAACAGCTTCTATTTGTAGGAAAAAAGCTCTTGGAGCTCAATAAAAAATTTGAACATTTTCTCAAAAAATTGTTAGAATTATTTTCAACAATGATATATAAATATTATTTTATCCTCAATTAAATAATTTTTTTAATCAATCAAATAATTTTTTTAATTATTCTATACATGTTTTGATAATTTAATGTATAAAAATAATTTTTTTATACCATTCAAATAAAACAGATTAGTTTAAAATCACTTTTCAAATTTAACATATCAAAACGTAATTTTTTTTTTATAATTGATTATAACAAAAAAAATTTATACAATAATCGATTATTAAAATAATTTAATTTTTACAGCTATCCCAAATAACACTTAGTAGTTTTTCTGTTACTTCTGAGTTTTCATGCTCCATGGCTATTACTATTGCTTGCTTGGACAGCTCAGGAATAAATCCTAATCATTATACTTCATGTTTACAATGATCTTGCTGGAAATAGGATCACTAGAGAGATACCAAGACTACCATAATGGGATGACGTCTTGCAGTAACGGTGGGCTTTATTGTTTCTTTGTATAATTTGTTAGAGATTTTAGACAAACCAAAATTAATTAATCAAAATTCCTTAATTTAATCTCAATTTACGACATGCTCAACAGAATACAAATTTAAGTAATTAGGAATACCAAGAAAGGAGATAATGAGGCTGCTATGATATATTGCGATCTCGAATGGTGAGAAAAGAGAAACTATTCTTATCCCACAATAGTTTGCTCAGATGTTAGTTTCAACGGGCAACTATCGCATTAGGATGATAGGAATAAGAATCTCTCCATGTATATATAAAACAACATAATGGGCTAAACCTACCCATCATGATAAGCCCGCAGGACTTATAAACTAAACTCTCTTATGAGTAGTGCTTAACAAGAACAATAAGTTCAATAACAATATTGATCACAATTTTGGCTAAACATACTCTAATAATTTTGATCAAAGTGTGTGGCTTTATATCCCGGTAGGATACTCATATCCCGGTAACCAAACAAAGTGTGATATATGGGAAAATGAGAAAACACAACAAAATTACATGCTAATATATGATCAAAGTGTAATTCACAATAAAATGACCTAAGCATCCGCCTAAGATGCTTTCTAAGATTCAACAATATATCTCAACACAATAAACAAATGAGATTTGGTTCAAAATGTCTTTAAAAAATGCCACAATATGAACAAATAAAACTGCGCAAAATAATGATAATAATAATGATATTATATGGCAATCACAACAACAACAACAACAACATAAGTATCTAAAATCTTGAGACATAAACAAAATATAAGGTCAATAGAAAATCAGAAAATAAACTCTCATTAACCCAAAACATCAAATGACCTCATTAATTGTATCTATATGGGTCACATAATCAGCAAAATTTGATAGCTAAACCTTGGTTAGGGGATCTGCAACCATAAGTGTTGTACTCATATGCTCGACGTGAGTTTGAAACTCTTGAATATTTTCTCTAAAAAATATGTACTTTGTGTCAAAATGTTTTGAGCACTTAGATTTCTCAATGATTTTAGAAAAGCATACTGCGGTAGAATTATCACAATATATAATAAGAGACTTAGAAATACTCTCCACAATACAAAATTCTAAGTCAAATTCTTCAACCATATAGTTTAATGTGTGGCTTCATAGCAAACTACATACTCTGCCTCTATAGTAGAAGTAACTGTAAATGTCTATTTTACACTTTTCAAGAAACAACTCCTCCTCCCAATATAAAGATGCACCTTGATGTGGAATTGTGGTCATCTAGACAACTACTATAATCAGAATTAGAATAGTTTATCACCTTATGGGACTTTAACTATTTCAACAATTTCTTTGTCATTTTTAGGACACTAGGTATTAAAGAGTCTTTCACCCTTTTGAATGGGTGCAGTACAAAGATTACAAGATTTCATATTAAAACTATTCATAATCTTTTCAATATAACCTTATTGAGACAAGCTAATAATATAATGAAATCTGTCATAGTAAATCTCAATGCCCAAAACAAAAGAAGCATCACCAAAATTTTTCATATCAAAGTAGAAGCATATAGGACAAGCTACATAAGACTACCAACAATGGAAGCATATGGGACCTTAACTATTTCAACAACTTCTTTGTCATTTTTAGGACACTAGGTATTAGAGAGTCTTTCACCCTTTTGAATGGGTGCAGTACAAAGATTATAAGAATTCATATTAAAACTATTCAGAATCCTTTCAATATAACTTTATTGAGATAAGTTAAGAATATAAAAATCTGCCACGGTGAATCTCAATGCCCAAAATAAAATAGGCATCACTAAGATTTTTCATATCAAAGTGCACTATCAATATCTGCTTGGTTTCATACAGAAAATTAACATCATTACTGGCCAATAGTATATCATCAACATACAAGATCATAATAATGAATTCACTCTCACTATTCCTCAATATTTGACATCTATTTTATATAGTTCCAAATCGAAATGAGCAACTAAAATCATCACAACACAAAATGAGTCTTTAGAGGAGGCTGGAGAGAAAGTCTCCTTATAATTAATGACTACCATTTGGTTATATCCCTAGCAAAAAGTGTAATTGGCAATTGACAATGGTTTTGATGATACAAACAAGAAGATATATGCAAGATCCTTTTCAAAAACTCAAGATAGCACTTAATGAAGCAATGTGTTTTCAAGTTGTTGAAAATGCTTTTAGAATCAAGCGAAATGGCTTTTATGTGTTTGAAAATGTTTTGAAACAATTAGATGCATTTGGCTTATACTGGCTAATTTTTTTTTAAAAGCTATTAGATGCTAAATAATCAATTATGAGCTTGCCATAATCGATTATCTGAGCTCAGCAAAATGCCCTATTTTTGGTTTTTAAGTCAATAATTGATTATGGGGATAACCATAATCTATTATCAAAAGTTAGAATGCCAAGTTTTTTTGACCTTTTAAGCAATAATCAATTATCAATAATCAATTATTATATGACATAATCGATTATTGAGTTAAAAAGGAGATTTCACGTCTCTTTTTATTAAAAAGCAATAGTCGATTATGACTAACCAATAATTGATTATTGGTGTTTCAAAAACATACTATTTTGTGTTATCTCGCAAATAATCGATTATGAGCTTCCATTAATCGATTATGGGCTTCCAATAATCGATTATATGAGTTTCTAAAATTAGTAATAACGGTTAGCAACTCGCATTAAATGCTACTAATTTACTCCCAACGACTCTTTAATGACTTGGACTTTAAATACAAAGCATTAAGGACTCAAATGAAGTTGGATGTCACTCTAAAAACCTTCTTGAGCATTTATTACGAACTATAACAGTCCTCATTCATACTTCTCTATTTTTGAGCTTGAGTGTGTGATCATCTTGCTACCTCTTGGACGTCAATTTTTGTATTATCTACTCTTATGAGAGTTGCTAATCTTTTTCTTCATCTTAAAATCATTGTAAAAGGGTGAGGTATCGCTCAAAAGAGAAAAAGGTGAGGTATCCCTTATTGTGAGACTCAAACACTGAGGGTGAGGTATCTCAAAAGGTGCTATGAGCTTGGATGTAAAGGTTGCAAGCACTTGTTGAAACTTGAAGTCTAGTGAAAAAATCTCAAGTGTATCACTTGAGGATTGAATGTAGGTTACAAGGAGTGGCTAAATCAGTATAAATGATACGAGAAGAATCCACCTTCCAGAGCACCTATTATTCAGCAAAGTCAACAACCAACAACCTACCCACCATTTGTTGACAAATTTGACCACCTACCTACCATTGTTGACAAATAAACCCACCTACCCACCATTTTTGACAAATCTCTATCTTTACAATTTGTATTCCCATTTATTTTTATTAATTTTACAGCTGTTACCAGCTGCAAATTGACCTCTAGGATTAGTATAAATAGGGCCAATCTCTCTTGTATTCAACATCCATGAATTGAAGTAAATTTGAGTATTTGAGAGAGTTCTTTCTAGGCTTCTGAGCCATTTATTCTCCCCGGGTTGGACAGAACTCACCATCGAGTTAAGTTCTATTTCATCGTCCCAGTATGGCGAAAGATCGGTGACATTGAAGGTTGTAGAGACGCTATAGTCTTATCTCGTTCAAAAGGACCCGCTAATCCTCCATCGTGGGCTTCCTCTGTCGTCATCTTGAATTGTTCCTTTGTTACTAAAGATACCGATGGCCTAGATTCCTTCTTTCTTTCATTAAGTTCACTTGGTGGTAAAAGAGTCAACTTGACTTTTACTCTATCTTTGACAAAGGAGTAGGTATTGGCATAACCATCATATATGGCGCGACGATCATATTGCCAGGGTCTCCCAAGGAGAAGGTGACATGCATCCATGGGAATAACATCACACCATACTTTATCTTGATACTTTTGACCAATGGAAAAGGTCACAAGGCAACGTTTAGTAACTCTCACTTCACTACCTTTGTTGAGCCACTGTAATTTGTATGGATGCGGATGATTTTGGATAGGCAACTCTAATTTCTCCACCATGTAGTTTGACACCACATTCTCACAGCTTCCACTGTCAATGATAACATCACAAACCTTTCCTGCAGTGGTACAACAGGTGTGGAAAATATTGTGCCTTAACCAAGGCTATTCTTTTGCTGACATTGTGTGTAGGCTTCGCCTAATTACCAATGATTCACCATGATCAGCAACAGTGAGCTCTTCATCATACACTGGCTCTGCTTCCTTTTCTTCTTTAGGCTCTTCTTCTTCAAATACTTCATAAGCTTCTCCTTTGATAATGGTTATAGTTCTCTGAGTTGGACAATTGGAGGCTATATGACCAAAACCTTGACATTTGAAACATTTGGTGATTCTAGGTTTATTTTCTGTGATGGTGTTAGAAGGAGGTTTATTTGAAGTACTGGGTTGATCAGTTGGTGTTTTGTAGGTATTAGAATAATTTTCATTGGGGAAAAAAATTTTGTCAGAAGACCTTTTAGGTAATTGTTTCTTCACTCGAATGGCTAGACAAATGACATCATCTAAGGACCAATATTGTTGGAGTTGAACTGGATGAGCAATATCAGTGTTTAATCCTCCAAGGTAACAAGCTGTTGTTTGCTCCTCCATTTCATGAATATCACACTTCATCATTAACTTCTCAAATTCTCTAGTGTATTCTTCCACGGACATATTCTTCTAATGAAGATTCTGTAGTTGAATGAAATTATCTTGATAATAATGAGAAAGTAAGAACTTTCGGGTTAATTCTTGCTGCATCTTCTCCTATGTCTTGATCTTGCTTTTCCCTTCTCGTTCATGCTTCTTTTTAAGATTCTCCCACCAAATGGAAGCGTGCTTCTTTAATTTCACAGCAATGATCTTTACTTTCTTTTCTTCTGGTATCTCCTTATACTCAAATACTCGCTCAACTATTTGAAGCCAATCAACGAACTCATTTGGGTGGAGCTTCCCTTCAAAGTCTGGAATATCTACCTTGATGTCTTCATTTCTAAACAGATGTCTTTGTGGACGATGACTTCTAATTGATGATGAATCACTACTGGATTCGTCATCATCTGATCGCATGTGCTGGACTTCGAATAGGGCTTGCTGTGCAGTTATAGTTTCTTGTAACTGTTGAATTTGTCTCCTCAATTCTTCCATTTCAATTTTATGCAAATATTGTTTTCTTGGAGCCATTTTGTGAGTTGAAAATTGCTAAAGTACCGTACAATTGGAATAGTAACCGTAGTCTGTAAATAGTGCACCAGGTAAGTTCCCAAAAAAGAGAGGTGGTGATAGACACACTTAAATACCAAGTCTTTTCTTAGCCAGAGCTTTCCTAGACATGCACTTTTTACAATTCCACAATTTCTTTCTAGTAACAAGAATAATTCTTTTCTGATATGGAAGATCAGATGATATTGCAACCACAGAGCATACTAAGAATTTTTCTAATGAATCCGGCAACTTTCAAAAGATATGGAGGCAATTTTGTAAATATAAGGTGAAATTAGGAATATAGAAAAGATTAGGGGTTTAGTTACAATATTTTTAGAGATCAGGGTTCAAATTGAAATTTTTGAAAGATTAGGGGCCAAGTTAAAATTTAAGAAAGCATAGGGGCAAAATTATAAATATTTATCTACAATTTTGAAAAGTTAAGAGACTAAATTGTAACTTTAAAAACTTTTGGGTGACTGGGCTAATGATGTGGCAATGTGGACATGTGGCAAGAACGGAATGGCTGACATGTCACTAACTGGACAGGTCAGGCTGACATAGCAGATGACGTGGTCGTCTTCAACCTGCGTCAGGCGCGTGGAGGCGCGTGGCTTGCTGTGACTGCGCGTGGCCAGCGCGTGGATATTCGGGAACGACGCTTGATGGCGCGTGGGACCTCTGGTGACCGTGAAATTTCATATTCTGAGGTTTTTCAACCTTCTGAACACGATGGTGGCATTCATTTTGTGAAAAAATGACCGCAAAGTAGAGTTTTGAGGGTGGAAGCTCTCTTGCACTTTGAATACCACTGGAAAACTCAAACTTTCCGTTGATTCTCTCACACAAACTCGACTTCGGGATCTAGAAACTATCTCTGATGCCAAAATGGCTCAAAAGCTTAGAGAGAACTCTCTCAAATACTCAAATTTACTTCAATTCATGGATGTTGAATACAAGAGAGATTGACCCTATTTATACTAATCCTAGAGGCCAATTTGCAGTTGGTAACAATTGTAAAACTACTGAAAATAAATGGGAATATAAATTGTAAAGATAGAGATTTGTCAAGAATGGTGGGTAGGTGGTTTTATTTGTCAACAATGGTGGGTAGGTTGTTGGTTGTTGGCTTTGCTGAATAATGGGTGTTCTAGAAAGTGGATTCTTCCCGTATCAATAAATCTTGGAGTTTGCTTCTTTTTACACTATATCTTTTACATTTGTGCCTTTATAATTATTTACTCTGTTGAATACTTTGGTTCTTGGTATCTTTGCTATGAAAAGTTCTCAACCTCATCTATCTACTCCTTTTTCATAATTAATAGCTTCAACAAAAATAGATAAATAAGTATTTGTAGAAAAGTTTACAAAAATCTTTTACAAACTCAATTTACCCCTTCTTGAGTTTGAAGCCACTTGCTAACAAAAATTCTAGCCTTATACCTTTCAATTTCATATTTGGCATCACGTTTGGTCTTAAAAACCCATTTGCAACTAACAATTTTATAACTAGCAAGCAACTCCACCAACTCCCAAACTTCATTCTTTCTCATAGAAGCCAATTCATCCTCTATAGCAAGCAACCATTGTAAACTACTAGGACTAGTCATGGCCTCCTGAAAGAAATTGGATCAGAATCCTTAATTGAGTTAAACTCATGCTCCTCCAAGTACACAACATAATCTCTGAATCTATTAGACTCAGTGGATATAAGAACCCATTCAGATCTTCTAGTTAGAGCCACAATAACATATGGATTTTGTACATTATTTTTGACTTGTTAAGGGATATTAACATTATTAACAAGATCAATAACATCATCATGAATCAAAGGAGATGCCACTATCTCTGAAAAAAGGAGCAACAAGTATAGGAACGACAATATGCTTATTCCTGAAATCAACAACATATGACTCTTGAGTTCCATCATGCTCTATGTTCCCTTCAAAAATAGATAGTCCGATCAAATTCAATGACTTCAGTAGCATGAGAGAGACAATAAAACCTAGAATCACTTGTGCCAATACAATAGCAAAAAAAGAAATCACTAATGATTTTGGGATCAAGCTTCTTTAACTGTGGGTTACAAGGCCTCACCTCTGCCTTACAGCCCTAAACACAAAATGCCTTAAATTAGGTTGTTTGCCTTATATAAACTCATATGGAGTCTTTGGCACAGATTTACGTGGCACATAATTCATAATTTAAACAATAATCTTTAAGGCATCTTCCCATAAGTATTCTAGAAAAGAAGAATGACTAAGCATGCATCCCACACATTTCACTTTTTACTATATTTTAATTCAATAATGGTCTTAAATGTTCTAAAACTTCTAAAGATTTTGATCTGTCACGCAATAAGTTGATCCATTCATGCCTAGAGAAATTGTTTGTAAGGGTGATGAAATATTTAAAACTGTTCAAAACAATAGAAGTAATATGCCCACAAAATTCTTTATGAATCAACTATAGTGTTCTTTCACACCTAGTAACCACACTCTTCTTGACTCTAACAATTAGCTTCCATTTTATGCAATCAATGCAAGTATAAAAGATTCATAGGAGTCCAAATCATAAAGAATATTCTCCTTGATCAACTTTTTCATTCTTTTCCTAGACATATGGCCTACAAGTTTGTGCCACAACATAGATGAAAAACTATCATGCTTACTCCCAATAACATCACTAACACCTGAATGTTGCTGATTAATAGAAAATGGTCAACAATTAGAAGAGATAATGTCATAGGGCCATTAGGTGAAACTCCAAAACTAACAAGAATAGAATCATAAGATAGGGAGACTCTCTTATCACTAAATAGAAAAGATAGTGCAACTGTTCAAAGCAGAGACCGAAATCAAGTTCTTTCTTATAGAAGGTACAAAGATGTTGTCTTTAAACTTAAATAATATCCAGTATATAACCTCAAGAAAACAACACTTATATACTCTACTTTGACATTAGTTCTATTTTCTACTGTAATCATCAACTCTCCTTCACTTGGCCTTCACCTATTTCTAAACTTCAGTAATGAGCACGTAACATGAGTAGTTGGACCAAAATTTAACCAACATGTATTATAAGGGATATTAACAAGATTGGATTCAAAACACATTAGAGTCAAGGACTCAACTTCCTTCTCCTCAATTCGATTATTAAACTCTATACAATTAGCTCGTTTGAGCTAATCTGCAAATTTTGTGGCATGTTCACAATCACTATTCATATTATCATGTTTAGTCTTAGTCAACTCAGAGAGATCACAGGTCCTTCTGAATTCATCAATTGCCTTTACAAATTTGTTGGCATTATCTGCTTCACAGACACTCACAACAAGAATTTTACAACAGAAGTCATTAAGGGGATTATCTCCTTAATGACTTTGTCCATATTATATTTTATGATCATGAGATGAACTTTATTTGAATGAGTCCATCTTTCATATTTCACCTTAATCGCAACAGAAGACATATGAGCTATGAGACTCATTCTTAGTGAGAGCAACATTAACAAGAGAGATAGGCATAAATAAATTTGCTAACTCAACACCATCCTCATAATTGGTCCCAAATAACTTTGTCAAAACATTTATTTTCATAAGCAATGCTGGATAATCAATATTTAAAGAAAATTTTCTTCTTGTGCATATTAATTTACAACATGAGCGATAACTACAATGAAGCTCTCTCATGTAATTGTAATCCTACCTAATGTCTCGAATTACAACACATGAGCAAACTCTCACAAAACATTGAAATCATGTCCCTAAAACTAGTAACGAGAGGATACTGAAAACTCTAAAGATATGATCTTAATGCCCTTAACAAATTATTAGGAATTACATTAATAAAGACAAATTGATAAAGTAAGCGCATTATCAACATAATTTTCAATGCCACAAAATAATAATATTTTATCAATAAAATAGCACATTGCCACAATTGGCCCCACGAAGGCGAGCTAGCAATTATGAAAGGTGCCCAAAAGTTTCACAACATTTTAAATAATAACTCTCAGAACAAAATTGTAAAAAAAAAAGAAATAGAAATAAAAAATATTTTAACATAGTATTTTATGCACAAAATAGCATTGAAAATTATTTTATTGATCAAACAATATCAAGTCTAATAGTACAAATTGTACAACACTCCCAATAGTGTCACAATAATGATAGAAAAGTTCTAGGTCAAAATTTGGAGAGTATACTATGATTATTTTAACATTATGTAATATTATATATACAACATAGCATCAGAATTATTTAAATAATCAAATGATAGTAAGTTTGAGAGTTTGCAATATATATCATACCTATTAGCTTCACAATCATCCACAAAAAATTCTAGAGCAAAAGGTGGAGAGTATCATGTAATTTTAATGTTTTAAAACTTTGGAAAATTACAAATAAATATTTAAATGTACAAAAATAATTAAAATTTACAAAAAAATATTTTAGGGCTCGTGAGTAATAATGGAGAAAACAGAATTTAAAAACCAATTTTCAAGTGTTCTCACACTCCTACACGCGCTTGGGGTGCGACTCGGCATTGAGGAAGCTTGGTCGTCTTCCTCACCCCGTTCCTGCAATATGGGTCGCGTGACCCGATTTGTAGCAGAATGGGTCGCGCACGTTTTCTCCCTTGTTTTTTATTTGTTTCATGCAAACCATACTTGGTTGGAATTAGCATACCGGGACCTACAAAAGCCCTCTATTGATATTTTTATAATCGTTCCATGAAAAACAGATTTGTGAAAAACAAAATCTAAAAGAGTATTCTAACGATTTCTATATCGTTTCTCAACGAAAATCAACGATACAAGTGCCATTAAATTCAAAAAACTAATATCTATAAATCTCTTATGCAAATTTTCTTAATTAATTCACAAATTTTTCAAATCACGAAATGGTATTTGTTAGGTATCTTCTCCATTATTTTTTTAGTAAAATTCTATTTGGATTCTAATCCGTTTAATACAATTTATATGTCGATAGACTCAAGAAATCCTGATTTATTTCGGGTTTCTTACATTCTTGCCTTATACAAATTTTTTTAGAAAATTAAAAATTAATAGCTATAATTAGAATTAAACATTGCTCTGATACCAATTGTTAGAGATTTTGACACAAACCAAAATAATTAACCAAATTCCTTGATCAATTTAATCCTAATTTACAGCATGCACAATAGAATACAAGTTCAAGTAATTAGGAATACCTAGAAAGGAGATAATGAGGCTGCCATGATTGCGATCTCAAATGGTGGGAAAAGATAAACTATTCCTATTACACGATAGTTTGTTCACGTGTCAATTTCAATAGGGAAATTGTCGCACTAGAATAGTAGGAATAGAAAGTTCTTCCTGTATATATAAAACAACAGAATGAGCTAAACTTACCCATCAAGTTAAGCTCATATGCAAGATTCATAAACTAAACTAGCTTATGAACAGTGCTTAACAACAACAACAGACCCAATAGCTTAACAACAACAATAGACCCATTAATAATATTGATCACAATTTGAACTAAATAACATGCTCTAATTATTTTGACATTTAATTAATATGAATTTTATTAAACTGTAATATGATAATGTGGGTTTTATTAAATTGTAATATGATTTATGTTATTCCATATAAAATAATCCTAACATAATTTGCATTTACAGGTTGATGTTTCTTAATATTTCTACTACTCTGTAAAAGGTTTTATTGTGATTGTACAATGATGCAGAGGGCTGCAAGCGAACATGTTGAGTGGAACTTTAGGCACAGTGAGGTTTCTCTTGTCTTTCTTGTTGGCTTCCTTCTGTTTTGACCTGTGTTATTCTGTTCTGAAAAATTAGTTATTCAGTTATTCTAACAGAAGTTTTGTTTGGAGCTAACTTAAGTTGAGATAATGGTGTTTAAATTATTCACAATACACTTTATAATGCTATCAAAATGAGACGCTTCATTATCAAGAGGAGTCATAGGGATTAAAAGTGGTTGGTTAGAATTAATTAGGACAAAGTATGACCAGAGGTAATGTTCTTGATCCTTGTTTTTCTTACTGAGGACTTTGTAGCCTATCCATTGCAAGGAGTTTAGGAATTTAAAAATTTCCTGAACAAATGTCTTAGATCTATGCAGAGATGTGTTTATACGGAAATCATATTGGCTCTTATAGATTGAGAAAGCATGCAATTACTTTCTCTTGGTTGATGACTTTATATAATTGTCACTTGAGTGTGTATTCTCTTCATACTGAAAGGCGAACTTAATGAGACCAAGGCTGAACTTGAAGAGAGTTGAAGAAAACTAGTTAATGAAAATGCAAAAGGATGCAGCGATAGGGACGCATTCCCCTAGTGCAGATGCAGTGAACGGAAACTTGACTCCTGAAAAGCCTGCAGATAGGAGCATGGGTTTACGTGAGTTGAAGGATACAATTAAGGAAGCAAAGGTCTTTGTCGTGTGATTTTTTTTTCCTTCTGTCGTTCCTTGTCCATTTTCTCTATCTAATGAAGATAAATGCTTGCATAATGTCATAGATAGTGGATGCTGACGGTCTTTCTGAGCTTCACGGTGCATACGAATACAATTAAACCTTGACAAAGCAATTCCAAGATCTTTCAGGTTTGTAAGTTTGGGTTATCTATCTATCATAGGTTTATCATCTTTTCTTGAATAGTTACTTAAGATGCATTTCACTCTAGAGTTCCATGTAAAAGTTTCTTTTCATGTACGTTTATTTCCAAAATGAAATGAATGATGACAAGTATGTACGTTCTTCTCGTTTGGCAAATGATCAACTTCAACATTGGATTGCTGAATTGGATCAGTATAAAACATTGACAGGGAAATGGATCCCTTGGAGTTACCAAAAGAACTGCGCCCATGAATGGTTATAATTTTGGTGTCTACGGATCCCCTAGTGTAATGGAGAATTCAAAGCTACATAGTTCTTTAAAAAATACTTGTGTGTTAGTTGATTTTAGTTAATAAAAAAATTTATTTATCTTATTTCAAAAATTTGATTTGATTTTAATCATATAACAATTATATGGATGGTTAAGATTAAAAGTTACTTAAAAGTCATGTGATTATTTAAAAAAGTCACATGCATTTATATTCTAATCTTAATCATTCATTTAAGATTCAATGGTCAAGATTCATTCCTGTCACATCTTATAATAGACACTCATCTCACCAAAATACACTCATTGTATATATATATAAGGAACATATCTGGTGTAAGGAATGTTTATTATAAGAAGTGAGAGGAGTGAATATTGATCATTGAATTTTACATAAATGATTAAGATTAGAACATAAATGCATGTGACATTTTTAAGTTGTCACATAACTTTTAAGTAACTTTTAATCTTGACTAACCATATATGATTATATGGTCAATATTTACTCCTCTCACCCTCTCACAATAAAAACTCATATATATATATGAAAATAACCATTGAAGCTTCATATTGATGATTTCTAATGCTTTATTACATGGTTTATAGTATGAACAGATATATATAGAAAGTTTGTTGATGTAGTATTGGAAGAATAGAAGAAAAATGCAAACTGTGGTGAAAAGAATTAGGTTCTGGTATGTGCTAATTGAATAGACCTCTTGGTCTAATTGATTAGAGTTCTACAGAATACAACTTCATGAATGTTATTCGAATAGACCACTTGGTCTAATCAAATAGGCTTTACCATAATGCTAAATTACTAGTGCACCAGGATGTGCTAATCGATTAGCAGTGCTTTGTTTTAAGGAATTAAGAGTTCCATATTGAACATTATGATGAGATTTGAATGGTTTCACTAAATGAAGTGACCTAAATTATCAATGTATGCTTTGTGCACTTAGTATGATGTGAATTGAAAGTATTGTGACTTGACTTATGTGTGCACTTATTATAAATTGGAATGTGCACTTACTAAATTAGAGAATTGATGATTTTGTGCATTTAGTTACTTGTGGAGTAAAGTAACCAATTTATGCATATGGAATATAATGAATTGAATATGTATTGATCCTTTGAAATATTAAGTTGAGCTAGAATTGAATATGTACTGCTCTTTTGAAATATTAAGTTAAGTTAGAATTGAATATTGAATTGAGAATTGCTCTCTTAAATCATTAACATTGAGCTAGTATTTGAATATAAAAGTATAAGGGCTCATAGAATAAGACATATTGGACATTTATCCTTGAAAAAGGGAGAAAAATGATCCTTAGTTGCTATTCCCACATAAAGGGTAACCCTTTGAATTAAATATTCACATTTGACATTAGTAAGTTTTGGAAATGATCTTGTATGGGGGAAGGGGATCCAAAATTGTAACTATGAATCATGGATAAGACCCTCCATGAGGAAGGTGATCCTTAATTCATATAAATTCCTCATTAGTTTCCTCAACCATAGTTTCCCTCATTAATTAGAATCAAGGTTACTTGGTATAGTTCTGTATAACAAAAAGAGATTATTATAAATATATTGAAGTACATCAACCTGAAAGCAGACTATTACACAGTATATTAGTAGTGTGAGGCTCAAATTCACTCCCTACCTTAGAATATAGAACCCAAGGTTATATGAGGTGGCCCTACCTTTTAAGGTACATTGACATAAGTTTTGGGAATGAGCTTCGAAAGATGATAATTAAAATGAGTACTAGCAAAAGAATTATATATGAATGAATTATTTATGGGAATATCCTAAATAAGTATTAGATATAACCTCATGTATGAGAATATCCTGAATAGTATAGTATATAACCTTGTGTATGATAATATTTTGAATAGAAGTAAATATAATCTCGTGTATGAGAACATCCTAAATAGATAATGGATATAATCTCGTGATATGAGAATATCCTACATAATAGTAGATATAACCCTCGTGATATGATGATATCCTAAATAGATATTAGACATGTATCTCGTATCCAAGAATAATCTTAGATGTTGGGGAATGGGCATTGGTAATAAATTTATACAGGACTGAATATTTCTATAATCTCATGTGAATAATACTGTTATAAATCATAGAGTTGATATGAGATTATGAAATTATTATAGTGATGTTGAATTGAAACTCAAATATGATGTGTTTATTATGGATGTAATCTATGATCTATTTTATGACGAATGATTATGAATTAATTAGTAACAATAATAACTGAATTTCTTCCTTGAGAAGAGAAAGGACATGTTTTGACTTTAGCCTCCTTTCTATGTTATATTTTGAATATTAAAATGATTTTTTCTGAAGCAGTTAAAATTATTGTAATGTCAGTATGTATGTTAGAGTTATTGAGAATTGTATAATTCTCACCCTATGTATTTGTATTTCCATAATAATTCCAAGGACAAAATCTTTAGCAAAGTGAGATGAAGAATATGGATGTAGAGTAGCTTGGTCTCTACTTTTATACAAATGATTGTACATAGTTTAAGGGTGCGTTTGACACAATGTATTAAGCCTGATAGGATAAGCTTATACAATATATTATAACTTTATCAGTTATTTGGTGGAATTATAGTATTGTATAAGCTTATTCAACAAATTCTTCTTATACATTAAAATGATGTATAATTTAATCAGGTCTTGGTGGGGGGATAAGGCCTGATAGGGATTTGATGTATAAGATAATGTAAAATTTTTCCCATTCTAACCCAGTGAATCTCGATATCTCTCCTCTACCCTCTCACTACCACCCTCTCCCCTCCTCTCGTTGCAGAAGAGCTTTTCTCCGGTAGCTGCTACTGGCAGTAGCTGCAATCAGGAAGTCAAGGCTCCATCTCACTATCTTTCTCCCCTATTGCAAGGTCAGCTCTCAATCTCTCTGCATGCCATCATTTGGTGAGTGCTTGCCCATGGATTTTGTATCTATGCTTGCCCGTGTCATTTCTTTCCCCCATTTGCTCCATCTCGAGATTGCTTGGCTAGTAGATAGTCTTTATCTGTTGTGACTACTCATTACTATTTTAGTAAACAAACGTCCATGTGATTTTTAAAAAAATAATAATAATTCTATTTTGGCATGAATTCATCATGAGAAAAATGCATAAACTAAACCAAAAACAACATTGGATGTGAAGCCAAGAAGTGGAACGAAGAGAAACAGGCTAAGAATTCAAAACGAGTTAGTGATTTAAAACCATTTCTAGAAATTTGACTTGCTGATAAGCTATTTGATAGAAGGCTTCAATGAAAATTTAGCTACTTCCATTGTGAGTTATTATAACTATAAAAAGAGGTTTATATTTGTTTGTATCAATTATTTGTATGTTGGAATTATAAATTGAAAGAACTCAGTTTTTCTGAATTGCTTATATTATTCAACATACACAGCAAACCGATGCTTGCCTTTATACACTTCGAATATTAATTACAACTTGTATTTACAAGACAAATAAATGAGATAGTTATTCCCTAAGTACATGAACTAGAAAATACATGAATCTACAAAATACTTCCTAAACTAATGTGGACGGTGGACTGTGCATGAATGTAAGTGGACGGTGCTCAACACTCCCCCTCAAGCTGGAGAATGGATATCAATCATTCCCAGCTTGCAAGTGAGATTTTGAAACTTATCTTTAGGAAGACCCTTGGTTAGCACATCAGCCAGTTGATGTTCTGATGGGATATATGATGTGGCAATCAATCCACTATCAAGTTTCTCTTTAATAAAGTGCCGGTCAATCTCTATATGCTTGGTCCTATCATGCTGAACTGGATTATGAGCAATGCTAATGGCTGACTTGTTATCACAAAACAGCTTCATTGGGACTTCATACTTAATCTTGAGATCATCAAGAATGATTTTCATCCATAACAATTCACAAACTCCTTGAGCCATAGCTCGAAACTCTGCTTCTACACTTGATCTTGCAACTACATTCTGTTTTTTATTTCTCCATGTTACAAGATTTCCTCCAAGAAACATGCAGTAGCCAGTGGTTGACCTCCTGTCAATAATTGACCCGGCATAGTTAGCATCAGTATAGACCTCCATAGATAGATTTGTACCCCTTTTAAACAACAATCCTCTTCCTGGAGAAGCCTTGAGATACTGTAAAATACGATCAACAGCTTGCATATGTCTTTTTCTTGGGTCATGCATGAATTGGCTTACCATGCTCACAGCATATGCTAAATTTGGTCTGGTATATGCCAGATATATCAACTTTTTGACCAACCTTTGATACTGAGCTTTATCCACTTTTGGACTTTCTTCCTCATTACCCATTCTATGATTTTGCTCAATCGGTACTCCAGAAGTCTTACATCCAAGCTTCCCGGTCTCCTTGAGAAGGTCAAGGACATATTTCCATTGAGAAATGAAGATACCTTGTTTAGAGTAGGCAATTTCTATTCCAAGGAAGTATTTTAATCTCCCAAGGTCCTTTATTTCAAACTCAGTAGCCAGTTTCTCCTTTAAAAGAGATTTCTCAACATCATCATCCCTGATATAATGATATCATCTACATACACAAGTAGTACAGTCAATTTACCTTCAGGTGAGTATTTAATAAAGAGAGTATGATCACCTTGACTTTGTCTATATCCAAGGGACACCATAGTCTTCGTGAATCTTCTAAATCAAGCACGGGGTGATTGTTTCAAACCATATAAGGCCTTCTTCAATTTACATACTTTATTTCCTTCACCATATAAGTTATATCTAGGAGGGAACTCCATATAGACTTCTTCCTCTAATTCACCATGAAGAAAGGCATTCTTCACATCAAACTGATGAAGTTCCTATTGGAAGTGTGCTGCAAGAGAGAGCAGAATTCTAACTGTGTTCATTTTTGCCACATGGGCAAATGTTTCCTCATAATCTATCTCATAGGTTTGTGTATACCCTTTTGCAACCAGCCTTGCTTTATACCTGTCTAGTGTACCATCAGACCGGTATTTCATAGTGTAAATCCATCTGCACCCAACTGATCTCTTTTCCTTTGGTCTCTCAATAATTTCCCATGATCCATTTCTTTGCAGAGCTTGCATCTCCTCATTCATGGCTTGAACCCAATTCTTATCCTTCAATGCTTCCTGTATTGTCTTAGGGATTTTGATAGAGTCAATGGCTACAATAAAACTTTGGTGCTACAAATAAAGGTTTTTGGAGGAGACAAATTGGGAAATAGGGTACTTAGCATAAGACCTTTTCCCTTTTCTTAAGGCAATAGGTAAGTCATCATCAATGTTAGGATCACAATTATACAAAGGAATAGGTTCAGAAATAGGATTAGTGCTTTCAGTACTCACCACCGATACAGACACTTGGGGTTGAGGCTGGACCAGTTTGGGTTATTTTTTTCTTTGATACACTAATTTTGGAGAACTTGCTTTAGTCTGAGCAATTCTTTCAAGTTCAAGAGGGTGACTGTCAGAAGGAGCTAATTCCTGTATATCAGAAGGCATATCAGAAGATGGAAACAAGGGAATATTAATGTCTGGAGAAAAAATCTCAGCTTCCGAATCAGTAGAGTTCTCCCCCTGAAGCAGAGAAGAGATGAAGAATGGTTGATTTTCTTGAAAAGTGACATCCATGGAGACAAACACACGACGAGAGGAAGGATGATAGCATTTGTATCCCTTCTTATCAGGAGCATAACCAATGAAAATACATTTAATAGCACGAGGATCAAGTTTGCCCCAATACTGACGATGGATATGAACAAAAATAACACAGCCAAAAACACGAGATTCAAGACTGTGCATAATAGGAGCAGAGGGAAAAAATGATTTCATGACATGAACAGGACTCACACCACCAAGGACTCTAGAGGGTAACCTATTTATTAAACAAGCAGCAGTCAAAACAGCTTCCCCCCAGTATGAATTTGGAACAGACATCTGAAACAATAAAGCTCTAGTAATTTCAAGCAAGTGTCGATTTTTTCTTTCAGCAACCCCGTTTTGTTGGGGAGTATCAACACAAGTAAGTTCATGAATAATACCGTGTTGTTTAAGAAAGGTGGAGAAATTTTGATTCACATATTCTCTACCATTATCAGACCTTAGACGTTTAATAGTTTTATCAAATTGAGTTTTAATCATATGATAAAATTGGATGAATAATTGGTACACGTCTAATTTATCTTTCATTAGGAAAATCCAAGTGACACAAGTGCAATCATCAATAAATGATAAAAATCATTCTGCACTAGAAATATTAGGATTAGATGCAGGGCCCCAAACATCAGTATGGATAAGAGAAAAAGGTTCACTACTTTTATTACCATTTGGAGGAAAACTCACTCGATGGTGCTTGGAAAACTCACAAATATCACAATTAAAGGACTCAACTGACTCATTTAAAAATAAAGCAGGAAACATGGATTTAAGTAAAGTAAATGGGGGGTGTCCAAGACGTTTATGGTGGAGCCAAATTTGGGAGGCACAAGACTTGATACTAGATTGATGACAGGAATGTTGCAACTTTTGACTAGAGCATCCTGACGCTTTCATCTCAAGGTAGTACAACCCTCCCTGTTCCTTAACAACCCCAATCGTCCTCCCCGTGATAAGATCTTGAAATACACAATGAGAGGAAAAAAAGGTTACAGCACAATTAAGGTCTTTGGTAAGTTTTTGTACAGAAAGAAGGTTAGATGAAAGTTTAGGAACATGAAGCACATTTTTCAAATTTAGAAATTGACTAAGTTTAACATTACCAAGACCAGCAACTGATGTATGAGAGCCATCAGTTACAGTTATGTGATGATTACCTGTGAGATTTTTATATGATGAAAAAAAGGAAGAACAGAAGGTCATGTGATCAGTAGCACCAGAATCAATAATCCAAGAATCCTCAAGAACAGTACCAGAAGTATGTGAGAATAAAGAACATAGATTCTTACCATTCATGACCTGAGAGCAAGATCCAGAAGGCTTACTAAGGGAAGCCATAAGAGACCTTAATTGTTCCAGTTCTTCTTTGCTAAGGGCAGGGATATCATCTTTCACCTGTTTGGCCTCCATCTCTGACTCCAAGTCCATGGAAATCGAGTGTGCCTGTCCTCGGGCAATATTTTTAAATCCCCCTGTACGGTTAAGAACCTGGTCCTTCCTATGGAGTTTAAAACAGTTCTCCTTAGTATGACCAGGCTTCTTGCAATAGGAGCACCACCGATTAGGTTTAGATGATGATGAATAAGATCCTGTTTTGACAGATTTTAATGCTGATCCTTCAGTTGGCTTTTCATCAGGCATGACTGCTCTCCAGCTTTCTTCCCCACGGATTGTATAGAACATTTCTGATAGAGTGGGCAACTTTTCTTTTCCCAATATTTGTACCCGAATAGGATCATATTCAGGATTCAAACCTGAGAGGAATTCAAATATCCTATCTTTTTCAATAAATTCGGCCAATGTGGTTAAGTCTTTACTGCATTCCATCTTCAAGTTCTGGTGTTGATCCAACTCAATCCATAAACCATTTAAAGTTCCATAATAATCCGTCACAGACAGAGTTCCTTGTTTGGTGTTGAAGATTTTAGTCTTCAACTCGTAGCAGGCAGCAATATCTTGTTTCATTGAAAACGTTTTATGAAGATTCTCCCAAATTTTACGGGCTGATGAAAAGAACATACAATTCCGGGTAATTTTCGGAGTCATGGAATTCCAAAACCAAGTCATAATGAGAGAATCCTCATCATCCCAAGCCTCAAATAGTGGGTCATGTTTTCCAGGTGCAGTTCCCTCAATGTGGTTCAATTTTCGTCGTCCTTTGAGGGTTGTTCGAATGACTTGAGCCCATTGTAAATAGTTTTTTCCATTGAGTCGATAGGAAGACTGTAAAGGAGGAAGGTCGTTTGGGTTTAGGATTGAAGGCTGGATTGTATTGATTTGAGAGGTAGTGGATTCGGTCTCAGACATGATTAAAACAAAGATAAGAAAGAAAGGGTTTTAGGATGCACAACTATTAAGGCAGCGGCTGAAGGTTCTGATGGTTGAAATAGAGAGAGGAAGGTGCGACGGTCAAGTTGGAGGTTGGGGGGTTTATTGAATGTGATATATATGAGTGTAAAAACTGATCTAATATTCATTCACTTAACTGAAGTATTTATACAAGAAAAAAATAGACAACTAACTTTAATAACTGACTAACTATTTTCTAACTGACTAACAGATAACTAATTGAGATTAAATTAAAGTAACTAATACTCCCCCTAAGGTGGGAAGTAGATGTCAAGAAGTCCCAGCTTGTGAACTATGTTTGTGAAAGGAGCAGAAGGTAAGGCTTTGGTAAACAAATCAACCAATTGATGATTAGTTTTGATGTGAATCAACTTGATGAGTTCAGAAACCACTTTTTCTCGGATGAAATGGCAATCAATGTCAATATGTTTGGTCCTCTCATGGAATGTAGGATTGGAGACTATATGGACAGCTGCTTGATTATCACATAACAAACGAACTGAACCAGATAATATGCCAAAATCATGTAAAAGTTGAACCATCCAAACAATTTCACTAGCCACAGTGGCCATAGCCCTGTATTCGGCTTCTGCAGATGACTTGGACACAGTAGCTTGTTTCTTAGACTTCCATGAAACCAAAGAATCACTAATATAAAGGCAATAACCAGTAGTGGACTTCCTAGTGTCTATACATAAACCCCAATCTGCATCAGCATATGCAGTTAAGGTGAAAGAAGAACCGCATGGAAAAAAAATGCCATAACCAGGAGTGGCTTTGAGATATCTAAGAAGGTGATGCACTGCTTGCAAGTGAGTAGTCCTTGGTTTTGACATAAATTAGCTCAACTTATTAACACTGTATGCAATATCAGGACGGGAAAGACTCAAATATAGTAGCCTACCTATAAGTCATCTATATTGAGAATCATCAGGTAAAAGATCTCCATCATCCATGCTGAGTTTCAGATTAGAATCCATAGGTAAAAATGCAAGTTTACAATCTGTAAAACAAGTATATTCTAATAAAGACAAGATGTATTTTCTTTAAGATAAATGTATGCCTTTAGCAGACTGAGCTATTTCTAATCCGAGAAAGTATTCAAATGACCAAGGTCTTTAAGTTTGAATGCAGATTTCAGAAAAGATTTAACAGCATCAATAGACTTAGAGTTCTGTCCTGCTAATATGATGTCATCTACATAGACCAGGAGAAAAACCATAGAGGAACCAGATCCTTTGTTGAATAAAGAGTAATCATTTTTGGATTGAGTAAAGCCATGATTCAATAAAACAGTAGAAAACTTTGTAAACCACTGTCTTGAAACCTGCTTAAGACCATAAATCGATTTGTTCAATCTACAAACTAGATTCGAATTAGAATGCTCCCTTTGAGGATGATAACCAAGTAGCAATTTCATATATACTTCTTCAAATAAATCTCCATTAAGAAAAGCATTATTGATGTCTAATTGAATCAAATGCCATTTCTTTATGGCTACTAATGCTAAAAGCACCCTGACTGTAGTGATCTTTGCCACTGGTGAAAAAGTCTCAACATAATCTATACCAGCTTGTTGAGTGAATCCTTGAGCAACCAACCTTGCTTTATATCTAGGTACACTGCCATCAGGATTATACTTGACTTTGTATATCCATTTATAGCCAATTGACTGTGCATGATGTGGCAAAGGGATAACTATCTAGGTCTTATTAGATTCCATTGCTTGCAACTCTTCAAACATAGCCTGTTGCCATTCTGGAAGTCTAACAGCTTGATGAAAAAATTGAGGTTCATATACTGTGGATATTTGACAAATGAAGTTTTGAAGGTGGGATTGAGTTTACTATAAGAAGTGGGAGGAGGTATGGAATATGAAGAGTGAAGCTGATTGCATTTGTATGAGGATAAGTTTGCAGGAGGTTTTGAAATTCGAATAGATTTCCTGAGTGGAACAGAAGAATTATGTGGTAGGGTGGTGGCTGCAATTTCTGCAGATGGTGAATCAGAAGCAGAAAGGGGAGAGTAAGTAGCTAAATCAGTAGAAGAACTTAAGGGAACTTCACTAGGAGGTACAGGTCGAGGAAGTACTAGAGAATGAAAATGATCCATGTCTGGATTAGTATGGAGTGTGGAGTGGAAAGGAAAAATAGATTCATGGAAAATAATGTCTCTGGTATTTTGAATGTGTCTAGTTTCAAGGTTATAAACTTTATAAGCCTTGTAACCATTAGGATACCCTATGAAAACACATGGCTGAGCTCTAGGTGAAAATTTGTTCCTTGTAGATGGAAGAGTAGAATAATAACACAAACAACCAAAGGTTCTCAAGGAATGATAATCAGGATCCTTATCATAAAGTTTAGAAAAAAGGAGAAGGATTAGTCAATAATGGAGCAGGCAGCCTGTTAACAAGAAAGGTGGCAGTAGTAATACAGTCTCCCTAAAAAACCAAAGGAACCTTAGATTGGAAATATAATGCTCTTGCTATATTAAGCAAATATTGATGTTTCCTTTTCCACCACTGAGTTTTGCTTAGGCCTTTCAACATAAGAAAATTGATGCAAAACACCTTTTTTTGCAAGATAATCACTGAGTTGAAGTTCCTTAGCATTATCACTTCTGATATATTTCACAACCTTACCAAATTGAGTGTTCACCATATAGCAAAGAAACTCATGAATAACCTGGAAGCTTCTGATTTATACTTCAATAATGAAGTCCAAGTATATCGAGTATGATCATCTACTAACATTAAGAAATATCTATGACTATTATAAGTTGGCAAATGAAAAGGACCCCATATATCACAATGAATTAAGTCAAATGGAGCAGCACTGACAGAGTTATGGGAAGTAAAAGATAATCATTTTTGTTTAGTTAGGGGACATATGTTGCAGGAAGAAGAATTAAAATTTGACAAGTCAATTTTATTATGTAACAATTGCAACCTATGATGAGAAGGATGGCCTAATCGAAAATACCAAATGTGAGCAGGTGAAGTACAAGAATCAGAATTTGTAGAAAAATTATAAGAAGCAGGAAGTTGTAAAACAGATGCAACAGTTGGAAGTGATTAAGAGGTAGTCTTCAAGACATATAGGCCTTTAATCATATCACCATTGCCAATCATCTTCAGGTTGTTGCTGTTCTGTATCAAAAAAGAACCAGGAGAAAAAAGAGATTGAACATGAATTCTCTTTTAAAAAAACACTTACTGAAAAAAGATTGACTCGAAAACTAGGTATGTAAAAAACATTAGTGAGAAGTAAATTTTGATGCAACCTAACAGATCCTACAAAAGAAACCATAACCTGAGATTGATTTGGTAAAGTAACTGAAAGATTTGTAACAGGTTGAATAGAAATAAAATTTTGTAAGGTGAAGGAAATATGACAAGAGGCACCTGAATCTAAAATCCAAAATTGTGAATTAGATAGGGAGGGTGACAAATTTGTGGACAAGATTATAGCTACAGAAGGAATAGAGGAAGTAGACATTGATTTCTCCACAATAGGCTTATTTGCTTGTGACAATTGGGTAGCTAACATTGCCAACAACTGGTGACATTGAGCAGTAATGTTATTAGTCTCAGTAGGTGCATAATCAGTAGCAGTAACCTGATTGACAATGTTCGAAGAACCGGACTGTGGTTTAAAAAACTTGTGGCCTGGAGGATAACCATGTAATTTGTAGAATTTATCAATAGTGTGGCCAAGAATTCCACAATGACGACACAGGGGACGATCTTTCTTTAGTGATTTTCCTTTTGATTGAGAACTATTGATGGCAAATGCCCTTTGAGATTCAGAACTCATCAGAGTGGAACCAACATTTCTCTGTCGTTCATCTTGAAGCACAAGAGCAAGAACTTTATTAAGAGAAGGAAGAGGATCCAGCAACAAGATTTGTCCACGAATAGAAGCAAATTCTTCATTTAAGCCCATTAGAAATTGCACAACATGCTCAAATTGAATGTAATCCAGTAAAGGGCGAATTCCACCACATGTGCAAGAAGTCAAAGGTTTATAGTCATTCAACTCATCAAATATAGATTTCATTTTGGTGAAAAATTGGCTTACAGACAAAGAACCTTGCTGAAGATTCATCAGTTCACGCTTAAGTTGAAAAATCCTTAGACCATTTTGCTGCTGAAAATGATCTTTGAGATTAATCCAGATCTCATGAGCAAAAGTGGAATAGATGATACTAGCATTGTTTTCTTTTGAAACAATATTAAGGATCCAAGAAATGACAATGTCATTGTTACGAATCCAAGAATGAATGAGATCTTGATGATCATCAGCTGGACGAGGGATCGATCCATCAATGAAACCTAGCTTGTTCTTCACCAAGAAAGCCATCTTCATTGCACGACTCCATGAATTGTAATTATCTCCAGTCAGCACCTGAGATACAATAACAAGACCAGGGCTATCAGAATGATGAAGAAAGAAAGGATTGGTAGTTCATCCATGGTGTTGATGAAGGAAATTTCCTCGAGAAAAGAGAAAAGAAAATAGAGAACGAAGAAAAAAAGTGTGGAAACTTTAGAGAACAACTGATACCATATTGAATGTGATATGAGTGTAAAAATTGATCTAATTAACTGAAGTATTTATACACAAAAAAATAGATTACTAACTTTGATAACTGACTAACTATTTTCTAACTGACTAACAGATAACTAACTGAGATTAAATTAAAGTAACTAATAGGGTTTGCTCAGAAAAACATACAACATATGTCAAGTTTGTCACTATAAGAAATAAAAAAAAAATTTATGTTAATATTACCACTTCTATGTGCTGATATAGAAACCCCTCAACCAGTGGTTATATTAATTAATAATTGCAACAAAAGTTGGTGTCTCAACAATACTAATTTTTCTAGGTTGATATATAAAATACAATGGAAGATGATGACTAATAAGGACATAAAATGTATGGTAAGGAAGGCCAAACAAGACATCATGCCTCTAACACCAATCCCTGCTCTTTATCACCAAAACCATCTTTGAGATTTTAACCTCAACAAAGAATATCTTCTCACGTGTGATGATCAGATGTTCAGTTTGGATGATCTTTGTGAGATATATACTAACCAAACCCAACTAGTAGGGATTAACTTGAAGACTAGAAGGACCTTATGTCATTTGTCAGTGACCAAAATAATTTTCATTGTTAAGATGGGCTTTACCAAATAAAGACAAAAGTGACTATTGGATCTAGACATATTTTATATTTTTTATAATTTTTGTTGTAAAGGCTTGAGTTATTTTTTGTTTAATATGCATAACGGTCATGAGTTTTTTTTTATAGACCTTGGAGACTTTTAATTCTTCAAAAATTAGTATAACATGATAAATTTGGATGAATATAATATATTTTTATTAAAAGGTATTATTGTAAAAATGTTAATTTTTTATCATAATCAGTATTATATAGTGTATCAATAAACATATGATAGTATTATATTATATAATACATTATTTTATACAATGTACGTCAAACACTGGATAGTATTAAAATTTTATCAAATTTTATACTATCAGACCTTATATAATGAGGCTTTATTCTATTCTACATACCAAATGGACCTTAAGAATATTTGTGCCTTAAGGGCCTAGTTCATATATATTGTACAATGTTAGAGACAAGTTTGTATAAATAAAAATCTCAGTTATATGTATATTATTCTTCCTTCAACATGCTCATATTTTTATATATATATCATGTATGTTTTTATAAAGAATGATATTAGTTAGTTGTAACGTGTTTAATCCTAATTACTAATATGTAGTTCCAGATATACTATTAGTATTAGTATTGAAACGTTACACCATTCCTCAAAAACCTAGTGAAAATTCATTTAAACCTAATAAAATAAGAGAAATGTTAACAACATACTTTTTTAAACACCCATTTTAACATTTGCTTTACTATTAGTCTAAAAGTAAGTGTTGCTATCATTTCTCTCCTAATAATCTTTTCAAGTATATGAGGTGAACTAATAATAAAATAGGTATTAAAGAATAGTCCAAAAGAGCATGATGCTAGCATTCCTCGTATAATAAAAAGGAAACATTAGTCTGACCTTTAGATCCACTCAATTATTAACACCTTATTTTTCCCCTCCAACATGGTGTCCTATCTTCCATCAGCCTACAAATTTTAGATCCTAAGGCTTCCACATTCTTTTTTTTTTTTTAAATCTTCCACCTAATAACTCACTTCCCTTACTCCACTGTTATCGCTGATGAATATTAGTGAGACATGAATCATAAGTGCTGGTGATTCATAGGGTTGATTCGATGGTAGTGAATAAGTTAGACTATGACACACCCTTCAGCATATAAAACTTGAAAAAAAAAATTCAAATGGATGTTCATGTATATGCAGACAATAATGAGAGCAAACATGAGGAACAAACTTAGAGATGACACATATTGGAAGGAAGGGGACTTACCTCAGTCCTAGTACAAGGAAAGAAGAAGAAGAAGAAAAAATAGCAACTCGCAAGAACTTTCCCTCTAACTCTCAAATATCTCTCGCTCTTCAGGCCTCCTTGTTGTGTGTTGTTACGTGCCTCGCTTTTCTTTTCTTTTCTTTTTTCATGTGAGGCAGTAACCTAAAAGCCCCAAATTTAAAATTAGGAATTTAGAAATAGTGATAAAGCTAAGGCTTGAAATTTAAAAATATTGGGCATGATTAAAGCTCAAAAATTAAAAATATTGGACAGAATTAAGACTCGAAATTTAAAAACATTAGTCAGAGTTAAAGTCTAAAATTTAAAATAGGAATTAAAAGACATTGGGCTGAGTTAAGACCCAAAATTTAAAAATAGGTATTTAAAAATATTGCATAAAACTATGGCTCAAAATTTAAAACATGGGTAGATCTAAGACCTGCAATTTAAAAATATGGACATAATTAAGGCTCGAAATTTAAAAACATTGGACATAATTAAGGTTCAAATTTTTAAAATAGGAATTAAAAAATATTAGGCTGAGTTATGGATCAAAATTCAAAACCAGGTATTTAAAAAATTCGACAAAACTAAGGTCTGAAATTTAAAAGCATTAGATAGAGCTAAAGTTCAGAATTTAAAAACAGGAATTAAAAAACATTGGGCTGAGTTAAGACTCGAAATTCAAAAGTAAGTATTTAAAAATATTGAGTAGAACTAAGGCTCGAAATTTAAAACATAGGCAGAGCTAAGACTCGAAATTTAAAAATAGGAACTCACCACCACCTAGAACCATTTGGATCCAAGCCAAAACAGCCACCGACGGACCTCATCCTTGTCATTGTCAACCAATTCAATTGCATGAACCTGGATCACCAAAGCCACACCACCACCACTAGCAGTTGTCTAGTCGCCATCTGAGTCAACGCCACCGCTCGAGCTCGTGTTGACCCCTCGTCATTGAACTTGCAACACCTCATTTATGTTATTTTTTTAAAATAATATAAAATTGACTTACTTATAATAATAGGTCATTTGAGTAATGTATCCATGCATCAAAACTTCTTTAGGTGCATCATAGCACCTCCATTCATGTAAATAAAAGAAACAAAATTTGGGTTTGGGGATAGGGGGAGCTGCCCTTTAAGTCCTATATAATTTATTTATTTAATTAACTATTTTTGTATGATGAATACATAACTTTTTTTATTAATTCACTTTTTTTGTTTTATTATATATATACAAAAATATTTTTTTTTACATTCACTTTTGACATTTATAAGATGTGGTGAACACATCTAAGATAAATGGTGATTCTTATATTAAATATGATAAATTTTAATTAGGCCAAGTGGGAGAGAATAGAATGTCATCTCATAAGTAATAATGATTATTACTTATGGCTTCATTGATCATTATATCTTTCATTTGTGTTAAAAAAATGTCTCAATACGTGGTAAACACCTTTAAAATAAATGATGATTTTTGTATGGTGAATTTTAATTTCAAAACTTACTATATGTAATAGAAAATTACTATATAAATAATTTGAATAATCACTTATAACTTTATTGATCATCATATTTTATAAGTGTCACAAGTGAATGTAAATAATAGGATTGATATATATAAGACCAGATAAATAGATATTCTTCAACCTTGTGAAAGCAAATATCACGTTTTCATGTGAGAGTGCGAGAGGTGTTAAACACGACTAACTAGCAACAACACTTCAGTTACAGTTATCACTAAGGAGTTTCCATGCATTGTGGTGGGAGGGAGGCTGAGGTTGCATGGCTTTGTAAGGCGGAGGAAAAGTTCACACTTCACAAAACTTGGGTTACGCCGTCAACCCTCAGCCAATTGGCATGGACCCCCGTTAATATTGCAATTTGTGAGTAAGTACGGAACATAGGTTATTGTTCGTCGTAATGATATTTGTATATTTATTTTTTAAATAATAAAATAAAAGAAATATATATATCTTATTATCTTTTTCTTTATTTTTTATTTTTCAAATAAATAAAGTTATAAATATGATTTATAAAAAATAATATGTAAATATCATTTATGTTTTGTTAAGTCCAAGCCATTTTCGCAATTATATTTTGAGGGATTACTCTGGTAGCATTTTTCTTTTTTTAGTATCATAATTTAAGTGAATTATCAAATATGTATTATTAAATTACTAATATTATTTTTTTGCAAAGAAATTATGATGAGATAAGACTCTTGGCATTTTAAGGACATGTTAAATCACTAATCTTAATAATGATTTTCAATGAGATTAAAGAAAATTTACAAATAAGAGAATTTAAATTCAAAAAAAAAACTCTTGTATATACTTGATGCAAACAAGTTGTATGTATTAAGTCAAATAATATTATCATAAACAAAATTAATATTATCTCAATTCAAACTTAAATTATACAATTATTATAAATAAAAGGTCGAACAGATAACCTAATTACCGGTGGCACTAAATTAGTAAAATTTGAAAACTTATTCTAGGTACATTATTTATCTTTTTGATCTGGTAGGTACATTATTATTATTATTTTTGACTGGCTGGTACGTACATTTTTTTTTTAACTATTGATAGGTACATTATTTATTCATAAAGGTATGATAATAATCCAAAAATTACAAAAAGAATTTCCCCATAATAATAACTCCCCCGCATAGCACAAATCATATACGACAAAAACCCCGAAAGTCCTAAAAATGGCCAAAAGAAAACAAAACAAAACAAAACGTGGGGTGACTGAAGCCTGAAACCATATGTTCATCATAATAGAACTCCGACGTTAGATTCTGTGTCCCAGGTTTCTTACTTCTGTCCGAGTAAGAACCAAACCAAACGCGCACCTATTTGCTTTTTCTCGTGCTCCCTTCATTATTATTGCTTCTTCTGTTTTGTTTTGTTCCACCAAAGTTTCCTCTTTTATCTTTGTTCTCTCACGCGATTCGTAGATTATTGTCAACACCCTTTTCTCTTTTTTCGATTTAATTTTCGTTCAATCAAATTTTGACTTCAAAGGTGATCTGACCCAAGAAGGCGTTCCTTGTTTGAAGGTAATTCCCTGAACTTCTATGTGTTCTGGGTTTCCGTTAAGCACAGTTGCGGGATGGGAATTGATTTTTATCTCGTTCTTCGCAAAGGTTGTGTCCCTTCATAAACTGATAATATGAAAAATGATTGCTTGATGGTAACTGAGTTACGATGATGCACTATTGAATGAGTTTCAAGAAATAGTAGTTCAGAAATCTTGCATTAGACTGTGCGTTTGAGAGTAATTTTAGATTTTTGTTTTTCTTTTAGACTTGGCTCCTTTGGTGTTTGATAAATGGCCGCTTCTCACCTAAGTTATTGATTGGTTCCAGATATACTTGTTTCAGCATGAGGGTGGTTCTGTATATTGATTTATTCCACATATACTTTTTACCTGATATAGATGAAATTAAACTTTTTTGGAGTAAGGTTTGGTACTTTCAAATCACTTTTCTTGTACTTAGTGACTTTTCCAATTTTTATGCAACTATTTTTTCTTATTGTGTATTAAGGCAGGAGTGAAGCTTTAGAAATGGACCTTGTAGTAATAACAATAATTAAGAACAGATGAACTCCTAACAATAAGTGTTCATAATGCTGAGGGCTATCTATCTGGCATAGGAGTTTGATTCTTTGATTTCCTAGTCCATTCTGAGGAAGTACACTCTTTGTTGCTTCTGCAAAGTAGATATAATTTATACTGTGCACTGCATAGCTATCTATTTCGCTTGCTAATATTCTGTTGTAAAACTGTAATTAGTCTTAATAAATCCCTCATCCTCACGCCCAATGAGAAACAGACCTCCTTAGATTTTGCTCTAGTTTCATTTCTGCAAACTGATGGAGGAACTGGTAGCTGGAGTGGCAGCTCTTATGGTTCCATCCACTTTTACATTAAAGCTGTACCGATGCTTAAACCCTAAATAGAAGCTATCATTTGTTGATGGGAAACATTACCATTGATTTGCTGAATATATGTAATAGTGCAGCACCTTTCTATTCAGTGCCTGAATTATGTCATTTATGATATGTATTTTTTATTTTTTTTAAGTCTCTTTTAACAATTCCATGAGTATGGTCATAACCCAAGCTTTAACTTCTTTTCTTCTTACAAATAGACCAGACAACTTATCATATAAGCTTAATTTGTTGCATTACTAATTACTGTAAACTTCCTACTGTTTGATATTCTTCTTTAAGAATGCAGATTAAATACTTCAGTTGTTTCTTTTGAGCATGTATCTTGATATTCAACTGTTGTTGCTTTAACTTTTCCTAATGCTAACTTATAATGAAATTTTCTTCTTAAACAGGTTCGTCTTAGACTCTTCAAGTTTCATCACTGAGCACTTCAATGCAGAAAAGTACCGGAGGTATCACAAGCCAGTTGCTTGGAGGTTTATATTGTTATCTAAGAAGATGCATGTTTGGCATTTTATCTGTGGGTCCTGTGCCAAATCATATTGCTTTCATCATGGATGGGAATCGAAGGTATGCAAAGAAGAGAAACATGGCAGAAGGTGATGGCCATAAGGCTGGATTTTCGGCTCTCTTGTCCATCCTTAGATACTGCTATGAATTGGGAGTGAAGTATGTATCTGTCTATGCATTCAGCATTGATAACTTTAGAAGGAAGCCTAAAGAGGTTCAATCCTTGATGGAATTGATGCGAGAAAAGATTGAGGAGTTGCTTCAACAGGAAAGCATTATCAATGAATATGGTGTTAGATTACATTTCATTGGAAACATGCAACTATTGACTGAACCTGTCAGGGTTGCTGTGGAAAAGGCAATGAGAGTTACTGCCCACAACAACCAGAGAGTCCTTTTAATTTGTGTAGCCTATACTTCACGTGATGAGATTGTGCATGCTGTTCAAGAATCCTGCAAGGATAAATGGAATGAAGTTCAAGCGTCAAAAGTAGCCAAAGTTTCCAATGGTGCAATTGCAAGAATTGATCAGGGACTGAAAAGAAATGGTATTGATTTGCATTTTCAAGATTCATGTAAAGACTATCTAATTGCAACCAAAGCTTGTAGTAGTGTACCTGAAGGAGTGGAAGGTGTTGGAGAGAATGGTGTGTTTGTGCATAATGTGAAAAAACATGGTGGTAATCAAAGTGAAGCTGAAATTACATCTTGCAATGGGCTGGTTGAAATAACTGAAGAGAGCAAGTATAAGGAGGATGAGCTTCCTTCTATAAAACTGGTGGATGTTGAGAAGCACATGTACATGGCAGTGGCACCTGACCCAGACATCTTGATCCGAACTTCTGGAGAGGCTCGCCTCAGCAATTTTCTTCTTTGGCAGACTAATACCTGCCCTTTGTATTCACCAACCGCACTGTGGCCAGAAATAGGTCTAAGACACTTGGTCTGGGCAGTATTGAACTTCCAGAGACACCACTCTTACTTGGAAAAGAAAAAGAAACAGTTTTAGTTGTAACATTATCAGCCTAAATTTTGAGTGTAAATCATGTAATGGCAGATTGCTTTTCTTTTTAGACATTTTATGTTTTATTTATTTTTCTTCGATAACAGTCTTGCACGTTTATACCCCATGCACACACACACACACAAGATATGACAAGTCTGCCACTTGCCAGGAGTTTTGGATTTAAACTATTGGTGAGGTTTCCAAATTGCATGGAAGTTTCATGTCATTCCATATATACGAATGATTTTTGATTCAGATATCTTGATGCATAACAAAACCAAACATTTCTATAGCAGTTTTATTTCGGCTGCTTTACCAACATTTTACTCTATTAAATTACTGTCATCCGTGCTCTTGTAAATGGAATTAAATTCGGTCAAAATTGGAAGCATTTTTCTTTTCCCTTGAAATGTGGAAATGGATGTGCCTCCCAGTTGATCCTCCAAAGTGCAGGTAATAGTTTCACTTTCACACCATTGGTCTAGAAGGTAGCTAATTGTAATTTGATTTAAAAGAAAATCCGTGATCTAGGCAAGGATTTCTTGCCCCCTTCTTTGACAGGAGGAAAGGATTAAAACTGAAGTGTCGTCGTAGAATTTGCTGTTTTGTTAGTCAAGGAATTTGAATTACACAATTTAAAGAGTGGTCCAACTTTGACTTAAGTCATTGTGTTCCAATTCACCATTCAACCTGTTTGCATACCGGCTGCTTTTGTTTTTTTATTTAATAATTTTTGTTTAAGTAATTAAGATGTTAAAGGATGACTTTAAATTTGATTCGTAATGTAAAATTTTTACACTAATCATTCAATGTGGTATATCATTAAAAGAATTACACTTCTTAAATAATAATTGTAATAGTTAAACTTCTTTAAAGATTTAACAATATTTTACAATGATAATAGATCAATTTATCTTTTATGTACAAAAAAATTAATTTTGATATAATAACAATAACCAAAATTAAATCCTAAAAGAATTTGTTAACCTGTGGCCTAAGAGCATTGTTTAAAAACATTTAATACCTTCCAATAAATTATCCCAATCACTTAAAAAAAAAATACTACATATTTTTAAGTTTTCTAAATATTAAATACTTTGAGTCACGCTAACAAACACTTAAAAGTAATAAGATAATATAAATTTAGATTCATGAATGTGACGAGACTCAGATCAAATTGTAGCAAATCCCAAATATTTTTATATTTCATTTAATACTTTCTATTTTGATTTACACTTGTTAGTTTTTAGCAAATCCTTCATTGAATTAGGGAAGAGCGAATGCAGGAAAGTACTTTTGACTCCTTCTACATTACTTCTAGAGGCACGCGCACAAAACTTTACAGTCTAAGCCTGAGGACGAAGCACAATAAATAGTAGACTCAACAACCTTCCAATGACTTAGCTATCGTTTTCATTGACGCCATCAGCAGCAAGTCATCGACAGCTTTCATACGACAATGTGAACCAAGTCTTGTGTCTTCACCAAAAAAAAAGAACTTAGTCTTGTGTCATGTATATAATGAGAGGAGACATCACCCTCCTTTGTGTTCCAGTCACAGCTATCAAGCACAGCTATGGCGTTATCTTTACACAACTTTGTTCATGCGTTTTTGCTTTTGGCCATAATCCAGTTTAAGGCTATCTCTGCCTCTGGTTCCCACCACCACCATCACCAACACCTCAAATCCCTTCACTTCTCACTGTTTCAACATGAGACTATAAACAAAACAGGATATATCATAGTGAATGGTGTAGAAGGAGGAGCAGGAATTACTCAAACCACAACCCCTTTTGGCACCTTATTTGTCTTTCAGGACCCTTTGACTGTCACAGCCAACAGATCCTCCAAACTAGTTGGAACTGCAGAAGGAACTTCCATCACCTCTAGCCTTGATGGGCTTCGTAGCATCTCAATTGCCAAGCTAACTCTGCGTTTGAAGCACCACAAGGGCTCCGTTTCCGTTGTTGGAGGCACAAATAATGTCAAGCCTTCGGATCATCCAGTGGTAGGAGGCACTGAAGATTTCACGTTTGTGCAAGGCTATGTTACCTCTTCTCCAGTTGATCTCAAGGGCCTTACAGTTGTCTACAAGATTGAATTTCATCTTTACTGGCCTCCATATGCAACTCAAGCCTCTTAAAAAGTCATGGACACCTTTATAATAAGGGAAAACATCATCCTTTTTATGAGTGTTATGCACTTTTAACATCTTTTTTAAGAGTGTCAGATTTAGTGAAAAAAAATGATAAAAAAAATAAGTATGATAAATAGTATTAAGAAAAGTATGAAAAAAAGTGTATACATTGTTAATGATAAAAATATCACATATGTTATAATAATAACCCAGTTCCAATGCGTCATAATAACAAAAAAAAACTGAACGCCTTATTGGCTCGGTGTGAATTTCTTCCTAGTCAGTGATTTGTTTGTAGTATGTTCCTAATCCTAAGGTTCTGATTTATGTGGTTATGGTTTCATTTGCTTCCGTTTCTGCCATTATTATTATTATTATTAAATAAAAATTTAGTATTAACACTTCTAATTATTGTTACGGGAAATATGGTGCTGTTAGCTACACACAATCATTTCACAGGAGCTTCACATCCTTTGAACTAATGGATGAAATTCTTTCATTTAAAATTTTCACAAAACTCAAAATTTTGGGCCACTAGTTTCCCACTTTGTGAAGAGTCTGTCCACAGTGAGACGGTGCATCTATATTTTCTATTTTTTTTATACAACTATATTTTCTGTTTTAAGTAATTGTTCGATTTCAGAATCTACACAGAAGGAGGACATGGATTTCGCTACCATGTTATTTGATTTCTGAAACGTTGGATGCTCCAATTGATATCAATGACAAAAGCATTAACGATCCAAGTGGCTACATAATTGTGAAGATTTTTAATGACGGATAATAAAACCAATTAGGTTCAGATTTAGATCAATATCTCATAATCACCACCATCTAAAATTTTCAAGATATTCATTATAGTGTGAACAATGATATAATCTTGCTTAGTATGGACACTTTGCCAATACCTGTTGACTGAATTTCCAGGTTTGACCGTTAAAAAAAATGATATAACTCAAAATATTGTTGATTTTGGTCATAATTCCAATCCTAACTCAAAATATTCATTCTACTGTGTGAACAATATAACTCAAGGACATCAATCAACACCATATGCAACCTTTTCTGCTATATTAATATTTAGTTTGATAAAAATTCTAAACTACAGTCAAAGATAGCTGGGAATTGTAATATAAAACCCACGGCCTTCAGAGAGCCCTTTTCATAAACTCAAATTCGAGCATTTTTTATTCTTAATTTTATATTATTTTAAAAATTTTAAGATATAAATACTATTTTATCTTTAAGTAAATAATTTTTTCAATTATTTTATATATCTTTTTTGTTAATTTAATACATAAAAACGATTTTTTTATACAATTCATACAAAGCTTTGACTTAAAATTTTTTATGAATTAACATATCTAAACATAAATTAATTCTCTCATAATTAATTTTCTTAAAATCAATTATATAAAGAATCGATTTTCAGTATAATCATTTTTTCACAACTAATCTAAGCCTTGTGTAAAAGTTTGACAAATTCACAGGAGCTGTCCCTTTAAAAAAAAAAACAATTATATCAAGGAAGGAAACTATACTTAAATTTAAAAACAAGAGTGCTTATTATACTCAGATTTAAAGGACGGACATATTCCTTAAACCTAAATGGAGCCTGTGTAGTTTTGTACTTTTTTTTATTTTGGCCATAATTTAGAATTGGTCATATATGCACAGTGCAGACCGTACCTGGGCAGTATGCAACTGCTCACAATATTTTACTGAAAATATTGTTTTTCCTCATTTTGATCATAATTCCTAACTATAGTCAAAATCATCACAGTAGACCTTATCACAAAATCCAGAGCTTTGACTAAAGGCAAATATATGCAACTGTTTTTCTCAGTACATAATAACACTAACGGAATGTAACAAAATGTTAACTAAAGTTATCTCCATTGCAGTAAACTTGACTGAAATAAAAATCTAAAAGGTTAATTCTATTGCATGAATCATGAATTCGCTTAAAAGCATACAAAAGAATAAATTAAAAATGTGATTTCCAGGAACATTAAGTGCTTCTATCTTAAACAAGACACAAATAAAACCCGCATATACAAGGAGGGGACAGTGGCGCAAGAATTGCCAACAAAGCACTAATCACTCAAATGGGATATGAATCAATTTTTGAAAGCTATAATGGCTACAAAATTAGTATGAAAGAATAAATATAATAAGCAGCATGCAAGGAGCCTTGTATAAAAGATTGAATTCGTTAAGGTGATCTAGATGTAGAACTAAGGCCTCTGCAGATAAGGCCTGTTGCAGAAGCTCGACACTTCTGGGGGAAAATGTTAATTGCTGGAAGTGATCTGTATATAGAAGTCAACGCCGGGGCTTGTGTAAGCGAGGCCTGTTGCAGAAAAGCCGGCCGTTGGCCCTCACAAATGCTGCTATACCAACACTAATGCTTGCCCACATTAGCGAAAAGAAGAAGTGCCGAAAATCATATCTAACTGCAGGAACAATGAACACATTTTGAACATACAGTTTCATAAAAGTTTCATGATGGTAAAAGACGATGATGTTACTGAACTCTTCAAAGAGACAGCTAGTCCTATTGATGGTTCAGAAAGAAAAGGAGCTATGGATGCCTTTGTCATGAAGAGGAAAGGGAGGATTGTATATATTTAAGTTTTTTATCCCTGTTTCTGAATCATACGATTTTATGATTCACGATTCACATTTCAAAAATTAAACAAATGATTCTCCATATAATTCATAATAGTTTCATAATTTATCATCGTCCCCTTTTTTTTTCTTTATCCTCTAGCATCTTCATCAATATATTCTTAACATCTTCTGGTGGGTACTTGCAGCAACTTTTTGACATGTTCCTGCTAAATGGTGCTTCATCCTAAATGCACCACCTGGTCCACCTTACATTGTTTGTGGACAATAATTACATTTAATGTGTAATCTACTGTCAAGATCAGTACAATGTTCCTAAGTAACATCCTTCTTCCCCTTCTTATTAGTCTTTGGAGCCATGAAAGTGACAGTGTAAAGCCACTGTTTCAGAAGAACGAAAACAGAGAAGTGGAACAGCAGAATAGGGTGCGTTCAGTAACGCCCCTTTAGTTCTTTTTATTTAACAATTTAAGCCTCTCTGCCCCTTTGAATTTTCTGATGAGAATTGGTGAAAAAAATCAAAATATATATATACTGAATCACAGAATCGCACAATTTGCACCAATTTGAGCAATACATGCACGATTCAAAGCCATCTGTGATTCATCACACTATATGAATCGCTGGCTTGCCGAACCGTGCAATTCAAAATGCGAATCATGTGATTTTAACATCTGTAAGTAGCTTAGTTTATTAATGTTTCTATTTGATAGGATAATGGATGTCAAGTGAGGGATTACTATTCTTGTGGCATCAAGATTTAACTAGTTCACCTATTTCAGGATTACTCTGTAGCTCAGCTCTCAGATTTTTGATGAATAATTATTACTGAGAAGTTGTCCCTATTTTCCCTCTCTTCTCTCCCCAATATTCTATTTCCCTCTAAACTTCCCCCTCATTTTCTATCCCCTCAGATTCTCTTCTCCCTTCTCCCTAATGTCCCTGCCTAATGGTATTGCTCCACCTATAGAAAAAAGTGAGACTGGTGGTTTGAAACCACAGGTCTCTAAGTAGTTGGCTGGGTTGGGTCTATTCTTATAGTTATATTATACAGACACAAATGTTGTGTGTGAGTGAGCACGCACATGTAATGACAAATTAATTCTTCGTTTAGACTTCAGGTTTACTTTGTATCCTTTAAGCTAAAAGAATAAAAGTCAACTCACCTTGCCTCAACGACATGGTTGCAAAAAGGAATCCAGTCAAAACCAGACCCAAAGCCAGAGGAAATGACTGCAAAGATAAACAAAGAGATGTTAATATTAGTTTGTATAAAATGCAGATGATATTCTTCCAGCATTCCTAACTGCAGCATACCAGAAAAGTATGGAATGAAAAATAATCATATTAGATCTTCAACACGAGGCAATGCTGTAATGCATAGTCCAGCAACATAATAACTTAAAACATTTCCTTGATTGAATAACCAGGTTGCACATTTTAATGTCATAAGAGACATAGTTAGAACTAGATAAAGCATGGACAAGTTGCTTTCATGTGGTATTTATGCTTGAGAATTGCTTGGTAGCCCTTGGATTGTAGTGGATACACACAATGTGGGGTGGGTCCCACCTCACATGGGGTACACAGGAGGTGGGTCCACCCTTTGTGTGTATCAAGTACAATATGGGCATGGTAGCCTTCCAGGTACCTGGCAGCACTCTCTGCTTTTGGCCCATTGCAACCTACCACATTCCTAAACGGTTAGGAGCTAGGACCAACTTTTTGTAAACCTTAAACTGAAACATGTCTCACAAAATGTCGAATAAGAAACACACAAATTTTTTTTTCCTCAAAAGAGAAGTAGGTTGTCTCCTGAAAACTTAGATTTCAACTAATTTAAAGTATAATCAGAATGAATTTAGCCATATGTCACAAAAAGTTAAAATATATTTACAAATTGTGAAATTTCTAATAACTGCTCCAAAACCAAAACAGAAGCCTGGAACTTCAATCTCGAATATATTTCCATCTAAATTGAACTCACAGCAATAGCTTCAAGGCCTCCATTCTGAGAAGAGGGAGCCATATCTCGGCCAACAGAAACTATATAATGTCCTTGCAGGAGATCAATTGCATCCTTCACATAAACAAAAAATCATGAACAGGGTAAATTAGTTACAAATAAACTAAAAATTTGTTTACATCAATGAAATTAAGAAACATATTAGATCCAGAAAAGCTTAAAAATTAATTCAAGTGAAGAACTGTTAAGTTTATCTGGGAAAAAGGACATTGGATAAATTTTCTTAAAAATATGATCAACAATTACATGACAAATCAGTATCTCGAACAGCACAATTATGACATGTTAAGAGAATATTAGGCTTATTACTTATTAGGTCATTAGTCTTATGTTAGTGGGCTTGGGCCAGTACTAGTAGTGTTAGTATTTGACTTAAGTATTAGTATAAATAAGAGTACTAGGTTATGGAATTGTATCACATCTCATCCTATGAATAATATATTCAGTTTTTCAGTGTTAGCCATTTTCCCTCTTTTTCTTCCTCCCAAACTCTAATCCTATAATTCCTTAACATGGTATCAGAAAGATATCATCCACCTTGAAAAGCTTGTCCTTTTCAAGGTGCTGAGTTGCATAGAAATCTTTTGTATATTCTTCTCTATTTGTTTTCCTCAAAACTTTTCCTCTGTTTTCACTTTTCAGTTTATGAAACTACTAAAAACAACAACAAAATCCTTTTCCCGCTAGGTGAGGTCGGCTACATAGATCAAACAACGCCATTTTGTTTTGTCCTAAACCAAGTCTTAAAAAATACCATTTAGTTCTAAGTCCTATTTAATGGTTTCACCTAGAATTTTTCTTGGTCTCCCTCTACCTCTAACTATTGGGCTATCCTTTATCTTATTTACTCTTTTTACTAGGGCTTCTAATGGTATTCTTTTTACATGGTCAAGCCACCTAAAGCGAGATTCTACCGTTTTGTCCTTAATAGGTGCTACCCCTACTTTCTCTCTAATTTTTCTTTCTTGATCTTATCTTGTCTTGTATGTCCACTCATTCACTGCAACACTAAGCCTATGCACTTGTTGGCTCTTTACTGTCCAACCTTCAGTAACATAGAGCATCGCGAGTCTTATAGTAGTGCAGTAAAATTTTCCTTTAAGCTTGAGAGGCACCTTTCAATCACAAATAACACCTAAAGCATTTCTACATTTTATCCACCCAGTTTGAATCCTATGGCTTACATCTTCCTCTACAACAACCAAGCCTTTTCCCACTAGGTGGGGTCGGCTACATGGATCAAACGACGCCATTGTGCCCTGTCATAAACTAAGTCTTCAGAAATGTCATTCAAATCTAAATCTTTTTTAATTGTTTCACCTATAGTCTTTCTTGGTCTTCCTCTACTTCAGTTATTGAGTTATTCTTCACCTGATCTACTCTTTTTACACGAGCTTCTAAGGGTCTTCACTTTACATGTCCAAACCACCTAAGGCGAGATTATCTCATCTTTTCCACAATAAGTGCTACCCCTACTTTCTCTCTCATGCATTCATTCCTAATCCTATCTTGTCTTGTATGGCCACACATCCAGTGCAACATCTTCATCTCCGCGACACTGATCTTATGCTCTTGTTAGTTTTTTACCGCCCAACATTCAATACCATACAATATCGCGGGCCTTATAGCTAGGCGGTAAAATTTACCCTTAAGATTGAGAGACACTTTTCTATCACAAATAACTCCTGAAGCACTCCTCAATTTCATCCATCCAGCTTGAATCCTATGGTTTACATCTCCCTCTATCTCTTCGTCATTTTGTATGATAGATCCAAGATACCTAAACTGTGTGACTTGTGGTATGGTATGATCTCCAATTTTTACCGCTAAGCTAGCATTAACAAGCCTCTTACTGAACTTACATTCCATATACTCTGTCTTACTCCTACTTAGACGAAAGTCATGTTCTTCCAAAGCTCGTCTCCATAGCTCTAGCTTCCCATTTGTTTCCTCTCTCGACTCTCCAACTAAGACTATATCATCTGCAAAAGGCATGCATTGTGGCACTGGCTCTTGGATATGCGTAGAAAACACATCCAATACCAAGGTAAAAAGATATGGACTCAAAGTTGACCCTTGGTGCAGTCCTATAGTTATAGAGAAATCTTCTGTGACCCCATCCTGGGTTCTCACACTAGTTTTAGCCCCATCATACATATCTTGGATTGCTCAAATATAGGCGATACAAACTCCTTTCTTCTCCAAAGCCTTCCACAAGACCTCTCTCAGTACCTTATCGTAGGCTTTTTCCAGATCAATGAAAATCATGTGTAAGTCTTTTTGCTTCCTCTGATACCTCTCCATTAATCTTCGTAGAAGATAGATTGCTTCCATGGTTGACCTCCCAAGCATAAAACCAAATTGATTCTCTTAAATATGAGTCTCTTGTCTTAATCTACGTTCAATTACTCTTTCCCATAACTTCATGGTATGACTCGTGAGCTTAATCCCTCTATAATTTACACAGTTTTGTATATCTCCCTTGTTCTTATAAATAGGGATTAAAGTGTTTCTCCTCCATTCATTTGGTATTTTCTTAGACCTCATTATTTCGTTAAACAGCTTTGTGAGCCAGCATATACTTTTCTCTCCTAGACACTTCCACACCTCAATAGGTATATTATCTGGTCCAACCACTTTTCCATTATCCATCCTCTTCAATGTTTCTTTTACCTCAAACTCCTGAATTCTACGATAAAAGGTTTTATTTTAGTCCTCCTCTCTAATGTTTAGAATGTCTGAGTCCCCTAATGTCCCATGTTCCTCATTAAATAACTAGTGACAATAACTCTTCCATAGATCCTTGATGTCTTATTCCGTAACAAAGACTTTGCCCTCTTCATCCTTAATGCATTTCACTTCATCCAAGTCTCTTGTCTTCCTTTCCCTACTTTTAGCAAGCTTGAAGATATTCCTTTCTCCATCTTTAGTGCCCAACGATTGATATAACCCGTTGAACGCTTTAACTTTCGCCTCGCTCACTACCTTCTTAGTATCTATTTTAAGTCGCCTTATATTTTTTCCAATTTTCATCATTTTTACACACATGCCAAGTTTTATAACATTCCCTTTTAACCTTAACCTTATCTTGTACACTTGCGTCTCACCACCAAGATTCTTTATCCTTGGGTCCAAAGCCTCTTGATTCATTGAGTGTCTCTTTTGCTATCTTCCTAATCCCTTTCGTCATCTCGTCCCACATACCATTAGCACTCCCTTATACCTCCCAAATCTCTTCCTCCATAATCCTCCTTTAAAAGAGCATTTGTTTTCCTCCCTTTAGTTGCCACCATTTGATCATTGGCTCTCTATCTCGATAAAATAACTAAAATAAAATAAAATAACATATCCTTGTTTGAAATCGTGACCTAGGTCACTGTTACTATCCCTGCGCAGCCAAGGGTGCTCTCAGTTCTGTTTTCTAGGCGACTCAGGAGCGGTCGCTGGCGATTCGGGACCGAATGTGGCAGGACGATGCCTGCAAGATGACCGACGACGTCGGTGGTGGTTGGCTACGGCGGTTCGTGCCTTCCCATGTTTTCTGATGCTATGTTCTCTACTGTTTCTTTCACGCACCCGTTGTGCAAGGGTCAACAGTGACCCTCTAAGGTGCGACTAAGGCCAACGACAGAAAGAAGGTGGTGTTCGTTGGCAGTGGGTGACCGGAACTCCGGTGAAGGCTTCAGCGAGCAGGTTTCATTGCTGTTTAGTATGATTTTGGTGCGATTTTAGCTGCTTCTTTGAAGCTCAGGTCTGTTTGGTGCAATTTTCAAGCCGGTTTGGTGGTTTTCCTTGTCGTTGTGGCGTTTTTGGGTTGGGTTCATGAGGTTTTGCTTGGGTTTTGGTGTTTTCTTCTGGGTTGGCTTCCTGTTGGTGGGTGCTGGTGTTTTCCTGTCGGATTTCAGTGATTTTGATGATTTTTTGGTGGCTTTTGGTGCTAGCTCAGACTGCAAAATGGGGTGTGATGGTTATTGGACTGAGACAGAGAAACTCATGCTGTGGGGTGGTCTCCAAGGTTGTGTGTGCAGTGGGTTGATGTTATTTGGTGTTTTCTCACCTCTTTGATTGTTGATGTGCTCAATGGTTGCTGTTTTCAAAAGTTTTGAAGGACAGCATTTGTTGGGTTACTTCTTATAAGAGTTGTTTCAGATGGTAGAATTGTGTCTAGTTTCATGGATTGATTGTTTGAGAATGGCTCTTGATTTGTGGATGTGTAGTGTTTTGTGACTGTTGGTTGTTCTTCCCTCCACTCTTCTTCTACGCACGACCAAGGGTGCCGTAGGCTGGTTCCCTCTTTTCTTCTTCTATGCGCGACCAAGGATGCCATGGGTAGTGTTTCTGGCGACCAGTTGTGTTGCGGCCAGCCAGTAAGGTGTGACCATGGGTGTTGTAGGTCTGGGAGCAGGAGTCATCCCAGTAACTTGTGGTTTTGGCTAGCTAGCAAGGTGTGACCAAGGGTGTCGCAAGTACAGAAGCAGGAGTTTCCCAGTTTCTCTTTTCTTCTCTTATCTTCTATCTTCTCTTCTATCCATAACTCTTGGTGATCTGGAGGTGGTCGTTGTTTGGAGACCGGTTGTGTCAACCAATGTTTAAGGAGAAATAGTGAAGTTCATCATTGTCTATCCACGTGAGGCTGCAACTGGAACGACAAGACTTTAGGAGTTCATGTCAATGGTGTCTAGTAGCATTTGGTCGATGGCAATGGTGTTTTGGTTGATTGTTGTTCTGCCTATATTGAATTGTTTGGTTCTTGATTTGGCTCTATTTGGTTCTGTTTGAGACTGGAGTAATTTTGCATGGTTTGTGTTATTTGGAGATTATTATTCGTGATTTCTTTCTTTCTTTTGATTTTACAATAACTAATACTTGTTTTAGGAAACGGGAAGAGCATCTTACACATACAAAAACGAGATTTCTTGCTCTCAAATTGATTTCTTTCTAATAAGGAAATCTAATAGAAAGCTTTGCATAGATTGCAAAGTCATCCCTGGAGAGAGCTTGACTACCCAACACAGGGTTTTGGTTATCGATGTATTGGTCAAGATGAGAGTAAGGAGAAATTGTCAAGATAGAGTCACAAGGATCAAATGGTGGCAACTAAAGGGAGGAAAACAAATACTCTTTCAGAGGAGGATTATGGGAGGAAGAGATTTGGGAGGTAAAAGGAAGTGCTAATGATATGTGGGACGAGATGATTAAAGGGATTAGGAAGGAAGCAAAAGAGACACTCGGTGAATCAAGAGGCTTTGGACCTAAGGACAAAGAATCTTGGTGGCGGGACGCAAGTGTACAAGATAAGGTTAAGGTTAAATGGGAATGTTATATAACTTGGCACGTGTGTAAAAACGATGAAAATTGAGAAAAATATAAGGTAGCTAAAAAAGATACTAAGAAGGCGGTGAGCGAGGCGAAAGATAAAGCGTTCAACAAGTTATATCAATCTTTAAGCACCAAATAAGGAGAAAGAAATATTTACAGGCTTGCTAAAAGTAGGGAAAGGAAGACAATAGACTTAGATCAAGTAAAATGCATTAAGGATGAAGAGGGTAAAGTCTTAGTTACAGAACAAGACATCAAGGATTGATGGAAGAGTTATTTTTACAAGTTATTTAATGAGGGACATGTGACATTAGGGGACTCAGACATTCTAAACACTAAAGAGGAAGACCAAAATAAAACATTTTATTGTAGAATTCGGGAGTTTGAGGTAAAAGAAGCTTTGAAGAAGATGGATAATGGAAAAGCAGTCGGACCGGATAATATACCTATTGAGGTATGGAAGTGCCTAAGAAAGAAAGGTATAAGCTGACTCACAAAGCTGTTTAACGAAATAATGAGGTCTAAGAAAATTCCAAATGAAAGGAGAAGCACTTTAATCTCTATTTATAAGAACAAGAGAGATATACAAAACTGCGCAAATTACAGAGGGATTAAGCTCATGAGTCACACCATAAAGTTATGAGAAAGAGTAATTGAATGGAGATTAAGACAAGAGACTCATATATCAGAGAATCAATTTGGTTTTATGCCTAGGAGGTCAACCATGGAAGCAATCTATCTTCTATGAAGATTGATGGAGAGGTATCGGAGGAAGGAAAAAGACCTACACATGATTTTCATTGATCTTGAAAAAGCCTATAATAGGGTACCGAGAGAGGTCTTGTAAAAGGCTCTGGAGAAGAAAGGAGTTCGTATCGCTTATATTCAAGCAATCCAAGATATGTATGATGGGGCTAAAACTAGTATAAGAACACAGGGTGGGGTCACAGAAGATTTCCCTATAACTATAGGACTGCACCAAGGGTCAACTTTGAGTCCTTATCATTTTACCTTGATCTTGGATGTGCTTACTGTGCATATTTAAGAGCCGGTGCCACAATGCATGCTTTTTGCAGATGATATAGCCTTAGTTAGAGAGACGAGAAAGGAAACAAATGGGAAGCTAGAGCTATGGAGACAAGCTTTGAAAGAACATGACTTCCGTCTAAGCAGGAGTAAGACGGAGTATATAGAATGTAAGTTCAATAAGAAGCGTGCTAATACTAGCTTAGTGATGAAAATTGAAGATCATACCATATCACAAGTCACACGATTTAGGTATCTTGGATCTATCATACAAAATGATGGAGAGATAGAGGAAGATGTAAACCATAGGATTCAAGTTGGATGGATTAAATGGAGGAGTGCTTCAAGAGTTATTTGTGATAGAAAAATGCCTCTCAATTTTAAGAGTAAATTTTACCGTACAGCTATAAGACCTGCGATGTTGTATGGTACTAAATGTTGGGCAGTAAAAAGCCAGCAAGAGCATAAGATCAGTGTCGCTGATATGAGGATGTTGCGCTGGATGTATGACCATACAAGACAAGATAGGATTAAGAATGAATACATTAGAGAGAAAGTAGGGATAGCACCTATTGTGGAAAAGATGGGAGAATCTCGCCTTAGGTGGTTTGGACATGTAAGGAGAAGACCCTTAGAAGCCCCTGTAAGAAGAGTAGATCAAGTGGAGGATAGCCCAATAGCTAGAGGTAGAGGGAGACCAAGAAAGACTATAGGTGAAACGATTAAAAAAAATTTAGATTTGTATAGCATTTCTGAAGACTTAGTTTATGATAGGGCACAATGGCGTCGTTTGATCTATGTAGCCGACCCTACCTAGTAGGAAAAAGTTTGGTTGTTGTTGTTGTTGTTGTTGATTTCTTTCTTTTGCTATCAAGGATTTGTGGATTGAAAACTTTGGACACTAGTAAAGGACTCCATTTGTGTTACTAGGTGGTATAATACCTGACTCAGTGTTTTGGAGACCCAGTTGGAGGTCATTACTGGGTGATATGGTACCCGACTTAGTGTTTTGGATACTAGTTTGGAGGTCTAGGGGGCCATTGAGGAGAAAGGTCGAACACTCCATAATAGGTCTCATTTTCTTGGGACACGTGCTGAGGAGAAGCAAGTAGTTGTCTACAAAGGACGTTGCCAAGACTTTGTTATTCATGGGGAGTACTAGTTAGGTTCTTTGTGGAGATCGGCTGAGTTGATTTAAATGTTGGTGGTGTTATTTGTTTTCGGTTTATGGATTTGCTACTTGTAACAAGCTTAAGTTTAATAAGCTTAAGCTTGAGGGGGAGTGTTAGAGAATATTAGGCTTATTATTTATTAGGTTATTAGTCTTATGTTAGTGGGCTTGGGCCAATACTAGTAGTGTTAATATTTGACTTGAGTATTAGTATAAATAGGAGTACTAGGTTATGGAATTGTATCATATCTCATCCTATCAATAATATATTCAGTTTTTCAGTGTTAGTCGTTTTCTCTCTTCTCCTTCCTCCCAAATCCTAATCCTATAAATCTTTTAACACTACATAGAGAAGCAGAACCTAATTGGAACTTCAAATTAGGATGCAGAAGTGAAATAAAACATACAAAGGACCAGACCTAGACCATAATGAGTTATGACAGCAGACACCTAAGGAATTCTACCCGATACATATAATGAGATGAGGTCACAAACCTGCTTTGTTCCATCAGAAAAATTATTCAAATAATAACGCAGAAGAGCATTCCAACCATCTTTTAGTATCCCTTGAATTGTGCGGTGCCCAAATCTGAATCCACCGAAAACCTCAATTAGGGAAGGCATAAGGTTAAATTTCAAATTGTACTAGAAACGATATTGAAACTTATGAGAATTGCCTCATTATATAGCCAGCTTCTTGATATAAAAAATTAATCAAATAGTTACACAAGGAAGTTTTTCAACCTTGGAAGTATAAAACAATTGCATACAACAAACAACAAACAACAACAGCAAAGCCTTTTTCCACTAGGTGGGGAACATGAATCAAACGACGACATTGTGTTCTATAATAAACCATGTCTTCAGAAAGGCCATGTAAATCTAAGTCATTTTTAATGATTTCACCTATAACTTTTCTTGGTCGCCCTCTACCTTTAACTATTAGGCTATCCTTTACTTGATCTACTCTTCTTACTAGGGCTTCTAATGGTTTTCTCCTCACATGATCAAATCACCTAAGGCAAGATTCTACCATCTTTTCCACAATAGGTGATGCCCCTACTTTTTCTCTAACGCATTCATTCCTAATCCTATCTTGTCTTGTATGTCCACTCATCTAACACAACATCCTCATCTCTGTAACATTGAGCTTTTGCTCTTGTTGACTTTTTACCACTCAGCATTCAATACCATAAAACATCGTGGGTCTTATGGTTGGGCGGTAAAATTTTCCTTTAAACTTGAGAGACATTTTTCTATAACAAATAACACCCAAAACACTTCTCCATTTCATCCATAAAGCTTGAATCCAGTAGTTTACATCGTCTATTTCTCCGTCATTTTGTATGATAGATCTAAGATATCTAAACCATGTGACTTATGGTATGGTATGATCTCCAATTTTCACCATGTGACTTATATTCCGTATACTCAATTTTACTTCTGCTTAAATGGAAGCCGTGTGCTACCAAAGCTTGTCTCCATAGCTCTAACTTCCCATTTATTCCCTCTCTCGACTGTCCTACTAGGACTATATTTATTCCCAAGTTTTGTGATTCTAATTGAATATACTAGATGGAGTAATTAAAGCAGGCAATAGGAAAAAGAATAATAGACTAATATGGAAAAAACAAAATGCATGAAAGTTCCCTAAATAGGGCAATGGTAAAAAGAGAAAACATAAATCAATAGATTCAATTCCTATCCTAATACTACTTACAAAGTGTCATAAACTACTATTTTAGACAATACAATTACGGCCAGTATACAATTTATGTGATTTTGCAATTATTTTATGCTAATGTAATATCAACATAGAATAACCTTTTATGGATGCATAATTTCTCTATGTTCTTTACACGTAAGGGACATGGAAAAGCTTTGGAAAGATTCATGGGAAAATACCGGACAAAATCTCCTTTCAGAGCAGGAGTGCCTGAATATTGAACACTTATATCATCCCCATGATTAGCCCACACTGATCATTAAAAATCAGTTAGAATAGCATCTAGGTATAAGTCCTATGAAACAATGTACATTAGAATGTATCAAATGAAGAAAACTACAAAATACAACATATGTTTATATTTCAAAGATACATAATTTGACAATTAGTAATACACTTACAGATCTTGAAGCTTTCATCCAGATTTGGATGTGAACTAATGGTTTCTTCGGCACCAAAGACACCAAGCCTTCTAAGCTGGTATTCCAGCATATTTCGGCCTATCATGCTCTGCATACATGTTTTAACATTATTAAGCAGGAACATGATGCCATAAACAAACAGGTATACACGAAGCTAATTTGAAAATAATGAAGGCAATTACAGCTGCGGTTGTGTGCATGTACACACATGCAAATATGTACAATGTGGAGCTTTTTTATGCTATGTTAAGCAGTAAGTCCAAAACAGATAATCACAGGAATGAAATATTATAAATAAGGAGGAAAGAAAATTAGAAATATTTTATATCCATCTGATAAGGCACACAGAACACTTGCATTGCAGAAACCAACCAACCTGAGTAACGTTTGTACGGTCCAGACAATCAATACAGTTGGTCCTAACAACCCCAAGCTGCTCCTTCATTTTCTCTCCCTTTTCATTCAACAGAAGATATCTACAACCAAAATAGGGATCAGATTTTTGAGCCCTTAGGGTAGATCTGAGTACAAAATTTGATTATAGAACAGAAAAAATTGGTTAAGACTGTTTTACAGTCAGATGGCAAATGACATTATGCTTGATAATTGCCCAAGGTACTATAGCAGATAGTTTCACAATATGCAACATAACAAAAAGAGTATTATAAATTATAGGCATTAGTTGAACCCTGCTTGGATCAGCAATGCAAGTAAGAATCAAATCGTAAAATAAACTCTCAAGAAAAATTATATTTAGATGACTAAAAGCTTAACCAATAAAATTTCCATACCCATTTCTCTCAAGAAAATCTGAAATTTGATCATAAAGGATTGAGAGACGATCGAAATGAATGTGCCCACAGATGTGATGGAAATCAAAGTGTAGATATCTACAAAAAATAAAAAAGAATGCATGGATACCAAATAAAAAGAAACCAAAAGAACGCACATGTATATACATAAATCTAAAAGTTAATTGAAAGAGACTTCTACCTTACATCATCACTAGCAACATGCTGCATTGTACTTCCAAATTTTTCACATAGCCGCCCCTCACCTCCATGCTGATAAGAAATGAAGGAGACAAAAAAAAGGCACTCAAATAGATGCATGATAATACATAAGTCCATGCACATTATCACATAAAATATATCCTCAGGATCATGCGTAGCATCATATAATGATAGTATTTGGTTGGTGCACATAGATTGCATGTATTCTCTATAGTTACTTTAAATGTTCGCTAACCAATTACATACACTAGTATCATCAGGCACAATTGTCCATCATCAGATAAGCAGTCTGAGTTCATTATGCAATGGAAGAATATTCACCTTGTTGACAAGATCAACGGCTAACACAGCCCCATATTTTTTTCTTAAATCTAAGAAATGGCGCTCTAGGACTCGAGGCTGCATCATAAGCAGTTAAACAGCAGTCAAATACACATAGAATATTAGATGGAAACCCCAAAAACACAACAATTAAACAACCACTTACAGCTTCCTCAAGTTTCAATAACTCAAACTTTGGTTTATATGTTAAGTCAACAATTTGCTCCCAGAGCAGTGGAATTGAACCACGAACCTGAAAAAGATCAACGAAAATGATTTCTATGTAAATGAGATGCATGCTTAATTGATTATGAGTTGCAGATGGTAAAATCCACCATGGAATTATGGCGGATGGCATTGCAGCAAATGAAGGATGAATGACGACCATGTTAAAAAAGTATAAAATATAAAATATACAACAACCACCACCAAAGCCTTTTCACACTAGGTAAGGTTGACTACATGGATCAAACAATGTCATTGTGTTTTGTCAAAAACCAAACCTTCAGAGAGCCCATTTAAATCTAAATCCTTTCTAATGGTTTCACTTAGAGTATTTCTTGGTCTTCCTCTACCTCTACTTATTGGGCTATCCTTCATCTGGTCAAGTCTGTTAACTGGGGCTTCTATTGGTCTTCTTCAAACCATCTTAGGCGCGATTCTACCATCTTTTTTCACAAAAGGAGCCACTCCTACTTTCTCTGGAATATATTCATTCCTGATCTTATCTTTTCTTGCCCACGCATCCAGCGCAACATTCTCATCTCTTCCACGCTTATCTTAATATAAATAATAAAAGTCTAACAACTTATATCAAGAATAATAAACATAATTCAAACAGTTTCTAGCATATCAAACTTACTAAAAGTATCACAAACTCTAATATAAATGCAATAGAAAGGAAACAAAACACAGACAAACACAAAAAATATAACATAATTAGGTGGGCTAATGGATTAATGGGTGATTTACAAAGTTTAAAAAAAAAAAAATTGGTGAAAATAGAAGCTAAAACAGGTGTGTGGGTTAATGCGAGGGTGGATTACTATTAGAGTATGTGATATTGTATTAAGTGTTAGTTTAGAAAGCACTAGAACAGGTTAGTTGAGTTAGCTACTATACTGCAGAATATTCTGATAGAGTATTCTACAGAGTTAGGTTTCAGTTAGCTGTATAAATAAACAGCTGTGTACCTTCAGTTAGTTAGTTAATTCAATTTTTCAGTTTCAGTTTCTAGAACCTTTCTCTCCTCTCTTTCTCTCTCTCTCTCTCTCTTTCTCTGCCACACTTTCTTGCACTTTCTCTCGGATTCTGGCATTTTCCTAGTAGTCAAGAATTCTCAAATGGTATCATAGAGCTGAGTTCTGATCCAAACATAATGGAAACGCCGGCTACTTCTCCGATTGACCCACCCATCTGCACCATTCCAATTTCACGATCTCCAAATCTAGTTAGTTTCTCTCATGCTATCTCGGTAAAGCTAGACGAGAAGAACTTTCTCGTCTAGAAGCAGCAGATTGAAGCCACAATCAAGGCTCATCGGTTGCAGAGATTTGTTGTTGATCCAGATGTTCCTCCACGTTTTCTTTCTAATTCAGATTGTAGCGTAGGTCGCAATGATGCTTATCTGGATTGGGAACAAGAAAACCAAATGTTGTTCTCATGGCTTCTATCTTCTCTTTCCGATATTCTATGAACACGCGTTGTTGGATGCATCCATTCGTGGCAGCTATGGGATGAAGTTCATGCATATTTCAGATCTCAAAATCGAGGGAAGGTCAATCAGTATTGATCTGAACTTCGCAATACAAAGAAAGGTTCACAATCTGTTTCAGAATATTTGCTGCAAATCAAAGCACTTGTTGATTCACTCATTTCTATTGGCCATCCGGTTTCACCACAAGAACATATCGATGTTATCCTTGAGGGTCTTCCAGAGGAGTACAATGCATTCGTAACCTCAGTTGCAAGTCGACTTGATCCTTACACTATTGGTGATATAGAGTCTTTGTTGCTGTCTCATGAAGCTAGAATAGAGAAGAATTGTCTCTCCATTTCTGATGCTTTTTCGGTTCATGTTGCTCAAGTTAAAGAAGGTAATCCTCTGCCTAATTCTTCTACAAAGCAAGTTGTTGCTCCTTCTCCTCAGTCCTTTAGTTCTATGAATCAGCCATCCCCAAATTTGGAACAAAATCTTTCAAGTTCAGTTCAACCTCCACCAGGTTTTGCTTTAAATCCAAATTAGTACCCTCAGGGGTTTCAACAAGGTTTTCAATCAGGGTTTACTTCTGATTTTGGTTCTAATAATCAGTTTGGCAATCATGCTTATAAGCAAAACTCTAATAGAGGAGGTAGGGGTGGCAGATTTGGTAAGAGGGGAGGCAGAGGTCGTGGCCATTTTGGGAACAATTACAGAGGCTCTATAGTGTGTCAAGTGTGTGATCAGCCTGGTCACTCAGCCTCAGTCTGCTACTACAGATTTGATCATAATTATGGTCAAGGTTTTCAGCAGCAAGGACAAGGTAATTTTCAGCAGCAAGGACAGGGTAGTTTTCAACAAGGTTTTCTGTCACAAGTGCCTTTACAGCAGCATCAATTATCAATGCAACCTTATTCAGCTCAATCGGTACATTCACAGATGCTGCAACCTAGGTTGCTGCAATCTTCTCCTTCTCCTAGCTCTTCATTTTATTCATCAAGATTTCAGTCCTTCCATCCAAATACTGGTCCTTATCAGTATTCTACTCAGCCTATCAATTCAATGCCTATGGTGGTTTCTAATGACCCTTTTTCAAGCTATACAGCACAGCAGATAAATCCAATGGCCATGATAGCCTCTACTCAAGGTCCTAATCAAGCTTGGCATCCTGATTCAGGTGCCACACATCATCTCACTGCAGATCCTGCAAATTTGCTACAAAGACAAGAATTTTCAGGTTCAGACCAATTTTTAATGGGTAATGGTCAAGGCCTTCAAATTCAATCTATTGGTTCATCTAAAGTTTTGTCTCCTTTTAATTCTAGTGTCTCTTTGTCTCTAAATGACATACTTCTTGTTCCTTCCATTACCAAGAACTTAGTAAGTGCTAGTAAGTTTGCTCAAGATAATTTTGTTTACTTTGAATTTTACCCCTTTCATTGTTTTGTGAAATCCTAGGCCACAAACAAAACACTGTTGGAGGGTTCTCTTGGACCTGATGGTTTGTACACCTTCCACAGTTTCTCCTTGCCCCATGTGGCTTCACAAACTGCAGCATCTACTTCTTCTGTCTCAAGCTGTTCTTCATCTTCTGCTTCAAGTTGCTCTTCATTTCAGCCTGTTGTAAATACTGTACATACTGCTGTAAATAGGTTTTCAGATGTTTCTGCAAATGTAAATTATGATTCTTCTGTAAATACTGTAAATAGGTCATTTAATACTTCTACAGCTATAAATAATGCCCCTACATCTTACACCTTATGGCATTGTAGATTAGGGCATCCCCACTTTGAAGTTGTCAAATCTGTATTTGTACTCTTGTAATATTCAATAAAATTGTCTCAGATTTTTGTACAGCATGTTGCCTTGGTAAAGCTCATCGTTTACCCTTTCATCACTCTACTACTGTTTATCAAGAGCCTTTTGAACTAGTCTTTAGTGATTTGTGGGGTCCAGCTCCTCTACAATCTTCAAGTGGCTATTTTTACTACATCTCATTTGTTGATGCTTGTACAAGATTTACTTGGGTTTATCCTCTTAAACTCAAATCTGAGGCATTTTCTGTTTTTAAACAATTCAAGGCAGAAGTTGAACTGCAGTTTGAAAAAAGAATTAAATCTGTTCAAACAGACTGGGGTGGGGAATTTAGACCCTTTTCCAAATTTCTTGCTAACTTAGGCATTCACCATCATCTTATTTGTCCTCACACTCACCATCAAAATGGTAGTGTTGAGCGCAAACATAGACAAATAGTTGACATGGGTTTAACTTTGTTGGCTCAAGCCTCTTTGCCTCTTAAATTTTGGGATCATGCCTTTCTTACTTCTGTCTATCTAATAGTAGATTGCCCACTACAGCTCTCCAAAATGAAGTTCCTTACACTAAGCTTTTTCATGCAGCCCCTGATTATACTTTTCTTAAGGTGTTTGGGTGTGCATGCTATCCTAGCTTGAGGCCTTATAAAAGACACAAACTAGAATTTAGATGTAGTGAGTGTACTTTTCTCGGTTACTCCTCTAATCATAAGGGGTATAAATGCCTTTTCTCAGATGGTAGAATTTTTATATATAAAGATGTTCTTTTTAATGAGTTTCGCTTTCCATATTCAGAGTCTCTTTCATCTTCAGCTATATCTACTTCTGAAATTCAGTCTTGTTCTCCTTTACTTTCTTCCTCTATTTCTAGGTTTCATTTTCCTTTAACTTCTATAACTGATAATTCCTCTCTGCCAGCTTCAGCTGTGTCCTTATCCACTGAATATTCTGGCTCTAGCTCTGACATGTCTCATATTGCTCCTGTGTCTGGTTCTGCTGTGTCTGGTTCTGGTTCTACTGACTCTTTTGCTTCTGGTTCAGATTTTATTGATCCTACTCTTGCATCCACAGAGTCAACGGCTTCAGTTTCTGTATCAGCAGCTGCTCCCCTTGCAGTTACTGAGATTGCTGAATTCTCTAATCCTAGTGAGTCAGAACCTGCAAGCACTTCTCCTTCCAACACTTCAGATTCTGATTTTCAACCTGAGTTTTCCTCTAATCTTCAACCCATTTCAGCACCAACTCATCCTATGCAAACTTGGTCTAAGTCTGGTATTTTTAAACCCAGAATTACACCTACTCTTCTTCTTACTCATCTTGAACCAAGTTCTGTCCAAGAGGCCTTGAACAGTCCCAAATGGTATGAAGCTATGACTGCAGAATATGATGCACTGATTAAGAATAATACTTGGACACTTGTTCCCCTTCCATCTAATAGGACTGCAATTGGATGCAAATGGCTGTTTCGAGTTAAGGAAAACCCAGATGGTTCGATTAACAAGTATGGTTAGTGGCCAAAGGGTTTCATCAACAACCCCGATTTGACTACACAGAGACTTTTTCACCTATTGTCAAACCAGTAACAGTAAGAGTTGTACTTACTCTAGCCCTTACTCAAAAGTGGACATTGCAGCAGTTGGATGTAAATAATGCCTTCCTCAATGGTTATTTACACGAGGAAGTGTATATGCAGCAGCCTCCAAGCTTTGAAGACAACAATAAGAGTCCGGTTTGTAAGTTGAACAAGGCACTTTATGGGCTAAAGCAAGCTCTTAGGGCTTGGTTTGAAAGGGTGGCAGCCTCTTTGATCAGTTTTGGCTTTCGATCTAGTCGCTAGGATCCCTCACTTTTCATCCAGACTGGTGCACAGCATACTAATTATGTCCTGGTGTATGTTGATGATATCATTGTGACTGGAAGCTCATCCGTTTTGGTGCAGCAGCTGATAACTAAACTACATGAGGAATTTGCACTCAAGCAACTAGGGAAGCTTGATTATTTCCTTGGAATATAGGTCAAGCATTTGTCCAATGGGTCTATACATCTCAGTCAAAGCAAGTATATCAGATTTGCTGGAAAAAGGCAAAATGACTTATGCAAAAGGGATCAATACTCCTACGGTGACAAGTAGCAAACTATCCAAGCTTGGAAGTAATTATGTTGACAATCCACATCTACATAGGTCAGTAGTTGGTGCATTGGAATATGCAACAATTACCAGACCTGAAATCTGTTTCAGTGTCAATAAAGTCTGCCAACTTCTCAGTGCTCCACTAGAAGATCATTGGAAGGCTATTAAACAGATCTTAAGGTATCTTAAAGGTACTATCACGCACGGTTTGCTACTCCAACCTGCAAGGTCACCTAATTCACTCACAGACCTTAGTAGCTCGATCCAGCACAGAGGCTGAGTATCAGAGCCTTGCAGCCACTGCAACTGAGTTAATTTGGATTCAGTCACTGCTAAGAGAACTTAATGTCATTGTTCCAGCTCCAATTGTTCACTGTGACAACCTAAGTACAGTGCTACTTGCTCATAATCTGATTCTACATGCAAGAACCAAGCATATGGAATTGGACATATTTTTTGTCCGAGAGAAGGTCCTCAATAAGAACCTAGTGGTTTTCCACATTCCAGCACAAGATCAGACAGCAGATTTGCTCACTAAGCCTTTGTCTAATCTCAGATTTTGTACTTTGAGGGACAAAGTCTGTGTTTGACCAGTTTGCTTTGCAACACCCACCCTGAGTTTGAGGGGGAAGTATTAGAGTATGTGATATTGTATTAAGTGTTGGTTTAGAAAGTACTAGAAGTCTAGAACAGGATAGTTGAGTTAGTTACTATACTGCAGAATATTCTGATAGAATATTCTACAGAGTTAGGTTTTTGTTAGCTGTATAAATAAACAATTGTGTACCTTCAGTTAGTTAATTCAGTTTTTCAGTTTCAGTTTCTAGAACCTTTCTCTCCTCTCTCTCTCTCTCTCTCTCACTCTCTTTCTCTGCCACTGCCACACTTTCTTGCACATTCTCTCAGATTCTTGCATTTTCCTAGTAGTCAAGAATTCTCAAAATTACAAATAATTTGTCTTTTCTTTCAAAAAAACAAAAAAGACCGGAAACTGACACATGGAAACAGAGGATTTCACGTCAAGGTAATCCATGGTGTGGGTATTCTGGTCAGTGGATATTCATGGTGAATTCGGTGGGTTGTTCATGGTTGAACAGAGTCAGCAGTTTAGGACTTTGTGGCTTCTTGGTGTTGAGTGAGTTGGGTAATGGATGGTGAGAAGACTCTGCTTTGTTGTTCACATGAAAATAGAGCATGTGAAAAAAGAGAGGAGGTGAGAACTGAGACATGAAGCTGATACCTGAGTGAGACACTGGAGAAGGAATCACTGGAAAACACAGTAGCCGGAGAAGATACAAAGACACAGACAATGGCAGAGGTTAAGTATGACAGCAGGGAGCCATGGTTCTCCCAAAACTTTTATAATTTCTTAGAGATAAATGATTAAAAAACGTTATTGGCTCCCTCAAATGTAAGTTATAAACCTACTTTTCTTTCTAGTGATAAAAATAAAAATAGTTGCTCATTATTTTTCTTCACAAACTTTTACGCTTCTCAAAACTTATACAAGATTAATTAATTGGGCACTAAAAAGAGGTATTGGTAGGTGGACAACGTATAGGAAACAATCTTATGGAGAGAAATGGTCCAATGGTCACTCAATGCTGAGTTCATTTACCTTGTTTAAGAAAGTTTGTGTTAGTACTTCACGGTAGTGCTATTCTTGAATGCAGTGATGAAACTTTTGAGATTTGTATTCTACTCATGGCAGGGGTTTTGAGCAAACCCATTTTGGGGTAAGGGTTCCTTCTGTTGAAGTGAACTATTATAAAACTTTAGGATGAAGTGGAGAACTACAGAGAAAATGGGGATAGGAAGAGGACAAACTTTAAGTAAGAAAACCTGATGACACAAAAGAGCAGAGAGTTTGAATACTGAATTCAAAAGTAAGTGTACTAAGTGCTAACAACTTACTCTTCCTTGTTTTTGCATACCCATTTTCCTCTGCCAAGGAGTCATTTATGGGATTACAGTTCTAAATTTTCAGTTCATCTTAAAGCTACCAACTATTGCATTTAGAAATCCTTAGGCCTGGAAGTATATAGTAATCTTTTCAGTTCAAAGTCAACTCATCTCAAAACTGGAAAGGAAAAATTACAAAGGAAATTATGATAAAAATAAGGACAATGAAGGAACAAAATGTGGAGATTCTCTGCAAAAATGTGGCTATTTTTTTCCTTAATGGTAAATATTTTATCAGGAGTTCCTTTTTGGTAATTTTCTCGATTGGAAAGCCAATAAAGACTTGAACAGCTTATGGCACTAATATTTAGTCAAAATCTAGACAGAAAGATGGCCAATTGGCCATGCTTGGAAGAGTTGTGCAAGAGTGACTAAGGAATAGGAGATAAAAGATGTGTGAAAAGGTATTCTGAATGTTATTATTGAATCAATCTTAGAATACAATCACTAATCTGAATATATAGCCTAAGCTCTAACTAAAGGGCCTGACTAATGGGCCTAATACAAAAAAGGCTAATAATTACATAGGCTAATAATTACATATTTTACAACACTCCCCCTCAAGCTGGTGAATGTATATCTATCATTCCCAGCTTGCAAGTAAGTTGGCTGAATCGTTCTGTTGGCAAGCCCTTTGTTAACACATCTGCTAGTTGGTGCCCAGATGGGATGTAGGCTGTTGTTATTAATCCACTATCCAGCTTTTCCTTAATGAAGTGTCGGTCTATCTCAATGTGTTTTGTCCTGTCATGCTGAACAGGATTATGAGCAATACTGATAGCCGATTTATTGTCACAAAACAACTTCATAGGTCCCTCATACCTTATCTTCAAGTCATCAAGCACAATTTTCATCCATAATAGCTCACAAATTCCTTGTGCCATGGCTCTAAATTCAGCCTCAGCACTTGATCTAGCCACTACATTTTGCTTCTTACTTCTCCAAGAAACAAGGTTCCCACACAAGAAAGTGCAATAACCTGACGTGGACCTTCTATCACTCACTGAACCTGCATAATCTGCATCAGTATAAGCCTCCATAGTCAAGCTTCCACCTCTTTTGAACAAGAGTCCCCTCCCTGGAGTGGCTTTGAGATACTGCAGAACACGATCTACAGCCTGCAAGTGTCTCACCCTCGGATCATGCATGAACTGGCTCACAACACTGACTGCATAAGCTAAATCGGGTCTAGTGTGTGCTAAATAAATCAACTTCCCCACTAGTCTCTGATATTGGACCTTGTCAACCTTGGCACTCTCCTCTTCAGTGCTCATTCTATGATTTTGCTCAATGGGAACACCTGCTGGTTTACATCCCAGTTTGCCTGTTTCCTTCAAAAGATCAAGCACATACTTCCTTTGAGAAATGAAAATGCCTTGTTTTGAGTAGGCCACTTCAATCCCCAAGAAGTACTTAAGTTTCCCAAGGTCCTTCATCTCAAACTCTACAGATAATTTTTCCTTGAGCAATTGTCTTTCAACCGGGTCATCTCCTATGATAATAATATCATCAACATAAACAAGAAGTACGGTCACTTTTCCTCCCTTTGAATGTTTGAAGAAAAGTGTATGATCTCCTTGACTTTGCTTGTAGCCTAGGCACACCATTGCTTTTGTAAATCTTCCAAACCATGCTCGGGGAGACTGTTTTAACCCATATAAAGCCTTCCTCAATCTACACACTTTGTTTTCTCCACTTGTGGGACCAAATCCTGGGGGAATCTCCATGTACACCTCATCCTCTAAATCTCCATGCAAGAAAGCATTTTTAACATCAAACTAGTTTAGTTCCCACCCAGAATGGGCAGCAAGAGAGAGTAAAATACGAACAGTGTTCATTTTTGCCACAGGAGCAAACGTCTCCTCATAATCGATGCCATAGGTCTGAGTATATCCCTTTGCCACTAGCCTTGCCTTGTATCGATCAAGAGTGTCATCTGATTTGTGCTTGATTGTATAGATCCACCTGCAAACAACTGGTTTCTTGCCCCCTGGCCTCTCAACAATTTCCCAAGTTCCATTTCTTTCAAGTGCTTTCATCTCCTTATCCATAGCTTGGACCCAATTTGCATCTTTTAGAGCCTCTTGAACAGATGTTGGGATTCTCACAGAGTCAACAGCTGTAATAAAACTTTGATGCTGCAGGGAAAGGTGTTTAGAGGAGACAAATTGGGAAATAGGGTACTTGGCACAAGACCTTTCCCCCTTTCTCAAAGCAATTGGTAAATCATCTGGATCAAGGTCAAGAGTATCAGAAATCTGAGAATCAGAAATGGGAAAAATATTTTCAGTATTTACCTCCGGTTCGGACAGTTGAAGTTGTTTCTAGACCAGGTTGGGTTTTTCTCTCCTCTGATACACTAATGTTGGCTCACTAGCTTTGTTCTTCACTAGCGTTGAAGGTGCTGATTCCTGCAAAACAGATGGAGGAACAGGAACAGAACCATAAACAAGAGACTCTAAAGCAGGTGACTCAGAAACAGGTGACTCGGGAACAGGTGAAACAGGTGACTCGGGAACAGGTGAAACAAGTGACTCGGGAATAGGTAACTGAGGAACATTTAACTGAGGAGCAGGTGACTTAGGAAGACAAGGAGCAAGGATGAGAAACTCGGACTCAGGTTCCAAAGTACTGCTCTCCCCCTGAAGCTGAGGGCGAGTAAAGAACGACACATGTTCATGGAAGGTGACATCCATAGAGACAAAGTACTTACGACTGGAAGGATGATAGCATTTGTACCCCTTTTTGTTAGGTGCATAACCCAGAAAGACACACCTGACTGCACAAGAATCCAACTTAGTTCGATGCTGTTTATGAACATGAACAAAGGCAACACAACCAAATACCCGCGACTCAAGACTCTGTATGATACGAACAGAAGGAAAGTGTAAGAGCATAAACTGAACAAGACCGACATTACCTAGAACACGAGATGGTATCCGATTAATCGATAGGCAAAGCCGATCAGTCTGCCTTCTCCCCAATATGACTTTGGGACAGACATTTGGAAGAGAAGGGCTCGAGCGACTTCAAGTAAGTGGCGATTTTTTCTTTCTGCAACCCCATTTTGTTGTGGGGTGTCAACACATGTAAATTCATGGATGATGCCCTGTTTACTATTAAAGCTTGAAAGACTATGATTGACATATTCTTTTCCATTGTCTGAACGTAATCTTTTAATGCATTTCCCAAATTGTGTCTGTACCATATGATAAAATTGAGTAAACAATAGGGGTACTTCTGATTTATCCTTCAAAAAGAGTCAAGTCACTCGAGTACAGTCATCAATAAAGGAAACAAACCATCTCGCACCAGAAATGTTAGAAATAGGGGCAGGTCCCCAAACATCAGAATGTATAAGATCAAATGGTTCGACAATTTTATTAAAACTAGAGGGAAAAGTAACACGATGGTGTTTAGCAAACTGACAGACGTCACACTTAAAAGACTCGACAGACTGTTGTAAAAACAAGGATGGGAACATAGACTTAATAAGAGAAAATGGAGGATGACCAAGACGCTTGTGTTGAAGCCAGACCTGTGATGTAGGGGACTGAGACTCAGAATGAGACTGGAGACAGGAAGACAACACCTTCTGACCATCCCTTTCATCAGACAGATAGTACAACCCTCCCTGTTCCTTAGCAACTCCAATCGTCCTCCCCGTGGTAAGATCCTGAAAAACACAATGAGAAGAGAAAAATGTTACTGCACAATTTTGGTCTCGAGTAAGTTTATGAATAGAAATCAAGTTATTAGAAAGTCTGGGAACATGAAGCACATTTTTCAATTTTAACGAGGATTGAAGTTCAATATTCCCAGAACCAACAATAGGGTTATGAGATCCATCAGCAACAGTAATGTAAGAGAGACTAGAAGAGGAGGCATAAGAGGAGAAATGTTTGGAATGAAATGTCATGTGAACAGTGGCACCAGAGTCAATAATCCATACATCCCGAGGGATAGTAGCAGATGCATAAGACTTCTTACCATTCATTGCCCGAGAACAATATTTAAGAGGCTTACTAAGATAGTCTTCTCCAAGTTCAGACATCTGAACAGTTGAACAGAGGTGCTGTCAGGAAAGAACGAATGCACAGGCTTCAAATGACCCACAAAAAAAGGTTCTCTGATCGCGGTTTGGACCTCTCAAACGGACTGAGGAAGGTCCGACAGTGCTATGGTGAAAACTGCGCAACGAAAAGGTGGCCGGAAGGCGGCGCGTGTGTGATGGTCGGAGCTGTGGCGGCGCGTGGAGGCGCGTCCGGTGGCAGTTGGCCGCGATATTCTGGGTTCTGGTCGGCTTTTGGACGGCGAACCCGATGGTGGGGTCACTAGCGCGAGATAAGCGGAGGACGGCGGTGAACAGAGCTGAACAGTCCCTAACGGCAGCGGACGGCAGCTGAACGGAGCGGAACAGTAGTTGGTGAGGTCTAATGGGCAAAATAGGGCACAAAGAAGGTGCCAAAAGTTGCACTGAAGGCAGAAGAAAAAAAAATCCGCAATGAAGGCGGCTAGGGTTTTTGTGCGGAAGCGAGACTCCCAAGACCAGGAGCTCTTGATACCATGTGTGAAAAGGTATTCTGAATGTTATTATTGAATCAATCTTAGAATACAATCACTAATCTGAATATATAGCCTAAGCTCTAACTAAAGGGCCTGACTAATGGGCCTAATACAAAAAAGGCTAATAATTACATAGGCTAATAATTACATATTTTACAACAAAAGAGATAAGACAATTTTAAGGAAGTTATATAGAAAGTTAGAGATAACATACTTAGAGAGGGTGGAACCAAAATAATGATTCCCCTTTGAGAAATTCCAGTGACAAAAGCATTGTCACTGTCAAGGACCAACTCTTTTAAAAGCTTAAGCTATTCGGTGAAGGTCCATGAATGGTTTTATATCTAACACGCCCCCTCATGCAAGAACCCTTGGGCTTGAAGCGTGGACAATGCACAAGCCCACTCTACCTTGTGCTGAACTTTGATTTTTTATTAAAAGAATGGAGGCAACAAGGATCAAACTCCTGACCACTTAGTCAAAGAGGCTCTCATACTATGTCCAGGACCAACTCTCCTAAAAGCTTAAGCTTTTAGTTGAAAGCTCATGAACGGTTTTATATCCAACAATCACAAAGAAAAATACAACTCTGTATCTGTGTCATTGATTTGGAAAGCTGTCCCAAAGATAAGGTAGCTGTGAAACAGAGGTGTATTTTTCTGTGACTCCGCTTTTGTGTCGATAGCATTATTACACTTGCCCTTAATTTTTGGATAATTTGTTGATAATAGTATGAAAATGATAATTATTTTAATACTGTCCCCAGTTTGTACTTACTTTAATACTGTCTACAGTTTTTACTGCCCTATCAACTACCAAGCAAGCATACATTACTTATCAGCTGTTATAGTATTTCCTTTCTTGTCCATCTAACTACACTACGAAAATGTTGCCAAAGCTTACTTTACAAAATTTTAAGCAATTCTTTATTTGCTAGCAGGCCGAGAAGCTAGCTTCTAAAAGGTTCAATACAAGTAATTTGAACAGGAGGAATGAAGAATTTTCAAACATATTGGACATAGAAAAATTGAAATCTTCTTAGTCAACTAGAGTAAAAAGAAAAACTAGTAAGATAGCTCCTGTTTATTATTAAGCTGATGTTAACTTTCCCATAACCTGTGAAGGCAATGATGAACTAAGAGCTATTTCAAAACAATGATAGCTCCTAAGGATTAGGATCACTAAACTAAATAAAATCATCAAAACCTTCCTATCTTGCATGGTACTATAGTGTTGCTGCATGATAATAGAAAGCATTACCTGAACAAATGATGCTGTATACCCATTGAACTGCACAATTTGTTCCGTTTCCACAAAATTAGCAACATACCCATCAGGATCAGCTCCTCTTCTCCACATCCGAGTTCCTTCAAGGAAATGAAATTGTGGTTGGACCATTAGCCAACCAACCAATAAAAGATGACGCTATTTCAACGCAAGCAGTTGAAAAAGCAGCTGGGCAGCAACATAACAGTAATCCTTAATATGGTAGCTCAATCACTACTGTCAGCCACACAGCCTTCATTAAGCATCCACAAATGATAACCACAAATTTTCTCACACAAAATTTTCAAATTGTGGAGATGATATTAATTCTCCCAAATACTAAATCTTTTCCTCTGCCCAAGTCATGCCCTCTTGAATAAATTGATTGAAAAAAAAATATAAGTTTAATGTGACTAGTTTCTTTCATAAAAGAGATAATATTAGATATAGCAGCCAGTAGCACCTAGAATCAACTGCTTTTTTGTTTCTCCTCTTCAATACTTGTAATTAATAATCTTTTTATTGGTTCATTCAAAGCATGAGCAATATCAGGGAAGTGGACTGCATCCCCAGGCAAACCTTACCTATAATGTTAGGGGTTCGAATCCTAGAGTTGCCACTTTGGGGAGGGCTTTACCTAATCACCACCCTTGGCCTGAAATTGCGTGGGCAATTACTTTCACAATTATGTACCAAAAAAGGATGAATGTACCAAAAAAAGAGGGCACTTCTATGTGGCTGCTGCCATACACATGGGGATGAACCGGATATACTTGGGTTTTCTTTTTCTTTTCTTTTTTTAAATTGCTATTGAGAACATTAGGATATGGCTTGGTTATGCAATTTTTGGGTCTTCAAGACACTAGGTAAATTTGAGTGTATGTATCTTTTGCTTGCTTGAAGTACTTTAAGGAGTTTTGTTGAAAACTTGGAGTTAGAATGTTAAGGAAATGGTATGTATCTCGTAATTAATTTCATGGCCTAAAAGATATTGATTCTCTAAATGGTAAAAAAACACTTATGATATTTATAAGTGCATAGTGAAATAAATAGAAATTTATTCAAAAGCTTTAAATACCAGTTCTTCTCGTGCATCTCCTAGCAATCAAAGTGATGTCAATAATATCTTTTCCAATGGCTGCTTGAAAGTAATGAAAGCCTAATGATTTGTTAAGGATAATACTAAAATGAAATAGTCAAGTGACTGCCAAATAACAATGAAAAAATTCAAACTAAACAAACCAAAAAAACAAAAGCATGTCTTAGAAAACACAACCATAAAATGATGAATACAACAATGAGAAAAGGATACTGCCTTGGACAACAGGGAGTAAGTATGGGTCAAGCTGCATACACAGGATCATACATCAATTAGTTAGTAATATAAAAGTGCACAAGCAATGAAGAAACTGAACAAGTAACAACAAATATGCCACAAGCTCACCTTGTTATCTATGAGCACTTCCAACATATAATTGTTCCATACAAATCGAGGCTCTGCCTGTGATAAATCATTTGTAACATAAGCAGAAAAATAGGGGAAACCAAAAAACTGCAGATTGAATCAATCCAGAGTGGATATTGTTTGCATAGACATCAAGACTATCTATCACCCAGGGATAATATTAAGAACAATCTATGAAAGAGATACTTTTTCAACCATGACATCATTACTCTTTTGTAGTAAAAATCTCCTATAACAGAAGGCTGCTGATACAAAAGGCAATAAACTACCTGTCTCCAAAGAGGAAGCAATCTGGACTCATCGCCCAGGTCATTCAGTCGCTGGGCACTGCAGAACATATTAAAATCATATCAACAAAACATTTTTGTATTTATTTTGTCTCTCAATCAAAAACATAAATAAGTTTTTTGTTTTAATCATGCATTGTTAGAAAATTTGAGAATTCTTGACTACTAGGAAAATGCAGGAATCTGAGAGAAAATGCAAGAAAGTGTAGCAGGGAGAGAGAGAGAATGTGCGAGAGAGAGAGAGAGAGAGAGAAGAGAGAAAATTTCTAGAAACAGAAACTAAAAACTGAATTAACCAACTAACTGAAGATACACAGATGTTCATTTATACAGCTAACAGAAACCTAACTCTGTAGAATATTCTATCAGAATATTATGCAGTATAGTAACTAACTCAAATAACCTGCTCTAGTACTTTCTAAACTAACACTTAATACAATATCACATACTCTAATACTTCCCCCTCAAACTCAGGGTGGGTGTTGCAAAGCAAACTAATCAAACACCCTAAGTTTGTCGCTCAAAGTACAAAATCAGAGATTAGACAAGGGTATAGTGAGCAAATCTGCTGTCTGATCTTGTGCTAGAATGTGAGAAACCACTAGGCTCTTATTGAGGACTTTCTCCCGAACAAAAAATATGCCCCATTTCATATGCCTGGTTCTTGCATGTAGAATCAGATTATGAGCAAGTAGCACTGTACTTAGGTTGTCACAGTGAACAATTGAAGCTGGAACAACGACATTGAGTTCTAGGTTGCAGTGGCTGCAAAGCTGCGATACCCAGCCTCTGTGCTGGATTGAGCTACTAAAGTCTGTTTCTTTGACCACCAGGACACAAGATTAAGACCCAAGAAAATGCATGATCCAGAAGTTGATCTTCTATCATCTGGATCTAATGCCTAGTCAGCATCACAAAATGAATGTAGAGTGAGTGAACTAGGTGACCTTGCCGGTTGGGGTAGCAAACCATGAGTGATAGTACCCTTAAGATCCGTTTAACAGCCTTCCAATGGTCTTCAAGTGGAGCAATGAGAAACTGGCAGACTTTATTGAAACTGAAACAGATTTCAGGTCTAGTAATTATTGCATATTGCAATGCACCAACTACTGACCTTTGTAGATGTGGATCATCAACATAATTACTTCCAAGTTTGGATAGTTTGCTACCTGTCATCATAGGAGTATTGATCCCTTTTGCATCAGTCATTTTGGCTTTTTCCAGCAAATCTCTGACATACTTGCTTTGACTAAGAAGTATAGATCCATTGGACAAATGTTTGACCTCTATTCCAAGTAAATAATCAAGCTTCCCCATTGCTTGAGAGAAAATTCCTCAATTAGCATAGTAATCAGCTGCTGCACCAAAGAAGGTGAACTTTCAGTCACAATGATGTCATCAACATACACTAGGACATAAGTAGTATGTTGTGCACCAGTCTGGTGAAAAGTGAGGGATCGCAGTGACTAGATCGAAAGCCAACACTGACCAAAGAGTCTGCCAACCTTTCAAATCAAGCCCTAGGAGCCTGCTATGACCCTTGAAGTGCCTTGTTTAGCTTACAAACCAGACTCTTATTTGTGTCTTCAAAGCCTGGAGGCTGCTGCATATACACTTCTTGTAAATAACCATTGAGGAAGGCATTATTTACATCCAACTATGGCAATGTCCACCGTTGAGTAAGGGCTAGTGTAAGTACAACTCTGACTGTCACTGGTTTGACAACATGTGAAAAAGTCTCTATGTAGCCAAATCCGAGCAGTTGATGAAACCCTTTGGCAACTAACCTGGCCTTGTACTTGCTAATTGAACCATCTGGGTTTTCCTTTACTCGAAACACCCATTTGCATCCAATTGCAGTCCTATTAGATGGAAGTGGAACAAGTGTCCAAGTATTATTCTTAATCAATGCATCATACTCTGCAATCATAGCTTCATATCATTTGGGACTGTTAAAAGAGAGAAAGAGAAGAGAGACATATGAGAAAACCGCGTGCTTCAACTACACGACGGAGAGCTGTATATATAAAGCTATAATAATAAATACAAGGATTAGGGTTATGATCTGATTAGCCTATACAAGGAAACTACATAAATACAAAAGATATATAAAAGATATTTACACGTTTTCAACACTCCCCCTCAAGCTGGAGCATATAAGTCATATGTACCAAGCTTGTTACAAATATAGTTTATTCGAAGACCTCTCAAAGATTTAGTGAAAACATCTGCCAGTTGATCATTTGAATTGACGAAGCTAGTGGTGATGTCTCCAGACAAAATCTTTTCTCTGATAAAGTGACAGTCTATCTCAATGTGTTTGGTCCTCTCATGAAATACTGGATTGGAAGCGATATGCAAGGCAGCTTGATTATCACAAATAAGAGTCATTTGCATAACGTTTCCAAATTGAAGTTCTTTAAGAAGCTGTTTTAACCAAATGAGTTCGCAAGTAGTGAGGCCATGGCTCGATATTCTGCTTCGGCACTTGATCTTGCAACTACATTTTGTTTCTTACTTTTCCAGAAATCAGATTACCCCCAATGGATACACAATAACCGAAGTTGATCTCCTATCAATGGAGAACTCCGCCCAATCAAGCATCCGAGTACCCTACAATCTGAGTGTGTCCTTTGTCTTCATAGACAAGGCCTTTTCTGGAGCTCCCTTAATATATCCGAGAATACGAATCACCTGCATCCCAATGCCCTTCACAAGGTGAGTTTAGAAATTGGCTCACCACACTCACCGCATGAAAGGAGATATCCGGACGGTGATAAGATAGTTAAGTTTTCCAACCAATCGTCTATATCTTCCTTGTCCGAAAATGGCTCCCCCCGATCCCAGTAAAAGTCTAACATTGGGATCCATAGGGGTGTCAAGCTTTGCATTTAGTAGTCCTATTTCCTCAAGAATGTCCATAGCATACTTCCTTTGTGAGATTACTATACCATCCTTGGATTGTGCCACTTCAATTCCCAAGAAATAACGAAGTTTGCCAAGACTTTGTTTTATCTCGAGTTATACCTTGGTGAAGGTGATAACAATGTCAGTCCACATACACAATCAAATAGATACAGCCTCGGACTGTATGGCGATAGAAGACAGAGTGGTCAGCCTCACTACGAGTCATACCAAACTGCTGCACAACAGTACTGAATCGACCAAACCAAGCCCGGGGAGATTGTTTGAGACCATACAGGGACTTGTGTAGACGACACACGAGGCCAGAAGACTCCCCCTGAGCAACAAACCCTGGAGGTTGCTCCATGTAGACTTCTTCTTCCAGATCACCATGAAGAAAAGCATTCTTGATATCCAGCTGATGAAGGGACCAATGGCGAATAGCAGCCATAGACAGAAAAGGCGACATCTTCGCCACTGGGGAGAAAGTGTCGCCATAATCCAAACCAAAGATCTGGGTATACCCCTTTGCCACCAAACGAGCCTTTAGGCGATCAAGAGTGCCATCAGGGCCAACCTTGACCGTATAAATCCACCTAAGAACCAACAACAGATTTCCCAGAGGAAGAGGAACAAGTGCCCAAGTAGCTCAAGTGCACACATTTCATCAATCATTTGTCGCCATCCAGGATGAGATAATGCTTCACCTAGAGATTTAGGAATAGACACGAGAAGACAAAGTGGAAAGACAAGCATAATGCAATAAAGAAAGGCGATGGTAAGCGAGATTAACATAGTGAGGAGAAGGGTTACGAGTGGATCTAATACCTTTTCGAAGAGCGATGGGAAGGTCGGACGCAGGAGGCAAAGGTCTTGAGGCGGTAAAGGAGGTGGTCTTGGGATGAGAGGCCAAAGGAGCTTCGGTAATCTCTACAATCGCGGATGGTGATGATGTTAGTGGTGTGTGGCCAGACGACTATAAACACGGAGAGTGCCGTAGTAGGGAAGGGGCACCAATAGGAGAAGGTGGTGATGGAGCGGGGTCAACGGGGACAAGAGGAGGAAAAATAGGAAGGACCTCGGTGATGGGTGGAGGAGGCAGGGGAGACTCAAAGAATGGAACATGACTCGAAGAATGTGACATCGGCAGAGACTAGATAACGCTTAAGAGTGGGTGAAAAACACCGATAACCCTTTTGAGACCGATGGTAACCAAGAAAAACACATTTGATGGAGCGGGCGAGACAGTTTGTCAAGACCGGAGTGATATTATGGACAAAACATGTCGACCCGAAGACACGAGGCGGAAGAGAGTGGAGGGGTAGGTGGGGGAACAAAACAGAATGGGGACCAGGTTATCAAGAACGAGAAGAGGGCATGCGATTAATCAAATAGCAAGGTGAGAACCGCACGCCCCAAAAACGAAAGGGAACATGACCATGGTATAAAAGGGTCCGAGTTGTTTCTATAAGATGTCTATTTTTGCGTTCAGCAACCCCATTTTGTTGAGGGGTATAAGCACAGGATGTTTGGTGAAGAACGCCATGAGATGCCATAAAAGTTTGAAAATTGTGAGACAAAAATTCACGGGCATTGTCACTACGCAAAATACGAATCTAACACCAAACTGAGTTTTGATTTCATTATAAAAAGTCGAAAATTGAAAACAACTCTGATCTATTCTTCATTAAAAATAACCAAGTACATCGAGAATAGTCATCTATGAAAGTAACAAAGTATTTTGACCCAAAAGTAGAGGCAATACGACTAGGACCCCAAATATCAGAATGAACTAAAGCAAAAGGAGACGCAACTCGACGACACACTCGATCGGAAACGAACTACGTGTGTGTTTCCCTAGTTGACACGACTCACAAGGTAAAGTAGATAACTTAGAAAAGGTTGGCACCATATGTCGTAGCTTGGCAAGACTAGGATGACCCAACCGAGCATGGATGGTAAGAGGGGAATCGATAATGAGCACACACGAGGGTGGCAGAGAGCCGGTAAAGGCCATTAGACTCACATCGGCGCCAATCATCCGTCCCGAACTCCTAGCCCCTGCAAAATGACAGAGTCTTTAGTGAAACTAATGCGACAATCTAAAGAACGGGTCAAACGACTAATAGAAAGTAAATTAAAAGGACAACCAGAACATAAAGAACAGAATCAGACAGAGAGAAGGAGGGGATGGACAAGTGCCAATCCCTTCGGGTTGTGTTTGGGAACCATTTGCTAAAGTAATTATAGGTAAATAGCCGAGTTAGAGAATTTGGAGAAAAGACGTTTATTACCGTGAGATATGGTCGAAGCACCAGAGTCAAGTACCCAAGGACCTAATGGTGGGGATTGAGAGAGACAAGCAAACGTATTACGGTGTGTGCAAGATGCAGAGAGGTAGAAGCTCGTTGTTGCTCAAACCATTTCGAGAAAATCCGCATAGGCCGCCGGGAGATGGGGTCGGTGGAGCAGAGGACTCGGAGTAAATCAGTGGTGACGGTGGCTCGGGCAATATGGGCGGCCGTGGAGGACGGCCATTTTGGTCCAACAACGATCCTGTATGACCCAACTCGTTACAGAATGCACACTTCGGACACCCGAGGTGCCGGGACGAGAACGACCACGATGGGCACCTGGGGAGACGAGGGCGAAGTATCAACCGGGGCGGAGCGAGGACGGAATCAGAGGGTTGCTTCGTTGGGACCCGAAGCAAAGAGGACCAAGCCGAGGATAGAGTGGGAAAGTGGCGAACCCAAAATCGATCACGATTAGAGTAATATTCGGAGGTAACCCATACAAGGCCATGAGCATGAAAAAGGTGCTACGTTGCTCGAGTTCTTGCGGGGTAGCAGCAGCAGAGGTAGCAACTCATTGAAATCATGCAGAGCACCATGAACCTTACCCAAGTAAGGAGACATAGGTCCATCAAACCGACGAGGAGCAATAAGACTCATGAGGTTGTGGCAAACCCCATATAAGCGCCGAGTGTCATTAGTGAGAACCTTGGCTTGGTCCCAAAGTGAAGCACAAGTGGTCTGCGCACGGAAGATCCGCTTGAGAGAGAGTGAATGGTGGACTTGATTACAACGCACAACTGTTTATCAATCTTCTTCCACCAGGGTTGTTCCTCCGCAGTTATAGAGGTAAGATCTATGGTGAGGTGGTCTTCATAGCCTTGACTTTCAAGCCATAACTTGATGTCTGAAGCCCATGTATCATAATTCGCCATCTAATTTATCGCAGAGAGAGGGGTATGGAGGTAACTTGTGAAAACAGAGGCTGCCTTGGGATGATCTTTAGAACCATCTGGAGAGGTAGAACTTGCCATAGGTGGAAGAAGATAAGGGCAAAAAAGGAAAATACAAGATACCGAAAACTCCAATGCAAGAAAACACGGATCGAGGGCAGATCGGCGTAGAGGAAGCCGAGACGAGTCAAACGAGAGGAACGGCGGCGGAGAGGGGCGGCCGGACGCGCCGTCACGCGCCGATAAAAACAGCCGCGCAGTGGGCAGCAGCGGAGAGACGGGCGGCGCGTGCGGGGCGCGTGCGGCGCGTGAGGCGGCGTTGGGGCCGGGCCGGGGTCCGGCGGTCGGAGGGGAGGCGGTGCCAACGGTGTGGTCGGCGGCCGAAAGAGGCGAGCGAATTAATGCAGCGACGGCTGGCGGCAACGGCGAACGTGGAGAAAAGAGCGCTGGAAAGACGTCACGCACGAGAGAAAGGTCGGCAAACCTGGGAAGGGAAACACGGTTGGCGGGAGGAAAAATCCATCCGGAGGCGGTGGACCCAAGGGTGTGTGCGTGTTCTAGGGTTGCCTCTCTTTAGGCTCTAGATACCATGTTAAAAGAGAGAAAGAGAAGAGAGACATATGAGAAAACCGCGTGCTTCAACTACACGACGGAGAGCTGTATATATAAAGCTATAATAATAAATACAAGGATTAGGGTTATGATCTGATTAGCCTATACAAGGAAACTACATAAATACAAAAGATATATAAAAGATATTTACACGTTTTCAACAGGGACTATTCAAGGTCTCTTGGACAGAACTTGGTTCAAGATAAGAAGAAGAGAAGGTGTAATTCTGGGTTTAAAAATACCAGACTTAGACTGAGTTTGCATAGGTAGATGCTGAAATGGGTTGAGGATTAGAGGAAAAATCAGGTTGAAAATCAGAACCTAAAGTATTGGAACGAGAAGTACTTGCAGGTTGTGTCTCACTAGAATTAGAGAATTCAGCAATCTCAGTAACTGCAAGAGGAGCAGCTGCTGATACAAAAACTGAATCAGTTGACTCTGTGGATGCAAGAGTAGGACTAATGGAAGCAGACCAGAAGGAGAAGAGTCAGTAGAACCAGACACATGAGCAACATGAGACATGTCAGAACCAAAACCAGAAGATTCAATAGATAAGGACACAGCAGAAGCTGGCAGAGAAGAATTATCAGATGTAGAAGTTAAAGGAAAATAAAACCTAGAAATAGTGGAAGAAAGTAAAGGAGAACAAGACTGAATTTCAGAAGTTGATATAGCTGAAGATGAATGAGACTCTGAATATGGAAAGCGAAACTCATTAAAAAGAACATCTTTAGATATGAAAATTCCACCATCTGAGGAAAGGTATTTATACCCCTTATGATTAGAGAAATAACCTAGAAAAGTACACTCACTACATCTAAATTCTAGTTTGTGTCTGTTATAAGGCCTCAAGCAAGGATAGCATGCACACCCAAACACCCTAAGAAAAGTATAATCAGGGGCTGCATGAAAAAGCTTAGTGTAAGGAACTTCATTTTGGAGAGCTGTAGTGGGCAATCTGTTTATTAGATAGACAGAAGTAAGAAAGGCATGATCCCAAAGTTTAAGAGGCAAAGAGGCTTGAGCCAACAAAGTTAAACCCATGTCAAATATTTGTTTATGTTTGCGCTCAACACTACCATTTTGATGGTGAGTGTGAGGACAAATAAGACGATGATGAATGCCTAAGTCAGCAAGAAAATTGGAAAAGGGTCTAAATTTCCCACCCCAATCTGTTTGGACAGATTTAATTCTTTTATCAAACTGCAGTTCAACTACTGCCTTGAATTGTTTGAAAACAGAAAATACCTCAGATTTGAGTTTAAGAGGATAAAGCCAAGTAAATCTTGTACAAGCATCAACAAATGAGATGTAGTAAAAATAGCCACTTGAAAATTGAACAGGACCTGGAACCCACAAATCACTAAAGACTAGTTCAAAAAGCTCTTGATAAACAGTAGTAGAGTGATGAGAGGGTAAACGATGAGCTTTACCAAGACAACCTGCTGTACAAAAATCAGAGACAATTTTATTATGAATAGGAATATTACAAGTGTAATAAAGATTTGACAACTTCAAAGTGGGGATGCCCTAATCTACAATGCCATAAGGTGTAAGATGTAGGGGCATTATTTACAGCTGTTGAAGTATTAGAAAGCCTATTTACAGTGTTTACAGAAGAATCATGATTTACATTTGCAGAAGCACTCTGAAAACCTATTTGCAGCAGTATGTACAGTATTTACAACAGGCTGAAATGAAGAACAACTTTAAGTATAACGTGAAGAAGCTGCAATTTGTGAAGGCACACAGGGCAAGGAGAAACTGTGGAAGGTGTACAAACCATCAGGTCCAAGAGAACCCTCCAACAGTATTTCATTTGTGGCCTGCGATTTCACAAAACAATGAAAGGGGTGAAATTCAATGTAAACAAAATTATCTTGAGCAAACTTACTAACACTTACTAAGTTCTTGGTAATGGAAGGAACAAGAAGTAAGTCATTTAGAGACAAAGAGACACTAGAATTAAAAGGAGACGAAGAACCAATAGATTGAATTTGAAGGCCTTGACCATTACCAATTAAAATTTGGTCTGATCCTGAAAACTCTTGTATTTGCAGCAAATTTGCAGGATCTGCAGTGACATGATGAGTGGCACCTAAATCTGGATGCCAAGCCTGATTAGGACCTTGAGTTATCATGGCCATAGGATTCATCTGTTGTGCTGTATAGCTTGAAAAAGGATCATTAGAGACCACCATAAGCATAGAATTGACAGGTTGAGTACAATATTGATAAGGATCAATATTAGGATGGAATGACTGAAATCTTGATGAATAAAATGAAAAGTCAAGGGAAGGAGAAGATTGCAGCAACCTAGGTTGCAGCAACTGTGAACTGTGAATGTGCCAATTGAGCTTAATAAGGTTGTAGTGACAATTGCTGCTGCTGTATAGGCACTTGTGACAGAAAACCTTGCTGAAATTACCTTGTCCTTGCTGCTGAAAATTACCCTGTCCTTGATGAAAATTACCTTGTCCTTGCTGCTGAAAACCTTGACCATAATTATGATCAAATCCGTAGTAGCAGACTGAGGGTGAGTGACCAAGTTGATCGCACACTTGACACACTACAGAGCCTCTGTAATTGGACCCAAAACGGCCACGACCTCTGCCTCCCCTGTTACCAAATCTGCAACCCCTACCTCCTCTATTAGAGTTTTGCTTATAAGCATGATTGCCAAACTGATTATTAGAACCAAAATCAGAAGTAAACCCTGATTGAAAACCTTGTTGAAACCCCAGAGGGTACTAATTTGGATTTAAAGCAAAACCTGGTGGAGGTTGAACTGAACTTGAAAGATTTTGTTCAAAATTTGGGGATGGCTGATTCATAGAACTAAAGGACTGAGGAGAAGGAGCAACAACTTGCTTTGTAGAAGAATTAGGCAGAGGATTACCTTCTTTAACTTGAGCAACATTAACCGAAAAAGTATCAGAATTCTTCTCTATTCTAGCTTCATGAGACAGCAACAAAGACTCTATATCACCAATAGTGTAAGGATCAAGTCAACTTGCAACTGAGGTTATGAATGCATTGGACTCCTCTCGAAGGCCCTCAAGGATAACATCAATATGTTCTTGTGGTGAAACCAGATGACCAATAGAAATGAGTGAATCAACAAGTGCTTTGATTTGCAGCAAATATTCTGAAACAGATCGTGAACCTTTCTTTGTATTGCGAAGTTCAGATCAACATTGATTGACCTTTGCTCGATTTTGAGATCTGAAATATACATGAACTTCATCCCACAGCTTCCACGAATGGATGCATCCAACAACACGTGTTCGAAGATTATCGGAAATAGAAGATAGCAGCCATGAGAACAGCATTTGGTCTTGCTGTTCCCAATCCAGATAAGCATCATTGATGCGACCTACACTACGATGTGAATCAGAAAGGAACCATGGAGGAATTTATTGATCAACAACAAATCTCTGTAACCGATGAGCCTTGATCATGGCTTCAATCTGCAGCTTCCAGACGAGAAAGTTCTTCTCATCTAGCTTTACCGAGATTGCATGAGAGAAACTAGCTAGATTTAGAGATCGTGAAACTAGAGTGGTGGAGATGGGTGGGTCGATCAGGGAAGTAGCCGGCATTTCCATGATGTTTGGATCGAAACTCAGCTCTATGATACCATTTGAGAATTCTTGACTTCTAGGAAAATGCAGGAATCTGAGAGAAAGTGCAAGAAAGTGTAGCAGGGAGAGGGGGAGAGAGAGAGAGAGAAAGAGAAGAGAGAAAAGTTCTGGAAATAGAAACTGAAAACTGAATTAACTGACTAACTGAAGATACACAGCTGTTTTTTTATATAGCTAACAGAAACCTAACTCTGTAAAATATTCTATCAGAATATTCTGCAGTATAGTAACTAACTAAACTAACCTGTTCTAGTACTTTCTAAACTAACACTTAATAGAAAACTTTCCAATACCCAGAATTATTTATATAACATCAGAATGACTTAAACCTCCTAATTTGTTAGCAACCCTTATTTGTTAATGGCTATTTTCCAGAAAATATTTTTCTCACCATTATTAACCTTAGAATTCAGCAGTCTGCAGTCCCTGACCATCAGACTTGACAGAGCAGTCAAGCAATCATAATTTTCATTGCATAAATGACAGGTAGATAAAGGTAGTTATAATGTATTATTTAATAATATTTTGGTAGAAGCAACCCCTATTATATCGAACATTTCCCTTCATACTTCTTTTCCTATTAGAACTTTCACTCAACTTGCCATTTAAGTATTAAAAGTACTTGCAAACTTTTCTAACTTAGAAGTAATTGTCACTGTTACCACTAAAATAATGCCTTTTAATCAAGATTGCAGTGATCTGTAGCTTTACATTGATTAAATAATTAAATTCCAAAAACACAAAATATATTCCTCTACTTAAAAGCAAACTATAGGCTTATATTAAAATAAGTTGCTACACTTAAAATCAGTGATCTATAGGTTTACATGCAATAGGTGCAACATAGGTTCCTTTCCTGGAATAGAGAAGATCCATTAATGTGCCTATATTGATATACTAAGACTCATGCCTACTATGTGCTGATAACTTTCAAATTTAGGATGAATGCCACTAATGCTAGAAGAAGCTCTCAAACAAGCGTGAATTAAAACATGTTTTAGCCAATAAACAACAGAGACAGATGCAATTATCCTAAATGCCACGCTAAAATGGAATATATTGATTATAATTTAATAAAAAAGAAAAAAGAAAACTGTCTTTCTCTACAAGTTTAAAAGTTGCATGGTTGCACTTGCACCCATTTACTAATCAAAGTAAGTATGTATGGGTACTTCTTCTCCGTAGATATTTATATATGTAAAGTTATAAGGCATCAAATTTGAGAATCAAAATAGAATCATATCATGTTCCAGTCACAATTACAATTGGATGATTGCTAAAAATATCAAAAGAAGTTCACCTCAGAGTTAAATTAGTGTCATATGAGAAGAACAGACCAGAAGTCTTCTCAGCAACATTTAGCAGTCCGGAAAATTCCATCTCTGTCTTCTTCTGCCAAATATGGTACAACAATTATGAGTTTCAAATTGCTTGTGAACATAGAATTAAATACGAAATAAATGAAGTTCTAGCAACTTACCTGTTCAGCAGGGGTATTATTAAGAGAATGATCACATGGAAAAACCTTCATGGATGAAATTTTAAAAATTGGATGCCCCAAGTATGATCCAACACATTCACGCTCAGTTATAACCATCAAATATGATCCTAAAGGCATAGTAAAGTTAAACAACATCAAAGTGGTAGATCAAATAAACATCTACTGTTGAAAAGTAATTCTTTATATGAAAAGGAAGCTGAGGTATCTAAAGTAGATATACAAAACAAATGTCATGATCAAAATCAAAAGTACAAGCAAATGAAAAAACTAGAGACTTAGTGCACTAGCTATAAAGATAAATGAACCAAAGCCAATACATCTTACTTGATCCTTAACTCCACTGCCTTTTTTTTTTAAGAGAGAGAGAGAGAGAATGCATAATTTAATTAACTTTGCTCACAAGTGCACCTAAAACTGTTGGTATCTTATCCTATTTTGGTTTCATCTATGTACCAATATCAATCATCATCGATCATCAGTTGATGATCCCAACGCTGATCTCTTCCCCCAAAAAATATACCTTAATCTAGTTACTTCACATTATAGAACAATCACATGGACAAAGATGAACACCAACATAGCCCACTCCTTCCATTGTTTACACTTACAGGAAACAAAAGCATAAGGCATAATACAGATAAATAGATTAAAGAATCACTTTTGCTATCCACAAAATCAATCACAAATCAAGGTTAAGTGTCTGCTATGATTACTTACCAGCCAAAAGCCTTAACATCCCAACCACACCATAAATTGTCAAAATCTTAGGAACTCTAACGGTCCTGCACTCCGGAATCTCATCTGTTCAAAGCAACACAACCGAGGCGCAAAACCAAAAACGCAAAAAGCACGGAATAAGCTATACTGATGAGATATGCAAAGCAAAGCACAAACAAAAGCTGGAGCAAGGAATCAACGGAAACAAACAACGAACCAATGAGCTTCATGGAGCCATCTTTTCGACTAACTGCCAACGAAGAACCAGAAGATCCATCCATTGGCTCAATCACATACTGATCCGGAAATTCCCAAAGTCGCATTCGCGTGTGCAGCTTCTGCCCCGAATCTGCTCTCTCCATCATTGTCGGAATTCCCAGCACACTGAAAACAAACAACACAGACTCAATTATTCAAAGATCAAAGAACTCCATACACCAGAAATCACTATCAAGCTCAAATCTAAATAAGCTTGTTAGGGCTTTCCAGATACATTGAAGCAATAATCCACTCAAAATTACTCAAATTAGATGAAATAAAGCTAATCCGAATCGAAGAACCAGGTTCCAGCGAAAACCATGAATTAAAAGTAGAGTTCTGTAATTTTCTCGCACTTTCTCAGCCAAGAAAATGCAGCAGAGGAAGAGAAAAAGTTTACCTGGTTTGAAGGTCGACGAATGAAGAATAAGGATAAGAATTGGATTAACGGGCTTTTAATTAGGCTGGGACGACGAGTTTCTTCAACAAGGGAATGGTGCACTTCATTTGTTTTAAAGCTAACGCCGTGTTTGGAAGCTTCGCCAATTACCACCTGTTTGTTATGAAGATGGGCCAAACTACGAGTTTGAATTCGTAATATCCGAACGCGATTATGGCACTGGGGCGGAAATTTCGACCGGCTACGCTGAAACGGTGCCGGATAACCGTGATTTGGAGACACGTGGAGTGTGATTACGGGTCCGTCAGACCTACTTCCAAAGCCCTATGACATAGTCAATTTAATAATAATAATAAGCTACATTTTAAGATTCAGTTTGCTATTTCCTTTTTAGAAGTTCACGAAAAATTTGAAAACACTCGTAGTATAAGAATGCATAACTTGAGTCACTGCCTTAACAGGCGAAGAATTATTTTTTTTCAGCAGGAGGAGGGGGCTATCAGTGGAACTTAAATTATATAAACCGAAATAGGTTTGCAATGATGATTTCAAAATTTGTACGTTAATTTGTTGACTGCAATCATGTTTGTTTTTTACGGTGCTTTGAATGAATTATTAAATATTTTATTTATTATTAATTATTTTTAAATATTTATTATAAAATTAATATTTAATAAATATTTGATAACTTAAATTGAGTATTATAATACTATAAAAATTCTCTAATTCCCTAATTTGTAAACAGAAAGACTGAACACACAACAAACCAAGCAATACAAAAATCGAAATGAAGCAAAAATAAAATTAATATTTCATTTCTCAAATATATGTATTTCATATTTGAGGACACATAAACTATTAGTAATGGACTAGTGGTATCCAAAAAGAATAGATTGAAGTGATAAACAATCTAAACTCTCCAAAGACAAAAATATGAGTTTAAATCTTAAAAAAATAATTCTTATAAAAAAATTACATAATCCTCATACTTTTTATGATTAAACGGGAATTAGTCCCGCAATTACACCATTATACCAAGAAAAAAAGAGAGTCAATAGCTAGTTAAATTTCTTTTATAAATTCTAAATCAAAGTAGAATAGAAAAGCAAATCCAACCAACAATTTAAACAACCATAAACTGCAATTATCCTAACAACATAGGGCTCCACTTCAGCAGGAGGGAGCTTATTCAAATTGAATCCAACATTATTTCCTTCATCAATATGTTAGAAATTTTATATCCACAAAAATAAACATAAATAAAATTAATGAATTTACTTTTAACTTCAATTTATGATATGTATATAAATAAAATAATAATTAGTATTTAATGTATAGAATTACCTTACATTAAAGGGATTACCATGAGAGAAAGATAATAGAAAATTCTTGTGTCATCGTAGAAGAGAGAAACTACTCTCGTTCCCTATATGTCTCAAACCTTTGTGGCATCAATGCAACAAAACATATATGATAAAAATAGGGACAACTCCTTTTTTACAATATGGATTGACATACCCATCATAAAAACTCATACACAAGGTTCACAAATCTAAAACAACATTATTCACATAAGTTTAAGTACTTATAAAAACTCAATAACAATATTGATCACAAATGGACTAAACTAATAGGTGCTCCACAACATTGACATTTTAATTAATTCGGGTTTTAGAGAATTAGTGACTATATTAGGCCACACTTAATAAAAAAAATTTAACAATCTCCTATTTGGACAACACAGATACTTATTTTAAACAAAACGACTCTCTAGATTAATGTGACCACAAGAATGTCAACCATAAGCAAATATTTTCAACTATTGGTCCAAAATAGAATTACAAACACCTCAACAATGTAGAAAATCATACTCCATAGAAGTACTGATATCATACATATAAGAAACTTATAACTCAGTGACCTAATAAAATGTGAAATGTAGGTCAAAGGGAAATAATCTCAATAGTTACCAATCATCATAAAAGATAATATTCAACAATAAAATGTCATTAATCATGTGAAAATTAATTACAAAATATTATTTCATCATTATAATGAGACTTCTCATCTCATCGCACGCTCTAGATATGAGGAACTGCTCTTTTATTTATTTATCCACGATTTAAATATTGGATATAAACAAATTTATTCAAAATAACTCTAAAAAGAATCATATTGGACAACATCTTGCAAAAGCATACTTATTTTCAACATATATAAGACATTATATACAAAAAAAGGAACCGAAAATCAATCAATTGTTTAAACAACATTAAGTTTGAAAGCATACAAAATAAGACATGCACAGCAACGTCACAAATATACACCAAAAAATTCCAAATTCAAAATAAATGAGTAGCACATTATTTTAATTATTTTAAAATTAGGAAATAACAAATAAATACTTTCAAACTCTAAAATAATTAAAATAAATTACCATAATTTACTACAAGGTGCGTGCAACAATTCAGAACCCAATACATTCCAATATTAAATCAATAGATAGAAAAGATTGAACACTTTCACTTACAAATGAACTAACCAAAACAGAGAGTATTCAAGCAAGCATATAAAATAAACACAAGTGTAAAGAAGTTGAGTTTAGAAGATCAAACATAAGGTTTATCCTGGTTCAATCACCAATCCACTTGTGGCCTACGTCCAATCCTCAAGTAATTACCCGTGATTTTTCACTATATCTTCAAGTTTCAACAGGTACTTACAATCTTTATACAATAGAGCATTCATCACACCTTGGGATACCTTACCCTTTGTGTTTGAACCTCAACTTCAAGGGATACTTCACCCTTACAAAATGTTTGAGGGATACCTCACTCTCTTCACAAAGAATTGAAGTGTATATAAGATGAAACTCTCACAAGAGTATGTAATACAAATTAAAGTCCTAGAATGCTCTTCAAGAATATCTCAAATTATTGCAAAAATAGAGCACAAATGGTTTGAAGGATTGATTCATGGACTAGAGTGATAGAAGTATGTTTTCAGTTGTTGGTTAACCATAAATGATAACCCAAGATATGTATTTATAGAGTTCTAGCTCAAAGGAGCAGTTGGGTGACATATATGGCTATATTAAATGCCAAGAAAATAGCCACTAGCTACTGTCAGACCTGTTGTAATCAATTACATGGTCCATGTAATCAATTACATAGCTCTTAGAATGCGTTCTTGACTTTCTGGGCAGATTGTAATCGATTACAACTCTTATGTAATCGATTACAGAGCCTCTGCCAGAAATGTAATCGATTACAACACTTGTGTAATCGATTAGATGGCCCCTGTCAGACTTGTAATCGATTACAACCTCAATGTAATCGATTACAAGACTTCTGTCATGCTTGTAATCGATTACAATACTTGTGCAATCGATTACAATTACCTTTAAACATTTTTTTTAAACCCAATTAAGTTTGATTACCATTTCCAACTTAGAAAATACTTAGATTTGTTAAGATATGAACTTGAGTTACAAAAACCAACATTAAAACCAACATTTCTTTCAAACACTATCATTCAACTTTGAGATGATTTAAAAGGACATTTCAAAAACTATTTTGGGATATATTGAGAGCATTTTACATCAAGATTCTAAGACTTATAACCTATACCAAATATACCTCTTTTGGACTTGGTCTTCATCTTGACTTTGTTATCATAAAAAACTTTATTCATATGCTTCATAACATAAGCATTCACATTCTCTCATTTTTTTATGATGACAAAATACTATAGGAAAAAGAGAGTAACATTTGTATTTATATGTCAGAGATTTAAGCGCAACTCTCCCCCGTAGTTAATGCATGAGATAAGACAAATAATTTGCATGTAAAAACTCCCCTATACACATACAACATATGTTATCTAATACTCTCCCCCATTAGCATTATCAAAAAGACATAAGCATTCAATAGTTCAGCAATAATACTAACAAAAATTTCAGCAGCATTTCAGCATGATGTAGCCCATAAAACCAGTCATCACAATAACAAAGGATAACAACAAAGCAAAATCAGAGGATAATCAGTCCAACAGATCAACAACAGATGCATATGAAAATCAAATGACCAAATTGTATAATCATTAAAAGCAAAATAACCAGTCATATACAGAATTAACAAAAATAATAAGTTGCTAATGGGTTAGACAGAGTACATAAAGAAAAGAAACATCAAGACTAAGCCCCATGGTCACTCAATCGCCTCATTGTCACTATCACTGTTAACAGCCACATCATTAAGATCCACATCATCGTCATCAGTGTCAAGATCATCCTTAGAGCCAAGAATCTCCTCATTATCATCAGGGACTCCGACTGTAGTACCAGAAGGACCAGCAAAGGATATGGGAATAGGAGATGCAGCATAGGAGGTGGGAGCACTGGCATCTACCCTCGGTATATAACCTAGTCCCTCCAAGAAAGATTGAATAGAGGCTAACTCTCGATCAAAATGATCCATCCTCAGCTCAAGATGATTTACCTTCTGCTTAATGCAATCCATCCTAGTCCACAAGCTACGTATCTCCTGGAGTAGAAGTTCCAAAGTAGCTGGAGCAGGAGTAGGCTGTTGGCCTTCTTCTTCATTATCATCCTCAAACTCTCGAAGAATGTGTCCATAGCTTCTATGAAGGAGATAGTACCATTTGTCATCAATCTTCCTTAGCTGAAGCTTTTGTAGAGTATACAGATCAATAGACTATGGCCCTTTGGAACTAGTATCCTTTGTCTCCCTAGACAAAGAAATATAGAAGTGCTCTAAAATAGTGGTGACTAGCATGGCATAAGGCAAGGCATGTGTTTTCTTTCTCGCTTGCAACATATGCTGAATAATGTAGTAGGCCTAATTGATTGGCCTATCAGTGTTCATAACCCATAAAGTCAGCACATCATCCTTTAAAACTTGGGAGTAGTTGCCTCCCCTAGAAACCAATCCCCTAGCCACAAGGTAATGCAGCACCCTATTCTCCATAGTCAGTCTAGTGGCCATCACCCTCTGTTTTCCTCTAGGAATATCATATCCAACTCTCAGCAATGGAGTCAAAGCAGTCTTATATTCATACTCATCTCCCCACACATTTTCATAACCATAGAAGTTTACACCATCAAAAGTTAGCATAGTCAAACTATGCTATATATCCTTAATGACTATGATCTGTTTCTTTTTAACCTCAGAGATCAGGAAATCATTCTCATACTTTAAATTAGCATAAAAGACTTTAACTAAATCCAGGTATATGTCCTTTTTAATACTCAGAAAATCTAGCAGTCCAAGTCTCTCTACTATTCTAAAACTTTACAAGGGTTCACTAAAGCAAAAGTCCTGAGTGAGATATCTGGGTGAGATGATCTTCCTCAATTGAAATTTTTTTCGAAAGAAGTCGGCTTTCTTGGTGGTGTTGAAGTGTTGTATAAGGTCTAATCCGGAAATGATAAGTGGAAGAGTGCTAAAGGATGTTCCCACTAAGGCCCTTGTTCTTTGCCTCTTTGTGCGCTATGAGGATTCAGCCATTGTGATGAAACGAGAGGAAAAGAATGTAAGGAAGGTGGAAGGAAGGTGTTTTCTTGGTGTTTGGTAATGGAGGAAGGTAGTAATTAGTGAGAAAAAGGTGGAGAATCGTGGGTTAAGGCTTAGAGAGAGAGAGAAAGTATGTGAAAAGAGATGAGGGGATGACTTTTGGGATTTTTTGTTGGAATAAGGTTGGGGGTTTTGTAGGGAGGTGAAAAATGAGTAGAATAGAGGTGGAATGGTGTAATTTGGGCAATAAACGAGAGAGAAATTTGGAGTTTGGGGTGAAGAGTGTCGTAGGTTAGAGAGAGAAATGAGAAGTTACAAAATAAAAATGGTTGTCACGTGCATTTTAGCCTTTTAAAACCCTTATGTAATCGATTACATTAATGGTGTAATCAATTACACGCTCTCTGGGAACCTTGTAATCGATTACAAGGTGAGTGTAATCGATTATATGCTTTTTGAAATCATTGTAATCGATTACATAGTGTGTGTAATTGATTGCACGCTCTCTAACTTTACTTGGAACGCTTGACAGAGACTTTGTAATCAATTACAAAGCACTTGTAATCAATTACAAGCCTATTGAACTTGATTTTCTCACTTCAAACTGCTGAAGATGTAACACCTTAACTTTTGGGATAATTACAAAATTGTCCTGAAATGTACTGTTTTGTGAATTTTGTGAGCAGTAAATTTAATTTGATTGGTTCATGAGTGTACTTGACTGTTTTATGTGATTTGCTCTAACCTAGGGAAATAATAATTTTCTGACCGGATAAATCTTATTTTAATTAATTGGAGTTGGGGGATCTTACTAAACCTAATTGATTGATATATAAATTAATATCATAATTTTTAGATTTAAGCGTGTAATAAAATAATTTTATATTTTTATAATATTATTTTATATTACAAGATTTATCTTGTCTCAAAAACAGTATAAATCTGCTTCGGTTTGATCACAGATCTTTAAAAGTGCTGTGAGACCCGCGTTTAGGAAAAATAGTTAACTGTGCTGACTGGACAATTTTTAACCAATGAGAGCAAGTCAACAAAAGTAGGCTTGACTTTCTAAACCAATAAGAATTGGACACCTAAGGAAGCATAGGTTTTCATTTGGACCGTTGGATGAAGACTTAATGATGAAGCCGATTAGAATGATAAATTTATGACCAAGTGATATCTACCTTAGATCTAATCTAGGGCTAAGGATTAAAGATGAACCAAGGGTTGGGATTAAGTCAACAATTGTAGGCTTGAAAATGGTTAGTAACCTAATTAAGCTTAATTCAACTAATCTAATTACTTAGTTAGCATACTAAGTGAACTAGCTTAGTTATGAATTAATTATAATCTAAACACTAATTAGATATACTAATATTGATTAAAGGTTATAGTATATATTAAATTAATTAGTTATGTTAGTAGTATGTTAATTAAGATTGGTTAGGATAGTTAACCTAACAAATTACCTAATTAGTTAACATGTAATTAGGAGTAATTGAAAAGCAATTAATCCCCTAAATAGATGAAGGAGAACACGGTTTTGGCAGCAGCAAGTGGGCTTGGAGGTGGCTTGGTTCTACATGGTTCTTGAAGGATCCAAAGTGACATAAGCCATGTGCTTGGTCATGTGAACACACCATGATATTTTGCATGCAAAATCAAACACTCAAGCTCCCTACACACTCAACCTCACGGCTGTTGCCCCTCAAATCACTCACTCAATATTTACTTTTCACTTATCACATTAGTTATCCATTTCTCTCTCTAAAAATACCAAAAACTCAAGAACATTTCTCTCCATTTTTCTCTCTAGTTCGGCCTGACCACCATACACCCACACCCAAGCCTTCATAATTTTATCCCATCACATTTCTTGAACCCAAATACCATTCTAAGCATCTTTCATTCACAAAGTTTTCCCAAATTCCTACTCTATCTTGCCTAAAATTCCACTTCTTGCTTACTTACTTAAGGGTAAGTTTGGTTTCTATGGTTCAAAATTGAAATTTTGATTTTTTTAACCATGATTGTTCCATGGTTTTTCTATTTTGTACCTTGTATGTGTTTTTACTAATTGTTTAAGAATTTTAGGAATTGTTTTGGAGCTTGTACGAAATTTAGAGGAAAGGAAGAAAACTAACCGGTTAAATTGTCTACAAGAGGTAAGAGGGAGATTTAATCTCATCAACCCTAAGTGGTAATGGGAAAATGGATTTGTGTTTGTTTGTAGAATCCATAAGGATTCGGTTTGTATGGTTTAATTGTGGTTTTTATTGTTTTTGATTGTTTAAAATGCTTTCCTATTTGTGATTATTTTTGCTATGCATGATTATAGTTTTTATTATTTTTGCTATGCATGTTTATGGCTTTCAATATATTGTATGTATATTATATGTGATTTAATAATTGTACGTGCTCATAACTGTATAATTATTAAAGTAGGATGTGAATAACATGTGCGATTTGCATGAGTGTTCCGAAGAACATATTATGAGGCTCACGGCCTTACATCAAAATAGAGAACCAAAATGTTCTCAGCAATTTTCTAAATCACTGATTTAAGAAATCTAGGTAAAATAATCAAGTTAAAAATGGTTTAAGTTAATTGTGGCCAATATGCCATTTAGTGTATAACCAAATGTCATTTTATTTTGATTTGGCCAACATGCCATTTTTATTTTCTAAGATAGATTAGGTAATGGATTTACCTATAATTGGATTCCAATGAATCAATGAGAAATTAAAGAGGAATAAATTCAGTTCTAGAAATTTAACTTAGCAGAATTTAGTTTAAGTAAGAAATAAAACAGATGCTAGAAAAATACTAACGTAAAGCTCATTTTATAAATTTTGAAGCGCGTTAGCAAGTTTCAAAGCGTAATTATTGGGTAAAAATAAAATGAACTATATTTAGTGGAAAACATTGAAAATACCTTATACTGATTTTATAGGCAAAATGCTGCCAAAATTTATTAAAATCAGACGCATAAAATGAAAAGATTCCATACTATATTTAGAACATAAGGAAAATACTTTACGTATTTTAAAAGTACTAGATATAGTTTTACACATATTAAAAATGATGATTTTAAGCTATTCGGTTAAGAAAATGAATTAAAAATCTTACGCGATTGAGAAAATGATTTAAAAACATTCTGCGATATTTAAAAATGTCAAAATATCTTTACGCGATTTAAAAACGTTTGTGAAAACGACGAGATTGTGAAAATGCGATAAAATTCCTACGCGATTGAACAATACTGTGAGTTTTGCTGTCGGGCCAAAGTGGTGGACCCAGACATGTTGTAGTGTAGTACTGTCAGGTGGGACGTACTATACTTTGTTATTTGGTGACTAGGGGTATTTTGGTAATTTTTTGTAAATATGGTAAAATTTGGATAATAGGGGTATTTTTGTAATTTTTAGCTTATGTTTAGAGTGTTGTGCCAATTTGGGTTATAATTGGTGATTGATTGACGAGGTGAATTACACCGTGTTTGGTGTGATAAGCGTAGTGTGGTTCATTTATGAACTTGGAGGCATTAGTGTGCGGAGAATTCCAATGTGGAAGTGGATTGCTCCTCCTGGGCCGTTGTAGTAACGCGCAACACAAGTAATGATCTTGACAAGCACTATTCTTAGTCGAGATCTTGAGGGGACTATTAAGTACTATGCACGTGGTACACGACGTTGGGGAAATGTCTTGCTACACGAATTTGTGGGCTATAGACACAAAGATTGGACAAGGTGCAATAGTGTGATGAGAATAGGAGAATGGAAAAGCGTACTCTTTAGGTACAGGTTGTGTACGTATATATATATATATATATATATATATATATATATGTAAGATGGGCTAGCACTAAATGGGCTAGCATTACATGGGCTTGCAATACAAAATAAAGCACATATATAATATCTACTCTTAACACTCCCCTCAAGTTGGATCATAGATGTTAATCATGCCCAACTTGTTACAAAATAATTGACCGATTCCCATTAAGAGCCTTTGTGAGTATATCTGCTTGCAAATCTGTTCACCGATCCCGACATGGCTGTAGATATGAGTCCCGTTGGATTTTCTCTCGAATGAAATGGCGATCGGCTTCTATGTGCTTTGTCCGTTCATGAAAAACTGGGTTCGAGGCAATGTGAAGTGCAACTGGTTGTCACACCATAGTCTCATAGGCGAGAGAAACCTTGAACCCACTCTCATCAAGTAAATGATAGACCCATAGTAATTCACAAGAGGTTTGAGCCATTGCTCGATATTCGGACTCAGCACTTGACCTTGCTACTACATTTTGTTTCTTGCTCTTCCAAGAGATCAGATTTCCTCCAAGGAACACACTGATACCTGAAGTTGATCTACTCGATCTGCATCGGAATAACCTTCTAAACCGCAATGTCCATTATCTCTATAAAGAATCCCACGACACAGGGCTCCTTTCAAATATCTTAGTATATGTAATACGCATCCCAATGAGATTGTCGAGGAGATGACATGAATTGATGACTACACTTCCTGGGAAAGAGATATCGAACGTGTCACAGTAAGGTAGTTAAGTTTGCCCACCAATTTCCTATATCTCTCGGGATCTGATAGTAGCTCTCCATCATCAGCATTGAGTTTCACATTTGGAACCATAGGAGTATCACAAGGTTTGGTTCCCAACATACCAACATCAGATAGTAAGTCAAGGACATATTTTCGTTATGAGAGGAAAATACCCTTTTTGCTTCTACTTACCTCAATTCCCAGGAAATATTTTAGAGGACCAAGATCCTTTGTCTGAAATTTAGTTTGAAGGAAACTCTTGAGTTTTGAGATGCCAACGAAGTCACTAGTTATCACTATATCATCAACATACACAACCATGAGAATGCATCCTCCCTCAGACCTTTTGTAGAAGATCGAGTGGTCATAGCTACTCCTTTGCAGGCCAAAATTCACAACAACTTCACTCAATCTCCCAAACCAAGCCCGGGGGATTGTTTCAACCCATACAAAGAGCGTCTCCAACCGACAAACGTGCCCCAGACTCCCCCGAGCAATAAAGCGAAGGCGGTTGCTCCATATAGACTTCCTCTTGTAAATCACCATGAAGAAAGGCGTTTTTAACATCAAGCTGGTGTAGGGGCCAGTGATGAGAGGCAGCCAATGAGATGAATATGCGAACAGAGGCCAAATTGGCCACAGGAGAGAAGGTCTCTGAGTAATCAACACCATAAGTCTGAGCATAACCTTTTGCCACCAGTCGAGCCTTTAAGTGAGCAACGGTACCATTCGGATTGACTTTAACAGTGAACACCCACTTGCACCCAATTGCATGCTTACCAGAGGGAAGGGAAACGAGATCCCACATCTGGTTATGTTCCAATGCAAGCATTTCCTCCTCCATGGCATGGCGCCACCCATCATGAGCCTCACCAATATTTTTGGGGATAGTGACAACATCAAGAGAGGCAACAAAGATTGGGAGGAAGGGAAAGATGGTCATAATGAATAAAGGATGCAATAGGATGGTGAGTGACACAAGAACGTTTACCTTTACGAAGGGCAATAGGAAGATCTAGAGTCGGATCTTGTGACGAAGAGGTGGGGATGGAGGTGATGTGTCTGTAGAAGAGCAATGTACATCCATAGGTGCGATGCCGGCGGAGGGAGCACACGTCCGGCGAGTGTACACTGCCGTATGGGTGGCCGATGGGGAGGACAAGACGGACAGGAACACGGAGGAAGGAGTTGACGCGCTTGAGAATCATGAGACCAGAAGGGTGTGGTACACGAGAATTTCCTCATCTTCGGCAATAACCTAGGAGGAGGAGCGAACAAAAATGGAGTAGACTCAAAAATGTGACATCAGCGGACACAAGATACCGTCCCAAATCAGGAGAGAAGCATCTGTACCCTTTTTGATGGCGAGGATAACCCAAAAAGACACACTTAAGTGAGCGAGGATGTAGTTTGGAAAGTTGAGGCCGAACATCCTGCACAAAACATTGACAACCAAAAATACGAGGAGGTAGGGAAACAGGGGATTGAGAAGGACAAAGTACAGCATAAGGAACTTGACCCTGTAGGACAGAAGATGGCATCCGATTAATTAGAAAAGCGTAGAAATGGCATCGCCCAAAAAACTTTAGGAACAGACATATGAAGCAACAAGCACCGAGCAACTTCCAAAAGATGCCTATTTTTACGTTCAGCAACCCCATTCTGGTGAGGAGTAACAACACAAGAGGATTGGTGGACCATCCCTGTTGAATCATATAGGAAGTGAACTCATGAGAGAAATATTCTTTAGCATTATCACCGAAGAACACGAGAGATGCTAAATTGTGTTTTAATTTCAGAGCAGAAGGCAGTAAATATAGAGAATAATTCAGAACGAGATTTCATAAAATATAACCAAGTCATTCTTGAAAAATCATCCACAAAAGTTACAAAATATCAAAAACCAGACTTAGAAGTAATTGGACATGGACCCCAAATATCAGAATAAACTAATTCAAATGGGGACGCAGCCCGCTTATTGACTCATGAGGGATAAGTACTCCTATGGTGTTTTGACACGATGACATTCTAAAATAGATAGACGACTCAAACTAGGACACAACTTCTTTAACGTTTGTAGAGACGGATGACCCGGACGACAATGAAGATGGAGTGGATCGGTCACACCCGAACAAGCAACAGCATCGGTTCTTTATCCGGACAAGACTCAAGGATGTACAAGCCGTGTTCTTGACGACCTCTACCAATCACCCTCTTCGTCCCAAGTTCTGAAAGACACAATAATCAGGGAAAAAGTGAATACTACAATTAAGTGATCGAGTAATCTGACTAACAGAAAGTAAATTAAAGGGAAATTGATTCAAACATAAAACTCGAGAAAGAGTAAGGGTAGAGGTGGGAGACGCGCAGTACCACTCCCAATGACAGGAGCGGCGGAACCATCGGCTAAAGTAACACTAGGAAGATGAGGGGAGGGGTAAAGGATGTAAGAGCTGTACGGCCGGTCATGTGGTCGGAAGCTCGAATCAATGACCCGAGTTGCGGGAAAGTGATGATAAACACGCATAGGATTACTGTATGAGCAACAGAGGCGACAGAAGGAGATGGTGGAACGGACCGAGAGGCTTGAAACTGAGTGTACTGAGCAAACTCGTCTGTTGTCATCATAACAGACCTGACGGATGGGGTGCTGGGAGGAATGCCGTCATTAGTAGCAATATGAGCAAAACGTTACTGATTAGACTGATTTTTCTGCTGAAGTTTCCAACAGTTTCGCTTAATATGACCAGGCTCCTTACAATAGCGACAAATAAGTGGTTCTCCAAGATCCTGTCCGCCACCGCCACTACCCCGTGGATCTCCAGTATCACGACCACCAACTCGTCCACCACGAGTATCACCACGACCACCACGGGAACTGTCCCAGCGAGAACTAGAACTCACCAAAGCGAAGCCTCGCCGTGCCTAAGGTATGGGACTTAGAAAGCTCACGAGCAACTCGAAGGAGGCGAGTATACATCTTTCGGGGTCATAGGTACCAAAACCGGTCAAAATCGAGACCAGGGCAAAGACCAAATTCACCACGCAGCCGTACGACAAAAAACACATCACGCCCGGTTGCTCCCGCCGAGCTCGTATCTCGTGCACATCGAAGTGATAGGTAACAATGTGTTCAATTCCTCAAATAAGCGTTTGAAGCCCGTATAATAATCACTAAGAGATTCATCCTTCGATTGTACGATATAGATCCTATGTCTTCGTATATAGGAGGGATAAATCATCGGCACGAGAACAAAGAGTGTCTTGCTATAATTCCTTAACAAGTGGTGCAATGGGTGGTAATATCATCAACCCGAGGATCCGGGGTTAGAATCGTGAATACAATCGCATATCCTCTCGAATCCACAAGTCCTTAGTTGTTTCATCTCGGACAATCATTGGTGAGATGGTCTTCCTTCTGTGACCTTTCAAGTACATTAGAATAGCCTTCTTCCACCGAGGATAGTTAGAACCATCACCATCAAGCTTCCGAGTAATTTTAATGTTGGAGGGAATCAGAGAACATGAGCGAAGTGGTGTCGGCGAGCCATAGCTCTTCTTTGCCGTACCCAGAATCTCAGAATGTGCGTCACCCATGGCGGCTACCACCACGAATCAGCCTAGAAGGAGGGAAAGGAGCATGAACAACATACCAAATGAACTTGGAAGACCACAATGGACGCCGATTTCGCCAATATAGAACAGAATAGCCCAAAAAATGAAAGAAAGGACGAAAAACCCCAAAAACACCTCGCCGGAGTCGTCGCCTGGGACCTACGGCGCCGGCGGACCACCACCAACCGCCGGTCGCACCCTGCTGTGGCGGTCGACGGCCACACCAATCACCCACGAGAGGCCGGGTGTTCTTGAGTCGAGCCTGCGAGATACGCAGCGGGGCACCCAAACGGCGTGCGTCTGCGTCGCCGGCGCAGAAGCACCACCGTCGGCCGGCCCTCCCCGACGTCGGACGGCCTCACCGGCATTCCCTGCCGGTCGGAGTTGAAGCTCGCGGCGGCCACCATTGGCTGCCCTAGATTTGAACGGACGTGTTTTTGAAAACCGCCCCTCTGTTTCTATTTTTTTTTTTTTTTGTGAATGAGCCGAAATTTGAAAAAGTGAGAGAGGAAGGAAGGAAAAAAAATTACAACCTAGCTCTTGATACCATGTGATGAGAATAGGAGAATGGAAAACTGTACTCTTTAGGTACAGGTTGTGTACGTATATATATATATATGTAAGATGGGCTAGCATTACATGGGCTTGCAATACAAAATAAAGCACATATATAATATCTACTCTTAACAGCTTGGTTGGCCAGCCATAAAGTATTTTTAGTTTCTTTTCGGATCATTCTCTCAGATATCCGTGTTTAGCTCCATGGAGTAGGAACAAGTCAGGGTGTGTATCATTCATCATCTGTATTTTTAAATGTTCATGCATTAACTGCATTTTACTGTTTATCATAATCTGTGATAAATTACATAATTTATTGCTTAATATATTATATATATATATGTTATATATTACTTGATATATATTATGCATGATGTTTTTGTATGTCTTGTTGTGATAAGCTGTTTTGTCTTGTCATTTTCTTTATTGCCATGCGGGTAGTGATGTAGATTATCTCACCTCTCTATATGTTTTCTCGATATTCTTGTATTACTTAGTAAAGAGTTTGAGGTAGAGGAGGATCGGCCTCTTGAGGTACAAGTACCACTGACGACGAGACAGTAGGGCGATTTATACGAGGAGGAGGACCGGTAGATCACGCTGATCGTCAAGGCGATCTTGAGATCATGGCATTGCTAGGATTCTTCGGGTTCGTGAGACGGAGTTTCACGGGGTTCGAGGCGTGGCGTATGCATGCGGACCGTGGGACGGTAGCTTATGTGGGACGATTGGTGTGTCCTATGTAGAGAGTATGACGGAGAGGTCATATTCACTACTATGCTTTATTTACATTTAGAGTTACCTTTGACCATTAGGCGTTATTGGCAGGGAATTTTCCATGCTCCTAGTGAGCTTAGTAGCAAGTCGACAGCTCGGACTCGTGTCCGAAGTGCTGTGAGATCTCATAGATGTGAACTTTTCGATGGTTATTCTGGAAGTGATGGACGATGATTCATCGGAGAGTTTGATATCTACCGAGGTGCACTTGGGCAGTACTATGTTTTAGCTTTGTGTCAACTCTTTACTGTTTTATTAAATACATGTAGTTGTAAATTATGTTTGTACTAAAAGAGAATCATATGTATATTATGGTGAGTTTATGTTTGTTATACCTTGTGTTTCGTGTTATTTTATTTAATGTTATAATTATAAAAAAAATATTCCGTAAATTTTATGTAAGTATCAAATGTCTTATAACTTGGGTAAGAGTTTTATTTTATTTTATTTTATTGCATTCATAAATGTGACATCCCCACAAGGGTGTTACAGAAGACTTGCACCAGAACTTCCAAAACACTTCCAAAACTTCCCAAACCAATTCCAAACATCATGTAAGCATGAAAACTAACCAGTCCTTGATCCAAAACACATGTTCTTGCAAAAATACTATCTTTACCAAGGATCAAACCACTTGAGCAAAAAAATATTTGTCTAGCTAACATGTTGAGCTATTTGGAAGACTTGGAGTACCTGCAAAACAAACTTAGGGGAGCCTCTGACACTCAAGTCAGTATTGGATTAAAAAATGATTAAAACAAGGTAATTGTACAGCAAAAATAACACATTATGCAGTAAATTTTGAGATTTATGCAGCAAGATAATGACCTTATGCAGAAAAATATAACTTTATGAGCAAAATAAAATTATGCAGCAAGAGTTAGATGCATGATTAATCCAATATGTCAAATTCTCTTCTTATATAAAAGAATGCATCTTTATTCAAAGGCTTAGTAAAGATATTAGCTAGTTATTTAGTGGTTTCAATAAACTCAAGCATGCAATCACCTTTTTGAAAATGATCTTTTATGAAATGATGTCTTATTTCTATGTGCTTTGTTTTTTTATTGCAAAATGAGATTTTTAGACAAATTGATTGCACTAGTATTATCACACTTTATAGGGATGTGATCAAGTTCAAGACCATCATCTAGAAGTTATTACTTCATCCAAAGAATTTGGGCACAATAACTTTTAGCTGTAACATATTTAGCTTCAACTGTAGATAATGCCACACAATTTTGTTTCTTGCTACGCTAAAAAACTAGTGAGCATCCAAGCAAGTGGCATGTCCCACTAGTACTCTTCTTATCCTTTTTGCATTCAGCAAAATTAGAATCGGAATAATCAATTAGGCTACATGAGGCATCCTTAGGGTACCACAAACCCATTTGTGAAATACCTATTAGATATTTCATAATTCTTTTTTATAGCACTTAGGTGCGATTCTTTAGGATTTATTTGAAATCTAGCACACATGCACACACTAAACATAATATCAAGCCTACTTGGTGTAAGATAAAGGAGTGAGCCAATCATAACACTATATTTTGAGATTTCTATAGATTTACCTCTTTCATCATTGTCCAAATAACAAGAAATACCCATTGGTGTAGTCATATGCTTGGCATTATCCATTCCAAACTTTTTGAGCAGCTCCTTGCAATACTTGGATTGACTTATGAAAGTCTCATCCCTTATTTGCTTGATTTAGAGACCAAGGAAGAAGTTGAGTCCACCCATCATAGACATATCGAACTCATCTTGTATAATGTTAGAAAACTCCTTGCAAAAAGACTCATAAGTAGCACGAAATATAATATCATCAACATATATTTAAATAAGAATTATGTCATACTTTATATGTTTGATGAAGAGAATAGTGTCAATTTTTCCTCCAAATAAGCTTTTTTCAAAAAGGAACTTGCTCAACTTTTCAAAAAGGATTAACAAATCATGGACAATTCAAAGTTTTCAAAACTAGGAGGTTGTTCCACATACACCTCTTCTTGTATAAAACCATTTAAGAAAGTACTTTTGACATCCATTTGATAAAGCTTAAAATCCATGATGTATACATATGCCAGTAGCATTCTTATGGCTTCTAATCTAGCTACGAGAGCATATATTTCTTCATAATCTATGCATTCTTCTTTATTATAACCTTTAGCAACAAGCCTAGCTTTGTTTCTTATTATTAAGCTCGTTTCATTAAGTTTGTTCCTAAAGATCCATTTGGTGCTAATTAAGGGATGATCATTAGGCCTTGGAACTAACTCTCAAACTTGATTTCTCTCAAAGTAGTTTAGTTCATCTTGCATGGCCAAGATCCAATGTTCATCATTAATGGCCTCATTTATGTCTTTAGGTTCAACTTGAGAGACAAAAACCATATGTTTACATGCATCTCTAAGAGAGTTTCGAGTGGTTACCCCTTTTGATACATCACTTATCACCTTGTCAAGAGGATGATATCTTGATGTCCTCCATTTCTTAGGAAGGTCCATGATTTGTGAATCCTCTTACCTTGAGGGCTCAAATGGGCATTCTTCTTGCTTCTTGGCCTCTTTCTCTTAGTTCTCTAAGTGTGTTCTTGACAAGATTTCTGCAACATCATGAATCAACTTTTTTCTCGGGCTATTTGGGTTAGTTTCATCAAATGCAACATGAATGGACTCTTCTATAGTCATAGTTCTTTTATTATAAATTCTAAAAGTTTTGCCAGGCATGGAATAGCCAACAAATATTCCTTCATCAAACTTAGCATCAAACTTTCCCAAGTTATCCTTTCTATTGTTTAAAATAAAGCATGTGCATCCAAAAACATAAAAATGTGAAACATTTGACTTTCTTCCCTTGTACAACTCAGATAAAGTTTTCTTTAAAATTAGCTTTATTAGGGCCTTATCCATAATATAACAAGCGATATTTACCACATCCGCCCAAAAGTACTTAGGAAGGTTGACTTTATTGAACATAATTCTTATCATTTTTTCTAAAGATCGATTTTTCCTTTCTACAACCCCATTTTGTTGTGGAGTTCTAGGGGCATAAAAATTATACTCAATGTCATGTTCATCACAAAAGGTTTTAAAATCATGATTTTCAAACTTACCACCATGATTATTTCTTATAAATGCTATGCAAAAACCTTTTTCATTTTAGATAACTTTGGTAAGTCTTTTGAATGATTGAAAAACATCATTTTTATGAGTTAGGAATAATGTCCATGTGAACCTAGATAAATCATCCACAATCACTAGTGCATAGTAATTCCCACCAAAGCTCATAGTTCTACAAGGACCAAAAAGATCTATGTGCAAAAGTTGTAAAGGTATAGCAGTTGAAACAACATTTTTAACTTTAAAAAAGACATTTACTTGTTTTCCCTTTTGACATGCATTATAAAGTTTTTTTAAAAAAAATTTTGAGTTTTGGAAGTCCAATTATCAGCTCTTTTGTGACCAACTTATTTAAGTGATCCATATGAATGTGAGCAATCCTTCTATATCATAACTATGAATCATCTTCGTTACTTATAAAGCATTTAACATCATTTGAGGATATATCATCAAGGCTATTTATGTATATGTTATTGACCCTATGACCAACAAACTTAACTTACTTATCATCTTTTCCTTCAATTATGCAATAATTAGAATCAAATATAACTTTATTTCCTTTATCACATAATTGATTAATGCTAAACAAATTATGTTTAAGCCCTTTCAACAAGTAAAACATTATCAATAGAAGAAGAAGGGATTTTACTAAATTTACCAACTCCAAAGATTTTTCCTTTGTTATTATCATCATATGTTACATGTCCATTCTTCTTGGGGGCAAGGAAGGAAAACTTAGAGTCATTACTGGTCATATGTTTGGAGCAACCACTATCAATATACCAATTTGAGCTTTTAGCCTTCAAGCACACCTACAACACATATTCAGATTTAAACCTTTAATACCCAAATTTTCTTGGGTCCTTGTGTGTTAGATTTAGGCAAGGTACCCTTAGGGATCCAAACCATTTTAGTCCTAACCTTGTGTTTATGTTCTTCTTAACATTGCATGTTGAGGCACTATGTCTTTTCCTCCCACAATGAAAGCATTTGATAAAGAGGCTACTTGATGTACTTAAGGAAACAAAGAGATTCTTGAGAAACTTTTGTTAGTTATTGGGATTATACCCCAAACCGGTGAAAAATACATCTTTATTTCCCTAGCAAAACATTCAAGTTGTATCTTCTAAAAGTAAATTTTACAAGAGTATTTTTAAAATTCTTAGTTTTATTTTCAAATACTTTACATGATGAGCAAGATGAGAGTATAGGTGCATTATCATGTGAAGAACAAATCATGCATGATGAGTTAGCATCAATAAGTCCTAAGGTCTCATTCTCAATTTTGAGCTCATTAATCTTCTTATTTAAAATAGAAACTTTGTTTACTAATAAGGAGATTGTTTTGTTGGAAGATAAAACCATTTTTGTGAGCCTTATGGATTCATCATGCAATTCTTCAAAAGCATATTATAATTCACTATAAGAAGGTGAAGAGTTTAGGTTAGAGAAAGTTACCTCAGTGTCACTTTCTTATTCTTCTTCTTCTTCTTCTTCTTCTTCTTCTTCTTCTTCTTCTTTTTCTTTTTCTTTTTCTTCTTCTTCTTCTCTAGCTATGAGACATAAATGGGCTTTTTCATTCTCCAAACTATCAGTAGAATCCATATCATTGTCCTCCCATGTCATGTAGGCTCTTCTTCCTTTCTTTTCTTCAGAAGGTCTTTTCTCAAACTTCTTTGTCTTCTTTAGATACATAGGACATTTCATCTTCATGTGTCCCAGCTTTCTGCATTCATAACATGTAGGAGTAGATAAGATTCCTTCCCTTTGTGATAGGTCTTCTTAGGAAGAAAAGGTAGCCTTCTTTGAATTCCTTTCTTCTTAAGGAATCTTCCAAATTTTTGTACAAGTAGACTAAGATTCTCCTCATTCAGCTCAAGGTTCTCTATTCCATCTCCACCATCTTCATCATCATCTTCAACAATTGTGGAGGACGTGGCTTTGAGTGCAATCCCCTTTTTCTTCTTGTCATGTTCCTCATTTTGATTGAGCCTATTTAGCTCCAATTCATGCTCTTAGAGCTTCCCAAATATAGTGGCTAGTGTCATTGTTGATAAGTTCCTTGATTCTGCTATAGCCGTCACTTTGGGTTGTCAATTCCTACTCAAACATTTTAGAACTTTATTAATAAGATCCTCATTAGGAAAAAAATTTCCTAATAAAGCAAGATGATTTATGATATGAGTGAACCTCTTTTGCATTTCTTGAATACTTTCTCCTTGGTTCATTCTAAATAATTCATATTCATGAGTGAGAATGTTTATTCTTGATCTTTTTACCTCACTTGTGCCATCATGGATTACTTGTAAGATATCTTACATTTCTTAAGCGGTCTTACAATTTGACATCCTGAAGAATTCATCATACCCCAAGGATGTGATAATGATGTTCTTGGCTCTCAAATTGTATTGAGCTTTTTTTTTGTCATCATCGGTCCATTCACTTCTTAGTGTATTAGTTCTTACACCATTAACAATATGTGTGGGAACAAAGGGACCATTTTCAACAGTATGTCACATATTAAGATCAATAGCTTCAATAAAAGTTTTCATCATTTCTTTCCAATAGGCATAACCATCACCATTAAAATAGGGGATCAATTTATATAAGAACTTTTAGAAGCAAAACCATTTGAAATCATCACTTCTCTTGAAGCTGCTAAACTCTTTACATAAGAGTCTAGCTGTGATACCACTTGTTACTAAGTGGCCTTATTACTCAAGAGGGGGGTGATTGAGTTTATAAAATATTTTCACAAATCTTTCGCAAAACACTTGATTATCAATTTTCGTTAAAGCCATTAATTGATAGAGATGAATGGATAGAGAAGATTGAACACTATCACTTACAAATGAACTAACCAAAACAGAGAGTATTCAAGAAAGCATATAAAATGAACACAAATGTAAAGGAGTTGAGTTTAGAAGATCAAACACAAGGTTTATCCTGGTTCAATCACTAATCCACTTATGACCTACGTTCGGTCTTCAAGTAATTACCTGAGATTTTTCACTATATCTTCAAGTTTTAATAGGTGTTTGCAATCTTTACACAATAGAGCATTCACCACACCTTGGAATACCTCACCATTTGTGCTTGAACCTCAACTTCAAGGGATGCTGATGTGGATTAAAAGTTACAAACTCAAGTGTAGGTTGTTTCAAGTAATAATTCTCGGGAGTCTGAGGTCGATCCACAGGGAATTGATGAAGAAAAATTTATATGACGTAAGAAAAATATTTTGTCATAACAATAAAAGTAATAAAACTTAGTCACAAATAAAAAAGATTTACTTGGTTTAGGAGATATACTTTTGGCAAATAAAATAAGAACAAAATTAATTCTTTTTTATAACTCAATTAGAATTCACACATAATGGAGGTTCTAATCAAAAAATACAACAATCAACGTTCATTAAAAATTATATACGTAATTATATTATGATTCCTTTAATTATTTATTAACACCACTACTATAAATGAGTTCAAGCATTCATTGTGTCAACCTCTTGTCTACACTGAATCAAGATCTCCACTTTACAAGGAAGGTTTCTAAATTGATTGGAAACAAAATACAACACGTATAATAACCACTTGAAAATATATCATTTAAGCATAAGAAAGAAATGAATCTAACCTTATTTCATTACCAAGAGCTTCACCCTTTCACCCAAGTAAAATTAAACTTAGTTACTCATAGACAAGAAGAAAGAAAGAAAGAAGAAGAAGAAGAAGAAGAAGAAGAACATGACTTTAATTTAGAACAAAGAAAAACTACTACAATAAAAACTAGTAACAAAATAACATCATTTTGATAACTAACACCTAACACCTTTAATGATTTACCAAGGCTCCATTTTATAGAGGATTAGGGATACAAAATGACAAGGGGACTGAGTCATAAGTGAGTGGATAAGTGAAAAATGAGTGAAAAATGCCAAATGACTTTTGATGAGTGAAAAATTATGGAGATTCTTTATCTCTGAAATCATTTAACTCTGAAGTCATTGCATTTATCATTTTTTCACCAAGTGATCTTCATGAAAGTTGTAGCCGTGGATATTAGCTTTCAAATGCTACTATAATCACCTCAAAAGGCCACCTACAGCCCAAGATATGCCCCAATTACTGCATAGTATTCAGTCCCGGTTACAGCTCCTTTATTCTAACTTACAAGCCTAATATGACCTCCAAGGAGTCTGATTTGAGTCTTATGTTCTTCATGAAAGTTGTTGATACGAGTCTTAACTTACAGATACCAAAATTTCAACCCAATATAGATCTTACAGCCCGAGTTATGCTTTGATTACTGCACATTATTCAGGTTCCAATCACAAAACTCATATTCTGACTTCTAAGCCCAATTAGCTCTACTAGATGTCTGAATTTGATCTCGAGCTCTCATGAAAGTTGTAGAGTTATCTCTTATCTTTCCAACAAGGTAAAATATACAATTATTAAACATCTAGAACTCAAGCTATGGCCAAAAGACAGAAATAGTGTAAGATGTAAATCATGCTGAAAAAATCAATTAAGTCTAATTTGAGTCCAAACTTACAAAACATAACCAAACTTAATCAATTAAATACATAGAGAGTGTAAATGACTAAAAATAAAGGTTTATTAATGTATCAAATATGTGATTATCAAATTCTTCTACACTTAACTTTTTACACTCTTGAGCAAAACACGCAAGACTAAAACTAGGGAAAAAAATGACACAAACTCAAAAGCTAAACATTCTAAAAGACTCAATTTCTAATAAAATTTAAGAATGAAGAGCAACCAATTATTCAAGTAATCAAAATATTTATGAGATAATATTTCTTCACATCTCAAACCAACAAGCAAGGAAACTTCAATTGAAAAGCATGAATCAAGAATGATAGATCTCCACAAGATTCACTCTCAATCCCTCAAGTATTTAAAAGGTAGGTATTTCACTCAATTCAACTCATGAAAATTGCACTACCATAAGCTTGCTTATCTTCTACTTCTCCACTACTCAAAACACATGCACACACAAATCATGAAGACTTTATTCAAGGTTGTAATGGGGTCAAGATAAAGGAGAAGGTAATATGGATACGACAAGTTAAATACCAAAGAGAATAAAAGAACATGAGAGTTGAGTTCAATTAACAAGCATGAAAGTTCATCCTAACTCCACCTAATACAAATTTCCTTTACATATTTTTTTCCTTTATTGCCTTGTTGACCCTTCTTTATACAATTTTTTTATTTTTTTTTATAGATGAACATAATATATACATTTAAACATTTTTTTTTCAACCATTCTACACACACACCCCAACACTTGTTCAAGAACTCATCCAATGACAAAACTAATATTCTCTTATTCCCTAAGGCCAAGTAAGAACATGATTTTTCATTTAAGGCACATAATGAGTTCGAAACAAAGAACGGTTAAATAAGCTCAAAGGGGTTAAGCAAGGGGAAATAGGCCATTTTCAATGCTTTACGTTGGCAGGAATCAGAGAATTTACAAGAAATCATAAGAGTGCTTGATATCATATTAGGAATCAGAGAATTTTCAAGAAGTCATAAGAGTACTTAATATCATATTGAGACAATATGCTGTTAAGCAAGGCTAGCTATTTGATTAAAGTAGCTATTTCAAGAAAAATACCTCAATCATATTTATGTATGCATATGAAAATGTAGTCTTAAAAAGAATGAAAGAAAGTTCTAGAGTAACAATTTCATGAGTAAAATTCAAACAAGAAAGAAGAGAATGATACAAATGTTTAATCCATTCATCAATAGGCTCAAAATCTCACAAGGCATAATTCTATCATTTTCAGTCCACCAATTCAACATTCATAACCAAGCATGTGAATTTTAAGAAAGAAGACAATTTACTCAATCATGCAAATTTTTCTGAATTTGAATTGCTACTTCCACACAAACTAGTTATCTACCCAATTACTCCTTACTCTGCCACAAATTTTGATGCGTCTCAAAAATAAATAATTTACTTCTTACTTTGTCATCCCTAATTACTTTTATTGTTAATAAATTCCTGACAAACATATAAACACAACAAATATACTAACAAACACACTTTCTAATTTTTTTATTTTTTTTTATTTTTTTACACAACTATCCTTCCCCCAACCAGATCACAACATTGTCCTTAATGTCAAAACATAGATAGGTAAAGGATATCAGATATTACTTGTTGTTACAATTACTGAAAAGAGAAATATTACACAAATTAAAATAAAAATAAAGTACGATAAATAAAACCAAAGATAAAAGAAAGTTATAGATGAAGTGTCAAATCACACTCTTATTCCTTGCTGCCTCCCTTGCTGCTGCCTTCTGACCAATCTATCTGAGCTATTATTGGTTCAGGTTCATAAACAAAAACTTGTAATTTATCAATTAATTCATCAACAGTAGAAGCAGATATAATAAGTCGCCTTGCCGAAGGTGTGATAAAGTTCTGTTCTACAATATGGTCAACAAAAGATAACAAATTATCAAAGAAATTATTAACATTCAACAAACCTATGAGTTTATGGTGGATGTTCAGTTGGGCCCAAGAGATAATTTGAAAAACTTCTTCCAAAGTACAAAAATCACCCGGTAAAGTAATGAATGCATCAGAGTTTTCAAGCATTGTCCTCATTCGTCCATGCATAGATAATACTTGAATTTCTAGCTCAATTGTCTTTCTAATGATGTTCCTTCAAGTTAAAGGTTCAGGAATGACACCCAAAACTTAACCACCTCTTAGATGTGCAGAAAGTGATGAAGCCCACATTAACCCTATGCTACCTCCCCCATATACAACATTAATGTTCCTCGTAGTAAGTGTTCTACCAACAGTGCTTGCTGCGTTTACAAACTCTAAACCTTTCCCATAACTTGTCCCACAAAATACAAAGATACTGATAAATCTACGAACTAAAGAAGAAGCTCCCTTTATTTCTACACTCACACTCTCTTTAAATGATTATGAGTTACAGGAAAGTGAAGAAAATGAAGTGTTTAAATAGGGAAGAGAATAGAAAAAGTAATAATAGCTCCTATATGGGTAGGTTGGCTGTTATCAGAAAAGTTTGAATTTAAGAAACTTTTTTTTAATTTTTTAATTTTTTTTTAGACTTCAAGAAAACCATCAGGGTAAAGAAGTCTAAAAACCCCTGAAGGACCTTGCCCAAAGGATTGTCTGTCCAAAATCAAAATACTTCAAATAAAGATAAAATTAAAACAACAAATGATGGCATACCTTTTATGTATAGTTTTCATGGCGTATCTTTATACTGCACGTCATGAGTGCAGTAATACCAAGACAGCTCAGCCAATCTGGGAATTCATCTGCCTCCCGCTTGTGGGATATTTTGGATTAAGCTACGACGTAACTAATTAAAGTACATAAATTTGATAGCCACCACCAACGACCACAGCCAGTGAGAGGTCGCTGGAGAGCCCATGACATTAAATCATAGGATCCAGCTCAGAGGCATTGTCACGCGAGAATGCAAGCACGGGATGCTTCTATCTATCCATCAGCAAGCAGAGCCTATGGTTGAAACCTGGGAATGTTTGCGCGGCTCTCTACAGAACATGGTATACGAACCTTATTACGGACCAGCATGCGAAGGTGCACCTGAGTCAATGACAGGTCTAACCCTTAGGGAATTGATCTGAGGCCCTAAGTTAAGTGTTCTCCATTTGATTTGAAGCCTTAAGGTTAGGGGCTCTCCATTTGATTTGAAGCCCTAAGGTTAAGGGCTCTCCATCCAGTTAAGGACAGAGTACACAAAAATTCGCCCTTCTTTCTTTCTTTTATTCTTTTATTCTTTTATTCTTTTTTTTTCTTTCTTTTTTTTTTTTTTTTTTTTATTTTATTTTTTCCTTTTCTTTTCTTTTCTTTTTTTTTTTTTTTTTTTTTTTAAGAAATGTACAAGATAATGTATACAAGTTATTGTGATTGTGACTCACATCTTCCTCTGGTTTCACGTCCAGAAATGACTTAAATGCCTTTTATGAGTCGAGGATAAGCTTCCCATCCAAATTTCTTATAAATTAGTAAACAGGGTCGTTTTGAGTCAAATTTCCAAGACTGTAACGCTCTTACTCGTCCCTGAAAAGATTCCACAAACTAAGAAGTTCACGTTACACATATCTACAACAATGTGTCTCAAGAGTCAATAAGATATTATCTAATGACTCCTTACTCAGTTCATTCTTAATGAAGAAAATTTTATCTTCTCTGTTTGCGAAAATCATTCCTAAAGAACGACATCGCGTATTACAATTCCATCGCGCACATTTGTAACAAACTTTTATTCTTTTTGCTCTTCTCCTTTTTGAATATGAACTTTTACCGAGACCTAGCATGTATGGGACAAATGAATTTGAAGATTCACCAGCTAAACGAACCTTTGCTTCGATTATCTAGCGTATATCTTCTAGGATGCCCTTGTACATTAACAGTCTCAGTCTTTCGCACCTAGCTTCATAGATTTTTGTTAGAGCATTTAGAGGGAGAGAAGGGAAATGCTTTCTTAGATTTGAGAGAATGACATCCATTTTAAAAAGAAAAGAAATCAGTTATTATGGAAAACTGAAAAATAAACTGACTTGAGAGTCACGGAGTACCGTTATCCGCCACTTAACCGAGATCACAAAGAACTGCAAAAAGAAAGAAATGAAATTAAAATAAATTCTACTCATAATAAGGATTAGAAAGGAATATGCATTCTACCTCAACAACTTGATGTTCCAGAAATGGTTTGAGTCTTTGTCCATTGACCTTAAATACATTACCATTCCTAGGATTCTCAATGTCTATGGCCTCATGAGGATACACATGTTTAGCAAAAAAAGGACCAGTCCACCTAGATCTCAATTTTCCAGGGAATAGGTAAAGACGAGAGTTATAAAGTAGAACTTTTTGACTAATTTCAAAAGATTTTCTCAAAATTGATTTGTCATGAAAAGCTTTTGTTCTAGCTTTATAAATCTTTGAGTTTTCATATGCATCATTTCTCAATTCCTCAAGTTCATTCAATTACAATTTACGTAACTTAGAAGCATCATCAATATTTGAATTAAAAACTTTAATGGCCCAAAATGCTTTATGCTCCAATTTTACAGGCAAGTGACAAGGTTTTTCATAGACTAACCGATAGGGTGACATGCCTAAAGATGTTTTGAAAGCAGTACGGCAAGCCCAAAGTGCATCATTTAATCTTAAAGACCAATCTTTACGATTTGGGTTAACCGTTTTTTTCAAAATTTGTTTAATATCCCTATTTGCTAATTTTACTTGTCCACTTGTCTGAGGGTGATAAGGTGTAGCAATTTTGTGTGTGATGCAATATTTCTTCATTAAAGATTCAAATGGTTTATTACAAAAATGTTTTTCCCCATCACTGATGATAGCTCGAGGGATTCCAAATCGACTCAAAACATTTTCTTTTAAAAATTTAAGAACATTTTTGTGATCATTGTGTCGACATGGAATCGCCTCAATCCATTTTGAGACATAATTAACTACAACCAAAATATACACAAATCCAAATGATGATGAAAATAGACCCATGAAATCAATTCCCCAACAATCAAAAATTTCAATGACAATGATAGGGTTCAAAGGTATCATGTCTCTTTTAGAAATAGAACCCAATTTTTGACAACTTTCATAACTTTTACAAAAAATATAGTTGTCCTTAAATAATGTTGATCAATAAAATCCATACTGCAAGATTTTCACAGTTATTTTCTTTGAAGAAAAATGACCTCCATGTGCTTCTGAATGACAAAATTTAATGATACTACTTACTTCATTGTCAGGTATACATCTCCGAAAAATTTCATCAAGATAATATTTGAAAAAATATGGGTCATCCCAATAGAAAATTTTTACCTCAATCAAAAACTTTTTTCTGTCTTGGTGCATCCATTGAGGCGGCATCTTACCTATTACAAGAAAATTGACAATGTTAGCAAATCAAGGCATGAAATTGACAGAAAATAAAAATTCATCGAGAAAAGAATCATTGATAGGTGTGCTATCAAAAGATGAGTCTGTTGTAAGTCTGGACAAATGATCTGCAACAACATTTTCAGCTCCTTTCTTGTCTGTTATTATGATGTTGCATTCTTGAAGCAACAAGATCCACCGTATCAACCTAGGTTTGGCATCCTGCTTAGACATTAAATATCTAACAGCAACATGATCAATAAAAACAACAATGGAAGAACCAATTAAATAAGCTCAAAATTTGTCCAATGCAAAAATTACAATAAGTAGTTCTTTTTTAGTAGTGGTGTAATGACATGTAATGACATTTTTTCCAATTTAACACAAATCATTTTTTTCGCATCTTTTAAGAACTTTTTCCAAATTATCAAGATAATTTTCAAAAGAATTTCCAAAAACTGTCAGGTCATCCATGAAAACTTCTAAATAATGCTCAATCATGTCACTGAAAATACTTAGCATGCATCTTTGAAAAGTTGCCGGAGCATTACAAAGACCAAAAGACATTCTTCTATATGCAAAAGTGCCAAAGAGGCAAGTAAAGGTGGTCTTTTCTTGATCCTCCAATGTAATTGGTATTTGATTATACCCTAAATAACCATCAAGAAAATAATAGTAGAGATGTCCTGCTATTCTTTCCAAATTTTGATCAAGAAATAGCAAGGGAAAATAATCTTTCCTAGTGGCTGCATTCAATTTTCTGAAATCAATACACATACGCCAACTAGATGAGATTCGGGTAGGTATTAATTCACTTTTTTTCATTTTCAATCACTGTTATTCCAGATTTCTTAGGCACAACTTGTATAGGGCTTACCCATTGGCTATCAGAGATAGGATAGATAATTCCAATATCAAGTAAATTAAGAACTTCAGCTCTAACTACCTCTTTCATGTGTGGATTTAATCTTCTTTGAGGTTATTGAGATATTTTAGCATTATCCTCTAAATGTATTCCATGTGCACAAATTAATGGATTAATGCCTTTTATATCCTTTAATGTCCATCCAATTGTACTTTTATGCATTTTAAGTACTTCTATCAACATACCTTCTTGTTCTTTGGTCAGGGATGAGGAAATTACCACTGGAAAGCTTTGTTCTTCTCCTAAAAATGTGTACTTCAACCCAGCGGGTAATGACTTTAATTCCAATGTTGCTACTTCTTCATGGGTATCATCATTCATGATTTTTAGCTCTTCGAATCTCGGCTTCCATCCTTTGTATTCCATTACCTGTGTACAGTCAAGTAAAGAGCATATTTCAGAAACATCATTATCTAATTGTATAGCTGAATTAAATGAATTAATTAAATAAATTTCTAATGGATCAGAAAACTCCTGATTTGAATATGAACATCTATAATGGCCTCAATCCCTTCAATTCTTCCTTTCCATCATAAACTTCCTGTGGTTGCTTGCACATGTTGAAAACATTAAGTTCTAGTGTCATATTTCCAAATGTTAACTTCACCACTCCATTTCTACAATTTATCAAAGCATTAAATGTTGCTAAAAATGGGCGACCTAAAATAACAAGAATTAACTTGCTACTATTTTCCATAAGTTCAGTTTCCAAGACAATAAAATCCACAGGATATATGAATTTATCAACTTGTACCAATACATTTTTTACTATTTCTTTTGGAATTTTAATTGATCTATCAACAAGTAGAAGAGTTACAGAAGTTGGTTTTAACTTACCCAAGTTGAGTTGCTGATAAATTGAATATGGAAGCAAATTAACACTAGCACCAAGATCAAGTAAAGCTCGTTCAATTTTATGTTCACCAATAATGCATTAAATTGTAGGATAACCAGGATCTTTATATTTCAACGCATTATTGTTCTGAATAATGGAACTTACCTGTTCAGTCAAAAAAACATTCTTTTTCACATTATACTTCCTTTTAACAGTGCACAAGTCTTTCAAAAATTTGGCATAATAAGAAATCTATTTGATAGCATCTAACAGAGGAATATTGACCTTCACTTGTTTAAGAATTTCAAAAATGTCACGTTATAGTTTACTTTACTTGAATTATTTAATGCTTGAGGATATGGGGGTGAAGGCGAGGGTTTGGTCTTCTTTTGGCTAGGTAGCTTATCATCTCCTTCTTCATCTTTGGGACTTGACTCATCATTTTTCTCACAAGGGTTAGAAATTTGTTTTTCAACAACCTTTCCACTCCTAAAAGCTATCACTGACTTAACTTGATTTATTTGTTGGCTTTCTGAACTACCCTAATTTAAACTATACTGACTCTTGAGATTTGATTGAGGTTGAGAGAGAAATTTTCCTTTCTCGTGAATGGCAAGTGCAGAAGAAAGTTTAGTAAGAGTATCTTTTATATCAATCATGGCTTGAGTGTTTTGGTTATTAATGGCTTCTTGCTTTTCCATGAATGCATGCAATGTTCCCTCAATATTTTTACTATATGGTGGGACATAAGGTGCATATCCTTGAGAATTTTGTGAATCCTGTTGTGCCTGAGGAGCTGGTGGTTACATGAATTGTGCCAGATTGTTAGTCCTCCAACTAAAATTTGGGTGATTTCTCCATCCTGAATTATATGTATCTGAAAAAGAAGAAGTGAATGGTTTTTTAAAATTGTTCATTGCATTTACTTGCTCATGCACAACTTCTTTAAAAATAGAAATTTTTGGACATTCATTTGTTGAGTGTCCTAAATCATCACAAATGCTACAAATTTCTTCATTTTGCACAGATTTGATTTCTTTTACTTTCCCTGATTCCATGGCTTCAATCTTTCTAGCCAAACTAGCAAATCTAGCATTTAGATCTTCTTCTTGACTAAAATGATATTTTCCTTTACTAGCATTTTTAAGGTTATATCTAATTGAAGTTTCAGAAGGATTAGTATCATGCTAAGATTGAGAATTTTTAGCCAAATGGTCTAAATAGTCTAAAGCTTCTTCAGGTTCTTTATGAAGAAACTCACCATTGTACATTATTTTCACAAATTATTTAGTTTCAAGTGTTAACCCTTCATAAAAGAAGCTTATAGTGCGTCATTTTTCAAAACCATGATGTAGGCAAGAATTCAACAAATCTTTAAAACGTTCCCAATTTTGAAAAGATGCTTCATTTGAGTTTTAGAAAAAATTTTGGATTTGTCTTTTCAAAGCATTGGTTTTATGTATTGGAAAAAATTTCTTTAAAAACTCACCTTGCATTTCTTGTCATGTGCCAATTAATTTTGGTTTCAAAGCGTTAAGCCAAGTTTTTACTTTATCTTTCAAAGAAAAAGGAAACAATTTAAGCTTAACAACCTTTTCAGTACAAGTTTGATCATTAAAAGCAGTACATACTTCCTCAAATTCTTTTAGATGTAAATATGGGCTTTTAGATTCTAAACCATAAAAATTAAGAAGTAAAGAAATCATACCTGACTTGAATCTAAAATTGTTAGCAGTGAGTGGTAAGATAAAACATGATGGACTAGAATTTCGAGATGGTTACAAATACTTACGTATGGTTCGCAATGGTTGATTTTCATGTTCATCATGCACACCTTCATTTTTAGCCATTGTGTTTAATGTATGTGATTGTGATTCAGACAAATCAATATGTAAAGTACTAGGATTAACTTTAACCAAATGACCAGAATTTGAATCACGATACTAATTAAGTATAAATAAGTAACTTAAAATATGAAATAAAATGTATAAGCTGGTGGTATAAACTGTCCATTAAATATAAATAAAGATGTGGTATAAAATAGCCATCAAATATATATTAACAAATGTGTGGTATAAACCAACCACTAAATATATATTAACACTTAGTAAATAAATATTAACAAATGTGTGGTATAAACCAACCACCAAATAAGTTAGTATGCAAATAAATTAAAAAGTTAGTATGCGAGATAAATTAAAATGTTAGAAGCGAGATAAAGTAAAAAGTTAGATAGTTAATAAGTTAGTAAGCAAGAAAATTAAAAAGGTTAGTAGGTTAGTAAGTTAGAAAGTTAGAAATAAAATACAAAAAGTAAAGTATAGAAAATAAAGTGCGAGAAAGTAAAGTACTGAGAAAGTAAAATATAGAAAATAAAAAGGAGAGTTTCTCCCACTAAGTTAGTACGTTAGTAAGTACAAAGAAAAAAAATTAAAAGATAAATATATATATATATATATATACAAGATCCACAGGAAAAAAAATATAAATATATATACAAAATATTTACACCATAAGTTTATTATTCAAATCAAGTCCCTGGCAACGGCGCCAAAAACTTAATGCGGATTAAAAGTTACAAACCCAAGTGTAGGTTGTTTCAAGTAATAAATTCTCGGGAGTTCGAGGTCGATTCACAGAGAATTAATGAAGAAAAATTTATTTGACGTAAGAAAAATATTTTGTCACAACAATAAAAGTAATAAAACTTAGTCACAAATAAAAAAGATTTACTTGGGTTAGGAGATCTACTCTTGACAAATAAAATAAGGACAAAATTAATTCTTTTTATAACTTAATTAGAATCCACACATAATAGATATTCCAATCAAAAAATACAACAATCAAAGTTCATTAAAAATTATATACATAATTATATTATGATTCCTTTAATTATTTATTAACACTACCACTATAAATGGACTCAAGCATTCATTGTGTCAATCTCTTGTCTACAATGAATCAAGATCTCCACTTTACAAGGAGGGTTTCTAAATTGATTGGAAACAAAATACAACACGTATAATAACCACTTGAAAATATATCATTTAAGCATAAGAAAGAAACGAATCTAACCTTATTTCATTACTAAGAGCTTCATCCTTTCACCCAAGTAAAATTAAACTTAGTTACTCATAGACAAGAAGAAAGAAAGAGAGAAGAAAAAGAAGAAGAAAAACATGACTTTAATTTAAAACAAAGGAAAACTACTACAACAAAAACTAGTAACAAAATAACATCATTTTGGTAACTAACACCTAATACCTTTAATGATCTACCAAGGCTTCATTTTATAGAGGATTAGGGATACAAAATGACAAGGGGGCTGAGTCATAAGTGAGTGGATGAGTAGAAAATGAGTGGAAAATGCCAAATGACTTTTGATGAGTGAAAAATTATGAAGATTCTTTGTCTCTAAAATCATTCAGCTCTGAAGTCATTACATTTATCATTTTTTCACCAAGTGATCTTTAGGAAAGTTGTAGACCTAGATTTTAGCTTCAAATGCCACTAGAATTACCTCAAAAGGCCACCTACAGCCTGAGATATGACCTAATTACTGCACAGTATTTAGGCCCAATTATAGCTCCTCTGTTCTGACTTACAAACCCAATATGACCTCCAAGAAGTCCGATTTGAGTCTTATGTTCTTCATAAAAGTTGTTTATATAGGTCTTAACTTGTAGATATCAAAATTTTAGCCTAATCTAGATCTTACAGCCTGAGTTATACTCTGATTACTGAACACTATTCAGGTTCCAATAACAAAACTTGTATTCTGATTTCCAAGCCCAATTAGTTCCACTAGTTGTCTGACTTTGATCTCGAGCTCTTCATAAAAGTTGAAGATCTCTCTCTTATCTTTCCAACAAGGTAAAATATATAATTATTAGACATCTAAAACTCAAGATATGTCTAAAATATAAAAATAGTGTAAGACGTAAATTATGCTAAAAAATCAATTAAGTCCAATTTGAGTCCAAATTTACAAAACATAACCAAGCTCAATCAATTAAGCACATAGAAAGTGTAAATGACTAAAAATGATAATTTATTAATATATCAAATATGTGATTATCAGATACCTCACCCTTACAAAATGTTTGAGGGATACCTAACCCTCTTTACAAAGAATTGAAATGTATATAAGATGAAACTCTCGCAAGAGTATGTAATACAAATTAAAACTGTAGAATGCTCTTCAAGAATATCTCAAATTATTACAAAAAAGAGCACAAATGATTTAAAGGATTGATTCACAAATTAGAGTGATCGAAGTATGTTTCAGTTGTTAGTTAGCCATAAATGGTGACCTGAGATATGTATTTATAGAGTTCTAGCTCAAAGGAGTCATTAGGTGACATTTATGACAACATTAAATGCTAAGAAAATAGTCGTTGGCTCTTTCAGACCTGTTGTAAGTGATTACATGGTCCATGTAATCGATTACATGGCTCTTAGAACGTGTTCTTGGCTTTCTAGGCAGGATGTAATTGATTACAGAGTCACTGTCAGAGATGTAATCGATTACAACACTTGTGTAATCGATTACATGGCCTCTTCGAGACTTGTGATCGATTACAACCTCAATGTAATCGATTACAAGGCCTTTGCCATGCTTGTAATCAATTACAACACTTGTGTAATCGATTACAATTACCTTTAAACACATTTTTCAAGCCCAATTAAGCTTGATTACCATTTCCAACTTAGAAAATACTTGGATTTGTTAAGATATGAAGTTGAGTTACAAAAAGCAAGATTAAAATCAACATTTCTTTCAAACAATATCATTCAACTTTGAGTTAATTTAAAAGGACCTTTCAAAAACCATTTTGAGATATATTGAGAGTATTTTGCATCAAAATTCTAAAACTTATAACCTATACTAAATATACCTCTTTTGAACTTGGTTTTCGTCTTGTCTTTGTTATTATCAAAAACTTCATTCATATGCTTTACAACATAAGCATTCACAAATGTTTTTAGCCCATAGCCCAATTTTAAGAATAGTTTTTTTTTTCAGTTTTTAAGTATAAAAATAAAATAAAATCTCACCCTCACTCTCTGCCAAAACCTCTCTCACGGTTAACACCTTACATAAACTCACTTTTTCTGAACAGCCAACACTTCCTTGCATGGTTGTACCCATTGCACACTACCTATACGACACATACAATTAAATTCTTTTTTTTTTATCACTACACCATCTATACAACACACTTTGAGCTGCAAAGAGACTTTTGCTTTGATGGCATAACTCCATAGTGGAGACGAGGGGGCAGTTGGTCCCCACACTTGTTTGACTAGTCTAACATGCTCCTATTATAAGAGTGTAGAAGGCAGGAAAGGAAATATTATAGTGAAAAGCCATAAAGAAGGAAATTTTTTTTGAGAGAAAGTGATACGCAAAATACACTAATAGCAAGTGTACTCTATCGCCAAGTAATATAGGACCTGAGTCCTAATTATCAATCCCACGAGGAATAATGATAAGTACTAGATTCGTAAAGCTCTTTGTTATCCAAACAATCAAAAGTGTATGAAGAAATTCAAATTAAAGGCAGAAAACAAATAAAGAAAAACAATGAACAATCAAACAGAGAATGGATAATAAATGAGAGAGAGACTAGGGTGCAAGGTTAACTTGATTCCAATTATTCAGATTCTCTTTCATTTATGATGTAAGGTAATTCTTTTGCCAATATTCTCTTACTTGCTATTGAATCCCAAGAGTAATGGATGAAACAATATTCTATTCCTAAATTAAATCATTTATTTGGTCATTTAGTTGAATTAATTAGGAATGCATTAAGCTTCAATTCGAGAGATGAACTAACATACCTGTCAATTCTATTGGTAGGAAAATTTGATGTTTTGTCATTCACTAATCTAATCCTAGGCTTAGCATATAAATCCACTCATTGAATGCAAATAGTCATGTAAAATTGTCTTTGCCCTAATGATTTAATATGTTAAGTTTTGATAATGACAAATGCATTACAAAAGAATATTGATCATGCTACATAGATGTACTTAATAGATTATAGTGGATCATGCATGATCATGTACTCCATCTTATTATATTTCATATAAGAATCATGCATATTCTTTATAGCATCTTTTATATAATATATCCAATAATATGCTATATTAGTTGTATTAAATTAATATTGGATTTGGCTCTATTTGAATGCAAGCAATATGATAAACCCTAAAAGAAATTACCTTAATCAAATTAGAAATTAAACTCAAATAATTAGGAAAACAATATCCCCCATGGTCCTAGCTATGAGTTTAGCTACTCATGTTCAATACAAACAAACCCAAATCACAATACAAACCCATGGAAAGAAAACCCAAAGAAAAGAGAAACTAGAAAGAAAGAGAAATCAAAATCCCTTTAATGGAGATTCTGATCTTCAAGGCTTCAAAAATTGAATCCTCCCTTCAAAGTCGCCCTCCAAGGTCTGTTGTCGCAAAACTACTCTATCAAGATTAGAGATTTTCTGCATTGTGTGCTCAATGTATTGAATTTGGCGTAACTTCTTCTATTTATTGAAATTCACGTCTGTTGTTACGCAACCAGTGCCTAAGTGCTGGATTTTGGGACGCTTGAGTGCTCAGTCACTTAAACTAGGATGCGCTGCATTACTTCCTGTGCACTCAAGCACTCTTCACCTAGCGCTTAAGCACTGGATCATTAAATCACTGCTGCTGCATACACTTTGGGCACTCAAGTGCTCCATTCTCAGTGCTCAAGCGCTGGACGCTAATGAAAAATTCTTCTTTCCCTTACTCCTTTGAACGTCTAGTCTTCTCCATGTGTAATTACCCGACAAAAATATATAATAAAAACATAATTAAATAATATTAAAAATATAACAAAACTTACAAACAAAGTTCAATAAAAATAAAACAAACATAAAATGAACATGAAAAACCAAGGAATTGAACTATAAAAATATGACATGTTAATGGTTCATCAACTCCCCCACACTTGAGCTTTGCTTGTCCTCAAGCAAAGAACAAGAATCAACAAGAAGATCAAACTCAACATCACGAAACATGAATCAAGGGAAATTCCACAATTTAAAAATTCAAGTTCAGCAATTAAATCTAATCAAGCAAGATCATTTAACACTTAAAGTAATTAGAGGCTTGAGTCTAGCCTGCAACTGTTCTCTTCACCAAACATCTGAGATCACTTATCTTTCCATTGCTTATGTGTTTAAGGACAAAGAGATCACTTCAATTTCTCTTGAAAAATACAATATCATAGGCTTGCTTATCAATCTCATTTCCACTTCCAAGTTCACATACAACACAAGAATCAAAAGAACTTCCTCTGGTTGCAACTGGGTCAAGGGTATAATGAAAGGTAGGAAAACGATAAATAAGGATAAAGAATGCTCATGGATAAATTAATACAAAGCAGAATTAGGTTGAAAAAATGACAAATAGAGCATAATGCACAAAGATATAACAAATTCTCACTTTCAATCCAATATTCTCATTATTCTTCACTAACAAACTTTTTTTCCTTTTCTATTTTTTTTCATTTTTTTCTATTTTTTTCAAAATATTTTCAAACTTTTGTTGTTATTTTTTTCTTTTTTTTTTCAACCCTTGACGACAAAAGTAACCTTTCAAGACCTTTCAATTAATACATCAATTGCTCTAAAGAATTTAACTTGATTATTCAACTCTGAAAGTCAAGAAAGAATTAAGCCTAATTGCCTTAATCATATTCAAGTATGCATGTGAATCATTAAAGCCTCAACAACATATCAAAACAAGTTCTAGCGCACAACAACCAAGAGAAAACTCACTCTAGAAGGAAAAATAAGATTTTATGAAAAATTCAATCATTAAAGCTCAAAACTTACTTTCTGGCCAGAGTTAATAAAGAGAACAAAAGCAAGCAGACATGACTAATTTCCAAATAAGATGCTAAATTTCACTTTGCTTCAATGAAAAAGATTGCTTTACACAAAATCAGCTCATGAATAATGAAATTCCTTTAAAAATATATCTCTATCAACTCATATAAATCAAGACATCAACACACAATTTCTACTTAATTACTAGCAATACTCAAGTGCTGAACAATTTTTTTTCACAAAAATTGTAAAAGAAATAAAGGGATATAGAAAAGAACAACACAACTTGATGATAAGTGACACAATGTCAAGCAAAGGAGAAGTATAAGAGTCAATGCAATAACAGAATCTGAAAAATCCCAAGATTTGTACCAAAACAAATGAGTAGCATCTAAAAGAAAAAGAAAAATAACAAAAATAAAAAAAATAATGAAAATAAGATAAATAAAGAAGAAACACAGGTTGCCTCCTATGAAACGCTTGTTTAACGTCATTAGCTCGACGTTGCCTTTTTAAGATAAATCAAGGTGGCTTAAAATAAGAGAAATAAGATGATGCCTTCTTCCTTTCAAAATAATGCTTCCGCCCTTCGTTAATGACCTTGGAGGTTGGACACAATTTATGAGGTTTTTGTTTTCTAAGATTTTATCTGATAAATAAAATCGCAGAATATTTTATTATCTGTGGGACAATAAAATATTATTTCTGTTGAGTATAACATTTGTCCACTGAATAATAACTCTAGCAAATTATTTCTATCTGATCACTTTTATGATAGCATCTAAGTGACATCATCACCCTTCACTTTATCGAGAAGCATACGAAGCTTCTCAAGGAAGCTTCCTACCCAACATCATATTTTCTTTCTCCTCCCTTGGTGTTACACAGCCATGAAGGGAAAGAAAAGTGACAAATTGTCATCTTTTCATCTAACCCCAATTCATCTATCATTTTCTCTATTATCTTTCATTTCTCTCTTCTCTCTCGCGTTCTCTCATCTTTCTTATGCCCTCTTCTCTCTTTTCTCCTCCACTCACATGGCCACACACACACACACCGCCATGGGAGGCCACTAAAGCTCATTTGCTCAAGTCAATCTAGGATCTTGATTCCTCTCATCACTTTGAAGCCTTCCTCTTTGAAGATCTTCCTTTGATTTCCTTCATCTCCATCATTTTCTTCAAGTTCTAAAGCTTGAAGCTTTGAGGTAAAGTTCATAGCTTTCATCCTTTCTCTTCTCATTTTCGTGGTCCTTGGCCACCATTGTGATCAAGGACTCCTTTTTCAAGCTTTGATTTTGGATTTCTTGGGTTTCACCATCTTAGGGTTTTCTTCTAGGTCTTGGACAAAAATTACAAGAAAAGCACCAAGAAGGTTCATTTTCTTGTCTTCTTTTGAGGTAAGAGGGAGATAATCCTCTTCACCCAATCTTGGTGGTGAGGAAATGTCTTTGGTGTTAATGGTGAGGAATCCATTGTAGGTTTCTCACTTTATTTGTGATTTTTTTGATAATATTATGATTTGATTGTGTTGTATGATTTTTGATGCTTGTTATTGAGTATCTTGGTGGATTTATATGTGTCTAAATGCTTAAATATATATATGGATTGGTACCCATTTAATTTGGAAGCTTGGAGAAGCTCATTTTCATGGATTCTGGTGTAGATTCACGAGCTGTGTGGATCTACATGGCCCAGGCCGTGTTCCCCACTAGAAACACAGCTCAACGCACAAGACAAGGTGTTACACGACCATGTAATTTGGCTTTTCAGTTTGACACGTTTTCAGGTACTTCTAGAGGAGTACACAGTGTACTCCAGGCTGTGAAATTGGACATGGCCGTGTAAATGGGATAGTGAAGAATTGTTTGATTTTTCTAGTCCCTTGGAGGCTCACAGTCTCATTGGGAACTCATTGTGAGGCTTTGTAATAAGCTAGAACTTAGCTAATTAAATAAATAGGCACTTAAGTAGGAATTCATAATGTGGAAAGGATAATGAACACAACCTTATTATACAACTTAGTGTGAGATTTGGATAAAGAAAGAACATGAGTGTGAGAAGGATTGTGAGGAGCTCAAAGTAAATATTCTAAGAGAGTTAACGCAAGAACATAATGAAATTGAAGCATAACTTTCATAGCAAGATGTTATTGAGTTCCCAATAATGTAAACACAGAACATTATTGAGTTCCCAATAATGTTTTGTGTTTACGGGAAACTATGACTTCACCTAGGCGTATTAAGGTAATAAGAGTTCTTTAGTAAGAAACTCAGCTGGTATGACTGAACTTGCTTAGGATTTGATTGCATTTACACCCTTGTTGTATTACCTCTAGAATTGCTAGAGCCAAGGGGTTAGAAAAAGGATAGTTAAATAGGACCTGTAAGGTTTGTGGACTGAGGCATCCAAGATGGTTTTGGAAAACTGATTTTTTTTTGGGAAAAGAATATTTGGCGTAAGTTTGGTTTGAAGAGTTTCTTAGGAGTTAAAGACTTACAGGAGATCGTGCCATAGAAGGCAGAATGAAGGAACTCAAGTTAGAGTCTTTTGGGTTTGGTGGTTTGGTTTGTCTTACTGCATTGTGTGACTCTTTGTGGTTGGTTTTCGAAAAGAGACAATAATGTTTGAATTGATTACTTTTGATTTTCCTTATGTTTTGATTTGTTTGTCCTTGGAGGAAGGAAATGGCTCGGGGTAGACGTAAGCGTGTGAATATGGGGAGTGACGATAATGATATGACTGCGACAGCAGGAGTAATGCAAAGGATGGTAGATGTAACAACACGCCAGGATCAGAGGGCCGCACGGCAGTAGGAATTGGGAGTCAAGGTTGAGAATTTGATGGAAGAAAGTCAATTTTGGGGTAACTCTGGACTACCTAAGTTCCAAAGGAGGAATAATAGAAAGATCAATCAGCGTAAGCGGAAACTGTATTCGCGACTACAGAGGGAGCAACAATGACAACAAATGCATGAAGGAGGTGCGAGTGGTAGTAAATCTAATCTGACTGTGGTATCTTTACCAAAATGTAAGAAGTGCGGAAAGGGCCACTTAACAAGGCACTGTACGATCGAAGGAATAATTTATTTCAAGTGCAGAAAGCCAGGACATGTGGCTAGAAATTACACTTTGCATAGGACGAAGCCTTCCGTAAGAGAAGTATGTGCTTCAAAATCTCACGAAGAAGGGGGAGTTAATTCCTCAAGTGGAGTAAAAGCATCCTAGACAGAAGATCTAAACGAGGGAGATTGTACTATAATAGATGACCCTGTGATTTTACTATAAAATTTTGGGGGATACCCATTTCTTTATGGCGTATGACTGTATGAATCCATTAGGGTCGTTTGTATCTTCGTCATCTTTTGACTAAGTTATTTCTACTTCTGCTACTAAGAACTTGTTGATGGTAGCCAAGTTGTTTAAATTATCCTATGGCCTGTTAAAGATAATCTTTTCTGTTGATCTGATTTATTTATTTCTTTCACAAATTAGATGTAATATTAAAAATGGATTGGTTATTTTCCAACCACATCCTATTAAATTAATCTAATCAAACTTTAGTATTTCTCGAGATAGAGATTTCTAGATTTGAATCCATGAAGCTCATTTCAAAATTTTATTGAGCCATGTCAAATTCTTCATCAGATAAATCCGTGCCGAATATAGTATAAAGAGAAGAGAACATACCCTATAAGATAATTCCTGTTAAGATTGAAGATAGATGGCTTAATGAAACAACTGAAGGAAGCTGCTGTTCTCTCCAAGATCAGCTTGTGTTCTTGACTATCATCAACTTTGCTCAAAAGTATGAGACTTTTCCAAAATAACTTTTCTGACGCGTTATGGGCACTACGGGTATTTCGTAATGTCGTTCCATGTAACGAATGCTTCGGTAGCATTCATCGATTATATGAATAGGATCTTCTTCTCTGTTGAAATAGATTTCTCATTATCTTTGTTGGCGATATTATGATCTATTCTTAACGTTCAGAGGAACGTATCGAATCTCTCATTGTGATTCTTCAAATCCTGAAGAAGGAGGAGAAGATATGTGTGAAGTTGGCCAAGTACAAATTCTAGATAGAGGCAATTCAACTTTTGGGTTACGTGATCTCAAGGGAAGGAATTGCTGTGAACCCATCGAAAGTCGAAGCATTTCTTCAATGGGAAAGACCGACAACCATAACGAAGATTCGTAACTTTATAGGATTAGCTGGTTAATATGGGAGACTCACCGCAGAATTCTCCAAAATGGCAAGACTTCTCATCTAACTCATATGAGAGAGTCAAGTTTGTAGGATTGACGCATATAAGGAAAGATTTTCGAGGATTGAAGAGACACTCGACTGCCTTGCTGACGATGATTCTGCCGAATCCTAACGAACCTTTTGGGATGCCTAGTGATGCTTCGCATTGGAAGTTTGGAATGTGTATTTGATCAGAATAGAATGAATAGTAACGTATGCTTTGAGACAACTGAGAGCACATGAGAAGGACTACTCTACACAAACACGGAATTAACAATTGTAGTGCATTGAAAATATAGAGGTATTTTCTGCATGGAGCAACGTTTAATGTCTATAGAAATCATTAGAGTCGGAAATACCTAGTTAATTAGAAGGGGTTAAATATAAGGCATTACGTGGACGGTGATGTAAGACACCTTTGTGTTGGCACCAAGACAGTGAAAAGGTTGCGATTGGACCCGAGCTTGTAAAATGAACAATAGATAAAAGTTAAGATGACTCAGGAAAGGATGCAAATAATTCAAGGGGAAAAAGAAATTGTGTTAGAATAAGCGATTTGGAATGTTGTGCTGGAGGCACAACATCGAAGTTAGTTTCTAAGGTATGCAAATTTTGAGGATGAAATTTCTTTTTAAAAGGGAGAGTTTTAACATTTTGAAAATTACTTATTTCATGATAAATATTCATTTTATAATATTTAGGATTTTTGGGATTTTTTTTGGAATTTTCTGAATGGTTTGATTATTTTAATATTTTTCTCGATTTGCATGTGCGCTGAGCGAGGCTGGGAAAATGAAATGTTTTCCCTGTGGTCAGGAAAACTTTGAACTGTAGAAACGTCGACGGGAAATCTTACTAAACCCGAGGCTGGATACAATTTACGAGGTTTTTATTTTCTAAGATTTTATCTGATAAATAAAATCACAGAATATTTTATTATTTGTGGGACAATAAAATATTATTTCTGTTGACTGTAACATTTGTCTACTGAATAATAGTTCTAGCATATTATTTCTATCTGATCATTTTTATGATAACATCTAAGTGACATCATCACCCTTCACTTTATCGAGAAGCATGCGAAGCTTCTTAAGGAAGCTTCCTACCCAACATCATATTTTCTCTCTCCACCCTTGGTGTTACACGGGCATGAAAGGAAGGAAAAGTGACAAATTGTCATCTTTTCATCCAACCCCCATTCACCTATCACTTTCTCTCTCATCTTTCATTTCTCTATTCTCTCTTACGATCTTTCATCTCTCTCACTCCCTCTTCTCTTTTTTCTCCTCCACTCATATGGCCACACATGCATACACCACCATGGGAGGCCACTCAAGCTCATTTGCTCAAGTCAATCTAGGATCTTGATTCCTCTTATCACTTTGAAGCCTTCCTCTTTGAAGATCTTCCTTTGATTTCCTCCATCTCCATCATTTTTTTCAAGCTCTAAAGCTTGAAGCTTTGAGGTAAAGTCCATGGCTTTCATCCTTTCTCTTCTCATTTTCGTGGTCCTTGGCCACCATTGTGATCAAGGACTCCCTTTTCAAGCTTTGATTTTGGATTTCTTGGGTTTCACCATCTTAGGATTTTCTTGGAGGTCTTGGATGAAAATTGCAAGAAAAGCACCAAGAATGTTCCTTTTCTTGTCTTCTCTTGAGGTAAGAGGGAGATAATCTTCTTCACCTAATCTTGGTGGTGAGGAAATGTCTTTGGTGTTGATGGTGAGGAATCCATTATGGGTTTCTCACTTTGTTTGTGATTTTTTTGATAATGTCATGATTTGATTGTGTTATATGATTTTCTATGCTTGTTATTTAGTATCTTAGTAGATTTGCATGTGTCTAAATACTTAAATATGTATATGGATTGGTACCCATTTGATTTGAAAGCTTGGAGAAGCTCATTTTCATGGATTCTGGTGTAGATTCACGAGCTGTGTGGATCTACACGGCCCAGGCCGTGTTCCCCCACTGGAAACACAACTCAACGCATAAGACAGGGTGTTACACGGCCATGTAATCGGGATTTTCAGTTTTGACACATTTTTAGGTACTTCTAAAGGAGTACACGGCCTAGGCCGTGTAATTCGACACGATTATGTACTCCAGGCCATGACATTAGACATGGCCGTGTAAATGGGATAGTGAAGAATTGTTTAGTTTTTCTAGTCCCTTGGAGGCTCATAGTCTCATTAGGAACTCATTGTGAGGCTTTGTAACAAGGTAGAACTTAGCTAATTAAATGAATAGGCACTTAAGTAGGAATTCATAATGTGGAAAGGATAATGAACACAGCCTTATTATACAACTTAGTGTGAGGTTTGGATAAAGAAAGAACATGAGTGTGAGGAGGATTGTGAGGAACTCAAAGTAAATATTCTAAGCAGTTAAGGCAAGAACATAATGAAATTGAAGCATAACTTTCGCAGCAACTTTGAATAGTATGTGTTAACCTTGGAGGTTTTAATATTGACTTGAGTGGGTCCGTAATTGGGATCGAAGATTCTTGGATGAATGATTGGGCTCTATATGGCATATGAATTTGGATAAGTTATGCTATCATTGTGTGTATATATATATATATTATATATATATATATATATATATATATATATATATATATATATATGCATTGAATCCATATGCATTGAGGCATGATTGATATAGTCTGACATGATGAGCATGATTGAAGCTTGCATTGACATTGTGATTATAGAACCGAAGTATCGGACTAAAAAATATCAGGTAGACAATTTAGTTAGATGTGGTTTGCTTTTATAACCAGAAACATCAGGTAGACGATTTAGTCAGAAAGGACTGGTTATCAGAGAAAACCCAAATATCGGTGGTACTATGCAGTCGTATAGACGGTTATATAATATCATTGACGCAAATAATATTGAAACAATTGTATGGATGATTGCTTTGATACCATTAGGAATGGTACAACAGAGGGCTGAATCACGTTGAATATGCATTTGTGCATTATACAGTTATGGTATTTTATGCCTAAGAGTGAATGAGAACTTACAAGATAGTGGGGTCTTGAATAGACCTAATGGACGTCAAGGCGCGGTGCATGTTATCACCCTGTATACAACTAGCCGTGAACACTATTGCAATGCACTGGCAGCTTGACAAGGCACTATGGCTTTTCATGGCCAGGCATAGACTGTCTATTGAGAGGGGACAGATCTTCTAGGGCGTCCATCTCTGAAAACAGAGTCTAACTCCATGGAGTAGGAAATGAGTACATTGTACATGAGAATGGTCAGCATACGCATTGTGCATATGCATAGTCAGTTCACATAATTGTCATGGCATGGTCAACATATATATTGTGGTGACATAATTATTGTCTATATATCTATGGTGGATATCTATTGATAATAGTGCTGTTAATATTCTTATTATTGTGGAATATGCTTTCTGATGACATCTATGCAATTGATAACTGGAATATATGTGTAATGTCTGTATGTATGGAATGACTTTGTCATTCGTATTATTTTTCTTCACTGCCATAATTGGTAATGATTGTAGGATATCTCACCTCTTGCTTGCACTATTCTTATTCTATGTGATTTTTGGTTAAAGTCTGTAAATAAGGCGAGGTTGAATCTCCTAGATTTTACTTGGTTTGATCTCATGCGTTCGACGATGGCAACGAAAAGGGGTTCTATTAATTTTTCGTCAAGATTATGTTCACCGGGGACGCCAATGCTTGGCGAGTCGACTGGGCCAGCGAGCATAAAAGGTATTGTTGGGAATCTGATCTTGACCGTGAGGAGGACCGTGATTGAAGACCCTATCTTGATTCTCACTACATCAGTGCATCTGGAGTTGCTTTACTCATTCAGGAGCTATGGAGTGATCTGATTCATACCCTTAGAGAGGACAAGGAGTCTGTGGCATCAGCTTCGAGGGCACCTGCCCGTGAGACCGCACACTGTTATGTCCTTGTGTCTTCAGATGAACCAGGGGAGGATCCCGAAGTGGATCTGATGGAGTACCCAACTCCTTAGTCGTGGATTTGTTATGGGTAGTTTATATTTTCTTTTGCATTACCTGTATAAAGGTTATTTTGAGTATATGTATGTTTTAAGGTAATTAACCAGTCTTATATGTTGTATCTTGAGCATATCTTGTTGAACTATATTTGAAAATGACAGAATATGTAACTATTCATTCATGGCTCATATTTTTCTTATATGCAAAATGATTAAATTTGGAAAACTTGTTATTTGAGTTGTAGCACGCCAAAATTTAGTGACCATGGTATAATGATGATTGTGTCGTGGTTATTAAATCGAGGGGTGTTACACATGGACCTGCTCCTTTGGATTAGTCTCAGTAGTACTAGGCAATGTCCCCGGTACCCTTGTTGTTATCAATGTAGCCAACTGACTAATATGAGTCTCCATGTTCTTCATTCTGGCATCTAAATTTTGCATATACTTCATTATCAAATCTTCAAAGCTTGGCTTCTCTGCAGGTGCTTAGAAACTTAGAGTTGGCTGTGGAGCTCTCTGTTGATTCTGCTAATAGCTCTGTTGATTTTTCCATTTGAAATTAAGATGGTTCCTCCAACTAGGATTGTATGTATTAGCATATGGATTGTACTATTGTCGGTTGGAATTACCAACAAAATTTATTACTTCAGGCTCAGGGGCAAATGGACTACCAACTTAATAGTTTGCACTTATATGACCATGTCCTCCACATGTTTCACAAAATGATTAGTGGGACTGCACTGTTTATTATCATCAAAGTCTCAACCTTCTTTGTCAAAGCTTCCAATTGACTCAGAATGGTTGTAGAAGAATCAACAGCGTGCACACCTACTTGTTTCTTAGGAACCTAGTGCTCATTTTGCCATTAATAATTATTTAGTGTCATTTCTTCAATCAGTGCTTGGCTCTCAGTAGGTGTTTTCCTCCAAATTATATCTTCCACAGTAACATCAATAAGTGAACGATTGGCAGGAGACAAACTATTGTAAAAAGTCTGAACCTGCTGCCATACGGGAAATCTATGATATGGATATCTCAACTTTCAGATACCAAAATTTCAGCCCAATCTAGATCTTACAGCCCAAGTTATGGCCCAATTACTATATAGTATTCAGGCCCGATTACAGTTCCTCTTTTTTGACTTCCAAGCCCAATATGACCCATTAGACCTCAGAATATCGAAAAGTATTCTTCATGAAAGTTTTAGATTTGGGTCTTAACTATCAACCATCAAAATTTCAACCCATTTAACATCTTATAACCCGAGCTATGGCATGAACAGTACACATAGATCAAGTTGTCAGGATCTGCACTCTAGTTCTTGCTTCAACTCCAATTTGAGTTATCCAATCGTGTGATTAGCCTTTGAGGTATTTATGAAAGTTGTAAGGAATTGTCTTAACTTTGCTACAAGACCAAAATCACATTAAACAGATATTTGAAACTCAAATTATAGCCAGTTTACTGAACACTGTCAAAGAGATAAATTAAGGCTAATTAATGCAATAATTCCTTCAATGATCCAATAAGGTCCAATATCATAACATGTGTCAAAAATAACTTAATTAAACTTAATTGAACCTTAAGAAGCCCAGTGAGAGGATTATAAAATATATAAAATATATTGTTATTAAATTCTCCTATACTTAACTTTTGCACTCCTGGACAAAACATATAAGACAAAAACTAGGGAACAAAGAAAAACGACACAAACTCAAAAACTAAAAACTCTAAAAGATTCAATTTCCAATAATAATAATGAAGAGTAACCAAAGATTCAAAGGATCAAAATATTCATAAGGTAACATTTCTTCACATCTCAAATCAACAAGCAAGGAAACTCCAGTTGAGAAGAATGAATCAAGAATAATAGATCTTCACAAGATTCACTCTCAATCCTTCAAGTGTAAAAAGTAAGTATTTCACTCAATTCAACTCATGAAAATTGTACTACCATAAGCTTGCTTATCTTCTACTTCTCCACTACTTAAAATACATGCACACACAAATCATGAAGACTTTATTTAAGGTTGTAATGAAGCCAAGGTAAAGGAGGGGGTATTATGGATATGACAAGTAAAATACCAAAGAGAATAAAAAGGCATGAGAGTTGAGTTCAATTAACAAGCATGAAAGTTCATCCCAACTCCACTTAATACAAATTCCATTTACATATTCTTTTCCTTTCTTTTGTTGCCTTGTTGGCCCTTCTTTACAATTTTTTTTTTGTTTTTTGTTTTACAAAATGAACATAATATATACATTTAAACAATAATCTCAATATATATTTTTAACCATTCTGCACACACACTCACACTTGTTCAAGAATTCATCCAATGACAAAGCTAATATTCTCTTATTCCCTAAAGCCAGGTAAGAGCATGATTTTTCATTTAAGGCACATAATGAGTTCGAAACAAATAATAGTCAAATAACCTCAAAGAGTTACACAAGGAAAAAAATGCAAGGTTGGCTATTTGGTCAAAGTAGCTATTTCAAGAAAAATGCATCAATCATGTTTATGTATGTATGTGAAATTGTAGCCTAAAAAAAATCATAGCAAGTTCTAGAGTAACAATTCTATGAGTGAAAAAAAAATCACACAAGAAAAAAGAGAATGGTACAAATGTTTAATTCATTCATCGATAGACTCAAAATCTCACAAGGCATATATCCATCATTCTTAATCTATCAATTCAACATCTATAACCAAGCATGTAATTTTTAAGAAAGAAGACAATTTACTCAATTATGCAAATTTCTCTGAATTTGAATTGCTACTTCCACATCACAATAGTTATCTACTCCAACTAAAATACGTCTCAAGAGTAAAATTACCTCCAGAGCAAAATTTACTCATTACTCTGTCATCCTTAATTGGTTTAACTGTTAGTAAATTGTTGACAAACATATAAACACGACAAATATATTGATAAACACAATTCTATTTATTTTTTATTTTTTATTTTTATTTTTTGGTTTTTTTTGGTTTTTTTTACACAACTATCCTTCTCCCCAACCAGATCACAACATTGTCCTCAATGTTAAAACATAGATAGGTAAAGGATAGAAGATAGTACCTGTTGTTGCAATTACTGAAAAGAGAAACCTCACATAAATTTAAATAGAAATAAAGTATGATAAATAAAATCAAAGATTGTAATTATTTAAATAGTTGGAGTGTCTGGTCTGACTTGCTTTTCATACTGCGTCCTTCAAAACTTCCTTCTGACTAATCTATCTGAGCTGTTACCGGATCAGGTTCATAAACAAAAGGTTCTAATTTATCAATCAACTCATCAATAGTGGAAGCAGAAATAAGGAATCGTCTTGTCGAATATGTGATAAATTTCTATTCCACAACATGGTCAAGAAAAAATAACAAAAGATTAAATAAATTATTAACCTTCAATAAACCAATGATTTTATGGTGGATGTTCAGTTAGGCCCAAGAGACAATTTGAAAAGCTTATTCTAAAGTACCAAAACCATCTTTATGTATAGGTTTCATGGCGTATCTTTATACTGCGCGTCAAGAGTGTAGTAGCCTTCACAATCTTACCACCCCTTGAAAGAGACATCGAATTCCCTTAAGAAATTTCAGACTTAAGGCACTCCTCCCACTTGTGGGATATCCCAGCCTATGCATCGTCCCTCTAGTTAAAGAAAGAAAATCTGAATGCGACTACCAATGACCACAGCCAGTAGAGCTATGCTCAGGAACTTAATAAATCAATACCAGAAATTGAGCTCAGAGACATTGTCACGCGAGAATGCAAACACGGGATGCTTCTATCTTATTTACAGATCGGCATGCGAAGGTCCACCCGAGTCAATGACGAGATGGGCATCTACTCGGGGCTCCTAATCCAATTAAAGACCAAGTACAATCGAAGTTTCGCCCTCCTTTTATTTCTCATTTTTTTTCTTCCTTTTTTTTCTTCTTTTTTTTTCTTCTTTTTTTTTTATTTTTTATTCTGAAGATGTACAAGATAATATATACATTGTGATTATGACTCACATCTTCCTCTAGTTTTACGTCCAGTAACGGCTTAAATGCCTTCTATGAGTCGAGAATAAACTTCCCATCTAATTTTCTTATAAATTGGTAAATAGGGTCTTTTTGAGTCATATTTTCAAGACTATAGCGCTCTTGCTCGTCTATGAAAAGATTCCACAAATTAATAAGTTTACGATGCACAACTCCACAAGAATGCGTTTCAAGAGTCAATAAGATATCATCTAATGACTCTTTACTCAGTCCATTCTTAATAAAAAAAATTTATCTTCTCTGTTTGCAGAAACCATCCCCAAAGAACGACATCGCTTGTTACAAGAAAATTGACAATATTAGCAAACTCAGGCATGGAATTGTCAGAAAATAAAAATTTATCGAGAAAAGAATTATTGATAGGTGTGATATCAAAAGGTGAGCCTATTGTAAGTCTGGGCAAATGATCTGCAACAACATTTTCAGCTTTTTTCTTATCTTTTATTGTGATGTTAAATTCTTGAAGCAGCAAAATTTATCGTATCAACTTAGGTTTGCAAAAACTTGTTCAGAAAATCGACAAGTGCACTAAATTGTCAAAATAATAAAGTTGACGATTAAGAGGGAAAAAAAACTAAAATGCACAAAATTAAGAGGGAAAAAATAAAGCACATGAATGCAAAATACATTAAGGATGTAAACACATGAAATTAAAACACTAGGGATCTGACTTCACTTGATTCAATAATCTATCATAGACAATAGAGTAGCTTTGAGACCTTCATTCTAATTAATTTCTAATCATTCAATTGATGGGGAGAATCTAGTAATTAATTAAAACTCAATTCCTTGGTCTAAACCTTAACTCTTAAAGGCATGACCTTTACTCTATGAATTCTCATAGAAAATACCACAATTCTCCCACACAACCTATAACCTCTATTCCTAGATGATTATAAATCACGACACTTATTATTTATAGTTTAGGTCATATGCAAACCTTTCGATTCTACATACACCTCACTAAATCAATTTATGAGGGCCAATTCATAAAAACATTAAGAATCATAATAAGCACTCAAATTGAATAAAAAAATAATTAAAATTTTAATTTTAATACATGTCAATTGAATCAAGTTACATTTTCACCCTAGAAACACATGAATTTATTTACACATGACAAAAGAGAAGAAGAAATAAGAAGAATAAAATAAAAATATATACAGAGCTCAACCTTCCATAAAAAAAATTAACAAGTAGGCGGTAAACTTGCCATGATAAAAAAAATAATATTAACAAGTAAGCGGTAAACCTGTCATGGTAAAATAATAATAATAATAATATAAACAAGTAAACAGTATACACCTGCCATGATAAAAAAAATAATATTAACAAGTAGGCGGTATAAACCTGCCATTAAATATATTAATAAGGATGTGGTATAAACCGACCACCAAATATATATTCACAAGGGTGTGGTATAAACTAACCACAAAAATATATATATATATTAACAAGAGTGTGATATAAACTAACAACCAAATAAATATTAATAATGGTATGGTATAAATTAACTGCCAAATATATATTAACACAGTTGTGGTATAAACCAATCACTAAATAAATATTAACAAGTGTGTAGTATAAATCAACTACCAAATATATATTAACAAAAGTGTAGTATAAACCAACTACCAAATAAGTTAATAAAGATAAATTAAAAAGTTAATAAGCATGTAAAGTAAAAAATTAGATAGTTGATAAAGTAAAAAGTTAGATAATTAGTAAGTTAGTAAGTAAGAAAATTAAAAGGTTAGTAGGTTAGTAAGTTAGAAATAAAATACAGAAAATAAAGTGCAGAAAGTAAATTTAAAATATGAAACCAGAGAATCGGCAGGGCCGATTTTTCGCTCTGGCGAGAGAGAAGAGAATAAGAAAGATTATTTCATTAATGATTACAGAGGGATAAGGTAGAGTTTCCCCCACTAAGTTAGTACATTAGTATGTACAAAAAAAAATTAAAAGGGTAAAAAATATATATATACAAGATCTATAGAAAAAAATATAAAAAATATATACAAAATATTTACACCATAAATTTGTTCTTCAAATCAAGTCCTCAGCAACGGCGCCAAAAACTTGATGCGGATTAAAAGTTGTAAACCCAAGTGCAGGTTATTTCAAGTAATAAATTCTTGGGAGTCCGAGGTCGATCCATAGGGAATTGCTGAATAATTTTTTTTTGACGTAAAGTAAATATTTTGTCACAATAATAAAAGTGATAAAACTTGGTCACAAATAAAAAAGACTTACTTGGGTTAGGAGATCCACTCTTGGTAAATAAAATAATGATAATATTAATTCTTTTTATAACTCAATTAGAATCCATACATAATGGAGGTTCCAATCAGAAAATACAACGTTCAAAGTTCATTAAAAATTATATACGTAATTATATTATGATTCCTTTAACCATCTATTAACACCACCACTCAAAAATGAGATCAAGCATTCATTGTGCCAATATCTTGTTTACAACAAATCAAGATCTCCACTTTACAAGGAGAGTTTCCAAATTGATTGGAAACAAAATACAACACGTATAATGACCACTTGAAAATATATCATTTAAGTACAAGAAAGAAGAGAATATAACATTATTTCATTACCAAGAGCTTCACCCTTTCACCCAAGTAAAATGAAACTTAGTTACTCATAGACAAGAAGAAAGGAAGAGAGAAGAAGAAGAAGAAGAAGAAGAACATGATTTCAATTTAGAACACAAGGAAAACTGCAACAAGATAAACAAACAACATAATAGCATAATCTTGATCTCTAAGACCAAGATTCCCTAAATGATCTGCCAAGACTCCCTTTTATAGAGGATTAGGGATACAAAATGATAATGAGGCTGAGTCATGAGTGAATGGATGAGTGGAAAATGAGAGGAAAATGCCAAATGACTTTTGATGAGTGAAAAATTATAGAGATTCTTTATCTCCAAAATCATTCAATTCTAAAGTCATTGAATACGTCATTTTTTTACCAAGTGGTCTTCCTAAAAGTTGTAGATATGGATCTTAACTTTCAGATACTAAAATTTCAGCCTAATCTAGATCTTACAATCCGAGTTATGGCCTAATTACTACACAATATTCAGGCCTAGTTACAGTTCCTGTGTTCTGACTTCCAAGCCCAATATGACCCATTAGACCTCAGAATCTCCAAAAGTGTCCTTCTTGAAAGTTGTATATTTTGATCTTAACTATCAACCATCAAAATTTCAGCACATTTAACATCCTATAATCCGAGTTATGACATGAACAGTACACATAGGTCAAGCTGGCAAGATCAGCACTCTTGTTCTTGCTTCAACTCCAATTTAAGTTATCTAATCATGTGATTAGGCCTTTGAGATCTCATGAAAATTGTAGGAAATTATCTTAGCTTTCCTACAAGACCAGAATCACATCAAACAGATATTTGAAACTCAAATTATAGTCAGTTTACTGAACACTGTCAAAGAGATAAATTAAGGCTAATTCATGCAATAATTCATTTAATGATCCAATAAAGTCCAATATCATAAAATGTGTCAAAAATAACTTAATTAAACCTAATTGAACCTTAAGAAGTCCAATGAGAAGATTATAAAATGTATAAAATATATTGTTATCAGTGCATTTAAAAAACACAAATTTCTTTTCAAGTGCCCATTCAATATTCAAACATCAATATAGTCAATTAAAGACTGCACCTCCTTTAAGGATGTGTTTAAAGTAATCGTTAAAAAATATTATTTTAATAATTAATTAGTTGTGTAATTAATTTTTTTAATAATTAATTATGATAAAATTAGTTTTATATTTGAATATATTAGTTAAAAAATAATTTTAAGATAATTTATTTCATTTGAATATTTATATATATATTAAATTATTAAAAAATATAAAATAATTTATTTATATTATATAATATTTAATATTTTAGAGTTTCTTTAGTAAAAACATAAGATAATCATTTTTTGAAAAAAAAAATCAAACTGTTTTTTATCATAATGTTTAAAATCAACTTTAAGATAAAAAAGCTTTTCTATAGTGTAAAAAAAATTTAAAATATAATCAATTTTACTCAAACAATGTTTAAATAGTGGAAAACTTTTATTTCAAAAAAGTTTTTTAGCCAAAATTTAGTGTGTGTTTGGATTAGTTATAAAAATTTAATTATTTTAATAATTAATTATATGTATAATCGATTATAATAGAATCAATTTTATGTTTGAATATATTAATTAAAAAATAATTTTAAAATAATATATTTTGTTTAAATGATACAACTAGGGATAGATGGAAGGAGGCGTGCAAGGGCCACGATCCCCTAAAAATAAAAAATTATTAAGCACCTATAATTTCCAAAAAAATTAAAAAATTATATATCTTTATATATATTAGCTATAAGTGATTTTTATAATTTTTATATATGTTTTTATTTCAAGTGGGTGAATAGTTATTTTATAACCCAAATGGTCTCTCTCTCTCTAAGTCTTATCTCTTCATTACATTTTGGCTAAAAAAACTCATCACAAATTTCTAAAAATAGAAATGAATTAAACAAATACTGAATTTGTCAAACTCTTCATCATATTTAAGATATATTGGATTTTTACTTTTGAATTTTATTTTCACTCTTTCTAAGCAACTTAAAATAAAATTAGTTCTAATCATCTACCAAAAAAAAAATAGTTTTATCCAATGTTAACATAAGGAGTTTTTCCTTCTTTTGTTAAATCTCCTCTCCTATAATTGCTCAATTATGTGCAAGACATAGCAAGACATGTTGATCGGACTTCATAGCAATAGGATCCATGAGACAACGGTTGAAACAAAGTCCATTATTACTTGTTATTAATGTTAAATGATGTCAAACACCGGTCTTTTTCATTTTTTAGTTGGTCTTTTACTCTTTATTAATAATGATCATGTTACTTATCACATAACCATGGTGCGAGTAAGAGTTTATGTTGAAATTATAACACTACGGCATCTTCAATAAACATTTTTTAGATCTATAATTGGGTACAATAAGAATTATTTTTATGTATTAAATTATTAAAAAATATCTTAAATAATTAAAAAATTATTTGATTAAAGATAAAATAATATTTATATCTTAATTTTTTAAAATAATTTATAATCAAAAATAAAAAACTTCAAATTTCAAACTTATAAAAATGCCATTATAATATATTAAATTTTATACAATTTTTTAAGTTGCCAAATATGTTATAAACAGTAACTAATAGCCATTTTTATACCATTATAAAAAGCTGTTAGGATATACCATTACAACATCTTTGGATATTATATTTTTAAAAGCTGGTAGGATGGGAAAAAAGCTTTCCCAAATATTCTCTTAATCTCTACCAAGCACACACTAGGTTAATACTTTGAGTTATTTAAAAATAATATCCAAATCATTATATAATCAAAATCAAACACATACTTCTACCGTGTTATTATTATACATAGGAACCATCTCACTCATTTTCACACTCATTTTGGATGAATGTAATTAAGTGAAAGAAAGTGATAAAAAAAATAAGTACGATAAATGATATTAAAAATAGTGAAAAAAGAAGTATATGTACTATTAGTAGTAAAAAAATCAGAGTTGTTATACATATTTTTTAAAGTTTTTATACAAAGATTAAAATATTATTAAATAGTTTTAAATAAAAAATATAATTTAATATAAATAAATTATTATTTCTCTCATTTTATTAATTATAAATTGTGTAATTATTAAATTAGTTAAGATAATAAAAAATAATGTAAAGTTAGAAAAAATTAATTAATATTTTCTTGTTATTTTTAAATGACAAATAATTTAAGATAAAATATATTTTTTAGAAAACAAATATAAACGAACAAATGGAGTAATAAATAGTAACTAAATCTATTCAAGAAGTATAACGAGAATAAATTGGAAAAAAAAAGATATTTTGGCACTCCATAATGAATAGTGTCGTTTAATTCTAATCTTTTTCAATATATTACAAGCACCTAAAATAGGCAAAAGAGATCTCAACGGAGGTTCGTCCACCCAGTAAAAATTGAAACACTTAACTTAAAAGCTTTAAGTTAGATTTCACTCCTCACAATCTCCCTTCATAGGAGTCTTAAAATTGATAGTCTCTTCTCTTCCTAGATTTTTATATATCAAAGAAAAGAAAGACAAGTAATGTGGTGGATGATAAAACTACGGCATCTTTATCATCACCAATTCGAAGACTGGGGCCGGTGAAAATTCAGTAGATCATGAAAGCGGTGGCGGACCCACGTGATGCGAGGGGCACAGTATGGTCAGTATTTTTTTTTTTAATTTTTTAATATTAAAAATATTTTTAATATTAAATTAATACTGATTATCGAATAAAAAATAAATAATTTAAATTTTACAACAAAAAACTGCTGGACAACTCTTTACTGGAGAGAAGTCAAATTCATAAATATAATATTTTTTCACTTTTATAAGAACAAAAATATTATCTCTCATGTTTTTTTTTATTTAATTGACCAAAGTGTTTTTTATAAATACTTATTAATTTTTTCTCCCTTACTTTAAAGTTTTTAAGCACGGAGTTCCCATTTTTATTTTAGAAAAATAATGAAGTTTTTTTATTTGTTGTATAATTTTTTTCTTTTTATCTCTAATGCTTTTCTTTATTTAAAGAAGCGTATTTCTTATGTCTTTTTTCTTTTAGTAATATATGTTTTATATTAGAATTTTCTAATTGTTTTCATTATATACATTTAGTGCTTCTAATTTTTGTTTTTATGATTTGAGCTTATTGATATTTAAATTTAAGTTTGTGTAATATAATTTTTTATTAAAAATTTCAAGTACTATAGTAAAAACTATTTAGATAAATATAAAGTAATATAATATTAATTATAATTTTTTTAATAGCATATGGCAGCGTAAATAAATTCTTTAAAAGAAAAGTGATTTCTCAAAACAGCAACATTCTTCTCAATTAAAGTAACAAATAATTAAGATAAAATTAAAAAATCTTTTAACAAATCTTAGTTTATATCATAAAAGTTTCATTACATCATCCAAATAATAGACATAACATCTCAAGAAAAATTAGTGCTCCCTTGAACCTATGGATCCACTGCATGAAAGATACGTATGCCTCGCCTCATAGTGTAGTTAAAAATGAATTCCTTTAAAGAATTTTCATTCATTTTCATTTCATAAGAGAAACATTGTGATTATTGAAATATCCATAGCTTGCATTAAGCACAACTGCACAAGGTACTAAATCGAGGGAGAGAGTATGGTCCATTTATTAAACCTTCGGCAATCAATCTATATGCGGCCTCAGTCAAATGAACACCATCCCACCCAATATACTGAGAAGGATCATCACAAGCACTCACCCCTGGATTGCCACAAACTGCTGATGCGTTGTAATTGTATGGACCTCCCTTTCCACAACAGATTTTGAGATCTATAAAACCTGCATTGGCATCAAAATTAATAGAAATCACAATGTTATACTTCCATTATAGTTATGAAGCAACGTATTCTGGAGTTGCTATGAAATGGCACCGTGAAAGCATAAATATATGAAATGGAGTTCTATTAAATTACTAGGAGTTGTGAGGGTTGAATTACCAAATTGTGTGGGTTGATGATATAATGGCAATGCAGCATTGTAATAATCAGCATAGATGATATTGGCATGAGGATGAAGTCCACGAAGCCTATCTATTTCAGATTGGAGCTTCTGGTTGTAATATTCAGCGAACTCGTTTAACCACTTCAAGCACCCTGCTGGGTCATATTGGTTCTTATCTTTGGTTTCATACTTTGTTAAATAGATTGCATTGCATCCAATTGGTAAATTCCCAGGAACCATGAGCGTGCGAGCCCCTAGATCAATCAATTCCTGTAAAGACACAAATTACAACTAGTCAAGGCTTCGGGTATGCTTGGAAACTGAAAATCAAATAGATTAATCAGAGATTCATGGAATAGAATTTAGGGAAATTTCCAAAAAAAAAAACCCATTCAACTTTGCCTCATGTGCACTTTGTTCCTAAATTTCAAAAATGTGCAACAAGGTCCTTTTTAACTCTCTAAAGTGTGCAGATGAGTCCAAAATGGTAACAGACGATACATTTTGGATGGAAATCATCACGTGCTTGACATGTGATGCTTAAAAATTCAAAACACCAAACAAGATCTTGCACAACTGAACCCTAAATCACCCCTTCAGTTCCTGATCTCACCCCATCACCTCTGAAGTTCTAAAATCTCCATCAGAGAGCAAGAAGGCGAAGGCCCAATATTCAGAACCCCATTGCACCTCCATCGCATGAGAGCTCATCTAGCTTCGGGGAGCAATACGACTGTTCTGAAGTAAATTCAGAGGGTACCTGAGATAGACATGTACACGGTGGTTTCCTCCTTAAGCAGCGGCAGCTGATCGTATTGAACAGGGGGGTGGGTACTTGTAAAGGGACTCCAACGCTCAAGTTAGGCAGTGCACAAGTAGGATTATGTAACTAAGTGATAGATTACCTTATTAAGATGACTTAGCCTTGTATTTATAGAGCGTAAGTAGAATCCTAATAGGATCCTCATTGGATGCAGGTAATTTGGGATTAGTATCCTGATAAAGATCACATTCTCATTATTATCAGGTAAATCCTCATAAATCTAAGATTATGATACAGAAAATACTTAGTCATCTAGGGTAATTATGAGTCCTATAATATCATAAGTTAATGATTGATAATTACGGATATTTAGGGATTTATCCTCTGCATGAATCTATCAATCATGATATTGTGGCCCAATACCGCTTGATGTGCTATCCTCTGAGGTCCAGACTGCCTTATGAGTCCCCCGTTATGCCAGCCTGTGAGGAATCCAGATATGTGCTCACCGGGTTGATCCTATGGAATGAGATCCTGGATCACAGTCCAGATTAGTTGCCTCCAGCTTGGCACTTGGATGGGACAGACGAGGGTCAATTTTTGAATGGATCAACTGTCACGTGGCCGACATGGTAATCTGGTGAATAGATGTCAGATTCTGGAAGATCATCGGTGTCCATGATCTATTCTGGTATGTTTAAAAATCATTGCCCCCAAGTAAGAGTACTGGGGATTCTTCTGGATATCTTTAGTGCAGATTCTGAACGCGATCTCTGAATTGGCAGTTGGTAACAGCCTGAGATTCTCTGAGAAACTGATACTTTTGACTTTATTGGGAATTAATGGCCCTTTGAAGAGGATATCAGTTTCATACAGATTTTCTCAACTGTCCCTATCTTTGTGACCAATCAAAAGCCTGAAACATTTATTTTAGCTGACTTCATGGGATCAGATCAATTTCACGAGATCAGTTCACCTCTTATGGAACCAATCAGAGTGCTTCATGCGTCCTATAAATAGAGAATGCTTCTCCAGAGGCTAGCATTCCCTTCCTTTGCATCCCTCTTATTTTACATTTTCATGTAAGAATGGTTTCTTTTGAGATAATGAGAGTAGCTTTTCCTTCATTCTCCATATTTGTAAAGAGAATTTCATCTTCTACAGAGATTATGCTCTTACTTTTCTTCCCTTGATAGGAGCCTTTCTTTCTTGGTGTAAAACTGGATTGCTATGCATTTGGGCAAGCGGGAGCCTTTCTTTCCTGGCGTACATGGTGGTGTTCAACCCAGCTTATTAGCATGGAGTGACACGTCCATAGTCCAATGCATAGCAATACTGCAGAATGCTCTAACTAACCCCTTTACCCCTCTCCAAGGGATTTCCAGTGCTTGACTGGGTTGACCAAGTGGAGAGTCGTCCTTCTTGGAAGGGAAAACCCTCTGAGAGTAACTCGGGGCGACCTGCTTTCTTTGACTTGCTTTGAAGGAAGCAGCGGGTATCCTCCTCTACCGTCATCTGTTAAAAAAGTAGGGGGGAATAAGTTGGTAGAGTAATTCTGTTTCAGAGTGGCTTCAGTCTATTCTGGGGTGAAGATACTACTGAAGCAGCTCCGCAATTTGAGACAACTTGGAATGACTGAGGCCGATGGAATGACCTTCTGCATGACAGGTCGTGCCCCGTCCAACAAAGGAGAAAGGGCCCTGATTTTCATTATTGCTGTGGAGGAGGCAACAACAGAGGACTTGGCGTCGATCCCGGAGTCTTACCTCCGACTTGCCAATGTTCTTCAAAGCCAGTCCACTTTTTCAAGAGGCTGGGGTTTGGAGATATAGACGTGGCATGATCCGGGATGCCAGAGATGTTTACTCCTTATTCGTTGCTCTTTCCTAATACATTCCGTGTCTCAATATTTTATTGTCCCTCTTTTCCGGATGTATGACGATGTATGGAATGAGAATGAATCAATAAAGATTTTATATTCTGTATTTGTTCTGTATTTTCCTGTTTTCCATCGAGGTAACGCTGCCGGGATAAGTCCAACGCTTATTCTGGCATAACATCGTGATGATATTGTCGGGGTAAGTCTAACGCTTACTCTGGCATAATACCATAGCAACTCCGTCTTGGCATTCGTTTTGAAGATCAAGATGGCAAGACTTATTTTTTTTCTAAAATAGGCATGTTGTCGTTCACCGTAGTCAGCATTGTTAGCCAAATGGGCACCACGGCTTTGAGTCGGGGTACACCAAAAAATTCTGGGCTTCACTTTTAACATCTATATGACGCTTTGAATTACTGCACAACTGTCCTTTCAACTGCTAATACAACTGTATGCGCCACGTGGTGCGAGTTTATCGGAGGGACGTGCCTAGAGCTTCGCGCACCATGATAGGCACCTTTTAAACTCACGATTAAGAAAACAAAAATGTTCCCTAACTGTTCAGCCTTTATAAATAAGAGTTAAGGGTTCATCGTCTTCACCTTACTGTTTTTGACTTACTTCACTGAGAAATCCATGCGGCAAAAGCTTGGTTTTTTAGGTGCCTGTCAGCCGTTTCCAGTTTCTTCATCTTTCAAGCACTTTTCATCTTTGCACAGTAATTAACTCTTTCAATTCTACTGTCATTCCCTTTTTCATAATACTTGTTGTTGCTAAAAAGTAGTGTAGGAGTATGTTTCTGGCCCCTTTGCTTTCTTCGCGAAATAGGTTTAGAGACTTCTGGGCTTTTCATGAACTTCTTCGCCTCCCTGGAACACCGTCTCCACCGCGCCCAGCATGGCAGAGGGGTCCCCTTGGAGATCTGAACTCTGGTGGGAACGGAGTTTGATAAAAAGGGTTTGAATTATCTCGTTCTCGCTTTTCTATGTCTGAATCCATGGCGTTACTAATTCTGACAATTTTTTACTAACTTCTTTGGGTGTTCTTAGGTTCTCCATGGCCAGAGGAAAAAAGAAGGTTAGGGTTCAGTCGCAGCTCCACGAGATCCGTGAACCGGCTGAGGAAGACCTGATTCGAATCCAGCATGGTCTCGGGTTGGAATGCCCTTGGGTGGTAGACAACGTTTGGAATAGTCAGTCTAAATTTGCGAATAAGGCCGTACACCAGGAATCCTTATTCGTGTTGGAGTTGACCGTGGACAAAGCACGGGACGAAGAGTTCCAAGTCGTTTGTCCAGACTGGAATGAGAGGGTGTGTTCCTGCCAGGAAGCTGGTTCACATTTCATGTTCCTGTATGAGCCCATTTTTCTTAAGCTGGGGCTTCGTTTGCCATTCTCTGACTTCCAGATTGCCATTCTCTAGACTCTACATGCGGCCCCATCCCAGATTCATCCTAATGGTTGGGGCTACATCATCTCCTTCGAGAGGTTCTGCCGATTAATGAACCTCAAACACTCCGTCAATACTTTCTTTTATTTTTATACTCGAATAAACACCCAAGGGTCAGTAAGGCAAACAAGTTGGCTTGTCATCTGATCTAGGCCCGGTCGTAAATCCTTCGATGCTTTGAAGAAAGCTTTAAAGGATTTGAGATTGCCTTCTTCAAAATTAAGGCAGCGGAGGGGTTCCATCCATTCTTTCTCAAACCCGATGGGGAACCTCGATTTCCTCTCTACTGGACACGAGATTATTGGGGTATCCTTATCAGTCTTATTGACAAAGAAGAAAGGGATCTCGACCCTGAGGAGCTTAGATCGGTTAAGTTCATATCCCGGTATGCTGAGCGGCATGAGAACATCAATATCAAGGATGTTCTCTATGTTCCTGGTGATGATCTTCTCTTTGCTTTATTAGGTAGGAATTAGGATGTTATTACCCGTAGTAACCTTAGGTTTTTGCACTTTATCTTCATGCATTCTCATTATTTTGCTATACTGACCGTAAACTCATTTTTTATTTTGTTTCAGTAAGCAACATGACTTTTGAATCTTCCGTGGTCGCCCTACAAGCTGCAAGATCCCGGAGAAAGGGGGCCAAGGCTATAGGCCCTTCTTCTATTGCCACCCCGACGTCCTCGAGCTGGGGTATTGTCATTGGGGAGAATGTTGATCAGCCGGGTTCCCCCACCCGAAATCTTTTGGGAATAAAAAGGCAAGTCGTCGAACGCTTTCTTTACCGAGATGGGCGGTCGTCGGAGGGCGGTGACCGAGAGAGGGACGACCCTTTGCCAATAATTTCTAGGTGTTCTAATGTCGGCCCCTTCATTGCCGGACGGCTTTTGAGCGGCGAGGTCAGGCAGCATATTGCTGAGCAAGGTCTGGCCCAAACCTTGGCTAGACTTCAGAGTCAAGCTCTCTGGGTGGCTGCCGAGATCCGCTTTATAGAAGAAACTATTGAGGATGCTGACAAGAGAGCATCAGAAGAGCTGAACGCATTGAAGAAGGAGAATGAAAAAATCGGCTAGAAGCTAAACACAGCCCTTAAACTGAACGAAGATGCTGGCCGACTCTGAGTCCACCAGGAAGGCCGAGAAGCTCGAGGCCAACAAGACCATCGGTGCCTAGGAGACCCAGATAATTCAGCTTGAGAAAGAAGTGGAGGAGATGGACGCGATTTCTGGAAATATCGGGGGAGAACAATTCCAGAATGTCGTGGCTCAAATCCAACACTACAATCCTGGGGTTGCTCTTGTCCTGAATGACGTTAGCCCGGATAAAATCTTTCATAACAGCCAACTTATTTTTGCAAAGGATCTTGTCCCGGGTGCCCCCAACACCACCTCGGATACTGCTCAGAACTCGGAAGGGGAAGAGATCAGACATTGAGTTTTTCCTTTTTTCCAACTTTTTGCCCCCTGCATGGGATTTTATATTTTGTAAGGATAATTACCCCTAGTGGGGTTTTATATTTAATCACTTTGTTTCATTATGTTTATTTGTTTATTTTTCATGGTCCGACTTGAGTCCAACGCCCATTTTCATAATTGTTTAATGGACTTAGAAAAAAAATTCATCATAGGAAAACCATGGTCCGAGATCCTGTACTCATACCATTGAGTGGATGACATTCCACTTGACTTAGGTAGAAATAATGCCTTAGTCTATAATCTAACGTTTATAATAATGAAACGTTTTGAAACATTGGACTTAGGCATAATAATACCTTAATCCATACTCCACTGCTCATCATAGGAAGCATTTGAAATATCGGACATAGGTAAGAATAATACCTTGGTTCAGGGTATATTATGCAAAAACCCTTTTACCTTGGGCATATATATTACTTGACCTTACCCGGGGTAACCAATTAATCATTGAGATTTTTGGGATCCATTCCTGGCTTAGGTATAAAAAAAGAGCGTGTACATATAATCTGTATTGCCTCCTAATTAGTTGACCTTTTAACGGTCTATGCCACATGTTGAGGGTGGGCATCGGCCCTATAACTTATCACCATGGATTGGGATGTTATACCTCTTAACATGGGCTTCTTTAATTTCTAAGTGGAGGAACTTGATATCTGAATAACTCTGTTTTATTGATAACATTGGGGGGACAATGGTCCATACAGAGCGTATTATTCAAAACTAGGACGGATCAAACATAATTTTACTAAAGGGCTAGGCCATTGCGGACATCTAGCTATAGTATTTCCTTAGTTTATCCGCATTCCAATAATTCTTAACCGTGGTGCCAGATAATGTTTCTAAGGTGTAAGCTCCCTTGCCCGTGCTGACGACGATAAGATAGAGGCCTTCTTAGTTAGGTGCTAATTTCCCTTGGGAGGTATTTTTCCCTCTTATATCAGCTCTTCTGAGCACTAGGTCTCTTGGTTGGAATTTTCTTGGGACCACTTTCTTGTTGTACCTGGCTACCGTCTTTTGTTTAAGGGCGACATCACGTATGTGAACCACACTTCTTCTTTCTTCCAGCAAGTTCAGGTTTTCTTTGATTAGCCCAGGGTTACTGTCAGATGAGAACTGTTGATAATGCCAGCTTGATTCTCCAATTTCTATCGGGATCATGGCATCAGAGCTATAAGTCAATTTGAATAGAGATTCTCTCGTGGTAGAGTGGGGAGTAGTCCAGTATGCCCATTGAACATGATCAAGCTACTCAACTCAGTTCCTCTTGGCTTCATCTAACCTCCTCTTTATACCTTGCACAATGATCCTATTGGCAGCTTCGGCTTGTCCATTTGTCCTAGGGTTCTCCACGGAGCTGCAATGGTGCTTTATCTTTAAACTGGCTAGTAGTTCTTCAAAGCTTTTTTCTTTAAACTGGGTGCTGTTGTCCATTACAATAGATTTCGGCATGCCAAACTTGGTAATAATGTGGCGCCAAGTAAACCTCTGGATTCGTGCTGAGGTAATGGTGACCAAGGGTTCGGCTTCGATCCATTTTGTAAAATAATCTACCGCTACCACCAAGTATTTTAGTTGACCTGGTGCCTGGGGAAAAGGGCTCAAAATGTCCATACCCCACCTATAAAAGGGCCAGGGTACCGAAGTCATGAATAACTCTTCTGAGGGAGCTTGATAATAATCTGCATGGCGCTGACACTTATCACATATTTGAACGTGTGCTTGAGAGTCAGCTTCCATCGTTGGCCAGTAGTATCCTGCCCTTAATACTTTTTGGGGCTAGGGCTCTGCCTCCTAAGTGGTGACCACAACTTCCCTCGTGGACTTCAGCCAAAGCGTATTCTGCTTCCTTCGGAGTTAGGCATTTAAGAAGGGGGGATGAGAAACCACGATGGTATAAACAATTGTTGTAGATAGTGTACCTAACTGCGGTCTTAACTAATTTGGAGACTTCATTTGGGTTTGGTGGCAGTTCCTTGCTGCAGATAGTCCAATATGGGAGTAATCCAAGATGACTCATGTTCCTCTACGTGGAAAATGTCATGATCCGTGATGGAGGGTTGAGAGAGAGTTTCCTGGATTATGGATCGGTTGTTACCAAGGGCTCTTAGTACTGGCCAGCCTAGACAAAAGGTCCACCCTAGAGTTCTGTTCCCTCGGGATGTGCTCTATCTTGACCTCCTCAAAGCCCTTGTGGAGTCCCTGTACTTTAATCAAATATTTTTGTAGGAGAGGCTCCTTGGCTTGGTATTCTCCACGGATTTGGGAGGTTGCCAGCTGGGAATCACTGCAGAGCGTGATCCATGTTGCCCCTATATCCTTTACCATTATCAACCCAGCGATACATGCTTCATACTCAGCCTGATTGTTCGAGGTAGGGGATTCAAACTTCAGGGAATGTTCCAGGGTTAGTCCCTCTGAATTTTCCAATATCACCCCGGCCCCGCTTCCCTTAGGATTCGATGACCCGTCAACAAAGATGGTCCATGAGACTCCCTTAGGGTTGCCAGGGTCCGATGTGAGCTCTGCTAAGAAGTCGGACAATGCTTGGGCCTTTATTACAAGCCGTGGTTCATAAGTAATCTCAAACTCAGAGAGCTCAATCGACCATGCAATTATTCTTCTGGCCAAGTCTGGTTTATGTAACACCTGTTGGATGGGCTAATCTGTTCTTACCACCACTGGGTGACATTGAAAATATTACCGAAGTCTTCTTGCTGTGATAATCAGTACGAATGCGACTTTCTCCACCTTTTGGTAACGAAGCTCGGGGCCCTGCAGGACCTTGCTTACAAAGTAGACCGGCTTCTGTCCTTCATCAGTCTACCGAATCAACACTGAGCTTACAGTCTCATCATGGACGGACAGATATAAGTAGAATGTCTCTCCGGTATCTGGCCTTGTCAGAATAAGAGAAGAGGATAGGAGATTCTTTAAAGACAAGAAGGCATCTTCACATTCCGGGGTCCACTGAAAATCTTTCCTTTTCTTGAGTAGTTTGAACAAAGGGAGAGACTTGTGGGCGGCCTTAGCCAAAAATCTTGCGAGGGCAGCTATGCACCCAGTAAGCTGTTGTACTTCTTTGACGTTTTGGGGGCTTCTCATGTTAAGTACCGCCTGACACTTGTTGGGATTAGCCTCAATTCCTCGGTGAGTTAACATGAACCCCAAAAATTTTCCAGCCTAGACCCCAAAGGCGCACTTCTCTGGATTCAACCTCATGTTGTACTTTCAGATTTGTGCGAATAATTCCTCGAGGTCTGCTATCAGGGAACCGCCCTGTGGGATTTTCACTATCATGTCATCTATGTAGACTTCTAGCATCTTCCCCACTTGGGCTTCAAAGACCCTGTTCATCATCCTCTGGTAGGTGGCCCCTGCATTCTTCAGGCCAAAAGGCATAACCTTATAGCAGTAGCTCGCCCTATCCGTAATGAAGGCGATCTTGTCTTCATCTCCAGCGTACAGGAGAATCTGATTGTACCCAGAATATGCATCCATGAACGAGAGCCATTTGAATCCTGAGGAGTCATCCACTAGCTTATCCACCTTGGGAAGTGGATATGGGTCTTTCGGGCAGGCTTTATTCAAGTCTGTATAATCTACGCACATTTTTCACTTCCCATTGGATTTCTTAACCAGGACCACATTAGAGAGCCATGTGGTATAAGAGATTTCTCTGATAAAATTGTCACTTAGCAGCTCATTGACCTGTTCTTCAATGACTTGTTGCCTTTCGGGTCTGACCTTTCTTTTCTTATGAGCGACCAGCTTGGTGCCCTCTTTGATTGATAAATGGTGACAAATAAAGGTTGGGTCAAGTCCGGGTGTGTCGGACGACGTCCATGTGAACAAGTCTTTGTTTTTTAATAAGAGCTCTGTCAATTGTTGTTTTTCTTCCATATCTAGGCGTGCTCCAATCTTGGCAACCTATTCTGGGTTGGCACCGAGTTGGAGAGGTTATAATTCACCTTCTGGATGGGGTCGCGTACCCCGAATTTCTTCTCTGACATCTAGCTCGGTCATCAGTATGTTTACCTGGTCAAGGACCGAGCTGGGAACGGCAGATCTCTCCTTCTGGGGTGCTCTACAAATTTTTAAGCTTTCATTGTAGCAATTTCTGGTAGTAACTTGATCACCTTTGATGGTGACGACATCATTGTTCTTGTTGAGAAACTTCATCAGGAGGTGAATGGTGGATACCATGGCGCCAAGTGCATTAAGAGAAGGGCAACCCAAGATGATATTATAAGTCGAAGGGCAGTCCACAATCAAGAACTTTACCTTGACCGTCTTGAAAAGTTTAGAGGATCCGATGGTCAGGTGGGTTTCGTGATGGCCGACCGGGGTGATTTTTTCTCCCGTGAAACCCGTTAACTCTCCGACATGAGGAGTTAAATCTGATTGTGGAAGTTCTAATTTCTAATAGAGATCTAGAAACATTATGTCTGATGAACTCCCTTGGTCGACAAAAATTTGGTGGACTTTGGCATTGGATATTATTCCAGAGATGACGAGTGGATCGTCGTGATCTAGGATAGTTCAGCCGTAGTCTTCGTCCGAGAAAGTGATAGGAGGCGTCTTTTTTCCTTCTGCTTCTATCCTGGGTTCTGAGTAGGCTACGCTAAATACAACCATTCTAAGAGCTTTCTTCCGAGCTCCATTTGAAGACCCTTCTTCGGCAAAACCACTGGCAATAGTATGAATTGTTCTATTGGGCTCAAAGCGATGATTGTGGTTATCATCGAGGGGGAGTGTCCCTGTTCCTATCCTGTCGATCGTTACTATCTCGGCGAAGTGGAGTTCGGGATCTTCTCTTGGGACTTCTCGTCCTTCTTCTGTGCTGAGGGAATGGGCTTCGACATGGACTGCGTCTGTCGTTTCTGCATCTGTTACCCCCCTCGTTGTTTTGGATACGAAGGATATACTGTTGTAAACAACCGGTCTTGATTAAGAATTCAATGGCATTACGTAGTTGATAGCAGTCCTCCGTATCGTGGCCATAGCCTTTATGCCATATGCAGTGCTTGGAAAGATCCTTTTGTTTGTGCTTCTTGATAGGAGGCGGTCTCCAGATATTCTGAAACTCCGTATGCATTACTTCCCTCAGGATTGCTTCCCGAGGTGTGTTCAGGGGAGTATAGTTAGAATAATTTCTTCGGGGTGGACTACCTTTAGGAGGTCGGGGCTTTGAAGAGTTCTGGTTAGACTTCTGGTGCAAAGGCTCACCTTTGTCCCACCTCCTGTGGTCTTCCATCACCTCCTCCAAGTAGACATATTTCTCAGATTGTTTCTGGAAGTCGGTCAGATTGTCTAGTTTCTTTTTGGCCAAGGACTTAAAGAACCCAGAACCTACTCGGAGACCGCTTCTAGCATAATGTAAGGCTATTATGTCTTCAAAATTTTCTACGTTGATGCATGCCACCATGAATCGCCTGACATAATCTCGGAGGGTCTCATCCTTTCCTTGATGAATTTTGGCCAGGGACTCGATGGACTTAGGTTGCTCCTTGTTGGTGGTGTATTGCAGTAGGAAACGTTGTTTAATGTCTGACTAATCTACCACGGACCCCCTTGGTTGGCTGGTAAACCATTTGAGGGCTCCCTTTTTGAGGGAAAAGGGGAAAGCTCGGCACAGCAACTCTATAGATCCGCCATAGAAACATAAAGACTGTTCGTAGGCATTTATGTGTTCCTGGGGGTCCGTAGTTCTATCATAGATTTTCAAATTTGGCGAGAAATTGAAGTTCCTAGGAACCCGGAACTCCATAAGTTAATCAGAGAAAGGTTGTTCCGCTGTTCCACGGTTCTGGTTGTTATTCCCGGTATTGGGAATTCTATTGTCGGCATGAGCCCTCCTTTGACTATTTTCCATGTCGATCCTTCTGTCATGACGGCGTGGCCTGGGTTGGTTTTCATGCATGGTGTGCTGCATGTCTTCCAACCTCTGAAATTGGTCATTCAGCATATCTATGTGTTGTTGCAACATGTCTTGAAATTGGCGTCAGGAAGCACTTGGTGTGTGCGTTCAGAATGAGATGCACGATCATCAATCTCATTATTTGGCATTCCCAGACGCTGGTGCACCGGGATCCTGCGTTCTTGAATGCTCTGGTCGCCTCCTTGAGGCGGGAATTCAAGTCTTTCCCTGACAGAAACCCTACGTGATGGGTAGGGAGACTCCTTCGAAGCGGAGGTAGAGTGCCTATCACATTGGTTCTCTGCTTCGGGTGCCTGATTTCTCACAGCGGATGTTTGAGCTGCAGGTGGAGGCAGCGGGAGCAGTGGATGTTGCACGTCAGGATCTTGCCTCTGGTTGACAGAGGTTTGTGTAGCATCTCTTCTCGAATTTTACCTCGTATTCACCATGATTGGGTGGGATTAGAAATTTAATGTTTCCCACAGACGGCGCCAATGTTCTGAAGTAGATTCAGAGGGTACCTGAGATAGGCACGTACACGGTGGTTTCCTCCTTGAGCAGTGGTAGCTGAGCGTATTGAACAGGGGGTGGGTACCTGCAAAGGGACTCCAACGCTCAAGTCAGGCAGTGCACAAGTAGGATTATGTAACTGAGTGATAGATTATCTTATTAAGATGACTTAGCCTTATATTTATAAAGCGTATACTGAATCCTAATAGGATCCTCATTGGATGCAGGTAATTTGGAATTAGTATCCTGATAAAGATCACCTTCTCATTATTATCGGGTAAATCCTTATAAATCTAAGATCATGATACAGAAAATACTTAGCCATCTAGGGTAATTATAAGTCCTATAATATCGTAAGTTGATGATTGACAATTACGGATATTTAGGGATTTATCCTCTGCATGAATTTATCAATCATGATATTATGGCCCAATACCGCTTGATGTGCTATCCTCCGAGGTCCGGACTGCCTTATGAGTCCCCCGTTATGCCAGCCTGTGAGGAATCCGGATATGTGCACACCGGGTTGATCCCATGGAGCGGGATCGTGGATCACTATCTAGAACAACGACAAAGAAAAGCCAACCAATGTTGAGAAAAATACACCCTATAGAGTCTTTCGAGAGCACATCTAGCTTGAAGGAATGTAGACAAATCTGCATATGCGGAATTCCTTGCCTATTGCAAACTTCGTGGACCGAGAAAAATCTAGGTAAGAGATTCTTCGGTTGTGGAAGGTATGGGTCTAGAAATAAGTGTAACTTCTTTGACTGGTATGACCCAGGTCCAACTCAGAGATATCAAAAAGTTATCAATGGTATGCTAAGGAGGAACAAGGCATTAAGTGAAGAAGTGGAAGGACAGTAGAGGAGGAACAATGTCTTAACTGAAGAAGTTGAAAAACAAGTAGTTCAAATGCATTTATTACATTAGAAGATTGAATTACAGAGGGCACAATTGTGGAAGCTTCGTGGGATGCTATTTGTCATACTGGTACTGATTGTTGTCTTATGGATTTGTGGTTAAGTGTAGTAGTTTGAGTTATGTATTTTGATAGAGATAGGTTCTGCGTAGGGGTAGTGGGATTAAGGTATGAAGGTTGTTGATTAATGGGTATGTATTTAGGTTTAGGGGTCCTGGATATGTAAGTTTCTTGAGTAACTGTGGTATAATTGAGTCTTGATGTAATGATGTTGTGGGAATGAAATGAAGTTGGATTAACTTAAAATGTGTTACTTTAATCCTGTTGTGTTTTGTACTTGTAAATGATAGAACTTTGCATAATTCAATATTCACTTAGAAGTCTGAAATGTAAATAACAGAATCACTTAAAAAATTGACATTTAAAAAATACCACAAATTCTTAGGCTCCTCAATCCCTTGCTTTCTCATATAAGCACTCAAATGTGTGGTGGACATAAGATCACTAAGTTATACAACATATGACACACACCTCCTACATAACCCATAGGTCTCTTAAACTGGACCTTCCATCCATAATGTAATAACAATGTTATGACAACACAACCATCTACATAAATAGGAACATAAGCATATAGGAACAATATTCAAACAATAAACAAATTCAATCAAAGGATCCATATACAATAGGATGGAGGTCAAAGATTTTGTCCATATACATATTTTGTCCCCACAAAGAGTCAAACAATAAATAAATTCAATAAAACATGCACATTTTGTCCACACACCAAATTCAAAGGTTTGCAAAAGATTAAAAAAACCAAAATAAAAGTGCGAAGGTCAGCAACTAAACCACAATAGAGACGTATTCAAAGATAAGCAAAAATTGACAAAAAAAAGGCAATGTCAATATAATTTGAGACCACATACTAGAAACTTTAAACCCCACAATCAATACCAAAAGCTCATAATCTACCAAATCAAATAGAGAAAACCTTAAACTATAACCACCACAATTTCACACGAAAACTGATGCAGAGAGGGTGTAGGGTTTAATAAGAACTCACCTTGAGTACAGAAACAAAATTAGAGGTCTTCTTCGCACAAACCTTCCTTCAATGGTAGAATGTGCTACGGTTCACGCAAAGAGCTTCACATGGACAACTTAAATGGCAAAAATTATAGGTCTCACGAACAAAGAAGTGGGTTTAGGGCAAAATTATTATTGTTTAGGAATTTTTAAGGTATATTTAGAAAGTGATTAAAAGTTTGAGGGTAGGGTTCACTCGTTATGGAGGTCAGGTACCCCTTACATGATCACTAATACTCTAAACCCTAAAATATCATTATGTGTGCAAGACCTTGTTTGATGTTCTGAATTTTTAAGTATCATGTGTCGAGCATGTGATGATTTTGGTCTAAAATGTAACATCGATTATGATTTTGGATTCGTCTGCACACTTTAGGGAATTAAAAGACTTTGTTGCACATTTTTAAGTTGAGGAACCGAAATCCACATGACACAAAGTTGATGGAGGATTTTTTAAATTTTTTCATAGAATTTATAAAACAAAAAATCTTACACTGATTGCTGAAGTGATTGCATTGATTACATACGGCACGTATGTTTTAACCTCTGCTATGCTCTTTCCTAGAAAAAAAGGATAATTGAAATCATTGCCTCCAATCTCTCCCACAAGAAATAACGAGTTCCCAATAACTTGATGGCAACCTGCAAGGTTAAACCTTAATTCATAAATAGGTATTATTGGACTTGCAACGAACGGATCGTGTTGGATTCTGAGGGCTTGGGACCATAATTTCGAAGTTTATGCGTGTTTGGAATATCATTTCAATTTTATAGGAGAATCCATGTATGAAATGATGATTTTTTTTAATAAAATGTTTGAAATGATATTGAGTACTGACTTAAGAATTTTGTTTATGTATAAATTATTTTGTGTGTTATATTTGAGGATTTGTAAATTATGTCATTACAAAATTATCCATATTAAAAAATAAGAGAGACTAATAAAAATGTAATAAAAATATTAAATAAAGAAAATATGGATAAAAAATATCTCATACTACTTAATAAAAAATATTAAATAAATAATTAAATGTATTCAATATATTAAAAATACAAAAAGTATTTTTTATTTTTTTAATTTAATAATTAAGATGATTATTAGTTATATAACACTAATACTTCAAAATAGTCATTTTATCAGTATCCGATACATATACTTTGATATTTTTAAATATTTTTTATTCATATATCTTTCAATTATTTTTTAAATTTTTATCATATTAATATATTTGTATTGTGTTATATCTATATTTCATATATATATATATATATATATATATATATATATATATTTGCGTCTCTTAAGTTATTAGAAGGACTAATTAAGACGATTTAAAAATATTCATAACATTATTCTTTATGGTTTGGTCATAACTCATAAGTCAGAATTATGTGGGAAAAGAAAAATGTTCAAGAATTGATGGCAACTCATTTTCCATGGCTACTGTTTAATTTTTATTTGTTCGTTTGCTTTCCACGCTTTGGTTGACTAATAGCTGTCACTACAGGTTACAACAATTGCTTAAATAAGAAAAAGAAGAGACTTTTATATACTAGAGATAAGAGAATGATTGACTTATAGCATGCTAAAACAGTTTTTTGCTTTAAAAAAGAGTTATTATTATTATTTTAATCATGTTTGATAATTTTTTTTTAACTTTTGAATGAAATTTAGTGTATTATAATATTTTTTATAATGTTAAAACTTAAATTTTTTATTTTAGATTATAAATTATTTTAAAAATTTGAAATATAAATATTATTTTATTTTTAATTAAATAATTTTTTAATTATTTTATATCTCTTTTAAAAATTTAATACATATAAATAATTCTTTTAATATTATTTAAATAAAATAAATTATTTTAAAATTATTTTTTAATTAATATATCTAAATATAAAATTAATTTTATCATAATTAATAATAATAATAATAATTAATTATTAAAATAATTAAAAATTTACAATTAATTCAAACACACACTTACTTGTCGAAGAATTGCAGAGAGCACGGAGCGATTCCTTGAGCCAATTCAATTGAACTGTCAAAGAATAATTGGTGGGAACATTATGAATATCCTTTTCTTCAAAGAAGCTGATGTCCAACGCCGTGGCTCCTATAACAGCAAAATTTGCTCCCTCATGTTCACTCCAATTTCCCAATTTACCATTCTTGATTCCCAGATAGGGTCTCACCAATGGAATTCCCAAAGACTCAGCTGCACAACCCAAAACTCATTTACAATATCACAATGATATTTTTATTATAAATAGTATATATATATATTTTTTATATTTTTTAATATTATTTATTATATTTATTTTTTTATTATTTTCTCTCACTTAATTACATTAACTCAAAAGAAATATGAAAAATAATGTTGAAATAAAAATGATGTAAAAACATAATTTTTGTTACAATATATATGACCATAGCTCCAACACCGACAACACAGAGAGAGACATATAGAAATAATAAATAATATTAAATAATAAAAGATCAGAGTATATTATATATATCACTGATAATACAAATTAGAAGAGAGAAAAGAAGAAAGAGAGACATAAGACAGAAACATAACATGGTACCGATGAAATCAATGATGATGCGTCCATTAGAGCAGCGTCCAGAGGGGTGGTGAAAGTAGGTTTCGCCGTAGGGAGGGAAAAAGCAATGGTCGGAGGGTTGGTGGGAGCTGAAATACAAGTTGCCAGTGTCAGCAAGGGAGTCACCGAAGCTGAAGATGGATGTGTAGGGGCATGCCGTGCACGTGAATAATGGTTCTGAAGCTATGACGACAATAACTACCATTGTGATCCATCGTTGCCGGGAAGCTGCAGCCATTGCAAATTTGATTGTGATAGACAGAGAAAGGTAACTTATTCCTATCAGACACACTGACACGCAAACACAATTATTATACTCTGCCTCGTCCTCGTGTGGATTTTTTTAATATTTTTTTATACTCTGCCTCGTCCTCGTGTGGATTTATTTAATATTTTTTTAAAAAAATAACTAATTTCATTATTAAAATAAAGAGAGAAATATAATCCCAAGTATAAAACCATATTTGTATTTGGGAAGAATTATTTCTTTTTTCAACAGTTTTTTTAAGAAAAAAAGTTGTTGTAACATTAGTTTAATATATTTGGTAAATTTAATTTTAATTTTTGTATAAAATTTAATATATTTTAAATTTTTTTTATATTATTAAAATTTCAACATATAATTTTAGATTATAAATTATTTTACACTTTGAAATATAAATACTATTTTATTCTTAATTAAATAATTTTTTAATTATTTTATATTTATTTTAATAATTTAATACATAAAAATTATTTTTTATATCATCTAAATAAAATATATTAAGCTTAAAATCATTTTGTAATTAACATATCCAAACATAAAACTAATTTTATTATAATCGATTATAATAAAAAATTTTATACAATAATCAATTATTAAAATAATTAAGTTTTCACATCTATCTTAAACACGCATTAAGATCTAAGATTGTGGATAAATATTTAAATCACTTCTAAGATATTGGAATGATAGTTCAAAAATCAATAGAAAGAGAATTTATTTGATATTGAAAAACAAATAAAAAATATTTTCAATATAATTAAAATTATGATTCTTTATAATATTTTAATTTATTATATATTAAAAATGAATTTATTTTATATTCAAAAAATGTATTTCTAATTCTAATTAATTATATATTTATGTTTTTCTATTAATATGAATATATTAACTATATATTCTTTCTATTAATAATACTTTTTCTATTAATCTATTAATAGTTCTATAAAAATTCTATATTCTATTAATATAGAATATTTATAGAAGTGTATTTATAAAATATATTTATAGAATTTATAGAATATTTAGAATATAATTTAATATACTAATATACATTAATATAACATTCACTACATTAATATAAATATACTTTCTTATAATAATGTTATTCTTCTAATAATTTTTCTATTAATCTATTAATACTTCTATAAATATTTTATATTCTATATTCTATTAATATAAAATGTTTATAGAAGTATATATATAGAATATATTTCTAGAATTTAATATATTTATAGAATTTATAGAATATTTAGAATATATTCTAATATATTAATATAAATTAATATAATATGAACATAATATTAACTACAAGTGTGTTTGGAATGTGAAAAAATGAAAAATAATTTGATTTGTAAATCAAATCTAATTAAATTTTGTGTTTAAAATGTTAAAATATAGGAAATGATTTGATTTCTAAAATTTCATGAATTTCATTCTTTTGTTTTAGAAATTTATCAAATTTGATAGAATTTGTTAGGATTTAATTTGATTTGAAATTAATAGACTATTTTACATTTAGTAACTACCTCTAACCACCTCTCATAACTGTTAAAATGTAAAATAATAAAATTAAATCAAATCAATTCTCATTTTAATGAATTTCACACACAAAATTTAATTTCTAAATCAATTCAAATCTTTTTTTAAGTTCTAAATATAAAATTTGATTTCTAATTCAAATCAAATCATTTTTCATTTTTATTCATTCTAAATACAATCTCATTTTTTGAATTTTTATTAGAAATTAATTTGATTTAGTTTGTACTTAAATTAATTTATTTTGTATTCAAAATAACTTATAATAAAAAAATATTTTTTTAAAATAAGCAATTATTTTCTCAAAAACAATCTAATTCAAACATGGCTTTAATATATATTTGGATTAACTTATTTCATACTAAAAACAACTTATAATTAAAATTTTTGTGAAAGATTTTTTGAAAAAAAAAAGTGATTATTAATCTTAACCAAACATGCTTTATGTTTATAAATCAATTCTAAATTTATTATAAAAAGATACAATTACGTTTTTTAAAAAATTAATCTTCATGCTTATATCTCATTAATTATGGATTGAACTTATTTAATTTTAATTTTTCATTATTGGATATGATAGATAAACGATTTTTTTTTCTTTAACAAATATCTTCACACTCTTTAAGTGCTAAACTAATCTCATCTTATTTTAGATATTGAAACTGTCTCTCCTAGTTCGGACAAAGGGGTCACATCCCCCTTTTTTTAATTTTTTTTTACAAATATATATACATATATATATATATATATATATATATATATATATATATGTCATAAAATAATTCACATAATAAAATTTTAAAATATGCGTGACTCTACTCTACTAAAAAGTTCATAATTGACGTTCTCTTGTTTCACTAAAACCATTTGAAAGTATACAGAATCTTCAGTTTTCCATTTTTTTGTATTTTTCGCTGGCTTACTCCTGACTTCCATTTCTTCCTCACTTTTAACTTCATTTCTTTTCCTAGTAGAATATTCAAGTATCCTAATATCCTTTTTCCTATAGTTATATTAAGATTTTTCTTTTATTGTTTGTTATTTCTTCCATGTTAACTATACAAAAAATTTCCTTTGTAATGTTTGTTTACCATTTTACTTGCAGTATTTATTTGACTTCTATAACAATAATTTAAGATATTTTGGAGGTGAAAAAATTATCTTAAAAAATATAATGATAAAAAGCAAAAGAATTTATCCATATTTTTAATAGAAAGACTAATAAGAAATAAAAAAGAAAAAAATTTACACATTAAACATTCATTTTTACCCTCCCTTAAATTTTTCTTCAAGCTCCTCCAGTGCTCCCAACAGTGTTGTTGCGGGCTCAAACCCTTGCCAGGCCCCTCAACCACTTAAGTTAATATGGTTAGGGATGGCAATGTGGTATGCGATAAGGATGGGTAGTAGCAGCATAATTAAACTTCATTCTCGCGAATAATATCTGTCCCCGCCTCCACCTTCATATCTGTGCGGGTATTCATTTATCTTTTTCTCGTGTAAAAGCCAAGATCGTGGATATCCGCATGATCTAAATAAATTATAAAAAAAAATTAAAAAATCAAAAAAATAAAAAAAAATATAATACTATAATTTTTTAAAATTTGTCTAACACAACTTAATTTAAAAATAATATCAAACACCTAAAATACTTTTAATTTATATAATTTTATAATATTTTAATTTATATAATTAAGTTTTTTAATAATTTTATATAAAATATTTATATAAAATTTTTTTTAAGTCTGACGGATATGGATACCACCTCACACGTCCCATTTATTAAACGCGGGGATAATATTAAATGAAAGTATTTATATCCATAGGAAATTTGGTATTACCAGCCCATCGCAGTATTACCCGATGAATGTGTGAATGCGGGTAAAATTGTCATCCCTAAATGTCGTGCATGACTTGGTTCAAGTTGTGAGTAGTATATTCAACACCTCATCATTTCGGGTTCCCGATAATCCACCAAACAATCACACAAGGGCCAATAAGCACGTCATCATAATTAAACTTCTATGTTTGTTTAATGTGAAACATAATTGAATCACAATCAAACTGTTTTGCTTGTACTTCAGTTTATTATCTCCTTCACTTTACCAAGTTATAGATGTATTTTATAACATAAAAACAGTGTTTATTTTCTTTTATAAATGTATACAGAAGTTTTTGCAATTATATCATTTACGGAAATTTAAATTAAAGATAAATTTAGACATATGCACTCTTTTGAACACATCAAATTACCGAATGATACTAATAAGAAAATTGGGTCAAGTAGTAAGATTGATCTATATCAACTAAAAGGTAATTTAATTCTTACTCATATATCGCATCTTTGAAATAGAATAACTTCTCATTGCTCTAAACTTTATTCACTTACAAATATGTGGCTTATGAAAGAATTAATTAACTCCTGTTGCCCTACATAAGATTTTCAAATGCATAAATCATTTTTCTATAAAAATTTCAGGGACGATTATTCTATATCCTCCACATAAGATCATATTGGTGTCCATTCTAATTGATTCAATTTCAATAAAATATTAAAAAAGAAGTCTACTTGGACTACTCTAGAAAAAGTACTATTAAGCAAAACCGAAGTTCACCTTACATACATTTAAAACAAAAAAGGTGTAGCTAATCTGTTATAAATTTTGTTTAAATTCAAATACAATTATTTCATGCAATTGTAAACAATTGTGCATAATTACGACTGGGTACTTGTACAATTAAACACATGGCATCTTTTTATTGTGCCAATTTGGATAGACACCGATAGCCATTTTATGGAATAGGCATCGTAGTTTACTCAATTTTCAATCTTGGGTTATAACACACACAGATTTACATATAATCACTATATCTTCATTAATTCAATTAAAACTTCCATCGAATTGCAGGATCTCTATAATAAAGCAACAATAGTTCTAATTATTTTCACTGACTATTATGTATTGATATTTTCAATGATTCTGTAACTTACTAATTCCCATTATTCCAAGTAAACATCCACTTCAGACTTTCTTCTGTGTTTCATATGTATCTATTTGTACATTTACATATGCCTTCAGGAGAAATTATTATTTAAACCCTAAACACTTAGATGAGTGCATCAGATCAATTAAAATTTAATATTTTTATGAATTTTTATATCACATAATTAATTTTATAAAAATTTATAAAAATATTAGTTTTTTAATTTAAATCCAAGACACCCAATTTAAGTATCTTAATTTAAGTAAGAATTTCTATGCCTTTAGTAGTCAAAAATATTTTTTAAATTAGTTTATTTTAAAATAATTCCTTTAGTAGTTAACTTTTATCATTTAAGTTTATCCAATATTATATTTCTCATTATTAAAATAAAATACTATTCGTTTTATGCTTCATGTCTTATATTAAAATAAAATTTTATTATACTATTGTATTTACTAAAAGTAAAAATATGCTATATGGCTTTTTTTTAAAAAAATACAAAACTGAATGTAAGATTTCTTTCGTTTATAGTTTCTTATCTAAAGAAGTTAATTCAAAATAATAATATTTATAAATTTTTTTATAATATGAAACTATATTACGATATGAACACTACTGATAAAATTAATATAAATACACTTTCTTATAATAATGTTATTATATATTATTTTAAATATTTTATTTTATTTTAACATTGTGCATCATGGGTGGGAAATTGTTGAAATATATACAAATAAATAAACGTTGTCGTTATTAAAATATACAAACCATACATTTTTTAAATACAACTGCACAAGGTACTAAATTGAGGGAAAGAGTATGTTCCATTTATTAAACCTTCGGCAATCAATCCATATGCCGCCTCTGTCAAATGAACACCATCCCACCCAATATACTGAGAAGGATCATCACAAGCAATCACCCCTGGATTGCCACAAACTGCAGATGCTTTGTAATTTAATAAATCTCCCATTCTACAACAGATTTTGAGACTTGTAAAACCTGCATAGGCATCAAAATATAAATCACAATGTTATACTTAATTCCATGATAGTTATGACTTATGAGGCAATGTGTTCTGGAGATGCTCAAGTATGAATTGGCACTGAGAAAGCATAATCTGAAATGGAGTTTTACTAAATTACAATAGGAGTTGAGACTTGAGAGGCTTGACTTGAATTACCAAAATGTGTGGGATAATGATATAATGGCAATGCAGCATTGTAATAATCAGTGAAAGGTATCAGAACCAGAGTTGAAGAAAAGGAAAGAAAGCTTGAGAAAATTTAAGAAAGCTTGAGAAAATGTAGAAAGGGAAAGAGAAAAATTTCTGCAAAACATATCACGATAGAATTCATTGATTGAGTGATGATACAGTGGATGAAGTGTTTATATATCAGTTCACAACTTTAACATCTCAACAGAACACTAACTATTCTATCTGCATTCTAACTAACTAACTGAATTCTTGATTAACCTTAACTACAATAACTAACATTTATCCTTTATCCTTTACATCCCCCGCAAACTTAGTAGGTGAGAGTCTTCAACTCTGAGTTTGGTTCTGAAAGCATGAAACTGGGCACTGGAAATAGCTTTAGTTAAGATATCAGCCACTTGCTCATGAGAAGGAATGTGACTGATATGAAACTATTGTTGAATGACTCTCTCTCTCTCAGACAAAATAGAAATCTAACTCAGAGTGTTTAGTTCGTGAATGAAGAATGGGATTGGCTGCTAGAAGAACAACACTTAGGTTGTCACAAAATACCTTAGGAGGTTGAGAGAGTACAATATGCACCTCACTGAGGAGAGATTGAATCTAGGTTAAATCAGCAACCAAGGTTGCTAGGCTTCTGTTTTCAGCTTTGGTGCTGGATCTTGAAACAACATGTTGCTTTTTGGATGACCAAGAAACCAAATTGGACCCCAAATACACACAATAGCATGATGTAGATTTCCTGTCATCAGGGTCAAAGCCCCAATATGAATTACTAAAGCCAGTAAGAGTCAAAGTGGATGATTTCTACAAAGAAAGGCCAAAAGATGAAGTAGCTTACAAATATCTCAAAATTCATTTAATTGTTTCCAATGGGATTCTAATGGATTTTGCATGAATTGACACACACGGTTGACACAGTAGCTTAACTCTGGCCTAGTGACAGTGATATACTATAAACTGCCAACAATGGATCTATAGAGAGTAAGGTCAAAAGATGGATTACTTCCAGTAGCTGGAAGTTTAAGATTGACAGTCATAGGTGTTGGAGAAGGCTTGCAATCTAACATATGAGCTTTGTTTAGCAGATCCTGTATGTATTTTGACTGAGAAAGAATTAAGCCTTTAGATTTTGTAGTTGTGACTTCAATTCCAAGGAAATAGTGTAGAGGACCAAGATCCTTAAGGGCAAAGGCAGAATTTAATGTCTTGATTAGTTTAGAGATCTCAGAAGATGAACTACTTGTGATGATTATATCATTAACATAGACAAGAACCAATACTGTTGAAGTTACAGTGAATTTAGTGAAGAGTGAAACATCAGTTGCAACAAATCCAAGAGAAGTAAGAACTCTAGAGAGCTTCTGAAACCATGCTCTTGGAGCCTGTTTTAGGCCATATGGGGCTTTGTCCAATTTACAAACCAAACTCTTGTCACCAGTAATAAACCTTTAAGGTTGTGTCACGTAGACTTCTTCTTGTAGGTCTCCATTCAAAAAGACATTATTAACATCTAGATGATGTATAGGCCAGTTGTGATTAAGAGCAAGTGTGAGAACAATTTGAATTGAAACAGGTTTAATCACAGGGCTGAATGTATCACCAAAATCAAATCCTGACCTTTGATTGAATCCCTTTGCCACAAGCCTAGCCTTATATTTTTGGATAGTACCATCATCATTATACTTTACACGAAATACCCACTTGCTACCTGTAGCAATTCTGTTAGAAGGTAGAGGAATCAAATGTCATATGTTGTTTTTTATTAAGGCTTCATACTCAGCTACCATAGCCTATTTCCACTTAGGATCTGATAGAGCTTAACTAACAGTAGTTGGTTCAAGTGAAACATGATAAGCTTTGGGCTTATGAATACCAGCTTTGGCCCTGGTAATGTAGCTTTTCCAACAAGTAGCTATGAACAAGTAACTTCTCAGAGACATTGTTAGCAACAGAAGGTAATGTAGATTGTGTAGTTAAATCAGGTTGTCTATATAGGGCAGATTCTTTTACCAAAGGAATAGTAGGAACTGAAGAGGTAAATTGATTAGTAGAAACAGAATTAGATGATTGAGATTGAAACAGATGAGAATGTGTTTTGAAAGGAAAAACTGACTCATCAAACATCACACGAGGAGTTATAAAAAGTTTTCCAGTAGGTGAAAGGCACTTATAACCTTTATGTGCACTGCAACCAAGAAAGACACAACAATGAGATTTAAAATCAAACTTGACTTTGTTACAAGGTTTGAGAAAAGGAAAGCAAGTACAACTAAATATTTTGAATGCTGTATAAGAAGGAAATCTATTAAATAGAATTTGTTTAGGACACTTATTACCAAGAACATGAGTAGGAAAGGAATATATCAACTAAGTGACAGTGAGGAAAGCTTTCCCCCAGTACTAAAAAGGAAGACCAAAGGCAGCTAACAGTGTTAGACTAACTTCTGTTATATGCCTATGTATTCTCTCAACACTGCCATTCTGCTGATGAACATAAGAACATGATAAACAATGAACAATACCATTGGAGGCTAGGTATGAAGAGAAAGACAAGTATTCCATAGTATTGTCAGTTTGAATTACTTTTATTTTTACCCTAAGTTGTAATTCAACCATTTTTTGAAAAATTAAGAAATGTAGAAAAGGCCTGTGACTTGCAATGTAACAAATAAATCCAAGTATATTTGGAATAAACATCAACAAAGTGAATGTAATAACGAGAACCATTTGTTGTATTAATGGGAGCTGGTCCCCAAATATTTGAATATACAAGCTCCAATGGTGTAGTGTATACATTTTCAGAAGTAGTAAAGGGAAATTGATGTAATTTTCCCATACAACAATCTGAACAAACAGAACTGGGAATATTAGAATTTATAGGTATATTACAGAGTTTTAAAACTCTAAAGACAATTGAAGGAGAAGGATGACCAAGCCTTGAATGCGACAATTGAAACATAAAATCTGACTTGGTTGAAGCAACATTGGATTGGATTTGAGCAGCAGATGGAACAAGGTTGAAATTCTCAAATGTATAAAGGTCATTTTTAATAGTTCCTTGGGGAAGGATCTCCTTGGTAACCTGACATTTGACAAAGCAAGTGTTAGCATGAAATTTAAAGAAAACACCATTGCCTTTTGCAAATTGAGAGACACTAAGCAAATTCTTTGTAATGGAAGGAACATGTAACAAATTATTTAGAAAGAATGATCGAGAAGTAGGAATAGAAGAAAACTTGGAATTCCCTATTTGAGAAATCAATAGATCTTATCCATTACCTACAATAACATGTTATGTGCCATCATAATCCACTTTTATTGATAGGTTGGAAGAATTTGGTGTCAGATGATGGCTAGCTCCAGAATCTGGATACCAGTTTAGATCAAAGAGAGTTGTTGCAGAAGCTAATTCAGTGCTTGTAGCTAAGTGAGCAGTTGGAGAAAAAGATTAATTTTAAGTCAAATTAGCAGCACTGTGATTCTGAGAAAGGCCATTAAAATTTTGGTTAAATCTGTACTAGCATTGTAAAGCAAGATGACCAGTTCTGCCACATAATTGGCAAGAAATTTTGTTTATGAATCTGCCACCAGTTCTACCACCTCTACCTCTATTAAAGAAATTAGATTGACCTCTAAAATTTGAACTGGACCTGCCATGATTGTAGCTTTGAGATCTCTGACCATTACCATTGAAAAATTATCTCCTTGATTGTTGATTTGATTGTCCAGAATGAACTACATTAGCTTGAATTAAATTGATCTCAGTTTTCCTGAATCTTTCAATTCTTTCTTCTTGAGCCATCAAAAGTGCCTCAAGTTATCCAACACTTATTGAATCTTGATAATCATATATTTGATACATTAATAAGCCCTTATTTTTAGTCATTTACACTCTTCATGTACTTAATTAATTGAGTTTTGTTATGTTTTGTAAGTTTGGACTCAAATTGGACTTAATTAAATTTTTCAGCATGATTTACGTCTTACACTATTTCTGTATTTGGGTCATATATTAGTCTGTAGGTGGCCTTTTGAGGTGATTCTAGTGTAATTTGAAATATAAGAGATATCTCTACAACTTTCATGAGACCTCAAAGGAATCACATGATTGGATAACTCAAATTGGAGTTGAAGCAAGAACTAGAGTGTTGATCCTGATAGCTTGACCTGTGTGTACTACTCATGTCATAGCTCGGGTTATAGGATGTTAAATAGGTTGAAATTTTGATGGTTGATAATTAAGACCCATATCTACAACTTTTATAAAGAATACAAAACTCATTTCGGACTCCTTGGAGTTGATATTAGGCTTTCAAGTCTTAAGAAAGTGAATAAGGATGTGTGAGAGCTAAATGAATATCTTAAAATATGGAACTAAATAATTAAAAGCCCTAGAGAGTAGTATGCATAAAATAATTGGGCCATATATCGGGCTATAGGTGGCCAAATGAGGTGATTCTAGTGGCATTTGAAAGCTAAGATCCAGGCCTACAACTTTCATGAAGACCACTTTGTAAAAAAATGATTAATGCAATGACTTCAGAGCTGAATTATTTCAAAGACAAAGAATCTTCATAATTTTTCACTCATCAAAAGTCATTTGACATTTTTCACTCATTTTTCACTCATCCACTCACTCATGACTCAGCTCCCTTGTCATTTTGTATCCCTAATCCTCTATAAAAGGGAGCCTTGACAGATCATTGAAGGTGTTAGGTGTTAGAGAGCAAAATGATGTTATTTTGTTACAAGTTTTTCTTGTAGTAGTTTTCCTTTGTTCTAAATTGAAGTCATGTTCTTCTTCTTCTTCTCTCTTTCTTTCTTCTTGTCTATGAGTAACTAAGTTTTATTTTACTTAGATGAAAGGGTGAAACTCTTAGTAATGAAATAATGTTATATTCATTTCTTTCTTGTACTTAAATAATATATTTTCAAGTGGTCATTATACGTGTTATATTTTGTTTCCAATAGTTTTAGATACTCTTCTTATAAAGTGGAGTTCTTGATTTATTATAGATAAGATATTGGCATAATAAATACTTGAACCCATTTATAAGTGGTGGTGATAATTAAAGGAATTATAATATAATTACGTATATAATTTTAAATAAACTTTGAATGCTGTATTTTCTGATTTGAACCTCTATTATGTGTGGATTCTAATTGAGTTATAAAAAAAATTAATATTATCCTTATTTTATTTACCAAGAGTGGATTTCCTAATTCAAGTAAGTCTTTTTTATTTGTGACTAAGTTTTATCACTTTTATTGTTGTGATAAAATATTTACTTTACGTCAAAAAAAAATTCTTCATCAATTTCTTGTGGATCGACCTCGGACTCCCGAGAATTTATTACTTGAAACAACCTGCGTTTGGGTTTGCAACTTTTAATCTGCATCAAATCTGATCTTGTAACAATTGCTAAAATGATTCATACTCTTCTGTTAAACCATCTAAGATGGCTTCTACATGTTCTAATTCATCAACAGGTTAAACCATCTAAGATGGCTTCTGCATGTTCTGATTCATCAACAAGTGACCCAATAGAGACTAATGTGTCTATTGTTTTCTTAATTTCAAGAAGATATGATGCTATAGAAGATTCTTTTCTAATATTTCTCAGTTTAAGCTTGAGTTGCCTCACCTTGGCTCTGCTTTGAGAAGCAAAAAATTCTTCTAGCTTTTTCCAAACTTGATACGAGTGTTTACAGCCCACCATTCTTGTAGTAAACGATTTGTTCATTGAAGAAAGCAACCAAGATAACAGTAATTGATCATGTTGCTCCTAATTTAGAAATTCCTCACTCAGGTTCTCATTGACTCGATCTTCACCAGTATCATAGTTTCTTAGAATCGATGCACCAGTGATAAATTTGTGAAGCTTATGACCTTTGATAGTAGCCATAGCTTGTTGCTTCCAAGGAAGAAAATTATCTTCATCAAGTTTAATTGATACTGGGTTGGAAAAAGTATGTAATGTACACTGAGTTGATGAGGAAGGTTGCACAGAGGAAGAATTAGAAAACGGTCTCCATGGAAAACTGAAGCTCTGATGCCATGAAAGGTATCAGAACCAGAGTTGAAGAAAAGGAAAGAAAGCTTGAGAAAATTTAAGAAAGCTTGAGAAAATGTAGAAAGGAGAAGAGAAAGATTTATGTAAAACATATCACGATAGAATTCATTGATTGAGTGATGATATAGTGGATGATGTGTTTATATATCAGTTCACAGCTTTAACATCTTACCAGAACACTAACTATTCTAACTGAATTCTTGATTAACCTTAACTACAATAACTAACATTTATCCTTTATCCTCTACAATCAGCATAGATGATATTGGCATGAGGACGAGGTCCTTGAAGCCTATCTATTTCAGTTTGGAGCTTGTGATTGTAATATTCAGCGAACTCGTTTAAACACTTCAAGCACCCTGCTGGGTCATATTGGTTCTTATATTTGGTTTTATACTTAGTTAAATAGTCTGCAAGGCATCCCCGTGGTAAATTCCCAGGAATTATGAGCGTGCGAGCCCCTAGGCCTAGATCAATCAACTCCTGTAAAGACACAAATTACATCTCATCAAGGCTTTGGATATTATGTCTGGAAACTGAAAATCAAATAGAAAAAATGCAACTCACACATCAATATCACACATATTTGTTTCACATCTACTTATATAACAGAATCAAAGTGTAAGAATGCAAAAAACAAAATGGGCCTAGTTATAATCAAATGATAAAAATTGTGAAGATATGAGTGAAAGTATGTATAGTAACATTACTAAATCAAATAAATCAATAAGAGATTCATGGAATAAATTTTATAAAACAAGAAATCTTATACTGGTTGCTTAAGTAATTTCATTGATTACATGGGCCACGTGTATGTTATAACCTCTGCTATGCTCTTCCGTTCAGACAAATTAGGATAATTGAAATAGTTGCCTCCAATATCTCATAGAAGAAATAATGAGTTCCCAACAACATTTTGGCAGCCTGCAATAATAAATCTTAATTCAGAAATACGTATTATTGGACTTGCATCACACGGATCGTTTTGAATTTTGAGTGCATGTGGACCATAATTTCTTTCTTTTCGTTCTATAAATCGGTGTTTGGGTTTGGAACATCAAAGATAAAACTATTCATTTCATTTATAAAGAAATCCATGCATGTATGAAATGATCACATAAAAAAAATGTTTGAAATGATATTGAGTATAGACTTAAGAAATTTGTTTATGTTTAAATTATTTTGTATTTTATAATTGAGAATTTGTAAATTCTATCGTTACAAAATTTCACAAAATTATCATATATTTAGATCTAAAACTAAACAAAATTGTCATATGTATATATATATAGAATGTGTATCAAGTGAGAGTAGTGCTTATTGTGAGAGGTGAGAGGAGTGAATCTTGACCATTGAACCTTATATGAATGGTCAAGATTAGAACATAAATGCATGTAACTTTTTTAAGTGGTCACATGATCTTTAAATAACTTTTAATCTTGACCATCTATACATAGTTGTATGAGTTAACTTTTGCTATATATATATATAGAAAGAGAGAACAACGAAAATTATATATATATATAGGATTTTACTCAGGTGAGAGGAGTGTTTATTGTGAGAAGTAAGGGGAGTGAATATTGACAATTGGATCTTTCATAAATGGTCAAAATTAGAACATAAATGCATGTGACTTTTTAAGTGATCACATGACTTCAAGTAATCAAGTTTTTTAATCTTGATCATCCATGCATGGTTGTATGGTCAAAATTTATTCCTCTCATCCCTCTCACAATAAAAAAAACTTCTCTCACTAGATATGTCTATAATATATAATATATATATATATATATATATATATATATATATATATATATATATATATATATGTATGATATGTATCATGTGAGAATATTATTTATTGTGAGAGGTGAGATGAGTGAATCTTGACCATTGGATATCTTAGTATTTGAATTCTTTAGGATTTAGGCTGCCTACTTTGTATCAAATCCAATCTATATGAATGGTTAAGATTAGAACAAAAACGCATGTGACTTTTAATCTTAACTTTTAACTTGATCATCCATGTATAGTTGTATGGTCAAGATTTACTCTTTCTCACCCTCTCACAATAAAATTCCTTTCCTATATATATATATATATATATATGGGACATATTTAGTGAGAGAAGTTTTTATTGTGAGAGATGAGAGAGAGTAAATCTTGACCATACAATCATCATGAATGGTCAAGATTAAAAGTTATGAAAGTCATGTGACTTTTTAAAAAATCACATGATTTCAAGTAACTTTTAATCTTAGCGACAATTCATGTAAGATCCAATTGTCAAAATTCACTCCTCTCACCTCTTATAATAAACATTCCTCTCACTGATATATATATATATATATATATATATATATATATATATATATATATATATATATATATATATATAAAGCAAAGAGAGAGCAACGAATAATGAGTTCCCAACAACATTTTGGCAGCCTCAAATAATAAATCTTAATTCAATGTTACTTGCACGTTAATAGCGGTGATGTGAGTTCTATATAAAAAAAAATGAGAGTAACATTAATGATTTAGCAAACAACTATTAAATTTATATTTTTATCACAAACAATATATATATTTATTTTCATATAATTTTATTTAATATCATTTATTATATTTTTTTTTTATTATTTTTTAGAAAAGAAACCAACTCAATCATACACCAAATTTTACTTGAAAAAATATAGTACATAGTGAACACAATGTATTGATGAAGAATAAAAACATTTTTTAGAGGTATAGGATCATCATTTTCCTTTAGCAAAAGTTGACTAACCGACATTAATAGAATATTGCAGCACGTCAACTAGCCCAACTCATATTGGCTACCGCATTTAATATTCTCCTGATATATACACTAGTATTTCTTGCATAATAACGTATTACTCCTTTCATTCTATTTTATTTTTGGAAAAGTTCAAAAAAAATCCTTTGTATTATACGTAATGTGCACTTTAGTCATATTACTTAAAAAATGTATAAAATAGACATGTTACTTTGCATTTTTGCAGAAAACTGCAAAATGGTAATGAACGTTAGTTTTTTTATGGAAATGTGCATGTGCAACGCATGTGCATGTCTGAATTTTTGACCTACAAATGCAGTCTTCTTTTTCCTCTCACTCAAACCCTAACCCTAGAACTCCATTGTCAAAGCCTTACAAACCTAAGACCTCCACCATTGCGCACCACCGAATGACATTACTTGAAACCGTCATCCGTCCAAGACTGCATGACTCCCCATCAATCCACGATGCAAGTAAAGAAGTAAAAAGTTGTCCGTCCAAGACCTCCACCATTCGCATCACTGAACAGCGTCACCTGAAACCGTCATTTGTCCAAGATTGCGTGATTCCCCATCAACCCACGATGCAAGCACAGAAGTGAAGAGACGGGTCGTGTTGCAAAGAGATTGGGTCGTGTATGGGTTGATTTTGTTGTACTCGTTGGAATCAAAGAGTGGAGATTGTGGGGGAGTGGTGGTTGTGGGAGAGCAATGATTAGTGGTTGTCATCGGAGGCTAGATCGGCGACAATGGAGGCATCTTAGATGCAGATTAGTTGCAACAGTCTTCAAAGAATTGAGAATTTCAGTTATGGAATTCTAAGGTTAGGGTTTAGGTGGGAGGAAGAAGAAGGCTGCATTTGGGGGTCAAAAATTCAAACGTAACGCACGTGCACGTTTTCATCTAAAAACTAACATTTGTTACTATTTTGTAATTCTTTGCATAAAATACAAAATAACAGGTTCATTTTACACATTTTTAAAATAACATGATTAAAGTGTACATAGTGTAAAATACAATGATTTTTTTTGAAATTTTTCCTTTTTTTATAATTGTCTTTTAAGATTTTTACATAAAAATTAAAGATTAAATTAAATAACCCTAAATATAAAAAAAATGTGATTAAACTATCTCTCTCTTACTCTATTAATTCTCTTCATTAGCTTCATTAATAGTTGGTTTATTTTAACTCTATAATTTATTCCTTAATTGAATGAACTTGATGTCCTCATTCAATAAGTTCATAAACACTTCCTTTTCACAAAGTAACTATTTAAGAGGGAGATAATATACTAATGGAATGTGACGTTACTTCGAAAAAAAAGATAATGTGATTGACTCACTTGATATTTAGACTAAATTTAAGAATTTTTTAGTGATAAGTGATCGATAATCTCATTGTAAATTATCAATAGGATTAATAATTTATGCTAATGTTAAAATGTTGAGAACCTTCGCTGCCCCTAACTTTTTTTCCAGCAAAAAAATTCACCCAAAAAACAAAAAGCGCAATAATTGATGGCCAGTTTCCATGACTTTTTTTTTTTTGTTTGAAATGGAATTTGTCTTTAGAATGGAATACGATAAAAATACTATTATATTATTTAGATATTTTAAGATGAAATAGAGTAAAAATATCATTTTATTATTTAGGAAGTGGATGAAATAATAAGAGTTATAATTTTATTTTTCTTAAATTGTCCTTATTTCAAACACACTAATTTTAGAGTATAAGGTTAATATAATAAAATCTTAATTATAATTATAATTAAAAATATGATATCATCCCATACTCCCCAAATTAAGGAAAAAGAAAATTAATAGGGATGGGATTGGATCCATCCCACCCACTCCCATCCCATTATTCCATTAGAGATTAGAGAAAATAATTACTAATAATACAAACATAGCCTTAGCCTTTGCTTTTCATGTTTTTTGGTGACTAATATCTATCACTAGTCACTACAAATAACAAAAAAGAAAAAAAGAAGAGGCTTTTGAAAGGGTGGGTCTGCATAGAGATTAGAGAAAATAATTGCAAACTTGTTGAAGAATTACAAAGGGCAGGGAGAAATTCCTTGAACCAATTCAGTTGAACAGTCAAAGAATAATTGGTGTACATATGAACACCCTTCTCTTCAAAGAAGCTGACATCCAAGGCCGTGGCTCCTGCTACAGCAAAATTTGCTCCCTCATTTGCACTCCAATTTCCTAAATTATCATTCTTGATTCCCAGGTACGGTTTCACCAGTGGAATTCCCAGAGACTCAGCTGCACAACCCAAAACTCATTTGCAATAGAATAAAGATCATTCTACACCCCTTTTTAGGGGTGTAGGACTATTAATATTTTTTTTAAAATTATTGATTAAGTGAGAAAAAATGATAAAAATAAATAAATATAACAGTTCCAACTGTTAACAGAATACAACAGTTCCAACACAACAACAGTACAGACAGAGACTATAGCAATAACATTAAAGGCTTGTTTAACAAGTGTTATAAGTTCATTCGTTAAGAAATCAAAAATAAAAAACATTAAATAAAAAATAAAGCATCTAATACATTAAAAATTTTATTTTTTATTTTTTATTTTTAATTCCTTAATATTAATAAGATCATAGCATATCAGTTTAATACAAATTAGAATGTAGAATACAGAACAGACGAGAGAGACAGAAGACAGAAACATAACATGGTAACGATGAAATCAATGATGAGGCGTCCATCGGAGCACTTTTAACTATACGTTTTCTTTGAAATATTTACACCATAGGAAGTTAGGAACTGTTAAATGTATTTGTGTGTACTGTTGAGTGTTATGTTTGTGTTCCGATGAGAGAAATATAAGAAATGTGTTTGTGCCATTGTGTGTTCCGATAAGAATGAGTTTCCTTTCTGTGTCTAACACAATCAAATTTGCAATAACTGCTGCTTCCCAACAACGATGGATCGCAATGGTAGTACTTGTCCTCATAGCTTCAGAACCATTATTCACATGCACGGCATGCCCCTACACATCCATCTTCAGCTTCGGTGACTCCCTTGCTGACAATGGCAAGTGGCAACTTGTATTTCAGCTCCCAGCAAACCTCCCACCATTGCTTTTTACATATAATCTTATAAATAATAAAACATAATAATAGAGAGACTCATATTTAAAATTTAATAATTATATGATTCGATTTTATTTTGTTTATTTCTAATAATACTTATATGTACTTTTTAATTAGATATATATATATATAATTTAAATAAAAAAGTCATTATCTTTATTTTGAAATGTTAAGTGAATTTTTTTAAATATGAAAAAATTTCATAACTGTTACTTTTTATCTTATTTTTTATTTTAAAAAATAGTTTTTTTACTCAATTATATTTTGCTAACTTCTTAAACTTTTTTTTTTTTTACAAAATTATTTGCATATATAACGTTATTAGTTATTAGCGTAGTTGATAACTGCTCTCTCAATATAATTTTACAATCCATTGATATATAATTAAAAATTAATAGTGTTATTAGATATTATAGAGACTCATATTTAAAATTTAATGTTAAATTTTTTTTTAATAACATGACTTTTGTCACAATATTTAGACACACTTCCTAACTTTATATACACAACTTAAAGGAAAAATTATCATTATAATTTATTTTAATTTGAATTTTTAACTTTATATGTTAAAGGAAAAATTATCAATAATTTATTTTAACATGTTAAATGAATTTTTTTGAGACATGCAGCCTATATAATTTTTGCTCTTTAGCTTTTTTAAATTTAACAAAATAATTTTTTAACTCAATCTTAATTAATTATATTTTAATAATTTTCTCTTAATTAAACTTTGGTTATGATTAGTCATTAATTATTAATTGCCTCTCAGTAAAGATAATTTTACAATTAAAGGTAATTTTACACATAACACGTTGTGCCAATTTGGAAAGACACCGACAGCCATTTTATAGAATAACTCAATTTTCAATGTTGGTTATAACTGCTAGGAATGCAAGCAGCCAAACCCAGCCCAAGAAAAGATAGATTCTCTTATTTATTGAGTTGTTAGGGGAGAATGTATTCATAGGTGCGAATCCGTGAGGGAGAATAATGTAATGGCAATGGCTATACTCCTACAATAGAATGAAAACAGGCAGAATATATTCAGTCTATTTTCCCTCTACTTTATTAGGTTTCCTTGCCTCGAAAAGGATCTCTTTCCCTATCAATAAGGCACACAGATTTACATACAATGGCTATATGTTCATTAATTCAACTAAAATTTCCATCGAACAGAACAGGATCTCTATAATAAAGCAACAATAGTCCATGTTTACAACAGAGTAGAATACAGGGGACAATCCCTGGTTATTCTAACTACTTTCCATTTCTGATACATTTCTCCTGTACATGTCCTCCGGTTGAAATCTAATACACCAAAATATACAAATTATATAATTGAGCAATAATTAGGAATGAATTTTCTATTGAGGATTAGGAGGACGACTGTTAGCATCAGCAACACGGGATCCCCATTCTAGCAACTCTTTGCTGGTGTCATCCTTGTGTACAAAAACTTCTATAAAACAAAGTGAATCTTTCTGTGGCCCAGTAGCTGTTCCAATTGCTTCTGTCAGATCGTCCTCTGTACGTACCTACACTCACAGCAACAAGAGTCCTTTGGTACCACGAGCAAACAACTTACAAAAGGAAATTGTGATTTACGAGGCATTCAAAGAGCATGACAAAATTGCCAACTCCAGTCAATGAAGTGACTCTTCTTTTTCTTCTCATGTAGTGCTTTTTGGTTCATTTGGACTGAAAAACCTATGATATATATATATATATATATATATATATATATATATATATATATATATATATATATATATTTATACATGAATTTGCAGTCTCAAAATCAGCATTGACCTGAAATAGGACTCAAATGGACTCTTTCTTTCCTTATTTTATCATATCTTTAGGTTAGACTAATCCAAATAGAGTCAAGGAGTATATGTCTACAAAGTACAAAACAAAGGTGCTCCTTTCTATGTTTGGAAGTTTTAGGCTATGTTTGGGAAGATGACAAGGAAGGGAATGTCATGGAAGGGAAAGGAAAAACTTAATGAAAGTATATTTGGAAGTTATTTTAAAGGAGAAGGTGAAAGATGAGAAGGTCAAAATGTCCATCTCTTACCAATCAAAGCCTCTAATTTTTGTCCTCCCAAACTTCAATTTGGAGGGTCAAGGAAGGAATGACTTGAACACTCCACTCCACTCCCCTCCTCCATTAAGCTCATTAAACATCCAAACAATGAAATGACATGTTCTCTTTCATTCCATTATGAGTCACTCCCTAACATTCTCTTTAAACCTGTTGTAGATTGTTGTCACCCGTGCAGCCTTAATCGAAACCTGCAAATAAATGAGACAGCAAAATCGTGAAACCTGTAGCGTGCAAAGCACTGCCCTCAATGATTATTTCGGTATAGACGAAAATCCCCAGCAGTACTGCAGGTTCTTCCTGTTTGACAGGCTTCAAGAACTACAAGAGATTTAAGTCACGTAACCCAGTAAAGAAAGAGAATAGAAGTAGAGAATAATGAAGAGGAAGTTCTCTCTATGTGTCTCTCAAACCACAAAACTTAATCAAGGATGATATTTATAGAAAACAGTTTTTGGTCGTTGGAATATGACCGTTGGAATATGTCCGTTGGAATATATCCGTTGGAATATGTCCGTTGGAATATGACCGTTGGAATATGACCAGGTCAAAACTTGGATAAAACAAAATCATTTTTTAAACTTCTTCAAAAACTAATTTTTCAACTAATGTGAGACATTTATTCTTTTGAAATAAAGCATTTTTCACAACAATCCCCCACATATTTCAAAAGAATATTAAATAAAATCAATAATTTTTTAAAACAGAATCTAGGTTACATCATGAGTGCAAACGTTTCGAATCTGGTGTCTTTTGGACTATGAACCAGACCTAGATAAATAAAATTTTAACTTACAATGTAATTGGTGAAGTTTAAACTTCTATGAACCAAAACATTTTTCGTGTAAATTAAATCCCACTTGATCACATTTACACCCTTATTTATCTCTTTTCGTTAACGCAGGTTTTGCACTTTTCGGCCGTACATGTATGCGTTTCTGGTTGTTCATGAGTGCTATAGAGATTATGCCATTATCTCATAGGAACGGCCCCACTCCACACTCATATAGGTGATTTCATCAAGTGTATACTGCACTTTATACACCACCCATAAGGGATATGAAATTCATTAAAAGCATATAGCTTATCCTCACAATAAATGCAGTCTAGCACTTCTCATGCTTCTCACACCATAAGAAGGGACAGACACAGTGCTAGCAGTACTAACAAGTGACTTATTATTACCCATACGAACTTTTTTCATGGGATCTCCACTCATAAAAGTTGGGTTACCATCACTGTTAGTTTCAAATTGGCTTAAGTCTCATTCTCCTCGATGTGGTATATATTAAATTTCTACACAAAGATTTTGTCAGAGGATTGGCCAAATTTCCTTATGACTTCACATAATTATGGATTTAATTCCATCTTTTAGCATATGCTTCACAGAATTGTGACGTATACATATATGTCACTTTTCATTATACACATTTTTGTTTGCTCTTACTATTTGCCATTTTGGCAATCACAGACTCTGAAGAATCTATGTCTTCAGGTATTTTCCATAAAGGAATATTTGCTAAGAGATTTCTTAGCCACTCAGCCTCAGATCCTACCAAGTTAATAGTAATAAATTATGCCTCTATTATAGATCTGGCTATACAGGTTTACTTAGATGACTTCCAAGCGACATCACTTCAATTGAGGCTAAAAATAAATCACTAGTGGATTTAATCTCATTTGAATCAATGATTTATTTAACATTATGATTATCATGTCCAAACTTCAAATTCAACACCATGGCTCTTGGTCCATAGTCTCATCAATCTCAACTAATCTCATAGTGCAATAGGGACATGGAATTCATTTATGCAAACATTATCAAATACTTGATCATGTACATCTAGATCATAATTATCACACTCTATACATATATAACTATGCATGTCACATAACCAAGTTAAATAGTAACTCAAAGATAACAATGGTATATGAGATATAATATAAGACATTATATGAAGCACTCAATGCTCTATTTTAATTTTCAAACTCTACATAAACCATTATAAGGATTATGTGTATGTATTTACTTAATCAATCAAATTATAACACATGCAAAATCAATTACATAACAGGTACCAATATTTGAGCATATTCATATTGTGATGCACCACATTATACATATTTGAGAAAATTCTCACTTGTTATACACACCACATCTAACAAAAGAAAATATCTTTCTAAAAATTATTTCACAAAATTAGAAATATCACATTATCTCTTCCTTGGTTCAGGTGAAAGAATTTTAGATAGACACCCCCACACTTTAAGATATTTATACCAAGTCTACTACTATAATATCATTTTCTCATTAAAACCCCCACATATAGAGAGTACATCATATTGATGAAAAACATGTAATCACTTATAGCATCAATACATAATGAAGCTTCCTCTGGAACTAACAAAGAACTTAAACTAAGACTCATTATTCATATAGAGCACCCATGCATGAAACATTTCCACAAACATGTTCAACGCATACTTTCATTTTTGTCAACTAACAATAATTGTTAAAAATATAGCACCTAGCAACACTAAAGGATAATAGACATCCAGCATTCCATCAAACAAACCACATATCACAAAATTAGTGCATTACCCTCACCTACACACAGTCAGCTACACCATTGGATTGAGGAGTAAGGAGGTGTGATTTCATGAATTATTCCTTCTTTTTCACAATGGTCATTAAAGGTGTATTCACCACCTCTATCTGATCTAACTCTTTTAATTCTTTTATTTAATTGATTCTCTACTTCTGCTTTATACACTAGAAACATATCAAAAGTCTCATCTTTATTTCTAAGTAAATATACTTTAGTGTATCTAGAAAAATCATCAATAAAAGTTACATAATATTTTTACCACCTCTAGTCATAATTTGTTTTAAGTCTCCTAAATCAGAATGAATTAATTCAAGAACTTACTTTTTCTTTCTACAGATAAGCATGGTTTTTTAGTTATTTTTGATTCAGACATATTTCACATTTGTTTAAGCATGTATCACTAAAACTAGAAATTAATCCAAGATATTGCATTTTCTTAATATAAACAGTACTAACATGTCCTAATCTTGCATGCCACATATCAATAGAGTCAATCATATATGCAGAAGAATTAGCATTTTCATTAATTTTAGCAATATTGAGTATAAACAGGCCTTGATTACAATAACCCTTTCCTACAAAGACATTATTTTTTGTCATCACTATTTTGTCAAACTCAAAAGATACTTTAACCCTAGCCTTTCCTAGCAAGGCCACAAAAATTAAATTTGCCCTTATGTTAGGTACATGAAGCACTTCGTTGAGAGCTAAGGTCTTACCAGATGTGAGTTTCAGAAGAACTTTTCCTTTCCCAAGAACTTCGGTGGTTCGGGAATCACCAAGATAAACTTGTTCTTCTCCATCCCCCACAGAATTGTAGGAGGTAAACATATTTCTGTTTGCACAAATATGTCTGGTAGCCCCAGTCTACCACCCAATCATTCACATTGGCCATCAATAAAACTTGAGAAATGACCGCAGCAATTATATCATCTCCTTTGACCAAATTTGCATTTGGCTTAGGAGGATTGTCATTTCTCTTCCTGAGTCTGCATTGAGCAGCCCGATGACCTGGCTTGCCACAAACATAACAGTTTCCTCCACTCTTTTTTGAAAGTGGGATTATTCACTCTTGGCACGTAATTAGGTTTATTGTAATTAGTCCTTTTGTTGGGTTAATGTTCGTACCTTTTCTTATTGAATTGTACCATATTTGCCCTCGAAGCCAATGCCTTTGCCTTTGCAGTCTTGATCTCGTTTCTGTTTGTGTCCTCAATGATTATGTGCGTGATTAGATCAGCAAGGGATAGCTGTTTGTTTTTATGCTTGAGTTGTTGTTTGTAGTCCTTCCAAGTTTGCGGCAGTTTTTCAATGAGCAGTCCTGCTACGAATTCATCAGGCAAGGTGATGTTCTCAGCCTTCAATTCTTCTAATAACTTGTGGTATTGATTGATTTGAGTCTTGATATCAATTTCATCCGTCATCTCCCATTGGTAGTAGTTCCCAATGACGAACTTTTGTTTGCCAGCATCCTCGGCAGTGTATTTGACAATCATAGACTCCCAAATTTTGTTGCTTTCCTTGTATGAGCAGTGAGACATCGAACAATTCGTTAGATAATGTGGTTAGAATTGTGTGCCTACATACCTTATTGGCATAAGTCCAATTGTCAAGTGTTTTCTGATCAGTAGATGTGTCAGGCATTTGATCGGTGAGTGCAGTAGCGACGCCGTGCATGTCTAGAATAGAGTAGACACGCTCTTGCCATCTTTTGAAATTTTGTCCTCCGAACATTTCGATCTTGGAAACATCTGGGAATGGTTTGGCATATGTAACTGCGGCAGCAAGAGGAGGTGGGTTTTGTGGGGTACCATTCTCAGACCCGTTGTTGGCTGAGAAAGCGGCCTTGTTAGCTGCGTTTTGTGGTTCCATAATCCTTGAGATTGTTGTAGATTGTTGTCACCCGTGCAGCCTTAATCGAAACCTGCAAATAAATGAGACAGCAAAATCGTGAAACCTGTAGCGTGCAAAGCACTGCCCTCAAGGATTATTTCGGTATAGACGAAAATCCCCCAGGGTACTGCAGGTTCTTCCTGTTTGACAGGGCTTCAAGAACTACAAGAGATTTAAGTCACGTAACTCAATAAAGAAAGAGAATAGAAGTAGAGAATAATGAAGAGGAAGTTCTCTCTATGTGTCTCTCAAACCACAAAACTTAATCAAGGATGGTATTTATAGAAAACAGTTTTTGGTCGTTGGAATATGACCGTTGGAATATGTTCGTTGGAATATGACCGTTGGAATATGTCCGTTGAAATATGACCGTTGGAATATGTCCATTGGAATATGACCATTGGAATATGTCCGTTGGAATATGTCCGTTGGAATATGACCGTTGGAATATGACCAGGTCAAAACTTGGATAAAACAAAATCATTTTTTAAACTTCTTCAAAAACTTATTTTTCAACTAATGTGAGACATTTATTCTTTTGAAATAAAGCATTTTTCACAACAAAACCATCATCTTCAATCTGGCTAGAGCATAATACCTTCACTAACAACTGACTAGAGTCCAGACACTTAATGCTACCAACTATAAATGATAATTAGCATAGTGAATTAAAGAAAAATATCAATGATTAGTGATTACACAATAAGGCAGTACCACGGTAGCAGATAAGAGCATTTCCATACAGTAACAAATGGAGAACAAAAGAAAATTCATCATCATCTGTAGTTCTACTTCCTTAAAATTTAAATATTTGACACTCAACACAAATTATAATGCATATATATAGCCTTCAACCCATAATAGACTAACGCAGTAACACAAGATAAATTGTTCAATTTATGCTAACCTTGGCAGCCCAGCATTTTCCTTCTCCATTATGGATGGCTTCCACAAAGCGAGTGTAGTCCCAGTTCTTGATCACATTGTATGGGCCATCATGAATCTCAACTTCAATTGTATAACCTCCATTATTAATGAGGAAGATGATGCTCCTTTGTCCACAGCGGATCATTGTTGAAATATCCTGTGCCGTCACCTAAATAAAGGAAACTATAAGTCCTGTGCTTCATGCATCAAGCCTAAAGTAAATTAATGAATAGGTTTACCTGCTGTTGATGCTTATCATTATTCAAATGTCACGGATATGTAATAATAATAATGGTTGATATTCTCAGGAACTAAAAGTAACTATAACCTCAGTTCAAAGGAAGTCACTTTCAATTTTCAATTCTAATAATTTATTCAACCAATTACATACCAATGTAAGTAACTAAATTGATGCAAGGACTATCATATATCTATAATGATACTTTATTTCTTAATAAATCCCCCTTCTCCAAGCCTAAAAAAATTAAAAAAGAAAAATATTGAAAAATCCGCCAAATTGTTACTATGTATGAGTATGGCCATTGTTTATCATAGCAATAACTTCCATTTTGCACAAACTTTCATACTCTTGGCCAACACTTTAAAAAAAAAGAAAAAAAGTTGTATACTATCATTAATATTCTGGATACTAAGATAGTTTTTATTCTAATAATCTTACTAACCTGAAAACTCCCATCTCCAATGCAAGCAATTACACGCTTATCTGTTGCAGCCTGTGCGTATCCAAGAGTAGCACCTACTGACCAACCAATAGATCCATACTGCATCTGGAATTCATAACTGAAAGATGGAATTCATATTTAACAATGTTAATTCCAACACCATAAAGGTTGTAATTAGCATATTGTTCGATGAAGAAATTGTAAATGACTTACCCACAATTCTCAGGCAGACGGAGCTTCTGACAGTTGAACCATGAGTCTCCAGTTTCAGCTATTACAGCAGTATCCCCACTTAGCAGGTCCTGTACAACATAGTAAATTACTGAACTAAAAGGAAAAACTTACTACAATATATTAATGTAATGGAAACCACACAAATATTGTTGCATATTTAGTAATGTAAAGTGAATCATTTGAAATTGCTATGCATGATATAGGACGATTTAGTTGTTCCCCATTTTTGTGCAACGTTTTACACTTCTAGTCCACTCACAATTAACAGATGCATACAAACATGAAGCTACTTAGAAGACACACTGCTACATGGTTTAACAGGATGGATCAGATGAAGGGACCATGCAGTTACTACTATAATATATGAAAAAAACTACTGGACCTAAAAACTAAGTTGGTAAGCCAGGGCCCAATAATGGTTTTCCATTTTCATAAATATAACCCCATATGTGGAGCTCATAATGCTAGAAGCCTAGACACAGTAAATGCACACAACTATGAACTATCTTGTTCTAAAAAATAGAAATGAAACACTACTTTAGGACGAAATCTTAGTTATAGAACAAGGTAACTCCAAGCCCATGTTAAAGAACCACTGGACCTAAAATCTTAAAGAAGCTGATAAACAGAATTTACCTGAATGTGCTTAAATAGAACATTAACTCTAAGAGGTTCATCCTTCTCTCGCTTCAGAGGGATGCCTGGGGGAACAAAGATACGTTTGTAATTCTCTACAGCTGTGGTGTTTCTCTTCAGCTTCTTAGACAATGCAGTTAAGAAATCAGCCATGAAAACCCAGCCCAAAGAAAGACCATTGCCAATGGTCACCCGATTAGGCTGCACTAGGATGGCTTTCTCCTTCTTTATCAATAATGAGTATCCAACGGAGCTATAGTCATTGAAGATGGAGCCAACAAAAACATAGGCATCAGCAGACTCCACTATCTCGGCACAAAAGCTAGTACTGACAGCACCCCAGTACGTCCCAATGAAGTGTGGATGATGCTCTGGTACAAGCCCCTTCCCTGAGGGCATAACAGCTATTGGGTATCCACTAGCTTCTGCAAACTCTAGAAATGCCTGTTGTGCCTTTGCCACCCTTAGTTTTGGCCCACCCACAATGACTGGCTTCACAGCTTTGTTCAGAAAAGCAGCCGTTGCTTCCACTGCCGCTTCTAATCCTTCTTGATTGCTCTCCCTGCATAAAATCAAAGATTTTACCTTAATGCTAAACGTGGATGCAAGAACAAACATAAAATAAAACATCATAAGTAAAACACTATGAGATTTGAGATATAATTAAAAAAATTAAAAAAAGGGTGATTAACAAAATAGAAAAAGGCCAAGGCATAGTTTCATTTTAGTCTATCCCTGGCTTAGTCATGCTTTCTAGTTTCTACTACTAAGATCAGAAGTAAAACACTATGAGATATAACAAAAAAAAAAGGTGATTAATTAACAAAATAGAAAAGGCAAGGCATGCATACTTCGGTGCAAGAAAAAATGGAACTGGGTCTCTAGCAAAAGTTGGATGAGGAATTCCAGGAAGATTACAACTTATGCTGATATAAACAGGCTTGCTTTCCTTCAAAGCAGTAGAAATTGCAGTGTCAATAAGCTCATGTGCATCATCCAAGTTATTCACCACTGCCTGAGTAATCAGGATTCATCAACACCAAAACCAGATATCACATTCCCATCCTCAAAATCAGCACCAACACACAATAAATATCAATCACAGTTCAGCTCACTACTCACCTGAGAACACGTGATCGTCTGAAAGCACCGTAGCTCTTGGGTGAAATCGGGTAACCCGATTGTGTGGTGGAGGATCCGGTTGGTGCCGTAGTCGTTGGAATTGGGTCCACCAACTATGCAAATCACGGGGAGGTTCTCGCTGTAAGCTCCAGCGATGGCGTTGAGGACGCTGAGGCCACCGACGGTGAAGGTGACGACGCACGCGCCGATGCCTTTGGCACGCGCGTAGCCGTCGGCGGCGTAGCCGGCGTTGAGCTCATTACAGCAGCCGATGAGGTTGAGGCGGGGCTCGGCGATGAGATGGTCGAGAAGGGTCAGATTGAAGTCGCCGGGAACAGAGAAGACGTCCCTCACGCCAATCTCCACGAGCCGCCGAGCCAGGTGGCCGCCCAGCGTGCCGTCGGAGCAGGAGGGACGGACCGGCGCGACAGCCGAGCTGGGCCAAGCCGTTGAGACGACTCGAGTAACAGCTTCCATGTGATTGTGAGAGTGGATAGTGAGTTTGAGTCTCCGTGGAGTGGGTTTGGTTTATAAAGGGATTTTTAGCACTTGGCAAACACAGGTTAGTTGGTTTTGGAAACCATGGGCAAAACCTTGGAGGAGGGGGGGAATCCAAAACTGTGTAAAGTCGTCATTTGAAAAGGGAAAATGATGATACGTGTTTTGGTAGTGATTAGATTGTATCCACTTTAAAAAAAGTTGTGTGATTGGAAGAAAAAATAATAAATATAATAAGTATAATAAATGGTATTAGATGAAGTGTAAAAATGAGTATATGTATTATTTGTGATATAATACGATTAGATGTTGAAAAGTATCTATTCTGTCGCGTGAAATTTTGTGTAAAACGCATTTTCCTTTTCCCTTTTTAAGTAAATTCCTGTTATTTGTTGACATTTTGTTTTAAAATTAATTTAATGGTATGAATTTTAATTTTTACATCAATTATATTAACACTTCCAATTGGGAAAGGAAGGTTCTATGGACAAACTATGCCATTCCATGTCATTGGATTGGTTTTTTGGGAAAAATTATTATTTTATATTTTAAAAAATGTAAATATTATTTATATTTTTTAAGAGATATAATTAAATAAATAATAATAAAAAAATATATAATAAATAATATTAAATAAAATATAAAAAATATATATATATTATTTAATGTAAGAATATAATGTTCATAGTCTTGGTTTTGCTGCTGCTGCCGGTGGTGGATTTGATTAATATTCTTGGAGGGTTGGGTCATGGTTAAATTAATAGTTTTTAGACTTTCTTTTTTTATTTTTAGACGGAGGATGATTGACATTTTAGATATAATTATTTTAAATTAAATTTTTTATAAAATAAATAAATAATAATATATTTATTTTTAAATTATTTAATAAATTAAAATTATATCATATTTTAAATTAATTCAAAAACAAATATATTTTCATTTATTTATTTATACACAAATTTTCTTTTAAAAAACTTTCTCCATAAATTTTAATTGGACAAGATGAATCAGCCCTTTGAGTTTTCTACTTTTGAGAGGTCAAAGGTGAATTTTCATTTGCCTGATTGCCGGTTTTATAAAGCCAACCATCCCTAGTTCCTATTAGTGTCTATGGTTTGTCCTCCTTTACTATTTTATTTATTGATTGATGAAAGTGCCACCGAATCTTTTAGATGCCAAAAGGTACATTACTTGCTATAGCCTATAGGCTATAGTAAATAGGATAAAGCTGTCATAAACTTATTTTATTTGAATATATGAATGAATTATTATTATTTAAATACTTATATATAAATTTAAGTATATATAAAAATTATTAATTAAAATTTATAAATTTTTTGTATATATAATTATTTATAAAAAATAATTTAATTAAATTTTTATAAAAATTTCAATAACATTAATTTAATTTAATTTTTAAATTTTAACTATTAATTTATTTTAATAATAAATTAATAATTAATTTATGTTTGATTTATGTATAGACTATCGAAGATAATCCATATTAACATTCTCTAAGTCCATAAATTTGTAAAACACTTGTTTGTTCATCTTAAAAAACAATACCAAATAAAGGTGTATGAGAGGGTAATAACATAACAAACCTACTATACTTATCATCTAAATTGGATATCCATGATATCCCAATAACAAAAAATGGATAAGACTCAATTAGAGTGAGTCTATTTTTAAAATAAACAAGTAAAATTATATTTATTATTAAATTTTAATAAATTAAAATTAAAATATATTTTAAACTAAATTAAAAATAAATTTATCATTACTTATTTACTTTAACAAAAATATGTCACATTTAATAGTATTCAAATGCAAGTTGTGAGCTCACACTTTACAAAACTACATCAACATGATAAAGAATAATATTAAAATATTCATAAATAGCTCAGTTTGAATTAGAGTTTTTTTCTTTTCTTTTCCTATCATGTTCTTAAGTATTGTTCTTTGACATTATCAAATAGTGGTAGCTTTTGTCTAGACTATTCATTCTATTATATATGACAAGTTTTCTCATGATGTAGTTTATTATGAAATACTGTGATTTTTTTTTTTTGCAACATTGTTACTTTTGTCAACATATGAAAATTTTAAGAGAAATAAATGTGTGTAAGAATGAATGTTTAAATTTTTTGCATAATGAATCTATATTAAAAGTCAGAATACTTGTACAAGAAATCAATTGAAAATTGACACACTTCATAGACTCTATGTCAATGTTAAGTTTTTTTTTTGTTAAATTATATTTTTGGTGTTTATAATTTTTGTTTATTTTTAATTTAGTTCTTATGGTTTTTTTTAAATTAATCTTTACACTTACAAATATTTTTAAAATAGTTACTACCATCAATTTTAGTTGTAACATCATTATAACACTATCAATTAGCTAATTTAATAAGTGTTTTATGTTCTTTTAGATTTTTTTAAAAAATAAAATCTAAAAGATGTTTCTTCATTCTAAAAAATATTCTTATAAGTGCTCTTTATTTTTAAGTATGTGTTTTTATTTTTAATAGATGTTCTGTAAATTTATTTATAAAATAAATAAATAATAATATATTTATTTTTAAATTATTTAATAAATTAAAACCATATTATATTTGTGAAATTCTAACCTAAAATCAATTTGTATTAAGTAGAGTGGCCCATCAGATATATAAATCGCACCTGAAAGATTGAGGCAGGCGATGTGAGACTCTTAACACTCTCCCTCCACAGATGTCTAGACGGAACAGGCAGAAACAAGTAAGTTTAGCGAAGTAGGCGAAAACAAGCCTAATGAAGTAGGCAAAAACAAAGATGGAATATTAGCTTTGATACTATGTAAGATTTTAGGTGCTTTCTCTGGTGCACTCAAAAATGATAGGCCACCGGTGGAATTCCAATATGCACCATTAATATTTTGACACGTAAAAAATTAGTCAAATTGAGTCAAATTGATGCATCCTTGTCACAGGGATGTATTTGAAATATTATATTTATTGCACATCTTCGTATGGATTATTTTGCAAAATTACAAAAGTTAAAGCATGAAATTGTAAACTTGAATATTAGAAATCAAATAGGACGAAATCCTCGAATTAAAATAAGGCCAAAAACCCTATATCCCCAAATTAATAGAACCCCCAAATCATAAGAACCCTAAATCCCCAATCACCCATATCGTTGCAGGCACCGTCCCTTCCCCCCTCCCCTCACGGTCGGGCAAAGGCTCCCTGTCACGGCTGATACGATTCCAACTCACGGTCAGCGAAAGCTTCCCTTGACGGCCGACCGATACGCTTCCAACTGTCGATCTTGGAGCTCGGTCAATCTAGCTCTCTTAACTCTGTCTTGAAGGTCGCTCGATCTTAGCTCTCAGCTGCCTCAGCCCCATAGCGAAGAACTCCTCCTCGCCATGGAGTAGTCTGACTTTGAAGCAAAGGTACTCCTTAATCTGGTCGACAAGCCCCTCTTTTTCTCTCAAAATGGAATAAAGTGAAAAATAGTCGTGCTTGCTTCGATATTGTGGATAATCATTATCCTTTTCTTGTGTGCCGATGATTTTGGTTTTTCTATGTTAGTTTTGTTAGGTTTATCAGATTTTCGAACATTTTTACTTGGAAAAATTCATTCAAAACTGCATCTCCTGGGCATTTTTGCAGAGAGGCAAGTGGGAATTCGGTGATATAATTCTGGTTGATAAATATTTTTTATTTTGTGATCATATGTGACTTTTCCTGCCTAAACTGTGGTTTTTCCTTCTATGAATTTGTGTCAGACATTTTGGAGGGATTTTTGGAAGGAGAAAATCTCTGTACTGTTTAATGCTTGACAAATTAGCTTTCAGGGGCATGAGTGTCTCTTATTTTAACTACATTTTTAATGATATGCCTGATGTGTCACATATTAAGTAATTAAGTAATACATAATAAAATATGTTGTTCTAGTGCACCAAAGAATCTCTTGGAAGATTTCAAAGTCTGAAGTTCATACTATTAGATGGATGATAAGCAATAGTAGCAGCAACAGTTACAATATGAATTATGAAACATTAGAGTGTCTAAAGCATCTTTTATTTTCAAATGAGTTAGGATGAATGGTCACAAGTGCTAACAATTCACACATGAGACAGAAGTTACCTAGGATGAGTGCGATAGAAATTAATTGTATGCTCTTGTAAACATTAGGATCCAGAGATTAAATCTGAAATTTATGAGAAAATTGCCTCTCCCTCTGAAGGGGTAATAGGTGAAATAGGTCTTTGATGAGCATATATTTATGTTTTTAGCATCTTGCAGGTAAAATTTCACATGTTTAGGAAGATGAAGATCTTGGATCATCAGATAAGAATAAGTTATCGGCAAAGAAAAGCGATTAATTTTTAGCATCACAATGTGTTTCCACATTTGCTTGAACTTAGCAGCATAGGTTTTATTTTATCGAACATTAAGGATATGGCAGAGATCAGACTTGGAAGTTCATTAAAGCAAAAAACATAAATTTAGCATAGGTTAAATTAAAGCAAGCTCCATCGAACTCTCTCTCTCTGCCTTTCCACTTCACGTACTACTTTCCTTCAAGTTCCCTCTGCTCACTCTGGTTTGTGCATGAAACTACTACTCACTTCTCTTGTATCATTTCCTTTTATTTTATTATTTTATTTTCCTGCCATTAATTGATGCTTCATAGGTTTGATACCTCTTTTTGTTCATGCCTTCAATTTATTTCTTGTGATTTTCATTTCTCTACTGTGGCTTGAGTTGTTTAATTATGTCTACAACTTTGTACTTCTGAACATGAAATATTTGCAGATGTTTGAGGGACAGGAATAAACTTTGAATTTCTTTGTTTATTGATCTATGTCATGGTTTGTCAAATCCGCATTGTGCTTCTGCTTCTGCATTGCAAGAAGAAAGCAAAACTTTCACTACCCCTTTTTCTTTTCTGCTTTCCCAGTTATATGTATAATTTATTTTGAAAATAGTTTAGTTTTCTGTTTCTATCAGTGATCGTTGCTTATGACCTTTTCTTTTACGCTAGACACCATGTTTGATTATTTGTTGGCACTTTCCACTTTTTCCTGTTTTGTGGCTTTTCTAGTCTTTGAGGACATGGGTTATGTGACCTGGCAAAGAGGTTTTCCATGGTTGAAAAGCAATTTGCATTTGCATAATTTTTTTATTCTTCTAAGTATTCTTTATTAGTTGAGAGCTGAAACAGAGAATAATTGAACTCACGTCCACAGTTGGGTTTAAAGTCAGCATTGCAGTGCTTGGAATGTTTAAATTAACCACTGTGTTCAGTAAAAAAAAATTAACCACTATGTTGACTTCGTAGCACTGTGAAATGCGCATGATGAAGAAGTTTGAATACTTTGATTGAACATCATCCAGGTCTCATGTTGAGTGTACTTGCAGAGAGCGCTGCGACTAGTCTTGTTTGGCTGTAGTGTTTCTTCTTTTTTAAATCTTCTCTATTAAACGGCATGTATGTATCATAACACTAATTTAATAGGCATTTAGTAGGCTATGTGGGTGTAGTGCACTGCTGTTGAACAACGGGGAAAAAATAAAGACACTATCTTAAATTTATAGTTGTTTAGACTGTAAAATTTATTGGAAGTTGAGGAATGTATATGTTGTGATGTGTAGCGAGTCTTTATTTGAATTTAGTGTTATTTTTTCAGTTATGGTAGTTAGTTTATATGTGTAGGGTTTATGGTTGTTTATGTTAGTACATGTCGTGGTTTGTAAATCATTGTTTGGTATTTTGTTAAAAATTGGAAAAGATTATGAAATTTTAAAAAGGTGTGTACTTTTATGCAGATGACTAGCAATAGCGAAGAATCAATGGCTAAGTTGAATGAGGATACAAATGTGTTTGTTGGTGATGGTGAGGAGTGTGTTGGTTTGTCTAGTGATGAATGGAATGATGACATTGGAGGTGATGGACGTTTAAGTGAGGAAGAGTGTGATGGTCATCAATCCGACAGACGTTCGAGCGATGAGGAATGTGATGGTGAACAATCTGATGGAGGTTCCAGTGATGAGTATTGCGATGGAGGTTCTAATATTGACGTCATGAATGTTGGGAATAATGGTGGAGAGGAGAATGACAAAGATGGTGACAATGCTGTTGGAGATAAAAACAAAGGTGTCATGAGGAAAAAGGTTGATGGTACTTATAAAAGAATTACTGAATTGACAGGGGATGATATCCGTGAACTAGATTTTGGCAGTCAAATGGAAACCATTGAATTTTATAGCAAATATGCTAAGCTGCATGGGTTTGTAATTCGGAAGAAAAATGTACGGCGTGATTGCAAGGGCAATGTCGTTATGCATCAATTAGTATGCAACAGTGCGGGACTGAGAGACAAGAAGCACTTCACAAGAGTAGATAGAGTAAGAGAGCATAAACCATTGACAAGAACTGACTGTCGTGCCCAGTTTCAGGCACAGTTCGACTACAAGACATGTAGATGGGTAGTGGGAAGCTTTGTTGAGGGTCACAACCATGAACTAACGCCATCTTCATTTGTTCACTTAATTCCAACTCATCGTCGCATGACAGATGCAGATAAGTCTCAAGTGGAGAGCTTGCATTTGTACGGGGTGAGAACATGTCACATAATGAGTTTAATGGTTGGTCAAAAGGGGGGTTATTCTGATTTGGGTTTTTGCAAGAAGGATGTGTACAACCACCTCGATAGGAAGCGGCGTGCTAAGATACAAGATGGGGATGCCGTTGCTGCTTTAAGTTACTTGCAAGCGAAGGTGAATAGTGATCTGTCATTGTTTGTAAAGTTCACGACAACAAGCGATGGTAGACTACAACATCTATTTTGGTGTGATAGTCTGAGCCGTGTTGATTTTGAATGCTTTGGAGACGTATTAGCATTTGATGCGACTTACAAAAAGAACAAGTACAATAAGCCTTTGGTAATTTTTTCCGATACGAATCACCATAGGAAGACAACAATATTTGCATGTGCATTGGTTGACGACAAGAAAGTTGAGACTTATAAATGAGTGTTGGAAACTCTTTCGAAAGCTATGTTTGATAAACATCCAAATGCAGTTGTGACTGATGGTGACAATGCAATGAGAGAGGCTATCAAGGCTATTTTTCCCAATGCAAGACATAGACTTTATTCATGGCATCTCCAGAATAATGCATGTGAGAATGTAAAGAATAGCCAATTCTTGGAGGATTTCAGCAGAGCAATGTATTCTAATTTTTCTGTAGCTGAGTTTGAAGAGTTTTGGACTAAAATGATTGAGAAACATAATGTTTGTAGTAGGAAGGCTAAGAAGTGGATCAAGAAGACTTATAAGAGAAAGAGAATGTGGGCAACTGCATATCTTCGGGAGGAATTTTTTGGATGCATAAGAACAACCTCTCATTGTGAAGGTATAAACTCTTTCATCAAGCAATATGTTCGTAATAAAAATAGCCTTGTTGACTTATTGCATAATTTTGACCGTGTTTTAAAAGATTATCGAAATAATGAGCACGAGGCAGACTATAAGTCATTGTATGGTGGTGAGCCTGTGATGACAACTTCCCTTAAGAATATTAAGCTTGGAGCTTCAAAAATATACATAAGGAAGATATTTGCAGAAGTTAAAGTGGAGATAGACCAAGTTGGTACATTAATTGTTTTAAACAAAATTGAGGATGGAAACATTGTGAAGTACATAATGAATAAATTTTGTAGCCCAATGACTGTGTTTGAGGTGACTTATGACCGTGTGGAGGATAAGTTTGTGTGCAATTGTCAAGGTTTTGAATCAGGTGGTCTTCCTTGTAGCCATATTTTTTGCACCATGAAGCACGAACACATGGAGTCCATTTCGAGGAACTTAATCTTGAAACGGTGGACAAAGACTGCTAAGAGTGAATATACACTATCCATTCAGGTGGATCATACTGATTCAGAGAAGGCTTTCAGGTTGCGTTTTGGTGCATTGTCTGCCATTTGTAATAGGTTGTGTCATATTGCAGCAGGAAAATCGGATGATTTTACTGAGATGAGGGATGAAATATCAAAGCTTATTATGAAGTTAGACATACGTAATGATCCTAATAGGAACCGAGAGGGTAATCAGAAGGTGGTTGGTGATCCTATGATGGTTAAGACTAAAGGTGCTCCGTCAAAGAAAAAGAATTGGAGAAAGAGAAAGTATAAGTGTTCATATTGTCACAAATCTGGACACAATATTGCCAAGTGCCCATGAATGATTAGAAACGAGGTTGACTATAGTACTAAGGAGGATACCTCAAGCTCAGAATATGATATTGACAGCAGAGAAGTACGTCTTGTTAAGTCACAAGCTGTAGTTTATATTGATATACAAATTGGCTTATGTGCCGTAGTAAATTGTATTTGTTGTAGGCTAATGAGTCATTGCCTGACAATTGCATGAGGCAGAGCGGCTCGTTTCAGACATCACATCAAAAGGACAATGTATGCGTAATTTATGTTCGACTTTAGATGTTTATTGAAATGAAGGATTTACTCGATATATATTTTGTAATGTTTTATTGCAGAGTGTGGAGATGGCAAGTGCGATTGCGTGTAGAAGAAAGCATAGTCAAAAAGCGTCTTCATCTCAAAAATCAGTAAAGGAGAATGTTAGAATAATTTAAGTTAAAATTATTAAAAGAAATGTACTTAAATTGCAGTTATACATTGTAGTGTACTTTCGATCTTTCATTAATTACGGAGTCATAAGTTTGTTTATTTTGTGTGGTTTGGTTGACAGGTGAAGCAACAAAAGGTTGAAGTTTCACCTTATGCCCCTGTGCAGAATGCTGCACCTGTAAATGATCCTTTTGCATAATGTTGTCAACAACCATAAGACAACGGTTAATGTAATTGGATTTTAAATGCACGTTTATAGGTGTGTCAGATAATTTCATTGGTTAAAATATATTTAAAGTAATGTTCTCTTTTATGTAGAATTTCATTGCATGGCATGGTTTAAATAGAGTGCCAATAGAAGAATGTAGGAGATCAATAGATATTGCAACAAGTGAGGGATCACGGTATGGTTACAAGTCCTTTCAGCAAGGGATGACAGTTTTCCCACAGTACCCCGAGCAAGGAATTGCAATACAAGGAATCGCAGCCTATCCACAATATAGTCAGCAAGGGGTGGCATTGCTCCCACAATACCCTGGAGTACAACTTTACCCACATATTCCCCCTGTTCCTATTTACCCTCAAAATCCAGCAATGGGTTTATGGAACCAGGTTTGTTGTTAGTTGTTGTATGTTGATACCCTTTTAAGTGAGCGCATTAATAATGTTATTCTTATTTTGAATGATAATGTTGGGTTGTTTTTACTTTATCAGTATTATGGCGGCACCCAAGATACAGACAGTGGAAATGTTTGTCCTAGTTTGCGACTGGATTCCTCAAGATCACAGAAGTGAAAGGTATATGTATTCATTGACTTTGATGCTATGTGTTTTGGAATTGTCGATGATGGTATGTATCTTTTGAGCGTTTTGGCAGTGGGTTTGGTATTGGTTCCTTAAGCTTGATATAATTGGAGAGTAGCCAAATGCTTTGCTTTCAATCGTAGGTCAGGATCCAAAACCTGCAGAGTGGACTAACATTTTAGGTCACCCTCTACTCATTATGTATAAAATACTTTTGTCATTTTATCCCCCGTCTATTTCCCTTTTCCCATAGTTAAAATGTCTATTAACTTGGATATTAATGTGCTAGTTACAAATAAGAAGCATATTTACATTGCATAAATTTAAAACTGGGCAGTTGTTTTCAAGCCGAGCTATCGCTATCATGTCCATATGACTCGTTGATTTTGACCCATGGTAAGCTGTGCTTTATGTCGTTTGGGGCCCCTCTGCTTATGATAGAATGTGAATGTGTTCCTTTTTGTTTATAAAAACCACTGCCCAGGTAAGTACTAGTCGTGGGGAACATTCCCACTGCTTTTAAGATATGTCTGAATTAGTAGTGTAGGACCCACTGCTTGAAGATATTGTTTTTAGACTTACAATTAACAGTGTTGGCAGCTCCATGTACAAAAAAAAGAAAAATTGAACGTCTTTTTTTTAATAAATAAGTGTGAAAAGTAATTTAGCAGCATTAAATGCCCCTAACATCAAAAGATGATGGGTGATTATAAGCTTCGTGTTTATGTCCTGGATTTCCTGAGTGGTTCATCATTTGCTTCCTGCTATATTCTACAGAATACTCTTCAGATGAAAATAAAAGGTATATTCATATTTTCATTGTTTTTTAATTCGCATTAGTTTCCAATGTAATTATAGCAAAAAATAGTAGTGTATTTAAGCATTAAATCTTAGCTGGAGCTTAGGGGCTTGGCAGGTGATAGCCTTTATGGGACCAAAACATATCAGAAACTTTGACTTGACAGCATTTTTGAGGAATTTTAAAAATATTGTTTCAGAGCAATTTAAAATACTTTCAATGCAATAGGTGGCTTTGCAAAGAAATGTGTGCATAATTGATTGCAAGTAGAAGTAGTTTGTCAAATAGAGGTAAGAAAATGAAGTGCTTTGTCGCTATCTTAATGAACACAGTTCCTAATTTTTTCTTTTGCTAGTCAGCTTGAACATGAGCATTAAATTAGTCTTACGTTCAGTTGAGCATGAAGGGGTGCACATGTTATGTTGACCATTGGTGTTGGTAATATTTATCTAAGATTTGGGATTGCATGTTGGGACTTGTATCCTGTGTGCACACCATTCATTCCTAGCCATCCTTATTTTATTATTTAATTTGATTGATTGGAAGGGGAGAAGGGGTGTAGCAATAACGTACTTATTCACTGGATGGTAGAATGACACTTTTAAATTTCTGATGGGTCAAACTATCGTGGACTTATCTGACATTTTGTCTGTATATTTTTTAATGTAAACCTGCCTACATCACTATTTTATTACCAATGTTAGTCAAGGTCTTGTTTCATTCTGTGTGTTAATGCTATATGTTAATTTTGGCTCGTTGTAGTTGCTTGTGGGAAATACTTCTGACTTGTGGTTAAAGTGAGTGAGCCTTGCAAGCCAGCAGGATGTTGGTCCCATTAGTTGTTTAGGCTCTTGTCTTTATTGCAGTGTGAATAGCTCTCAAATTGTCTGGGAGGGTTGCTTGGGAATTATTGGACCTGGAGGGTAGATTCACATGTTGTAATTAATGTTACAGGTTGACCAAAAAAGACAAAACTGGCAAAAAGGTTTATGGTTTGAAATAATTAATTTTGGTCCTTCCCCCTTCTTATTATTGTTTATGGATGTGAATATTGTGAGTTAGGAAAAGCTACCTAAAGGGTTAAAATGAAAATGCTAATGCAATTTGGACAAGTATAATGACCTATTATAATGTTCTAATTGTATTTGTGTGAGAATTGGACAAAAAAATGCCTGTGAACTCATGTTTCTTTGATGCTTGATATCATGTTAGGAAATATTGCTCATATCTGAAGCTATTTCTTCTATAATGTATTGACACCCTTGCGGCATGGATAAGAATGTATTCTTTCATATATGCATGGTGGCTTTGCTCTATATGGTACTTCTGTGGATATTGAATTCACTTATGGACTGCCACAAGTCTCTTTGATTTGAATGACATGTAACTGACTATTTCCATTCCTTTTACACCTGTATCACTGTGATTATCTGCGTTCATTCCAAGTTAGTGCAACTATGCTTCTGGTCTTATCGATTTCATGCCAACCTCATATAATATTTTAACTGGGAGTACAGTTTGACGATGCATCATTTTATTGGACTTTTTTGAAGGTAGCATTCATGAGTGACAGTTATTTAGCTGTAATAGAAATCTATCATTCTTTGTTAATCATTGCAATATGACTTTACTAGAACCACGTCATATAATTGGAAATTCCTGATTCTTTTGAGCAAATTTTATGATATTTCAACTAGGAAAAACATGAAACTCTTCTTTGTGGTATTGAGGAACCTTATTCAATTACTCTCACATCTCCTATCAGACCATTTTCTTAATTAATTTGTTAGTTGACATCAAGTGCTTGAATTTCAGACCATCACTGGTCTCTGGATCATGACAGCTATTGGGAGTTATTTTACCACGTTGAGTCTTCTATATATGAAAGAGATGTAGAACAAATTCATTTTGCTATTTCCTAGTTATCAAGTTTCTTAGTTAAGTTGAGCCTTTTTAATTGTTGATCTGCTACATATTCTTCTACAGTGTTTCTCTGCCTGGTGACTCTTGCGGTCATGTATGAGCGGTATGAATATGAGGTCGATTATCTAGCAAGCAAAGGCAAACCAAGAGGCAAACCAAGACGTGAATAGATTGTTGAAGACATTACATTCTAAAGTTCTCAACAACATTCTAATGGGACCTGTCAAAGAGAAGAAGTACAGATGAAGTATAGATCAGCCATGCGTGAGAACAAGGATGATTAATGATTGATGAATGATGTACACGAGCCATGAGCCATGAGATAGCCTTTTGTGCTTCAATTTCCAACCATTAAAGATGCCTCTTCCAAGCTCCACTGATGTCATGGGTAGACATGGCATGTAATAACGTATTTCTGCACAATTAAGAGAAATGTGAAATTGATGTGAAATTAGTATGTTTCAAAGTTTTAGAACTCGTCAAAAAACTAACATTTTTGAAAACTCTATTCGTTAGTAACAAATGTTATTGATTTTCGCTTTTATACCGGCCCATTTACTTCGTCACGCACTTCACAGTCGCAAATGTCCAACAGCCCAACCCCAATCCAGAAGATGGGCTTAACATTTACCACTGTTTTTTTACACTATCTTCTGGTGATAATTACCACTATTTCGTTTCCCGAAAACCAAAAAAATTGATAATCACCACTACTTCTTTGTTTTCCATTTTACTCATTCAGCGGGTATGATGTCCATAAAACTTGAAGTATAAGAGTTAAAACTGCTATGCGAATATCACAATACGCTTATTTGTTAACGGGAATATAGAAAAAGAAATGGAAATGAAGTAATCACCTTTTATTTAAAAAAAAAAGTCTTCATCTAATACTTTGTATGTCCCTCTCATAATTGAAATGGAAATGAAACCATTTATTTATTGTGGTTTAGGTTGGATGCAATGATGCTAATGGGTAGGTGCATAGTGTGAAGGATGTGATAGAACGTGAGATGAAGTGTAAAAAATGTGGCTAAAGGTAGCATCCCACTTATTGTAGATTAGTTTGACACTATTGACTTTGCAATTCTGTGCATGGTAATATGTCTTGTCATTCTGAAACGTGAAAATATTTGTGCCCACCTGCTTCATGAATTTCAAGACTTCAATTTCCAAAGAAGGCAGGTGCAGAGTAGGAAGGACTTTCTATCATCAAATCTTTCTACCTTATACTCTTTACAAAAGATAGCTTCACGAAATTCTTCCCCATTTATTTTGTAAAAATTACATGATTGAATATTAGTAGGTAGACCTCCAAATGATAGTTGAAGTTTTTTTTTTTAAAAAAAGATACAAATAAGTTACACTTAATAACCAATGTTTGTTTATTTTTTGACAAATATTCCACTTATGAGCTGTAACTGTTTGTACACATTTACTTAGGGAAAAGATAAATTTCATATTTATGAGAGGGTAAATTTATTTTCTGATTTGAATTCTTGCGTTGTGCAATGTGATTATGCCTACTTAGCAAACCTATGAGATTAAAATCACAAAAACCAAGTAAATGTAAAGGATTTTGCTAATTTGGCCTTTGTATGAATTCCAATATCAATGTGATAAGGACTATGAAAACTTGGAACCAATAATTATACTTACTCCCTGCAGGTTTAATGATATAAAATTTAACCCCATTATCTTTTAAAAATGACAGTCAGCCCTAATTAATTGATCAAGTTGCATAATTGTGCATAATGAAAATCTTATAAACTTTTAGTTTGTAATATTTACACAATTATGCAACTTTCTCAATTAATTGTGGGTGAGTCTCTTTTTAGAAAAGAATCAGATTAAGTGTTATATCATCGAATCTGGAGGGAGGGGAGTGTAATTAACTCAAATTAAAAAGATATGAATCTAAATTGACAAGTAGGACAAATTAACGTGGTCCTTGAAAAAACATTATTTTCCTAATTGAGAATAAAATATTAAATTTAATTAGTTACATTTATATTTATATCAATATTTAATTAAAGTATTTTGTCAACAATAATTATACATTAAAAGTAATGCACTTTAATTGATAACAGACGCATATATATATATATATATATATATATATATATATATATATATATGTTTAATTAAAAGATAAGTTATATATCCATGTACACTCAAACAATTTAAGCATTTAGTATAAGCTTCTTGTGACAATTTAAGTTCGGATGTTACACTAAGTAGTTGTGAAAGTGAACCAATTTAGGCATACATTAAACCTTGACATTTATATTGAAAAATTTAAAATTGTAACCATAGTTTTTTTTTTAGATAAGCTTTTTAACAATTTAAATAGCATTAGATTACTATACTTGTACTATATCCTCTTATCTCAAATCCAGATCGTCCAATCTTTAAATAGTTGAAGACAATGTTCAAGAAAATGAATTTCCAATAGCAACTATTGTGTAGTTATAAGGTAAAAGGCTTCTTTCATTATCCTAGAAAAAGAGCTCACAAAAATAATAAAAGGTAACATTTTACGAAAATAATATAAAAGACAAGAAAATATTGTCCATAGAGAAGAAAGTGTGTTGGATATGTAATGTACAATGACACTATGCAATTGAATGTCCGCAACGAAAAGAAACAGAATTCAAACAAAAAACAAAATTACTAACTGATTTGTTAATAATTTCAGCTCTTAAATGTTCTTTGTTTGATCTAATTAGATTCCAAATGTGCTTAATTGTTGACATTTAGCCAAGTTTCTAATTTAGAGTTGTCTTTGGATATTTATTGTGAAACTACGCTTAAATGTGGTTATAAACACTTATAAACGTATTGTGATTTTCAGGAGATTTATGAGTGATGGAGTTCACTGGTATTGAAACATTGAGAAGAGAGTTAAAAGACTCAAGGGAATCAGTATCAACCCCTAGAAGCAAAGGAAGACAAGCATTCATGAAGAATCAAGGTTGGATTTGAAGAAAGTGATTAACACGGCCCGTGTCAAATAACACGGGGTAGGCCGTGTATTATTCTGACTTTGAAGACTGGAAGATTTTGAACAACACGGCCCGTGTCAAATGACACGGGGTAGGCCGTGTACTCCTCTGACTTCACAAGGAATAGTCAATTTCAAGCCTTGACCGAGAACACGGCCAGGGTCAAATGACACGGGGTGGGCCGTGTTCTTCTCTGACTTTGGAATAGCTGGAGATCTGTCATCAGAATCAGACACGGGTTGGGCCGTGTCATATGACACGGCCCGTGTCATCGGCTCAGAAGATTAATTTCGTGTTTTAATGCTAAATTAGGTTCCCAAACCTATAAATAGGGTTGCTTAGAGTCCCTAGGGGAGATCTGGATAGAAAGAGTCGTCATGGAAACCGAGAGAAACACAAAGACCAAGAAGGGGAAGGATTCGATTGAGGAATGGAGACTCGGATTCGAGCGATCAAAGATCATTCACCCTCAAGCTTTGGAAACTAGTTTGATCTTTAGTTTTTCTTTTCTTCTTTTGTTCTGAACAATGTTTTTCTTTAATTTTTCTTGTGATTTTGAATTTGCCATGTGTGGCTAAACTTCTTGATTGGTTAAGGGAAGATGAAACTCTAGTTTTGATTATGTGAATCTTGCATACTTCTTTATATTAATTCAATTATGTTTTTATTCATATGTTTCTATTCTTAAATCAATATAAAAGTTTTTATATTCTTGCCAAACTTTGAGAGTGGTAAAACTAGGATTGTTATGCGCGATTGCGGCGGTATGACTAGTGAGACATGTGATCTAAGCAATTTAATCTCGGTGTGTGATTAGACCTTAGTGTGATTAGTTTTCTAATTTTTAATGCAATCATTAGGTAGGTGTAAGAGCGGTTGCTTTACAAATAACTAATGGTTAGGGTTTGATTTGAGCGGTTGCTGAATTAAGCAAAACTTAAGGAAGAAATGAGATTTATCTCACAATCACATAAGAACATAATTGATAATGTTGATATAAAGGGTATGTAAGTTGGCATAATCATATAAATCTAGTGGTGGATTCCGTCTCTTAACCAATATCTTTAACTTGATAATTCAATTTGTGTTTACTGCTTTAGTTTAAGTTTAATTTCTTTTGTTAGTTTTAATTAAAAAAAAACCCCTTTTAATTTTACTGTTTATTTTTCATCAAAGTTTAATTTAGGAATTAGATTGATAGTGTTAATTGAATTGGTTCTCTGTAGATCGACTATTGCTTACTACAACTGGTTGCAAGGTTTTTGTATCTTTGGTGGAACTTGGCAACTGTTTTTGATATTTATTTTTAATCACATTCCACACCACACCACTAACAAAGGTATATTAAATATATAATGTAAAACCATTATAAGAAGAACTAAGTAATATTGAAGATAGTATATATGAATCTTCAGAGAATGAATTATCTTCAGAAGAAATAGAAACCAAATAGTACTTATATTAAAATCAAAGTTGAACAAATTAATAAAGATACAAAAGGTGACGTAGACACGGGAGCAAGTATTTGTTTAGCAACAACATTACTACTTGAAAAATGGGGGAAATTAGAAAAACCTTTAAAAAATCAATTTGCACATGGAGCTATACATCCTGTACACTTTGTAGCCAAAAGATTTACTTTAACAATCCAACCAAAAACTAGTTATTATTGACACTGGGTCCCAACAAGAAATTGGTGTAGATATGATCGTAGGAAATAACATCTTACGATTATATGCTTCATTTTGTTAATATTTGGAATGTATATCACTTAAAACACCATATATGCGACACCAACAATTACGTCACTATGTAAATTGTTCAGACATCTGATGTAAACACTTACGTCTTTAAGGATACTTATGTAAATTAGTCGTAGGAAAACTAGCTTATAAATAAGACCTATTATGATGAGGCAAAACAGAGTTTTCCATTCTGAAAATTGTCAAACCTTGAGAGTGTTTGCCTCAGGAAAACATTGTGCTAGCTCTTACGAGTGCTAGTCGGGTACTTGAGAGTGTGGCCAAACCCTTGTACTTATAACCACTTATCAATAAAAAACAAAGTTTCATTCATACTCAGTTTCTTTCATTCTACTAACTTAAACAAATTTTAGTTGAAAGGAGGAAGCTGTGGTGGGCTTGTAGAACACTTAGAAGAACAAAGCAAAGAACTAGAAGGAAGGATATCAATAGAATTTTATAATATCAAATTTGGTACGATCATAACACTCATTCCAAATAATCATTCTTAATATCATGTACTACGAATCGTAAATGGAATTTTAATACCTGTACTTATTGACACTGGATCGTGTATTAATTGTATAAGTAAATATTTAACTTGAAAAATAGAAGAAACAACTCGTACGACAATAATAAATTTTAATCAATAAAAAAATTTATTTAATGACAAAAAGTAGTATAGCAATTTATTTGAACTCGTTTGTAAAAATTCAAATTGAATTATATCTTTCAAATGAAGAAAATACTAGTCTATTATTAGGAATGAACTTTCTTAAAGTAGTAAAGGCTTAACAGTGTTACAAGGACCATGGAAAATGAAATATCTATGAAACCAATTTGACTAGTGTGACAAAAAAATGTGACCATTGAAAAAGCATATTTATAATTGAGAATAAAAAATTAAATTAGTAACATTTATATTTATTTAAAGATTTAATTAAATTATTTTTGTAACAATAATTATATATAAAAAATTATAAAATTTAATTGATAATATATATATATATATACACCTAATTATTATTAAATAAAAGAAAGGTGGTATATTCATCTAGACTCAAATAATTTTAATGTATGACATAAGCTTCTTGTGAAAAGCTAATGAGTAACGTGATAGGAAAAAATTATAAAGATATGAAACGACTTTAAAAAATACTATCATTGATTTATTTTGGAAAAAAGTAAAAGAAGAGGCATAACATAAAAACAATGTGAAAAGTTAAAACAAATAAGGATATCTCAGGCATGCATCTTCATCAAATTAATATTTTAAAAAAAATTATGGACATGGAAAGTTGAGCATAAAAAAAAATCAACATAAAAAGTACCAGCTCAGAATTTATACAACATAGTCGTGAAAGTGAGCTTAATTAGGCATAGCTTATACGTAAAATGTTGTATAGAAAATTTGGAAATAGTAAATATTATTTTAGTTTGTTAAATATACTTTTTAAATTTTGAATAGAACTGGCAGCTAATAAACATTGTCTATAATCATGTGTTTCTATGTATACTTTAAAGTGTTTGACCTTTGAAATAAGGAATATTTTAGTCATGATTACTGAACTATGCTAATTATCATAAAATTTGTACCACTGGTCATCTGTTCTGACTTCCAAACTCAACATGACTTTCAAGGAGCATAGTCCAGATTTTAGAGCCTGAGGTATGCATTGATTACTGCACACTATTCAGGTACCAGTCACAAAACTCGTATTCTGACGTCTAACCCCAATATTACCTCTTAGGTGTTCGATGTTATATTTGGTATTCTTCATGAAAATTGTAGAGCTCTCTCTTATCTTTTACATGTCATCAGAATCACCTCAAAAGGCCACCTATAGCCCAAGATATGGCACACATACAAAAACATCATAAGACGTAAATAATGCTGAAAACATTATTATTAAGTCCACTTTGAGGGTACCATACGAGTTATAGAGGGTACCGTACGAGTTTGTAGCAGTCTCTCATTGTTTGTTTTCTGTCTACCATGTATTGCTAATCTTCCCTTTGCTGGGATTAAGTGGATTTTGATTGATCTTGATTGTGTTGACATTGGGTTCAATTAATATAAGTTGTTATTCCTATTTTGCGTTTATGTTCTCTCTCCTAATCGCTTTATAAAGTTTGATGACCTTTCAAATGAGCTTAGGGTTACATGTTGAATGAGAATTTGATGTGTAACTGTGCTTTGAGAATATGAACCTTGTTTATCTCTAGGCTAGGAATGATCATTGATCTGCTCGTTACTAGGTGGAATTCTAAATATTAATGCTTGTTTTCTCTTACAATCGCTTAAGGGATTAGGGGTATTACGTGGAAATGAAGGATCATTTGACAAGAACAAAAAGGCCAATAACTTGTACATGTGTTCATCGAAATAAGTTCATATCTTTAATTTTTACTGCATATTTACTCTAATGTTGACCTGTGTCGGTCCCGTCCGTTAATGGTATCAGAGTCTCGTGACATGTTCTGAGTGTGTTACCATGTGAAGGGAAGAAGGACTGAGCATTGTTTCGCCCGCAATCTCGTACATTGATAATCAACTACAAACCTTTAAACAAATATTTAACGTGCGTAAAATATCTTATTCCTGGTACAAAACATTTACTAAGTTAAGCTAATCAATGTATTATATTCCCCATATTTGACATGAAGTCTGGACATTATCATATCAGAGTAGTAGAGGAAGACAAATATAAATTTGTAAATACAGGATTTATAGTATTTGAAATTATAAATGTGTAATATTCTTGCGGGAAGGATTACATGTTTATAAGTATAGGTGTATGCGCTATGACACAAAATCATTGAACTTGACTCAATCAGTATTTGGTACTAAGGATAGATCGAGATCATATATGAGATTTTAAAGTTAAGATTGCTACAGATAGTTGAAGTTGATATTTCTGATCAACTTTAATTTCCAAAGATTATGGACATAATAATTTGATAATCTGTAAAAAACTATCTTATCATAATATAATACCATCTCACATGAAATTTCAACATACATTGTAATGATAATGTCAAACAATACATACACAAAAGGACAAGAAGTCAAAATTACAATACAGAGATTCCTTAATCTTAGTTGCTACACAACAATTTTGAAAAATATAACTTAATTACAATGCACAAATTTTTTTATATAACAAAAATTTAGACTAATGTTATATTTGGAAGTGTTATGTTCTTAGTTCACCGTAATTATAAATAATACTATCATACTATCATTTGTAATAAGGCAACTGTCATGAAGATAATTTTTTTGTACAATTATAAGATAATAATAGGTAGAATTGTTAATTTTATTAGTAATAATAGGAACATCATCTGTATGGAAAAAATTTGTGTGAGTACTTGATAGTGGAATGTGTGTCATATGTGGTTCAGTACAAGTTATTAACTCTACTAATCTAAGACTTCATAATATAATATAATTATATATTTTGTAACATTTATTATTGTGACATGTCTAGTGTCCAAATTATAATTATTATGTCTAATTTTGTTTGTCATATACCACTACGCAATTAATATGGAGTATATATAATTTTTTTAATAATAACCATGTTTTTTAATAGAATTAGTACAGTGGTATCAATTAAAATATATTAATGTCAACACTTTATTTAGTTAATTGTATCAGTATCGAATAAACAACGATTTCACAACTGGGCCATATTGTAAATCCACAACTGCCTCTTGCGGATTTGACTAGTGCGTCAAATATTCAACCAAAGCTTGTCCTAGCACATAATGACCCTATTATTGAATGCCATAGTAGTGTCAGTATATTGGCAACAATTTCACGCATAATATTTTACAACATTAGAATACATTTTATGGTTCCCCTATCACGTTACACAAACCAACAGGCTTAACAAATTACAACCCACATTGCATGCAACAAATTTACAACACATTTGTACATTGGAGCATCCAGTAATGGCTGGTGGAAGAAGACCTTCAACACGCAGGAGCAGGCCTGGCACCAAGAGGATGAAGATAGAGGTAACAAGCAAATGCAAAGATGGACTATCACATACCCCTGTCAATATGGGGCCACATCTGAAACCTATTATTTAGATATCATCAAGGTTAGATTTTTAAATTTAACCATTTTACATTTATCGACCGTGTTGTATAATAAATGCGGATTAAATGAATGGGTAATTCGTAGACGATTTTAATGTGTAAGACCCATAAATGTATCCCACCTATCCACAAAGTAATCAAAAACCCTCTGTCTGCATATTAAGTGCATAATAATGAATATATGACCAAACAATGGCAATGTAGGTGCATGATTAATGTCTAACTTATTGCTGTTCATATTTAGTCACCATGAAAGCTTTAAATGGACAAGCATTGGGGGAGGGAAGACTGCAGAGAACGAAATTACTAAGGAAGTCAAGGTTAATGATGAGGTAAATATTTATCATTTACCTTAATTTTCACATAAACCCTTTATTTATTTCACGCTTCATTAAAGGCTTTCTATGTTTTCTTAGGTTGTATTGGCAAGGGTCGACCAACTAGGGTCTGCTGTTGAGCAAATGAAGCAAGTCGTTCATAATCTAGCAGCAATATTTTCAACCCAAAACCCCATCCAAATGATACCTATGTTGACCCAATTTCCCATACCTGTATCAGGGAATACATGTCCCATAGGAACTACACTGGAACTGACAAAGATCTCTTTCATGACTCCATCCAAGTCTGCTGCAACCAAAGCAACCAACATTTCTGAAACGCATGTTATGGAGCTGACTGGTGCTTCAAAAATTAAACCAAACCCAGTTACAAAAATAGCAAATAAGTACAAGTCTGTAGTGTCAAGTGAACGAACTAACGCAGTAAAGGAAGGTGGGAAGGAGACTGGTGCTTCTGTGGGAAATAAAGAATGCAACCCTCACAAAATAATTTTTTCCTCTGACACAAAATTCCAAGGCAAGTTCAGCCCCAACCACAACGGTTACTATATTGTGTCTCAGGCACAACACTCATCCACAACATTGTATAACACTATCAGAACATCAGGAATAGAGCCTCCTAGTGTAAGTCATATATAACTGATGAAAATTCACTTAACGATGAATTATTTTTTATAGAACTCGTCATAACACTAACCTGTCTATCGTAATGCAGTGGGTGCCTTTGTTGTTTCGGCCAACTGAGGAGATGAAATTTGACGAAGTTTAAGTCGCTGTATGTGCTTATATTTTTGTAGATAACAATTACAATGAGTGAGTAAATATGTTTCACAATGAGTCAGTTGTTGAATTTTATTACCCACAAGGAAGATAAAGAACTAAAACAAATTATTCCATACTAATCAATTTTTCCCACAACAAGGAGATTATAGCCACCAATGGACTCTGTCACGGCCATAGAGATGCCTTCAAAACTCTAGTGCCTAAGGGGATGGTGGACAATGAGGTAAGGTCAATATACATTACATTCTAACATGTATATGACATTGTAACTGTACTGGCTTTATTAACATGAATTTTTTTTAATTAAACAAATTCTTAATCTAATGGCATGCATGCTGACACATGAAGAGCGAGAAAGGTCTAGATTATCATCAGTTTGGTTCTTACCAACAAGCTTCTCGGTAATTATTACAAAAATATATATTAACATACATGTAAATCTAGTATTTCAAAGTAACCAATATTCTCTAGTAGTTATGGTTGTTCCAAAGACTTGATGATGATCTTGTCTCTGTCTATCCATTCATATATCCTTATGTTTTTGTATTTACGTTCAGACTATATGGGTTTCCTTCCTATGTATAGGATAAAAGTTTAGGGCAAAAGGTAATGAATCTTAAAAAGGTTGATATGAGAAGTAATGCGTAATGCCACTGTCATGATGATAACAGCATCCTGGATTTAGATGTACCCATGCCAACATGCAGCCCCTAACAATGCACTATATTAATAATAGTAGATAATTATCTAATGTAATTCTGATGTAAATTTAACCACATACTTGATCTTTTATACTAATCGGCCTCGCTATAAGGTATATGCTACTCACCTAGCCACATCACAGAAACCACATAATGAAATTTAGTAACAATGAAATATGCAGTTTAAATACCAATTCAGATTGCAAAATAATTTTGTACAGCTACTACAATAGTTAGTATCTTCTTCACCTGAAAGTAGAACGTAGTATAACATTCGTTATGGAAGGCAAGTTAAATAAAATCTGATTAACAAAGTACCTTTTGATGGTAACTACAGCAATTTGGGTTGAGTTGGAACACACATCCAGCTAGTGTTGTGGACCACTTTCACCCCCATTTCATGGGCAAAGTTGATTACCTGAGATTGGTGAGAAATGGGAACACTCAATTTCAGTGTTAGGTTAGTAAATATTTGAATGAAACTGTAATAACTAACAAGTTATGTCGTGTATATGTTTCAAGGTTTGTGTTCCCATCAATGAAGGGAACATGCATTGGTATTTACTTGTAGTCGACCTTTTCAAGAAACGACTTATTATGCTGGATTCAATGCCCAATCCATCAAATCATTCTTCAAGAAAAAAATCTATTAAGATACTGGTAATGTAACATTGTACTAATATAGGTTTGAAGCCTATTTTATCCCCAACCTATAACATGTTATAATTTTTCCATATGTATGGACTGTTCCTAGAGGAGATGCTGATGGATGAGAGATTCTATGATTACCACTGTACTGAAAAACCAAATATTTCTTCTTTTCCAATTTTTGAGCCCAAAGAGGTTCAAACACAGAGACTTGACTCGTATGACTTATTGATTTGTTTTAAAAGTTTACTATTACAATATGTTAATATTTATTGTAACTCCTAAATTGTTATTCTAGGAATGATTGTGGAATATTTGTAGCCACTTGGATGATGCAAGCTTTCAATAGTGACTATTATCAAGATTACTACAACATACATGTAAGTCACTTATGAAGTTTCATTAATTTACCAATTCTGTTTTATACAAATAGATTGACACAAAACTTAACATTAGTGAATAGAGTAACAAATTGTAATATATAAAGCAATAGACATTGTAGAACAACCCTTCGGAATACCAAAATTTGACTTTATGTTGTTATTTTGGGACAAGTTGAAGATGAGACAAGGATGACGATTGCGTTGGACTTAGTTTTGAAGCCCTATAACCAACAAAAAGACGAGCTCACAAGATTGGCATTCCAAAACTTGAACAACATTCAAATGAAAAATAAACGCCTTCATACTAGTTAGACTTCCTAGACCCTGAAACTAGAACTATGGCCATAGTATACTATAAGTCTTGTTTTGTAACATGGAAGCCTTATTTTGGTTTACTATGAAGGTTTTTTTGGTTTTGTTATAGGTCAGTTCACCACATTGTAATGCAAGTTTGATTTTGAATATCAAAGATTTCCTACACCCTGAAACTAGAACTATGGCAATAGTATACTATAAGTATTGTTTTGTAACATGGAAGCTTTATTTTGGTTTACTATGAAGGGTTTTTTGGTTTTGTTATGGGTCAGGTTCACCACATTGTAATGCAAGTTTGATTTTGAATATCAAAGATTTCCTACACCCTGAAACTAGAACTATGGCAATAGTATAGCATTATGTCTTGTTTTGTAACGTGCAAGCCTTATTTTGGTTTACTATGAAGGTTTTTTTGGTTTTGTTATAGGTCAGTGAAGCACATTGTAATGGAAGTTAGATTTTGAATATCAAAGAATTCCAATTTGTACAAGTAAAATAATATTCATCTTCATTTTTATTTAACAAACAACAGTGCTAACCATATCCTGGTCTGTTATGTGAGTGGAATTATTACAAATTGTAAAGGTAGCTAAGTCCTCTGTCTGAACAATAATTATTGCATCTGTAGTATAATTAATAATAAACTTACAAATAAAACTAAGAACCAGAAATCATAAACTTTATATTTTACTAGATTAATATCAGATTGTACTACTAAATCATACACTTGTGTTCATCCAAAAACAATTCATTACACAAGCAACAATGGGAGGTGCATTACCATGAAAATATCTATCAGACACAATGACTGTATGAGGAATCCAAGTGCAATGCGCATTCCAAATTTGAAGGAAGAAGTATTGAAGGACAGCAATGAGGTAAATGTACATTTGTATCAAATATTTTTGCTATATGTCAAAGGGAATCATAGTAAATTACACGTGGGTGCACCTTCCTATTTGCATAGATTGTTTTGGCAAAGGTTGGCATGTTAGAGTTAGCTGTGCAATACATGAAGCAAGTTGTCCAAGAACTGACTTCAATGATTGTCAACCAAGCGTACAACAACATCATACCAGAACACAGCCCATTATCAACAAAGGTTAGTGGCACTGAAATGATAATGAACAAACTCAAGGGGCCTAGTCAATGTCAGACAAATAATACCAACAAGATCACCAAAACAACAATCAACTCCCATAGGAAACTAAGCCTAGATTTCGTGGACAACAACCCAACCCATTCTGAATTGACTAAAAAAGACCAACAATGTCCACGAGTTGTCCTTCTAAATGTAAGTGTGCGCATGTATGTGACTAATCATATTTACTATTTTTCATGTTTAACTAATCATATCAACTGTAGTGGGTTCAGGTACCATTTTGGCCTACGAAAGAAATGGGGTTGAGCGCAGTAGAGGTTGCAGTAGCAGCTTATATATTTCAAAGCGATGTTAGTCATGAGTAAGTCACAATTTTCCACCAATACGTGTTAATATTCTTCTAGGAAGCAATATTATTCATCCATTATTTGTATTTATCATACCACAGGACCGAGGTTTTAAGTACAACCCTATTTTGTGATGGTTCTAGACATACATTCAGAACGCTAATGCCCAACCAGAGAGTTGACCAGGATGTAAGACCTAGTACATGGTACTTGTTAATGTAAATGTTAAATATCTTTTGGAAGCATCTCACTTATTCGCTTTATTATTACAAACAGGTACTCAATCTGCTTGTCTGTATGCTTACATATGATCATAGATCAGTCTATAACCATTCCACAATTTGGTTCCTTCCAACCATGTTCTCTGTAAGGCATCTATTTTGCTGTAAATTTAATATTAAATTGTAACTATCACTAACTATGTCAAATATAGGTGCCAACAATACTATAGCATTATGTCTTGAATTGGCATAAAGATCCAAAAAGAATCATGGCTTACTATCAGCAAGAATTTATGGGGAAAGTTGACTATTTGTCTCAGGTACATGGAGAAATTAGACGTTATTACAATAACAAAATGTGTTTAGTAAGTTGTTATCATTACTAATTATCAATTTTTCAGATCTTAGTACCAATCAATGAGGAGAACAATCACTGGTTTCTACTTGTCATTGACTTGTGTGAATCACACCTCATTCTGTTGGATTCCAATCCATCTCCAAAGAAATATGAATCCAAGTTAAGAAGTTTAACTAGTCTGGTAATGTTACACTTATACTTCACTCCTAAACAATTTGTCTATTCCACAACAACTTTATACTTTAACACCTGCTATTCATGATAATTATATGGACTAGTTTAGGGACTATTTATAGAACAAATGCTGCATCATGATTCGTTCTACGACACCCGTCATCCAAAGAAACCTATCGTTTCTGAATTTGAGATTAGTGAACCTGTTGGATTCGGACAGCAGAGAGATGGCTCGTATGGACATTACCAATTTGTGTTATTTTTTAATCAAGTAACAAAGAATCAATGTAGTTAGGGTGGTAACACCACTAATGCGTCAACCATTTTAACAGGAATGACTGTGGAGTTTGGTTTGCAGCCTGGATGATGCAGATTTCTAAGAGGAATGTACGAAACAAGTTCAACACCAAGGTAAGTGAAGTTAATTCATTTTAATTTTTAAACAAATCTTGTTTAATAGCAATAAAAATAATATAACACACTTGTTCGACTACGGTAGGTTGATGATGGAACGAGGATGAGGATTGCGTTGGACTTAGTTATGGGCAAATATAACCGCAACCATGATCAAGTTATCAACTTGGCCGTGCAGAAAATGAATGAACTAACAGATATCAACTGATACAAAAGAATTGATATTTTATGAAATGTAATTGGACATTTCTAACTTCTTCTTTTGGTACAAGTAGCTAAATTTCTAAACTACAGTGTAACTAGAAGTTACCAATATGGTCTGCATAACTATTAGTGGCACGTGTGCCCTTAGCCGTTGAATAGTATGAAAAGCCACAGGAATGCTCAACCCATTGTAGCATTTAGTATATTAACATGTTTTCCAAAAAATAACCAACATGCATGTGGTAAGCCATTTTTGCTTTGACAAGACTAGCACAATTAAATGCACAAACATGGTAATAATCATGGCAATATATAGCACTTAACAAACATGCAAAAATCTTACTAATACTTATATGTAAAAAATTTAAAAAAATATAGTAAATTAACTCTTCACATAAGGTAATATTTATATCACACATCAACCATATGAGACCCTGATGCACATACATTGCCTTTATTTACGTAAAAAGATAAAACACACCTTTTGCGCCTGTATAGTATACGATGATGAAGACTATGGTGCTTGCGCTGTTTCTGAACTTGACGAGGCATGCACAAACATAACACAAAAAGGTTAGGGGAAATACATGATGGGGAATGAATTTTAAATGATATATACATGATGAGTAATGTACAAATGAATTCCAATAAATTGTTGAATGTGATGAATTTTAAAGAAAGACATGGTATATTAAAAGGGTTAGGGGCAATACAATTTAAAGTCACGACATCTTATTGACAGGATAGCACTTTCAACATATTGACATATACTTGGTAAATGTGTTTAATCATACACCCTTTTTTGTGGGAAAATGGAATGCCAGAAAAGTTGAGGTCCAAGTTTAGTAATGAGTATGTAGATATCTTATGCTTTTGCTTTCATTGCCAGATACGGAATAAAGAGATCAATGGTAGAGTGCTTGATTATATGAAGTGGAAAAAATCATTAGCAAGTACTTCGCTAACTTATTGTTGGTTTCAGAAAAAACCAACATAAAAAAATTAAAATGACCCAGCATATAGCCCATTCGTCCATTGCATAGATAGTCAAGAACCTCCACGACAAATTTTTGGCATATAACTTAAACAAACTGTCACCACATATATTATATTAAAAGGTACTTCATCAATGCAACATTGTTTAAATTACAAACATAAACTTAAACTAAAGATGTTTACTATTCTTGCTAATTCATTAACTGTCTCATCATGAACCAGGTCATTACAGTCTCATGACTACTACAGCAATAAATAAGGCTAACAAAATCCATGTTCCTACCAGCAACTTCAAATGGAGCTCGTCCTTTTTCATGCATTCAACTGTCATCACTTGCAACCTTCCAATCTCATTCTCAATTCGGCACATATATTGTAGTAAGTCAGTTATCTGTGTCCCATTATCATTGCTGCCAATATTCTTCCCAACGGGTGATATTGGGGGCAATGAACGCTCCTTAGGGGGTTCAGCCCAGTTAAAATAGGCACAGCCCTACCACAATATATAGATACATACAAACAAATAAATTGCTTAAATGCTACCTATGAAGCAAAAAAACAAAAATATTTTCACGGGAGCAGTCACTAAGTCAACCAAAATATTCTTTAATAATAAAACAAGAAAGGTAAAATACTAGGTAGACTCTGATTTTCTTCAGACTACTAGATCAAATTTGCCTACATTTAGTCTAGGGACCATTCCACACAAAAGCAGCGCTAATAACTTGTAGAAGAATCTCAGACAAAACATAAAGAAAACAATTGATACTTACACGCTCCCTTCCATTCGATATGGGGCACTAGTAATATTTTCTACCAGGATTTCTGTCAGACCAAGAGGTTGTAAGCGTTGCCATCTGACCACAAAGGCATACCCTCACGCCAATTTGCCCATAGGTACGAGTTTGATACGTGGATGACTAGGAAGACATTCCCATGGATAAGCTTAGTCTAAAAGAACAAAAAAGGAATGTTAAATGCATGTCTATACGATAATTGGGTGGCTTAGAGGTCCAGGCCTGCACTTAATACAGTACCATGGACTCTAATGCAACGTCTGAATGTCATAACAACAGAATACAAATTATCAAAACAAGTATCTTATAAAACACACAACATGGTAGATTATTTCACCAAACACAGGTCAAAATATGCACAACATAATACTAACAACTTCCATGTCAATCACTTCATTATCACAAATAAGTAAACAGAAGCAACTCAATACTAGCAAGTTCAATAGGAAACATGATCACAATCCCCAAAAAAAAAACCCAAAGCAAAGTCAAACACCAAAAATTAACTTATAATTTGCACAGACTCAATAAAAACATCACCAAACTTCGCAAAGTAAACTAAACTCAGCCTAAGCAATGACTATTTGACTTAAAGTGCACTATTTGACTAAATGTGGCCACCTATATATTAATCTTACTTCAGCAGTGTTGGGGGAAGAACTGAAAACATTCCAAATTTTTTTTATGTGTTACTACTTTTCAATCTGGTCTTGTGACCACTGCAATGCATTGCATTTGTTGGTACATATACCTTTTACTGCATATACATCCTATTTCGCATTTACTTATGTTTGTGTCTTGTAATACTTCACCATTTCAAATACCAAAATAGTTCATTGACTAAAGCCTGTCTTGCTTTGATGCTTGCTAAATATGAGGTCATGTGTTTTCATTGCATACCCTATTGCAGGGTAAAATATATCTCACTGATTATTCTAACGGTTGATTGCTGCACCTATGTTGTAAATTAGCTTCCAACTAAAGGACGGATAGATCATGAAACCATATTTTTATCTTGAAGTGGAGGCCTCTGCAGAATATGAAGCTGAAGTTAGCAGCTAGGTTGCTTGCAATGTATCTATTCAAGAAACCTCTGCAGCTCCTTGTAGTGACAACCTCACTAACTCTTCTAATGTCACAAACCTAATAGGGATGAAAATAGATACCACACACTCACATAACTCATTGGCAGAACTGCAATGCATGTGATCACTAATAAGCTAAAAAATAATAATTAAAAAATTTATGAAAATACATATATAATCTAGAGTTCTAGACAGATAGTATATACACAAAAAGTCTGTGCCTATGAAATTGAAGAAGGATGCTTAATTTCATATGAAGTTTTAAAAATTGATAATGTTTTCCCTTCTTGTAAGTCTAGGACAACTCTACTAAAGGTAGCACAGGAGAAGTTGCATAAAATGTCTTTGTACTTGACCCAATGCTAGTGTTCGAGTTCAATATAATTATAGGCTTGTAGGGAAAAGGTATAACAGGATGCTAACGTTGATAAAGCTTCTTTGAAGCTACATGAAGTTGCATGAGGTTAGATTATGAGCTAATTATTATATTATTCGTCTGTGAAGGTAGCCTTGTTATATTAGTAGACTATGCAGTAGTGGTCATTTAGACCCAAAAAAATGAAGCATAATGTAATCAAATGGGACAGGTAAGATTCCAACTACATATTCATCAAGGATTTAACCAATTAAATTCAGGAATGCAGGGGTACATCACAGCAATAATATCAAAAAAATAAAAATAAGCATAATGTAATCAACTAATGCTTCTGTCTGGGAAAGAAAAAGAAGCATAATGCAAAAGCAGAGAAGAAAAAGAAACAAGAATGCAAGGGCATAGGAACTTGCACTTGCTTGCTTGGGGAGTGCAGAAACAGAATCAGTCAACCCAAAGTAACTTTTGGTCAAAATGTAGTTATCTGGCATTTACTCAGTAGAAAAGTTAGTTAGAGTTTCAGGTCAATGTAGTTAATTAAACTTATTCATTATTTATAAAGGGGAAGAAAAATAACAAACTTCTAGTGGGATAGAAACTTAGCCCGGCCATTGATGTGACAAACATGTAAATTATCAACCGTTGAAAGTAGCAGTGGTTAACAAAAAACATGCTAGAGAAGCACTATTAACATGCATTATCTCTGGCAATAAGACCAAAAGAGTGCATTTCTTGTACAGAGACAGACAGCCAAATGAGCATGTTTTACCTATATCACAAAATAATTACTGAGTCATAATGTTTTGCATCCAGTTGTTGTTTTGAGTCTCTAGGTAGCTTATTAATAATAATGGGTAAAAGTTAAAAGTTAAAAGAAACTTGACAAATAGACAGCAATTGTTAAGGTTGAGAATTCAGAAACAGCAGCATGCCTTGGACAAGCAATGTTGTTGAACCAAGATCCCAGAAATTGGAGCAGTCTTTTTTCTTCCTAACATACTACCATACTGGACTGATATGACACTGATATCATCCACATTTTAGTGATATTGTGTGTATTTATGCTTGCTATTATTTTATTCTGTTTGGTACCTATCAATTAGTATCAAAGCTGTTCATTCTAGGGTCTTTGATGATCAATACGAGATCAATCATGGACAGCTTTGATACCAATTGATAGGTACCAAACAGAATAAAATAACAGCAAGCATAAATACACACAATATCACTAAAATGTGGATGATATCATTGTCATATCAGTCCAGTATGGTAGTATGTTAGGAAGAAAAAAGACTACTCCAATTTCTGGGATCTTGGTTCAACAACATTGCTTGTCCAAGGCATGCTGCTGTTTCTGAATTCTCAACCTTAACAATTGCTGTCTATTTGTTAAGGAGCGAAACAGGGTGGAATCAAGAGGACGTTCACATCGTAGAAGACGACCCTCACTGCGTGATAATGTGGGAGAAACTGAGGATGCCCGAAGGAGCCAGGTTGGACCAGAGAAAACTCGAAATTCTTCTTACCGAGACCGGGAGTTGTGTCGGAGCTCCAGAGAACACTCATCGGGAGGGAGTCGATCACCCGAGAGAAACGAAGGTGGATGCAAGCTTGAGGTTCCAGTTTTCTCAGGAGAGGATGCCCATGGGTGGATTAACACTAACTATCATTCATCTACCAAGACAACCCCCTTCAAGGCTTTATATGGAAGAGACCCACCTACATTGATTCGGGGGGATGCAAATCCGTCAGCAGTGGAGGAAGTGAATCAGTTGATAACTGAGAGGAACCAAATGTTAGATGAGTTGAAGGAATGCTTGGCAAAAGCTCAAAACAGGATGAAGATGCAAGCTGACAAGCATAACAAGCATAGGAGGGAAGTAGATTATCAACCAATACATGCAGTTTACTTGAAAATCGAACCTTACACGCTGAAAACTCTGGCCAAAAGAGTCAACCAGAAACTGAGTCCCAGGTATTATGGTCCCTATGAGATCTGAAATGAAAGTAGGGCCAGTGGCTTATAAACTAAAACTTCCCCAAGGGAGTATGGTTCACCCAGTTTTTCATGTATCCTTACTCAAGAAATCCATTTTCCTTTAACAGACACCCAACCCTTGCCAGCTTTTCTGGTTGAAGACTGCGAGCTAAAGGTTCAGCCAGCTAATATCATAAGTCATAGGCAGAATGAGGCAGGAGAGGTGGAAGTGCTAGTTAAATGGAAAAATTTACCAGACTTTGAAAATTACTAGGAATTAATGTCTGCCATACAAGCAAACTATCCTGAATTCCACCTTGAGGACAAGGTGCCTCTTTGTGAGGGGAGTATTGATAGAGGCCCAAGCCCTAAAATAACTAAAGTGTATGTTAGGAAGAAGCACCATAAGGCAGGTGAGTGGGATGAGAAATAAACAAACGTGGGATCAATTGTAACCACCTGTTGAGCTGCCAGGTGAGTGGGAAGGAATCAGGATGGGAATTTGTTATGGGGTATTTAGCTGAGAGGGGAGGAAGTACGTGAGGTAGGCTGGAATTGGCTTGGGCATAGGAGGGACTAGGCACTCTATACTTGTCTAGACTATTTTCTTTTCTCTGTAATCTGTTCATCTTTTTTCTTCATCATATACCACCATACTGGACTGAAAGTTGTTGTTATTTTATTATGTTTGGTACCTATCACAGAGTTACCTGAAAACGTTGAAACCAAAAGTTCCATCACATTAGCCCAAAAGCTACTTGACTCTAGAAATGAGGATTCTAATGCTGAGTTAAATTCTAATCTACCCTTGTCAAGATTGTCCAGAGGACTAGGACTAAAAATAGCAAGATTTTAAATACCAAGAAAAGATAATGTGTCTGCCATTTTGGAGAGCAAGAAGCACATCCGCCGAGTGGTGGTTTTCCTTTTCCAGATTCAAAATCAAAATGTGGTTATGAGACAGCAGAAGATTCATTTATTGATGAGGAGGATTTTATAGTTCCCAAATCAAACTTGTTTGTTGAAGATCAAGAGGAAGAAGATAAAATTCATATTCCAAAAGAGAAAATAATGAAGATGATACATTCACACAAACGAATGAAGTCATATCAGTTCGCCTATCACTTAAGTACCAGATGGATAATAGGTGCTGGTCCACAGATTAGTTGCTTAAGAGACTACCCTCCAGAGCTTCAGTTTCGAATACTGGAGCATCAAAATTTGTCTCCAAGGATAAGAACTACTACTCCATCTCCCAGGATCCCGCCACTGTTTCGCTTCAGCCCAAATGTCACTAATCCATCCCCTTCAGCTGATATCCAAAACTTAAACCATTCATAAAGTGGTAGTCTCTGAAGCTGCTAGTTTATGAGCTAACAATACTATTTGTTACTTCTGTTGGGGTAGAAAACACAAAATATGCATTATTTGGAAATTGGGTGTCATTGTTTACCTATATAGTTTTTGTAGGTCGTGTGAATGAGAATCAGAACAATTTGCTTGTTCTACTTCCCAATGAGGAGAAAGAGTCTGATAAAGTTCTCAGAATAGCTCAAGACAATAAAAGTTTTCTGATTTAGAAAACCACCACCCAACTAAGTAAAACAAAAAAAAAACACTGACCTTGACACTTTCTCAGATAAATATTCAATTTTCTTCAAGACAAAACATTGTTCACGAAATTCACATATAGTTGCTATAGCTCTTGAATTGATTACAAATGCCAACGCTAGCAATATTTTGCACTACCCCTGTTCTTTTTTATATTCTCTTGTAATTTGTCAATTTGTAATTAGAGAGTATATGACTAAGGTTGTTTCTATTTAGATATACTTCGATATAATCTTTGTCATTTTCATTCTCCGGGGACAGTCAAGTGGGACATTCATTGCAGCATCAAGATTTGGGAGTGTAACCCCAATTCCACCCTCTGTTCTTAGGCTAACGATGTATGGGAGATTTGAGAGAATACAGTTGTTCAATCATGTTTCCTTTACCCCGTTGGTTAGAGATGTTTGGGAGAATACAATTGTTCAAGGTTGGGAAAGTTTCAAGTTCATGAGGAAGTTAAAATGCTTGAAAGAAAGCTTGAAAGAGTGGAATAAGGTTGTCTTTGGTGATATTAAAACTAAAAAAGATGAAATTCTTAGAGAGATTAAGGCCCTTGATAATTTGGAACAAGAAGGGTCGTTACCTTGTGATCAAGGGAATAGACGGGATTCTCTGCTTATTGCTTTTGAGGAGATCTTGTTAAAGGAGAAAGATAGTTGGAGACAAAAGACAAAACTACAATGGGTCAAGGATGGTGATGCAGATTCAAAGTTGTTTCATAAGGTGGCGACAGGGAGGAAGAGGAAGAGTTTGATTAAAGAGTTAGAAAGTTCTAATGGGGTTATGATAAGGGACATTGGGACTATTACTGAGGAAATTACCCAATTTTATAAGGTTCTTTATTCTGAGGAGAATATGTCAAGGTCGTTCTTTGATGGTTTGGATTGGTGTGCTATTTCTGTTGAGAAGGCTTGCTTTTTGGAGAGACCTTTTGAGGAAGAAGAGATAAAGAAGGCAGTTTGGAGTTTAGAGAAAGATAAGGCTCTGGGTCCTGACGATTTTATGAGTGGCTTTTACCAAGGTTGTTGGGATGTTGTTAAAGATGATCTTTTAAAGGTGTTTGCTGAATTTCATCACAATGATAAACTTGGGGTCAATATCAATTCCATTTTTATCTCTTTGGTTCCTAAGAAGGATAGATCAGTTAGAGTTAGAGACTACAGACCTATTAGTCTAGTTACTAGCTTGTATAAGATCATCACGAAACTTCTGTCGTTTCGTCTTTCCGAGGTCTTGGGAGACACCATTTCTGAGAATCAGAGTGCATTCATTGCTGGTTGTCAAATTTTGGATGCGGCTTTGGTGGCTAATGAAGTGGTAGATGATGTTAGGGCTAACGATCGACATTGTTTGGTTCTTAAATTGGATTTTGAGAAAGCTTATGACAGAGTCAGTTGGAGCTTTTTGGATAGAGTTATGGAAAAAAGGGTTTTGGTTCTAAGTGGAGAAGTTGGATTACAGGTTGTCTCTCAAATAGTACTTTTTCGGTGATTTTCAATGGTGAACCGAAAGCATGGTTCCATGGTCAGAGAAGTGTGCGTCAAGGTGATCCTCTGTCTCCTTTCTTGTTCACTTTGGTGGTGGATGTCCTTATTCATCTTATTTCGAGAGCTGTTGAGAATGATCTTATTAAAGGCGCTAAAATTGGTTCAGAGAGGATTGTTGTGTCACATTTGCAATTTGTAGATGATACCATCTTGTTCTTAGAAGAGGATACTGAAATTTTTTGCAACGCTCTCTCTTTGATCAGGCTATTTGAGAGTGCTTCTGGGTTGAAAATCAATATGCCTAAAAGTGGCTTAGCTGGTATAAATGTGGATTCACAAATTCTTTCCTCCTTAGCTTCTATGGCAGGTTTCAGGTCTTGGATTGGCCCCTCATTTATTTGGTTGTTCCCTTCGGTGGGAATCCAAGAGGTGCTTCTTTTTGGGACCCGGTGTTGAGGAAATTTTCTAAGCATTTAGATAATTGGAAAGGTGCTTACTTTTCTCTTGGGGGTTGTATCACTCTTGTTCAAGCTTGCCTCTCGAGCATTCCTATTTATTACTTGTCTTTATTTCATATCCCTGCTGGTGTGGCCCACTCTATTGAAAAGATTATGCGGGACTTTCTGTGGTCAGGTGTTTCGGATTCTAAACGTGATCATCTAGTGAGTTGGGAGGTGTGTTGTCGCCCTAAGAAGGAAGGGGGTTTGGGTCTTGGTAATTTGGTGTCTAAGAATGTTGCTCTGGCTGCAAAATGGCTTTGACGTTTTCCTTTGGAGCCTCATTCTCTTTGGCATCAGGTAATCCGAAGTAAGTATGGTTTGGACCCAAAAGGTTGGGATGGTAACACAGCAAGTCGAGCTTCTCATTTTAGTCCTTGGAAGTTTATTTCTCAAGGCTATTCTACTTTTAAGACTTTGCTTTCCTTAAAAGTAGGTAATGGCTCTCACATTAGATTTTGGGAGGACCTCTGGGTAGGAGATGTTCCCTTCTTTTGTGCTTTCCCCCGCCTGTATCGTCTTTTTACTCTACATAATTCTCCTATCAACAATTTTTGTAATGTCCCAAATTCAGTATCCTCTTAGAATTTTCACTTTTTTCGAAACTTAAATGATAGAGAGTTCTCTGAATTGGAGTTCCTTTTGGGTTTTCTGGATTCTGTTCTTCTTTCCTCCTACTCGGATAAAAGGATTTGGTCTCTTGACTCTTCTGGGGTTTTTTCTTGCAAATCTTATTTTCAGTACCTAACTTTTTCTTCAAATAGGGTTAGGTTTCTTCTCGATAAACCTTTGTGGAAATCCAAAGCTCCCTCTAAGGTCAAGGCTTTTATTTAGACCGCGGTACTTAATAGAATAAATACTAATGATATGTTGCAGGTTCGTAGGCCTCATAAGGCCCTTTCCCCTGAAATGTGTGTTATGTGTGGTACATGTTCGAGAATCGCTTCTCACCACCTATTCTTACATTGCTCTCACTTGCCAACTCTTTATGGCGGTCCTTGTTTGGCATTTATGGCGAATATTGGGTCTGTCCTCAATCTTTAGATCAATTTTTGATGGTTAACTTCTATGGTTTTGGTAGAAGGAAATAGGCTAAATTTTTGTGGCAATGTGCTATTTATGCTACAATTTAGTGCATCTGGCTCGAGCGAAATTCTTGAATTTTCAAGGGTGTTTCTTCCATTCTCAACTTAATTAGGGATAAGACTAGGCGGTTGGCGTCTACTTGGTGTAAAGCTCATGGTCTTTTTTTTTAGGTATCCCTAACAGATATGATGAGGGATTGGGACGCTATGTTACTTTGATTCTCTCTTTTTGTTTTTCTATCTGTTACATTTGTTATAGGAGGATCCCTTATCCTCCTTTTTGTTTGTAATCCTCTCTTTTTCTATCTATAAATTTCTTCTTTTATAAAAAAAAAACGATGTATGTTATTCTGACTCTAACCATAACATAACATGAGCCGCTAATAATTATCACTCAAAAACAGAAACACACTTGGAAATCCAACCAAAACATAGGAGCTAAACTGAAACGCATACTTGACAAAAAATGAAAAGCAAAACAGAAAATAAAATAAAAAAATTAAGCAGTCACGCACCTATGGAAGGTTGATTTGGGAGATGACACAGTGAAGAAGACCGATTATTCTTCCTTTCAAACTTCTGCAGGAACAAAATGCAAGACAAAAATGGTGACAAAAACCTCAAGCATTGTGCTTACGGAGCACCTATGTAAAAGACTGAAGTCGCGTTTTGCGCTAAACATTGTGCATAGGGGGAAAACTACTCTAATCAATCATAAAAAAACCTGCTCAGCTTACCGTTTGAAGCTGCGACCACTTCCAAACTCTACTGCAAGTCGTCGTTGCCTCCACCGCTAGCCGTCGTTCAAAGCTCCACCGCTCAGCTAGCCGTATGAACCTCACTTTTTCGCGTCTTGCTTTCGATTGGAGCTTTTCGTTCGAAGCTCACTGCAAACGTTTGAAGCTTGCTGTTCTTCCGAGATTGGGGCTCACCTTCGACGATTTCACCTTAGGGTTTTTTCAATTTGGGAGTTATGCACTTCCTGACGTTGAGGCAATCAGGGTAACATGTATAAACTTTTGTAATTTTGCAAATTCATCCTTATAAGAGGGAAGTGCAATAAATCTAATTTTAAGATTAGTCCCTGTGACATGGAGTCAGCAATTTGACTTATTGTGTAGGTGTCAAAATATTAGTGGAGCTCCTTGTAGTGCCACCGGTGGCATATGATTTTTGGTTGCACGGGAGCAGCCACCAAGATTTTAACTTAAAACTAATTGACATTAAATGAAGTGACTAACAGATATATAAACTGTACCCGAAAGATTGAGATAGACAATGTAAAATTCTTAACAATATTTTAAATTAAATTAAAAATAAATATATTTTTATTTGTTTATTTTGTACACAAATTTACTTTTAAGAACTTTCTCCATACATTTTAATTGGACAAGATGAATCAACCCTTTGAGTTTTCTACTTTTGAGAGGTCAAAGGTGGATTTTCATTTGCCTGATTGTCGGTTTTATGAAGCCAACCAATCCTAGTTAGTGCCTATGGTTTGTCCTCCTTTTACTATTTTATTTATGAGTAAATTATACTCATTTTTCTTTAAATTTAATGATATTATATTTAATTTATTTTTTTAAAAATAACACTCACTCTTAATTAATAGATCAAGTTATATAATTGTGTAAATATTATTAATTAAAATTTATAGATTTTTTAATATTCATATTTATTTATGAAAAAAATATTTTTTAAAAAATATCAGTCTCATTTTTTTTCAAAAATGACATTCACCCCTTAATTAATTGATTAAGTTATATAATTGTTTAAATATTATCATTTAAAATATATAGAGTTTTCAACATTTATAATTATTTATGAAAAATTGTGTATATTGAAAATAATTGTGTATACTAAAAACATTACAGATTTTAATTGGTAATATTTATATATAATAATATTTTATAAAAAAAAACCTTTACAATTTTTTCTCGTGTGGGTGTGTAAAGAGTTTTAAAAATATATATATATATATACATTTTTTAACTAGTAATGTTATCGATTTTAATCGATAAAAAAATATTATCGATTTTAAGCGATAATATTTACACATAATAATATTTTTTAATAAAAATATTTTTTTATAAATAATCTGTAAATGTTAAAAACTCTATAAATTTTAATTGATAATATTTACATAATTATGTAACTTAATCAATTAATTGGAGGTGAGTATCATTTTAAAAAAATAAAATTAAGTATAATATCATCAAACTTAAAAAAAGTAAGTATAATTTACTCCTTTATTTATTAATTGATGAAAGTGCCAACGAATCTTTTAGATGCCGAAAGGCACATTACTTGCTATAGCCTATTAGGCTATAGTACATTGGAGAAAGCTATCGTAAACTAATTTTATTTAAGTATAGGAATGAATCACTTTTTTTTTTTTACAATATTTATATGTAGATTTGAATATATTAATATTTATATGTAAATTTGAATATAAAAAAATTATTATTTAAAATTTATAAATTTTTTATATATACAATTATTTATAAAAAAATTAATTTAATTAAATTTTTATATAAATCTAAATATTACTAATTAAATTTAACTTTTTAATTTTAATTATTAATCTATTTTAATAATAAATCAATAACTAATTTATACGTGATTTATATATAGAACATGAAACTGATCCATATTAAAATTCTCCAATTTCATAAAAATGTAAAACACTTGTTTGTTCATCTTAAAAAATAATACCAAATAAAGTGTATGAGACGATAATAACATAACAAATCTACTGTATTTATCATCTAAATTAGATATCCATGATATCCAAATAGCAAAAAAATGGATAAGACTCTATTAGAGTGAGTCTATTTTTGATGTAAATAAATAAAGTTATATTTATTATTAAATTTTAATAAATTAAAATTACAATATATTTTAGATTAAATCAAAAATAAATTTACCATTACTTATTTACTTTAACAAAAATATGTCACATTTAATAGTATTCAAATGCAAGTTGTAAGTTCACACTTTACATAACTACATCAACATGATAAAGAATAATAATAAAATATTCATAAATAGTTCAGTTTGAATTTTTTTCTTTGATATTATCAAATAGTGGGAGCTTTTGTCTAGACTATGCATTCTATTATATATGACAAGTTTTCTCATGATGTAGTTTATTATGAAATACAGTGACTTTTTTTTTTTTTTTTTTTGCAATATTGTTACTTTTGTCAACATATGAAAATTTTAAGAGAAATAAATGTGTGTAAAAATGAATAATTAAATTTTCTGCATAATGAATCTATATTAAAAGTCAGAATACTTGTACAAGAAATCAATAGAAAACTGACACACTTCATAGATTATATGTCAATGTTAATTTTTTTTTAAATCAGTTTTTACACTTATAAATATTTTTAAAATAATATTTATCATTAATTTCAATTGTAACATTATTATAACATTGTCAGTTGATTAATTTAATAATTATTTCATATTCTTTTAGATGTTCTTTTTAAAAAAAAAAATAAAGTCCAAAAAATATTTCTTCATTCCAAAAGATGCTCCTATAGGTGCTCTTTACTTTTAAGTAGATGTTTTTATTTTTAATAGATGTTCCTTTGAATGTTATTTTATTTTCTATAAAATATTTAATAAGGACAAAATTAACAGTGTTATGATAAAAGTTGACAAAAATTATTTTAAAATATTTGTAAGTATAAAAATTGATATAAAAATGAAAAAATTATAAGAACTAAATTAAAAACAAATAAAAACTAGAAGATCAAAATTATAATTCTACTTTTTTTAATTGATACTTATAGAATTTAAGATATTATCTACTTTAATATGATAAATTCACAACTGGTACTTTTATGAGAGGAAATAAGATTTCCTTTATAATTATCATATTTTTACTTAACATGATATTTTGCATGTGAGTTGTGGTTTTTGAGTGCACACTCGCACAATTTTAGACCAAGTCTACTTGCTCCTTATAGTTTTGTCAAATTAGTCCATTATTGGAAAGGAAGTCTCAAGTTAAAGCACAGGAGAGTGGACTCAACTGTTTAATATATAATTATGAGAAAAATAATGTTTTTATATCATATTATATATTAAATAATTTGTTAATTGTCTTTGATAAATACTCAAACAGCTAGAATGATCGTACATTTGTCAACATCATAACCCTTCATCATTAGACCAGAGTCTTTTGTTTCATATCCTAATTTTTTAGTTTTATATGTTAGATAATTGTTTGTAAGAAAATAATCATCTTATATTCCTCAAAAAGGATATAAGTATTATTTACATTATTTTTAAAGAATGTGATTGAATGAGAGAAAGTGATAGAAAAAAATATGTATAATAAATGATATTAAATAAGATGTAAAAATATAAATATTGTTGTTTGTATTACCTAAGGGTTAGTGAATTCCAAATTGTTTTAGTTTCCTATTATTTTGTATTGTTTCTTCTTGTGGGGTTTCCATCTTATTGTTACATTTGGCACAACTAAACTATCTATCTTCTACAATAATATCAATAGCCTCCTAGATTATGACGGCGATCAAAACTTAAGGACGGCTGTATTGCATCGGAGAGGTATCAAAACGTAATTGGAAGAATGCCATATAGTCAAGGACGGCAACATTGCATAGGAGAGGGAAACATTGTGAAAAAATGTAATTATTTTGAGGTATTGGTACTTTGTTTCCGTTAGAATTTAGATTGAAATAAAAATTGCTGATCTTAATTAAACTTAAACCCGTGAAATAGTTAGAAGGGAACCAAATGTGTCAATTCTCATATAAGCCAAGAAAATAAAAACAGAAAGAAAAAGGGAAACAAAAAGAAACCTTGGAATTCAGAATTCAGCATAGGATTGGACCACGAGAGTAGTTCCATGCCCACTATATTCGTTTGACAATAATTAAACAAATACATGAATGAACTGAGAAGGCAATCAACCAAAGAATACTACTAAAACTAGTACAATCATTTTAAAGACTTAATAATACAAATATATCTCTAACATGGAATCTTGGAGATGAACCACTCCATAACCACAATTGGAGCCTTGATCAACGCCAGAGCAAACTCAACTATGATGGTCACGCAAAGGCAACATGGGCATATGCATGTCAAAATCAACCTGCCATCACATCACATACATAACTGCTGCTCAGCTTTTGAATCAAAGAATCAAAAGAAGGTTCTTCAACCTCTTATACAGAGAATGAGATGGGAAGAAGAGAGGAAGGACTTACCCAACGATCCAAACAACCACACCTATAAGGGAGATGAGGAGAGACAAGAAGGCAAAAGGCAGGCCTAAAAGAAACCCAAGAGGCCTGCATTTACAGTCCTCAGAGCAGCAGCAGCACATGGCTTAATGATTTGTTGTTGGTGCTTGCTTATCTTATCTTCTCTGGCTTCTGCTACTACCTTCTTGAGGTTTTTAACTTCTGAGAAGCCAAATACAATATAAACTACAACATGACTGAGAGCACAAGCAATATTAATAAAATGAGTTAAGAAGAAATAAAACAATAACTACAAAAACACGTAGTTGGGTGCCGGTTACCCACCAAGGGCCTGATGCTATTCCTAGAAAGAACCGAGTTGATTAACCAATACCAAAAGCCCACGTTGTTCACGCCCTCTTGCATGATCAACTAATCTTCCTCTCTGCACACGCCACTTTCTTGCAGCTATGGATAAAGTTCTTGTTTATTTTTTTGGGTAATTAATTAGATGTTGATCCAATTATGCGACACCATGTCTGCGGCGCCCATGCTAAGATTGAATCATTGAGTGTGATGTATCATCATCCTTCATGGTGCTGAGTGCTGACTGACTAATTGGGGGGTGCGAATCAGCATATCAACTAAGGAACAAAATCAAAACATTATCAAGGATTAACTTTCTTATCCATATTGATTTTCACTCTCCCCACCGCCTGTGTTAATTTACACAAAAAATAAACAGATTTTTAAGTAACTTTTAAATTATATTTTTTGTTTCTATTACGTGTCATTACTGCTGGATCAAAAATAAAAATAACTTGCACATTAGAGTATAAGAAACCCTCCCCCTCCAACCCCCCCCCCGGCGAAAAAAAAAAATTTTCTTATTATGCTGAAATAATTCACCCATGCACCAAGATTTTCAAAATCTTATACTGCAGAAATATCTTCTCTATCTGTGTGTATCCCTATAGCTATAGCACAACATTTTTCCTTTTGCTTTCAATTTCTCTTTAGGCATGTACCACTGCTCAAGACAGAAGATAACAACTTTGCACCTGTCTGCCATAGGAATGTGATGAACCAATCTAAACTTTGTCTCCCCACATTCTAATCATTGAGTGGCAGGTGAGAATCAAAATATACCTATAGCAAAACCACGGTAACTCTTCGAAGCAGCAGGACTTGACTCGACCTTGTTCAAAATAGTCTGCAAACTTTATTAATATTTTTTTTTTCTTCTATTCAATCAATTGGGATTAACCTCCTTGAACCATACTTACTACAACTTCCTCCAAGAACCACCGTTGCCTCTCCACTTCAGAAAAAATAGTTTCATATTTTCTGTAAATAGTTTACGTTATTGTCAGAAGCACAAGATATGACTGTATGAAAGCAATCAAGAGGGATCATCTCATTTAACAAAAAAATTCAGTTGTGCAACTTTGCACCCGTTATGAGAACTAACAGACACCATCAGCTCCAACCCAACTGCAGCCAGTGTCCTTGGATATTCCTCTATCCTTCATTATTTCCCTAAGCTCACTTACACTATCCCATCTCCCAGCAGCTGCCAAAGTATTAGATAATGCAACATATGCCCCTGGTCGTCCATTAGCATTCAGCTTAAAAAGCTCATTTGCAGCTAATTTTGCCATCTCTATATTACCATGTAGTCTGCACGAACTAAGTAAAGCAGCCCACACATCAGAATTGGGTCTCTCAGGCATCCTCATGACAAACTCCCAAGCCTGATTCAGCCTCCCTGCTCGTCCTAACAGATCAACCATGCAAGCGTAATGCTCCATCCCTGGCTTTAGCAAGTATTCATTCTCCATGCTCTGAAAGATCTCCCAACCCTTATCCACAAGCCCAGCATGTGCACAAGCTGAGAGAGCACTCAGGAACGTCACAAAATTGGGTATAATGAAATATTCTTTCTGCATCTTTTGAAATAGCTCAAGTGCTTCATCAGGAAACCCATTCTTCCCATATCCATCAATCATAGATGTCCATGAAAAAACATTCTTCTCAAGCATGTGGTCAAAAACTCTTCGAGCATCCACAACTCTTCCACATTTGGAATACATGTCTATAAGAGCACTTCCTAATTTTATGTCTGTAAAAAACGGAGTCTTCATAAGCTGACCTTGTACTTGTCCAATTTCAAATGTTGCAAGCATCGAACAAGCACCAATTATGCTAGCAAATGTAGAAACATTAGGCCTAAAGTTCAACCTTTGCATGTCAATGTAAACTTTAAGAGATCTCATGGCGTATTCAGAAGTTTTGCTATAGCCTTCAATCATTGCATTAAATACCACTACATCCTTGTCCAATGCTTTCTGAAATATACATTCAGCATCTATGACAGAGCCTTGATTCATGTAACCAGAGATGAGGGATGTTGAACATATCACATTCTTCTCCGACATCACATCAAAGACAGCCCTCGCATAAGCAACCCTCCCATTCTTAACATAAGAGTCAATCAGTGCTGTACAAAGAACCTCATCTTTCTCAACATCAGATTTGAGGATTTGGGCATGTACCATTCTTCCTAAATCACTAAGCAGAGCAACATTAACCCCCAAAGTAGACGCCTTTAAAATCATTGAAAAAGTAAACCCATCAAGCTTTTCACCAGACACTAAAAGCCTATGTACCAAGCCAAGTGATTCTTCAACTTGCCCTTGTTTGAGATAGGCACCAATCATATAATTATAAGCAGATAATGTTCTGTCCCGCAAATCATCAAACATCTGGCGTGCATATCTCAAACAATTGCATTTCAGACACAGTATGAGTAGTTTGATGGAAATATTGGTGTTTGGAACAAACCCAGTTTTCAGAATGTGGGAATGGATCGTTTGGGCAGGGGAAGGAGTCCCAGAATTGATGAAATGCTGCAAAGCATTGGATAACAAGGTAGAGTGAGGAACAAAGCCATGGCTTTGCGGAAATGGTTGATGGGGTGAGATCAGGGAACTATGGATGTGACGTGATGAGAAGAAAGGTCTGAATATTCCATTGTTCATCTTCCCATTGAAATCGTCACCGGGTCCACGGCGAGACTCCGAACTCTCCTCCTTCGTTTATAAATGTCACCTAAGTAAGTTACATAAACAAAAGTGACATATAAAACTGCTCCTAGCTGTTTCAGAAGTTCAGAGAAAATCAACTTTTTAGCAATTTCTCTACATTGAATTGAATCTAACTACTATTAGGTCAATACTATATCAATATAGTACATTAGTACTTAAGAAAAATAAAAAGAGAAAATACACTATACAGATTCAAAGAAATTTAATAAAAATATGTTTATTACACATCACCATTTTTCTCACATATGTTCCAATAACTGATAAGAACAAATTGCGTTAATTAAGTTAATCAGAGTGAGTTTAATTCTTGTTAGGGTTCATTTTTTGGTATGTTTTTCTGTAAATACCTTTATAAATGCTTATTAAACTTGGAAGCATATCTTAATCTTAAAATGTGATAATTATCATTGATCCAAATTTTGTTTTAACATTTTTTTTCCTCAAATCGGTGTAAGTGATAAAATCATAGTATAAATTTGAGTTAAAACTTAGTTATAATCGGATAATAAAAAGTGATATGTGTGTAACTTTGTGTATATAATAACATTGTTAATTTAATAAAGCAAAGGTAAGTGTGAATTTTCTATGTATAAAGTATTATTTATATAAAATTATATTTTGTGATTTTTATTTCAAAATCATATTATGATGGAATGAGATTTATTTTTGTATTAAAAAATAAATAAATAAATAAATAAATAAATAATTATCTAGTGCTTTGGAACCCAAATTACCTTGCAGGCTTGCGCAACTGGTTTATCTTGCAACTAGCGATTGCAAATGGCACCTTAGAGTCGGTGCCAATTTCAACTTCCTAAACGTAGTATATAAATATAATTGAAGTTGAAATCCAAAATCAAATCTAATGGGTAATTGCAACTAAAAGATTAATGGAGTTCAAAATGAAGAAAACAAAGTAGAGAGAAAATTATTTTTTTATATTTAAAAAAATCATTTTACTCACCTTCATAATATATTTTTTTTTAAAAATTCATTAACATGTTCTTACTAAATTTAAAACGACAGGGCGTTTTATAAAAATCCAGGAACAAAAGGTAAAATTAGAATTTTTTAAAAAATATATTTATTAATAACAGAGATTATTGAATTGCATTAGAAGTCTAATGTAAAAACTTTATAATCTTTAAACTTTATTTTTGGGGAAACATAATCTTCAAATTTTTAAACATTATATACATATATAAAACACACAAATACAATTTTTAATATTTCATTAATAATACTTGTCATACTTACATTCTATGTTATGTTTGGTGCGTCGTATAAAGAAGACCTGATAGTATAAGTTAATACTATTAGACTTTATCAGATGTTTGGTATGTCTACCTGATAGGATAGTCAATTCCGGTCAAAGCATTTTATCCCACTCTAACTTGATAACATTATCCTCCCCATGACCCTCTTATATAACCTAATAAGATTTTCTTTCCACCACTACCCTCCACTTTCATACTCAGAAATCAATCAACCCAAAATTGAAACCCATCAAGATTTGAAAACCCTCCCCCACCACCACGTGCTTCACCACCACCACTCAGCCTCACCATCTTAGTCACTATTACTCACCACCACTCTGCTTTACTCCTCCCTCACCTAAGCCACCATCAATAGCCAACTTTGGCTTGCGTCGTCGGCGATAAGGAAGGGAGGTTCCTGGTTCGCGTCCATAACAAGGTATGGTCACTGTGAGATAGATCCTGTGGGTTCGTCACTGGTTTGGTGGGGAGAGTTTGAGGCGGTTCTGATCTTGGTGAGGTCGCGGCTGCGCGCGGCCACAGACAGCAGCAATGCAAATCTCTGCTTATGGTGGTTATGGGTTGGGGCTCCAAGACGGTGGCTTCAGAGGCGATGCCAGCGGTGGTGGCTTGTTGTGGTGGAGCAACGATTATACGTGGGTGGTGATGCAGTTGGCTCGTTGGCAGATGATGGAGGCGTGGATGATTTTATGTGGGTTATGTGTAGGAGCCATCGTGGTGGCAATTCGGCCAAGGCAGGGATTGCTAGCAACGATTTGCGACACAGGGGGTGGATCCGATTTCAGGCTTGGTGGCTGATCTGGGAAATTTGGTAATGGTTTTTGTTAGGGGTGTTTTGAGGTTAAATATCGATTCTATTGGGTTTTGATTATTTTTTTTCTTTGTTCCTCATTTGAATTCATGGCTTGCACCTTCTGTTTTATGTTTGTTTGTATATTTTTTATGGTTTAATATTAGGACTGTGTGTGTTGCTTGAGTTTGTATTCATATTTTATATTTTATAGGTTCTAGATTTTTGGATTGAACATGGCTTGCATTTGTTCATACTTGTCGTATCTGGGATGTGATATGTGATGATGAAGAAAAATAACAATCCTGTGTGTGGGAAAAAGAAAGAAAGTGCAGTGCAATGAAGTCTATGAGTGTGACAGTTACGGTGAATTAAAGTTTAAAGAATATTATAAATATATTAAATAATTATTATATTATCATATTTCTTATACTATTGAATATCAAATATATGATTATATAAGAACTAATCAAGTCATTTATACTATCAGTCTTTATTTTCTTACTTTATATTACCAAATCTTATATTATCATGTGTGCCAACTACAGCCTTAGTTTTTTAAAATTGTCATATCTGAATTTCGTATCGTTTCCTTTGTGAGAAACTCAACACACCGTACCCGTACATTATTTTCTTTTGCTGAAAAACAATCAAAAGAAAAAATGCAGTGTAGTAAACTCCAACAATATAGAACTTATCGTCGGACAAAATTTCACAGAAAATTCCAATCAAAATACATATTACTAAGGTCTAAGCACTAGCACAATAATACTGATATTTCATTTATATATGGTTCCTAATCACTGTAGGAATACAAACCGTGAATTAAGTGTAGGGGTGTTACAACAGCAAGACTGAGATTCAATCCAGTTACTGGTCAATTGCCATTGCTTCCGACCCCCCACTTGCGTCTTCCATCCCATTCTTAAGCTCCTCAGTTGCTATTCTCATCTCCTCAACTAGACTCTTTTGCTCTTCCTCTATCGTGTTCTGCAACTCATCCACCTGCAGGAAGATCAAGAAGCAGAATAAATATTAACATCATCGGTTTTCACATTGACAAACATAATAAAACAAGGGATGTCACATGTCGAGAATTTGCAATCATGATGTTATAAGATACCTATACAGCCAATGGAGCACACAACCAACAGGAAAAACAAGTTCACATGACACAGGAAAGATTAGATAAACAGAAAATTTACAACAAATTGTTGAGAAATCCTTGAACCAAAGTGTCTCACTGAATCACTATTGAGTATTGACTCATTAAATTCAACAGTTTCAGTTTGCACTGCCAACAAAGGCAAGCATAACAGAGATATAAATCTTCATCACACATGTCAATGAATAAAAACAAGAAAAGATAACAGATAATAACTGAATTGTAACAAGGTTGATAATGAAAGATAGGCAGTTATTCAGAATGTCACATATGGGTTCACTACCTTTGGAGAAAAGCACAAGGTCACAAATTATTACCTACAAGGGAAATTAGGAAATCAAAAGGCATCACTCACACTCAGCTCCTCAGTAAGAATACTACCAAGAGAGAATACTGCAGAATGATGACATTTCATTATCACCATATGATATTATTTGACAACAACCTCATAAGTTGCGTGGACATTTTAAGCGATAAACTTACAACAACTTCACTGTTACAGAAGTATAATTTAACAGTTTTCACCCAATCACCAACTTAAATGTTGTAGACAATGACAATCAAATAACCCTGAAATACATTATAGGTTTACATTACCCCTTCCAAATGTGCTTCGAACCTTGTGTTTCTTCTTCCCCTTTCCTTCTCTCTTATAAGTTCCAACTTCTAAGACACACGAGTTCCAATTTTCAGACCAGTGTACCATAACTTCTACTTCTCACCCCACATGAGTTTCTGTTTTTGCATTCTTTATTACTTTATTATATTCTCTCTTCTCTGTTTCTTCATCCTCTCTTCTTTGATTCAGGCTACTAACTTGCAAAATGAGTTCTACTTCTAAAAAAAATTCAGACCCTACCTAGAAGTACTGCCTCTATGCATGTCCCCCTACCATTTCAAAATTAGCATGCAAAATTTTATCATACACATAATCACTTATTTAATTTGTAAGTGTTACTGTTTGATGCTTTATGCTGTGGATAATTTCAGTTAAACATTGGATGATTATTGAGTTGTATGAGTTAAATTTTCAGTGTGAGTTTAGTTTTTCATATACGTTAGTGGTTTCAACTGCATACTGTTGTCATTTTGAATTATAATCAAATATACCAAATCCATTTAATATAAAGTGCTCTAATTTCAAAATAGCTTGTGATACGCTGTGTTATTTTTGCTATAGCACTAAGATCCCTTCTTGTCATATATTAACTATGGTTGCATTCTCTAGACCTCATTTAACAGGTTTAAGTATCTACATTAGCACAATGTTTCACAGGGGAAACAAGTTGAACAAGGAAGCATAACAGACAAGCACAAAGCTGACAGTAAGCAGTGCTGGTCAAATTCCTGCATCAAATTCCAAGTGCATATTTCACAGTAGCAAAAGAACACAACAATCACACAAGTCAAAGCATAAGCAGACTACCACATACCACATGCAACAAAAGAGCGAATTGCTTCTTCCGAAGCTCCAACAATCTCGAACCAGCTGTATTCTCTGCATCTAATGCTGTTATTTCTTTCTCTAACTCCGTTATAAGCTTCTGTGTCTCTGATCTTGGTGGCTGCAATGCAATCAATTTCCTGATAGCCTCACACTCTTCCTTATGCCGCCTCTCAACCTTACTCTCTTCAAGTTGCTTCTTAAGATCTTCAATGTCGACTTGTGCTTGCAAGATCTGCCGATTCATTTCATCTTTCAACTCATTGAAGTTTTCCTTCTCTCTAATATTGGCCTCAACAATGGCTTTGCTCTTGAGAAGTGGAATCTCAAAAGTGGTCAATTCCTGCAAAAAGGCTCTGGCAAGCTTTTCACAGTCATTGTAGTTGTTTTCCCCCTTGTCGACCTCAGAGACAAAAGAGGTGAACTTCTTTTGAAGCTTCTTTAATGGAGGCTCACCCCTTGTGGTTGTTGTCCGAGTGAGAAGCCTGTGTTTGATAATTACATCATCTTCAGCTGGACCAAAGGCATAGTTGGCAGCCACTGCTTCTCCGCGCCCTGAAACTTTCCTCCCTTTTCCCAGCATCTGAACTTCTTGAGAATTAAGAATGAGAATATCAAGGCTTAAGCTCAGTTTGTTTGAACAGAAAATATATATATATATATATTTGACAAAAAATTCTCTAGAAAGTTTTTATTGCTATTTTCATTAGAAGTGGGGAAAAAAAAAGAGCATTTTTGTTTGGATTGTGGAGCTGAGCTAAATTTAGGAATAATTTAAAGTTAAATTAAATAAAATAATTGTGTAAGAATTGAGCAGTGATGGTACTTGAGGAACCTAACCCAGTTCTTCATTTATGATTATTTACAGAACTAGGGCATTTGAATACTCTGCTAGATTAAGTACCCTGGCAGATGAGTGAAGAAATACAAATAGTATCCTAATTTATGAATCAGATACTGCAGTGGACTTGTAAATTGTAATAGGAAACCAATGTGAGTGATGAAGGCGTACCAAATTCAAAGGATACGAACAAACACACTGCAGTAGAGCTGTCAAAAAGGCTCAGCCCAACCCATCAAGCCCTAGCCCACATGGGGCTAGGGCCAAAAAACCCACAACGAAAAAAAGCCCACAGGGCCAAAAGCCCACAAGGCCAAGTAGGTAAGGGCTGGCCCATGGGCTGACCCACAATAATAATATTTTTTTTAAAATTTGGCCCACTTATTTAATGGGCTGGCCAGAGCTGTCAAAAAGGCCCAGTCCATCCCACCAAGTCCTAGCCCATATAGCCCACATGGGCTAGGGCCAAAAAGCCCACAAGGAAAAAAAGCCCACAGGGCCAAGTGGGTAAGGGTTGGCCCATGGGCTGACCCACAATAATAATAATTTTTTTTTAATTTGGCCCACTTATTTAATGGGCTGGCCTTGGGCCATTAAAAACAAAACTTGACCCACCTCATTTATGGGCTGACCTTAAATTATTTTCAAAATTATTTCATACTTTTAAAAAATTGCTTGAGAAATTATGCTTATTCCAAAGCATATCATTTAGAAAGTTTTGAGATTGAGAATGACAAAGATATAGGGACATGTTTTCCTCTCAATCCCTTCATGAACTGGCAAATAAAAGAGCAATATAAGTTCATAAAGCTCTTCGTGAAATATATAAGAAGCCATGACATTCAATATTTATCAGGAAAGAGTTTTTATCACAGATTTCACTGAGCATGAATAAGGAACAAAAAGTAAATCTTAAACATTTATATGTCACAGGCTAGCATAAGCAGAAAAAGATCCCATTTATATGACAGCAGAAAATGTGGTCTTTAACAAAATTGGTCCATGTAGATTCCAACTACATATTCATCAAGGATTTAACCAATTAAATTCAAGAATGCAGGGGTACATCACAGCATCAATATCAAACAAAGAAAAAGAAGCATAATGTAATCAACTAATGCTCCTCTCTCGGAAAGAAAAAGAAGCATAATGCAGAAGCAGAGAAGAAAAAGAAACAAGAATGCAAGGGCATATGAATTGGACTAATAAGATAAGATGCCTAACAAACAAGACACATGCATTCATCTAATACATACTCTTGATATATGCTTGATGTGTGAAAGAAAAAAACAGAATCTCATGAAAATACCACACTATCTAATCTTAATGATATGAAACCATCAAATAGTAATATAGCAATGTTTACACATTATTTCTACATCATTTTCTTTATAAGTAATAAAATAAGAAAAACACATTTTTTAATACATATTCTTTTTTTTTAAATAAGTATAGATGTAAGAGAGATAAAATATGATGTGGAAATATATTTTCTGATCATACTAACAACTATATTGCAATTTGAGAAATTGGCATGTACTATTCACAATCAAACGAACATGTTACATCCTGCCTACGATTTAATTGTGAGAGAATCAGCTAATGCGCTTCACACAGACTATGAGCTGGTTTATGAAACTAGAATGCACTTTCTGCCCAAGAAGAATATTAGAACATAGGAACTTTCTGTACTAGAAGAATACTAGAATAATGCAGTGCACTATTTTTATATGGAATAATAAAATCAGTGTGATCGAAAGAGCTTTTGGGCATTCACTCTCATAGTCTCATGCAGTCAAATACTATATAACAAGAACAATAATCAACATTGTAAAGGTTGCATACAGTTCACCAATTTTGAAGACGGCTAGCAAACAAGACGTCCACTTTCCACTGAATGTCATGACAAGGATTCTCATTCAAAATCCAGCTATATATGAGAATCTTTAGAGAGCACCACTATACCACCACACGGTGACAATCTCATAGACAAATATTGTTTATCTGTGCTGTAGGACTATTTTCCAGGAATAAATAAAATAAAATAAAAAATTGGTTCTAACTCCAAGCGAAAGAAAAAAAAAGTAACAATTTTGCTTTTCGGATAATAAAAAAGTAACAACTTAAATTAGAATTGTAATTTTTCAGAATTGGTTTCCTTCTCTCCTCTTTCCTATCTACATACACAACGTACACAAAATTAAGCACGGGAGTGACTCTGGAGTTTATGACACAGAAGGACGGTGAGTGATGCTAATGCTAATGAATAATTATGTATTACAACAATCTTTCATTTAACTATTTTGACTATGAATCTCTTAGACATTTCTCTCTAGTTAAATGAAACCACAGTTATGTACCAGCAAATCTTGAGAACATGTTTAGCAAGTATGCTCGTACAGTGCCAGACAAGCTCACACTTGGAGAGCTATGGGACATGACTGAGGGAAACCCAAATGCATTTGACCCATTTGGCTCCAATGACCCACCCCACATCTTAGCAGGAGGTTTAAATTCTCTATATGGAGCAGATTATTCATCAGAGAGATGGACAGACATTGTTAAGGTAATATTCTCATAACTATTTACATCAAATTCAGTTTCTTTTCCACTCTCATAGGGCATCTCACATCTCTGAGAATTTGTTTCTGTCGTAGTATTATGAGAAACTTGGAAAGCCCAGGCCAAAGACAGAAGTGATGAACTTCATGAAATCAAAAGACTATGTTGATGCAATTGATTATGCAGGAGAATGCGAGCCTATTGTCATCATTGCCAAAGGCCAAAGTACCTTACTTATTCAATTGCTTCTCTGCTAACAGAATTTAGCTTATGATTATGATTGTTCAAAGTTTAATGTGAATGGTTATATAGATGTGCAGGGGACATGTGTGGCGTCCCGGGGCCGACGAGGGCGGGGAGTGATCGCCGGTGCAATGAAGCACGGACAAGGAGCGGCTCCTGCTTCTAGGCGGAGGGTCCACATGAATGAACTGAATACGCACCGGAATGAGAGGGATTCGAGGTCCATAGTTGAGGATGGCTTAAAGGAATTGATTTGGTGTAGCCATATCAACAAGTTGAACTTCTTTTCGGGAGCCTAGAACATAAGAACTTCATGGTTAAGCGTGCTTGACCTGGAGCAAGTGTGGGATGGGTGACCTCCTGGGAAGTTTCCTAGGATGCGTGTGAGTGAGGACAAAGCACGCCGAAAGGAACGTGTTGGTTTGTGGAGACACTCATCAATCAACAAGTTCCCGTGTCGTTACATTAATGGTATCGAGACGGGACCTCTCCCCGGTGCGGTGTGGTTCGGGGGACGAACCAAGCGGAAGTTGGTGGGCATGTGGCGTCCGGGGCCGACGAGGGGGGGGAGTGATCGCCGTGCAATGAAGCACGGACAAGGAGCGGCTCTGGCGGGGCTTCAGGCGGAGGGTCCACATGAATGAACCGAATACGCTTGCCAGGAATGAGAGGGATTCGAGACCTGCCTGGTATGGGATTTGCATAGTTAAGGATGGCTTAAAGAAATTGATTTGGTGTAGCCATATCAACAAGTTGCAACTTCTTTTCGGGAGCCTAGAACATAAGAACTTCATGGTTAAGCGTGCTTGACCTGGAGCAATTGTGGGATGGGTGACGTCCTGGGAAGTTTCCTAGGATGCGTGTGAGTGAGGACAAAGCACGCTGAAAAGACACGTGTTGGTTTGTGGAGACACTCATCAATCCTACAGGCAGTCCCGGGTCGTTACAATTTGATCCTGACAAAGCTAGTCTATGGATCAAGGAGCTGGAAAAGGTCTTTCGTGGCATGAACTGTGCCGAAGACAAGAAGGTGAATTATGCTACTTTCATGCTTACGGGCAATGCCGAAAACTGGTGGAACGGAGCTCAGAAAGCATTGGAAGCCGCAGGAACTGATATCACCTGGGAAATGTTCAAGAACAAGTTTTTGGACAAGTATTTTCCTGCAAACGCGAGACATGCAAAGGAGCTGGAATTCCTCAACTTGCGACAAGGAGGTATGACCGTCAGCGAGTATGCAGCTAAATTTGAGAGCTTGGAGCAATTTTCTACACACTACCAACACCAAACCGATGAAGTCTGGAAGTGTTGGAAATTCACCGAAGGACTGAGATATGAGGTGAAGAAAGCCGTCATCACCCTGAAGATGAAGGTATTCTCAGAATTGCTAGACACGTGCTGTGAAGTTGAAGCCTTGGAACGGGCTAAAGACTCGAGAAACAAGAACTTCGGACCTACTAGGTTCCAAAGAGGTGGAGGCGTGGTTCAAACCGCTTTCAGAAGAAACCTTATTCCCGACCGCGGAAATCAAAGCAACAATTTGGTGGAGGTTCTACGGGAACCGATCTGGGGGTCGAATATGACACGTTCTTCTAAGTGCCTGAAGTGCGGAAAAGATCATCCTACGAGGGAGTGCACCATCAAAGGAGTCATCTGTTTCCGATGTGGCAAACCAGGTCACATATCTAGAGACTGCAATCAAACAAAGGCTGAACCATCAGTCAATGCGACTCGAGCCAAGAAACCGCAAGCCGGAGGTCGAGTTTACACTATGAGCGGAGCCGAAGCTTCTGAATCCGAAGACTTGATTCAAGGGGAAGGCACCATAGGAGGTAATCTTTTAAAAGTACTGTATGACTCTGGGGCAACCCATTCTTTCATATCGTATGACTGTGTGCTACGACTTGCTTATCTCGTGTCTGAACTACCTTTTGAGTTGACTGTTTCAACCCCTACTGATAAACCTGTAGTTACTACCAAATTCTGTCTAAAATGTCCTCTGATTGTTGAAGGTCGCGTCTTTTCTGTTGATCTAATCTGTCTACCTTTATCACAGTTAGATATAATCTTAGGAATGGACTGGTTATCTTCCAACCATGTTATGTTAGACTGTTCCAGAAAAACCATAGTCTTTCCTGTGGATGAGAATTCTAGATACTTGACGGCCAACCAAGCGCGAGCTCTATTGAAAGAAGGAGCTCAGGGATACATGCTGCTATCTTCTTTGAGAATCGAGATTGAGGCTGACTTGAGCACTATTCCTGTAGTGAGGGAATTCTCTGAAGTCTTTCCAGAAGAAGTGCCTGGATTACCACCAACTCGTGAGATAGAGTTTGCTATTGATCTGAGTACAGGGAGCTGGTCCTGTGTCTATAGCACCCTATCGGATGTCACCAACGAATCGGCGAGCTTAAGAAACAGTGGAAGAGCTTTTGGAGAAACAATTCGTCCAGACCAAGTGTATCACCTTGGGGAGCGCTGTGTTATTAGTTAGGAAAAAGGACGGTACTTCAAGATTGTGCGTGGACTACGTGCAATTGAACAAGTTGACGATCAAGAACAAGTATCCTCTCCCGAGAATTGACGATTTGATGGACCAACCGAAGGGAGCAAAGCGGTATTTTCGAAGATCGATTTGAGATCCGGGTATCATCGATAAGAGTGAAAACAGAGGATGTACCCAAGACGCTTTTCGTACTCCGATACGGTCATTACGAGTATCTTGTGATGCCGTTTGGCGTGACGAATGCACCTGCTATCTTCATGGATTACATGAACCGCATCTTTCGTCCGTACTTGGATAGGTTTGTTGTCGTCTTCATTGATGACATCCTAATATATTCTCAGAATCAAGAGGATCATGCTGAACATCTCAGCATAGTTCTTCAAATTTTGAAGGAGAAAGAGCTGTATGCAAAACTATCGAAGTGTGAGTTTTGGCTTGACGAAGTGAAGTTTTTGGGCCATGTGATCTCAAAGGAAGGAATCGCGGTGGATCCGTCAAAAGTAGAAGCAGTGTTACAATGGGAACAACCAAAGTCTATAACGGAGGTTCGTAGCTTCGTGGGCTTAGCTGGATATTACAGGAGATTCATTGAAGGATTTTCCAAAATTGCTGGACCGCTCACCCAGTTGACAAAGAAGAATCAGACTTTTGAATGGACTGATAGCTGCGAGCAGAGTTTCCAAGGATTGAAGGAACGACTCACTACTTCACCAGTATTGGTATTACCTGATCTAAATGAGCCATTCGAGGTGTATTGTGATGCTTCGTATCAAGGGTTGGGATCTGTCCTTATGCAACACAGAAAAGTGGTGGCCTATGCTTCGCGACAGTTGCGAGTGCACGAGAAGAACTACCCGACACACGATTTAGAGTTGGCAGCTGTGGTCTTTGCTCTAAAGATATGTCTCTCTATGGTCTTTGCTCTAAAGATATGGAGACATTTCCTTTATGGAGCAACGTTCAACATCTTCAGTGACCACAAGAGCTTGAAATATTTATATGATCAGAAGGAGCTGAATATGAGACAAGCGGAGATGGCTAGAATTCCTGAAGGATTACGACTTTCAGTTGTTGTATCATCCTGGCAAGGCAAATGTCGTGGCTGACGCCTTAAGTAGAAAGACTATCAGTGTTTCTGCTTTGATGATCAAGGAAAACGAGCTCATCGAACAATTTAGAGATGTGTGGTCGTTTGTAAAGTTGAAACCTAGGAAGAAATCGCATGAATATGGTTACCATCTCAAGCGAGCTGATGGAAGATATCCAGGAAAAGCAGAAAGCCGATGAATTTTTGCAAGAAGTGCGAGAGCTGATAAAGCAAGGCAAAGAAACAGAGTTCAAAGAAGGAACGGATAGAATTCTAAGATTTCGGGAAAGAATTTGTATTCCTTGTGACCAAGAGCTTAGACAATATATTGTGGATCACGCTCACACGAGCAAGCTGAATATGCACCCGGGCATAACAAAGATGTACCAGGATTTGAAGAAGTTGTTTTGGTGGCACTGGTGAAAAGTGACGTTACTAGATGTGTATCGACTTGCCTAGTCTGTCGAAAGCAAAAGTGGAACACCAACGACCTGCACGGATTGCTGCAACCATTGTCTATTCCTGAATGGAAATGGGACAGCATTGCAATGGATTTCGTTGTGGGGTTACCTAAGACAAGAATAGGACATGACTCGATATGGGTAATAGTTGACCGACTTACAAAGTCTGCTCATTTCCTCCCGATTAACATAAGGTACAGTTTGGAGAAACTGACCCGACTGTATATTGGAGAAATCGTCAGACTGCATGGTATACCTACGAGTATAGTTTCGGATAGAGATCCGAGGTTTACTTCAAAGTTTTGGCAGAGTTTGCAAGCATCATTGGGAACGAAATTGCGCCTAAGCTCGGCGTATCATCCGCAAACCGATGGTCAATCGGAAAGAACGATCCAGTCTCTAGAAGATTTGCTTAGAGCTTGTACCATTGAACAGACTGGAGGTTGGGATCAGATCTTACCATTAATAGAGTTCACTTATAATAACGAGTTACCATTCGAGTATAGGGATGGCACCCTATGAAGCTCTATATGGAAGACGGTGTCGAACACCATTGTGTTGGTACCAAGACGGAGAGCGTCTTACGATTGGGCCGAGATATCATTCAACAGACGACCGAGAAAGTTAAGATGATTCAAGAAAAGATGAAGATCTTTCGAGCCAAGCAAAAGAGTTATGCCGATAAGAGAAGGAAACCTCTTGAGTTCGAAGAAGGTGAGCACGTATTTTGAAAGTCACACCCACGACTGGGGTCGGCCAGGCTTTGAAATCTAGAAAACTCACTCCAAAATTCCTTGGACCTTACCAAATTCTTCGCCGTGTAAGTCCAGTAGCTTACCAAATAGCCTTACCTCCCATTCTTTCAAACATACACAATGTTTTCCATGTGTCACAGATTCGTAAGTATTTGCCTGATCTAAGTCATGTGATAGCACCAGACACAGTACAGTTGAAAGAGAACTTAACCTATGAGGCACCTCCGTGAGAATCGAGGATCGACGGATAAAGCAACTTCGAGGCAAGGAAATTCCATTAGTGAAGGTGATCCGGAATGAAGCAACTGGTGATGCTACTTGGGAATTAGAAGACAAGATGAAGGAGCAACATCCTGAATTGTTTTGAGGTATGTAAATTTCGATGACGAAATTTCTTTTTAGTTGGGAGTGTTGTAACATCCCGAAAATCATTCATTCATTTATAAAATGTCATTTTATAATATTCTTGATTTTTAGGAATTTTTCTAGAATTTTACGGAAACGTCGAATATTTTACTATATTCTTGTTTGTTTTGCGTGCGTCTGCATGTGGCATGAACCGAGAAAATGCGACATTTTCTCTGTGAACCTTGGACTATGGATAAGTCGACGGGGATCTTACTAAACCCGAGACTTGACACGTTTTACTGAGGTTCGCACCATTTTTCCGAGAAATCTTAACAGATAAAATAAATCAATACAATGAAAAATTCATCTGTCAGATTAATTAAATTTTGATTTTTTGTCAACTGTAACTATTATCTATTGGATAATAGTGTGTAATAAAAATACTATCACATTATTTTAATGCAATTCACATTGTGTCAAATTAAATCACTTTAATTCAAATTTAATAGTATTTTATTCTAAGCTTCCATGACAAGCTTTGACCCAAGCTTTGACTCAACTAATTAGCTTCCCTTGGAAGCCAAAATTGACCACTCACCCACTCTCTCTCACGTCGCAGCGAAATGATGAGAAGGGAAGGAATTGGTTTTAATTAACCAAATATTACATTTCATCATTTAGCACCTAAAAGCCAATTTTCCTTCTTCATTTACATTCTTCCTCTCCTATTTCCTTCTTCAATATTTCTTTCTTTTCTCTCCCACTCACCTCACGGCACCCACTTTCCCATTCCCCAACCATCACAAAAACAATACTTGATCATACTTTCTTAATCTCCTACTCATTCTCTTCAACATTTGTGCTTGAAGTTTCAAGGAAAGCTTCCATCTTCAACCTCTTTTCAAGCTTTGAAGGTGAGCTTCCATGGCTGGAAAAATTTCAGAACTTAACTCCATTTTCGTTTTCTGGTTTCACCTTAGTTTAATGGCTATCCTCTTCTTCATTTTCACACCATTACCTTGTTCTAATTCATGTTGCATTTTCTAGGGTTTTTGGAGGCAAAATCCGAAAATCAAAGGGGTCTCGGAAGTGTTCTTGGTTCTTCTTCTTGGTAAGAGGAAGATTAATCCCCCTCAACCTCTTTAGCAACTAGGGACCTTGTATTTGATTTTTGGAAGAGAAACCACATAGTGGTTATTCTTGAATGTGCTTGTAAATTTGCTCACTTGATTGCTATCTTAGTTTAGCTTTGAGAAATGGATTAAATGGTTGTTTAGTCATGTATGCTTGTGTTTGGAATCCATGTTGGCTTGCTGAATTTTCTGGTTGCTTGGACATCATGAGAAGGCCACGGTTTTGGGCTGTTTTGGCTTGGAAAATGTATGGGTTTGGTGCTTAATTTTTGAGCAATGTAAGACTCACTAAATCAAGTGGTTAATGTTGGTTTAAGTGGAACAAAATTCTGGTTGTGTGAATCCCTAAGAGTGCCACGATTTTGGCTGGAAAGTATGGGGAAATTATGTTAAAATTTTGATCAATGTAAAGCTTAATTAAGACAAGGAATTAAGGGCAAGTTAAGTGGACTAAAATCCGAAAATTTTGGCTAGAAGTCCCATGGTTCTGGTAAAATTTGTTTGTGTTGAACTTGGATGGAATTTATGTCAAGAATGATGCTAGGTAAATTGAGTAAAGGAAGGACAAATTAATGAAAAGAAAATGGTAATCTAGTAAACCCTTGAGTGTCACGGTTATGAGGGCTTGAATGAGGGGAATGATGACTAAAATTGTGAGATACTATGACTTGAGTTAATCAAGAAATTAAGTAAAGGTTAATAGAAGATAATTTGTAACATTAATCTTTATAATGAATTATGGTTAAGACTTAGGAAATAAGCAAGAATTGGAAGGTAATCATAATGATCAAATAATTTGGATCAAGTAACACTTAAATAGGACTAATCATGTGAACATGACTTACTTGAGACCTTGGGAAAGCCAATGCCTTCTAAGTGAGATTTGGGCTAAAACTTCATAACCCATAACTTGAATTACAAGTATTTAAAAAAGTACAAGAAATTAAGGGTTTCATAAACCTCAATGAGCCAATGAGATAATTATAAGACTTGAGGTTACTAGAAGAAAAGAACAAGAGAGTGTGAAACTTGGAGGGTTTGGGAAATCCATAATGAACCTAAAATGTGCTTCTTGACTTTAAATTGATGCTTATTCGATGATGGGTTCTCTTGAATGCTAATTTGCATATTTGTACTCTCTTGGCCAATTATGGCATATTATGTGGTGATTATCATATTTTGAATTATCATCATGACGCATAATATTTTATGCATTGAAATGTCCTATGGATGTTGTAAGGCCAAGTTGCCTAGAGATTGAACACACCTTTTGTGCGGGTGTGAATAGACTAGTGTAACGCCTTTAATGACCTTGGGGCGTCGGTGCGGGTTCCTCGCAAAGACACGCTGTGGGGTAGAATGCAAACGCATCGACGATCCTGACCGATGTCCTATATCGCGATCGAAGGATCGTCTGCACAATGCCATAATGTGCACGTGGAAAATATATATATGTTTATATGTGAGATACAAGACACGTCTCCCGATCTTCCTCTCCGACTATTTTGTGTCTAACTCCATGGAGTAGGATATCAAGGCGTCCATGCATATGCATCACATTATCATACATTTATTTATTGATCTTTGTTTTGTATACTATGAATGGTTGATTGCTTCTTATTATTATGGATCGCCGATTTAATCGCCTGGATATTATGACTTATTCATTATCCCCTGCCGATGATCGCCGACCGGGTTATCTGTTTAGAAATTTATTTATTATGTATCGCTTCTTGGTTCTGTATTTAAGAATGGTAGGATATCTTACCTCTTTTCGTAATTGTGCACTATTTGTATATACCTTATATTTGTCGAAGGTACTCAGAGAGGTTGGTGCTATCGAACCTTCGAACGGGTGGCCGTACCTCGACTAGCATTTGCTTGGAGATGGAGGCGCGCATGGATTTCTGGGCGACGTGCGTCGACCTTCTTGGGAGGGCCAGAATGCTGGCACATCAACCTCAACTCCGATCGCTGTGTGTACCTCGGCGACGTGTCCATTGCTCTAGCCTGGAGGCGACACGAGATGCCGGTTCTCACCTGCCATATTCGACTACGTCTGGAGTTCTATCTACCCATTCGCGAGATGTGGGGTTCTCGTTTCGACAACCCCGTGAAGACTCATTTGATTCTACTGCTCGGGCCCCGTCCCGTGCTTCTGTGGTTCCGATGGAAGTTTCCTCTCGAGGAGGAAGATCCCGAGGAAATCCCGAATATGATCCGAGGAGGATCCTCGTAGAGGATCTTGCTACTGTTCCTCCCTATTGAGGGATTGACATCATCGGTAGCTTACCGATGGCCGCTAGTCTTTTATTTTGGGGGGCCGATGTTATTTTTGTCTTATGGGTTGTATATTTTGTTATTTGAGTGGTGTTGATGTGTAAATCCATAGGCAGGTATAGTTTGCTTTTTGGATTGATTCCAGGCTTGTAACTAAAACACCGTTATATTTAAGTATATGTATGTATGTTATTCGGTGAAATTTCACATCGTTTTATTTTACGGTAATTAACATTCGCATTGTCATCATTATTATAAGAAAAAAATATATATCCGCTATTTTCACATATTAAAGTATCGGGTAATTCAACCTTTAATTATTTAAACCGGGTCTTAAGTGATTAATTATTTAATTTCCACATTTTATTTTATTTGACAATGTGACGTTCCTCCGTGAAAATACACAAATTCTAGGACGACGAAATTCTGCTAAATTCTGCAGATCATCCGTGCCGCTCATCATGTTGTTGAGCAGATTGTTCTTTGTTGAACAAAGACGCTCATTTTGTCGCGCAATTTCGCCATCCGCCGATCGCATCATTTACCGCAATATCTCCATCGCCATTTCACTTTCTCTTAAGTTATGTGCTGAAACATATGGAGAGAGTTAAATGTATTCACTCGTAATGCCAATCACAGAGATTTCACACAAAGACAAACAAGTTACTCACACACAAGACCCAAAGAAAACATAAACCGGCTCGATATTAACCTCGATGTAACGCCCTTTTCGGAGGAACGTCACATTGTCAAATAAAATAAAATGCGGAAATTAAATAATTAATCACTTAAGACCCGGTTTAAATAATTAAAGGTTGAATTACCTGATACTTTAATATGTAAAAATAGCAGTATATATTTTTTTTTTCTTATAATAATGATGACAATGCGGAATGTTAATTACCGTAGAATAAAACAGTAAACGAAATTTCACCTGAATAACATACATACATATACTTAAATATAACGGTGTTTTAGTTACAAGCCTGGAATCAATCCAAAAAGCAAAACTATACCGCCTATGGATTTACACATCAACACCACCTGAATAACAAAATATACAACCCATAAGACAAAAATAACATCATCCCCCCAAAATAAAAGACTAGCGCACCATCGGTAGCTACCGGTGATGTCAATCCCTCAAATGGGAGGAACCGTAGCAAGATCCTCTACAGATCCTCCTCGGGATCATATTCTGGGATTTCCACAGATCTTCCTCCTCGAGGAAACTTCCATCTGAATCACGTAAGCACCGGACGGGGCCCGAGCAAAGAGAATCAAATGAGTCTTCACGCGGTTGTGGAAACGAGAACCCCACATCTCGCGAACGGGTAGATAGAACCCGCACGTAGTCGAATATGGCGGTGAGAACCGACATCTCGTGTCGCCTCCAAGTGCTAGAGCAATGGACACGTCGCCGAGGTACACACAGCCGATCGGAGTCGAGGCTGATGTGCCGCATTCGCCTCCCCAAGAAGGTCGACGCACGTCGCCCGTAAATGGCAAGATGCGCGCCTCCATCTCCAAGCAAATGCTAGTCGAGGTACGGCCACCCGCTCGAAGGTTCGAGCACCGACCTCCTGCCGTCGATCTTCAACAAATATAAGGTATATACAAATAGTGCACAATAGCAATACGTAAAAGAGGTAAGATATCCTACCATCAATACCAATACAAAGAACTAAGAACCGAACGGCGATAGCGCCCACGTAGCATGTAAAGGCAATAAATAAATTTTTAAACAGATAACCCAATCGGCCACGATCATCGATGGGATAATGAATAAGTCATAATATCCGTACGCTTAAATCCAGTGCAATTAAATGGTTAAATTGCTTAAATCCAGTATCCATAATAATAAGAGCAATCAACCATTCATAGTATACAAAACAAAGATCAATAAATAAATGTATGATAATGTGATGCATATGCATGGACGCCCAATATCCTACTCCATGGAGCTAGACACAAAATAGTCGGAGAGGAAGATCAGAGACGTGTCCAATCGTATCTCTACGCCGAGGCCCCGTGCTATATAAACATATATATATTTTTCACGTGCATCATCAGCATCAGAATCAAACCAAGCCGATCGCGATATAGAGACGATGTCTCGGTCCGGATCGTCGGTGCGTTTGCGGTTGCATCGGCCTACCCCACAGTGCGTAAGAGCTACCAACCGCCTATTGCGAGGAACCCGCACGACGCCCCAAGGTCATTAAAGACGTACACTAGTCTATTCGCACCCGCACAAAAGGTGTTCAATCTCCTAGGCAACTTGGCCTTACAACAAAGCCCATAGGACATTTCAATGCATAAAATATTATGCGTCATGATGATAATTCAAAATATGATAATCACCACATAATATGCCATAATTGGCCAAGAGAGTACAAATATGCAAATTAGCATTCAAGAGAACCCATCATCAGAATAGCATCAATTTAAAGTCAAGAAGCACATTTAGGTTCATTATGGATTTCCCAAACCCTCCAAGTTTCACACTCTCTTGTTCTTTTCTTCTAGTAACCTCAAGTCTTATAATTATCTCATTGGCTCATTGAGGTTTATGAAACCCTTAATTTCTTGTACTCTTTAAATACTTGTAATTCAAGTTATGGGTTATGAAGTTTTAGCCCAAATCTCACTTAGAGACCGTGGCTTTCCCAAGGTCTCAAGTAAGTCATGTTCACATGATTAGTCCCATTTAAGTGTTACTTGATCCAAATTATTTGATCACTATGATTACCTTCCAATTCTTGCTTATTTCCTAAGTCTTAACCATAATTCATTATAAGGATTAATGTTACAAATTATCTTCTATTAACCTTTACTTAATTTCTTGATTAACTCAAGTCATAGTATCTCACAATTTTAGTCATCATTCCCCTCATTCAAGCCCTCATAACCGTGACACTCAAGGGGTTACTAGATTACCATTTTCTTTTCATTAATTTGTCCTTCCTTTACTCAATTTACCTAGCATCATTCTTGACATAAATTCCATCCAAGTTCAGCCCACAAAACAGCCCCCAGAACCATGGGACTTCTAGCCAAAATTTTCGGATTTTAGTCCACTTAACTTGCCCTTAATTCCTTGTCTTAATTAAGCTTTACATTGATCAAAATTTTAACATAATTTCCCCATACTTTCCAGCCAAAATCGTGGCACTCTTAGGGATTCACACAACCAGAATTTTGTTCCACTTAAACCAACATTAACCACTTGATTTAGTGAGTCTTACATTGCTCAAAAATTAAGCACCAAACCCATACATTTTCCAAGCCAAAACAGCCAAAACCGTGGCCTTCTCATGATGTCCAGCAACCAGAAAATTCAGCAAGCCAACATGGATTCCAAACACAAGCATACATGACTAAACAACCATTTAATCCATTTCTCAAAGCTAAACTAAGATAGCAATCAAGTGAGCAAATTTACAAGCACATTCAAGAATAACCACTATGTGGTTTCTCTTCCAAAAATCAAATACAAGGTCCCTAGTTGCTAAAGAGGTTGAGGGGGATTAATCTTCCTCTTACCAAGAAGAAGAACCAAGAACACTTCCGAGACCCCTTTGATTTTCGGATTTTGCCTCCAAAACCCTAGAAAATGCAACATGAATTAGAACAAGGTAATGGTGTGAAAATGAAGAAGAGGATAGCCATTAAACCAAGGTGAAACCAAAAACGAAAATGGAGTTAAGTTCTGAAATTTTTCCACTATGGAAGCTCACCTTCAAAGCTTGAAAAGAGGTTGAAGATGGAAGCTTTCCTTGAAACTTCAAGCACAAATGTTGAAGAGAATGAGTAGGAGATTAAGAAAGTATGATCAAGTATTGTTTTTGTGATGGTTGGGGGAATGGGAAAGTGAAATTTTGCCGTGAGGTGAGTGGGAGAGAAAAGAAAGAAATATTGAAGAAGGAAATAGGAGAGGAAGAACGTAAATGAAGAAGGAAAATTGGCTTTTAGGTGCTAAATGATGAAATGTAATATTTGGTTAATTAAAACCAATTCCTTCCCTTCTCATCATTTCTTTTGACGGACGTGAGAGAGAGTGGGTGAGTGGTCAGAATTTTGGCTTCCAAGGAAGCTAATTGGTTGAGTCAAAGCTTGGGTCAAAGCTTGTCATGGAAGCTTAGAATAAAATACTATTAAATTTGAATTAAAGTGATTTAATTTGACACAATGTGAATTGCATTAAAATAATGTGATAGTATTTTTATTACACACTATTATCCAATAGATAATAGTTACGATTGACAAAAAATCGAAATTTAATTAATCGACAGATGAATTTTTCACTGTATTGATTTATTTTATCTCGTTAAGATTTCTCGAAAAAATGGTGCGAACCTCGTAAACTGTGTCAAGTCTCGGGTTTAGTAAGATTCCCCGTCGACTTATCCATAGTCCAAGGTTCACAGAGAAAATGTCGCATTTTCTCAGTTCCGCGCGGTATGCACGCAAAATGAGGAATATAGTAAAATATTCGACGTTTCCGTAAAATTCTAGAAAAATTCCTAAAAATCAAGAATATTATAAAATGACATTTTATAAATGAATGAACAGTTTTCGGGATGTTACAACATGCAAGTATGGCACAAGGGCGGATTACATTTTGGCTTCCTCAAACTCACCATACAAATTTGTTCCAGGGTCATACTCAGTCATTTCTTCTAAAGGCACTTCCGATCACCACATAGTGAAGGTAGACATAATGAAAGTAAACGTATCTGCTCAGAAAAATGTCATCAAACAATGCAGGAAACTAAAGCAGAAGGTTATGAGAATAACACCACCTTGTTCTGCAACAGGTGTATAGGAATCAACCCCACCTCCCAAACTACTTGTGCCATAGAAAAATTTTATTCATAGAAGTAATATGGTATATTTGATAAGCATGTGTTTACAGTTAGCTGTAAAGTCAAAGCGGTATGGCCCTGCACTGAAGTTTAACAATTCTTTGAAGCCAAGCCACAAATTGATGAGGTTTCCAAGTCCCATATATGAATATTGTCCTTCCCCTCATTCTTGTACCTTGCTGGGTGCGTCTACTGTGTCATATAATTCAGTTCAGCTGTTCAAGTTGTGATAATTCTATTAATATATATAATATCCGATAGCTTTTAACAAAAGGTTCTTACATCATATTCTTGGTTCTAAAGTTACTTTATTGTAAAATCAGTTCATTGATTTTCTCAAAATTATGTTCATATTGAAATAGTGATATATATATATATATATATATATATATATATATATGGAATATGTGTTTGCAGGGCTGCGGCTAAACTGGAATGGGGGATTCTGTACATTCTGGCTAGGGATGAGGAAGGTTTCCTGTCTAAAGAAGCTGTGAGAAGATGCTATGATGGGAGCTTATTTGAATACTGTGCTAATTTGCAGGCTGGTAATGATGCCAAAATGGGTTGAATCATTTGTATGTGTATGGTTTGAAAATCTATTGTTATGTTTACTGTGACAGATGTTAGTGATGTAATACTGTAACCAAGAAAAACTTATTAGGACCTTTAGGTCTGGGATTGACCCACTAATAAGGTGTTTCAATACTGCAATAGCAGCATTGAAATGTTACATAAATTATTAAAATTATTAAAATAATGTGAAGTGAAAAGAAGACAATATCCTCAATCCTTCCTAACAGTTATCATTAAAATTATTCTCTCATCTTCCAGTGTAATGTTACATAAACACCGTGTGTGCTCAGCTAATTGAAAATCACCATCTGAATTCACTCTTTTATTACAGATCATGAAAAATACCAGACCCACATCAGAAGAACATCTTTGTTCTTTATTGGAAGCTCACTCAAAATCACCAATCTAGTGTTCTTTATCGGATCAACATCTGTTTTTTTTAATAATATATATAATATATAATTAAAAGAATACTCATAATCTCTCTGCTCTACATTCACATTACTTTGAGTTAGATTCTCTAAGCAGAATTGGGAAATTAAAATTTTAAATGCTCTGTAATGCTCTGATTTTGTTAACAATAACAGAACACCTTTCATGTAAAAAATAAAAAATAAAATCATTACATCAAATTTTATTGCTTGGTACTACATGCTTAGATAGCAAATAGCAGATAGGAATAATAAGGTGAAAATTGAATAGAAATGGAAGAAGAGAAAAGCAAACAGAAACTGGAATAAACAACCATAACAATAGCTAAACAAATTGAAATAATTGAAGAACAATTGAAGAACCTGAGCAGTAGTTGCAAAATTTAGAGAGAGCTATGAGATTGAGAGATGAGAGAATCGAGAGCTGAGATCGAGCGAGCTTCGAGATAGAGTTAAGAGAGCTAAATTAAGCGAGCTCCAAGATCGAGCTCCGAGATCGAGAGTTGAGAGCCTCTGAACGAGAGAAGAGCGAGAACGAGCAACGGAGCAAGTGAGAAATTATCGAAGAGTTTCTGATTTTGTTTCAATTTGGGATTAGGGTTTTGGGTGTTGTGAGTTATGGGGGTTTTGTGGGTTAATCTTATCTTAATCCACAAAATTAGTGGATTTAATGGGTTGGAGTTAAAAAATGTCTATTATATACTGGATATAAAAAAATGGGTTATAAATAGGAGGTTTAGTAGACTGTAATATGGGCAATAGTTCATATTGACAGTTCTACATTGCAATAATATATAACTAATAATATGAAATGACATATTGATAGTCATTTTGTATATCAAAAAAATGTAAACTAGAATAAGGAAGTTAAATGAACGAACCTTTGGGGGATTGTATGTGCGGTGGAGAAAGGGTGGTACGCCTCCGCACAGAGACAGGATTATTGATGAATGGTGAATGAGGGTCAGGGACCTAAGGCCATGGAGTGGCTCAGTACTATTTTTGCCTAAAATGAAAAAGCTAGCAGGTCACGATGGTTATTGGGCCAGTTGGGAGCAGGCCAAATAAGTCTAATTTTCTAACTCAGTAAATTAAATATGTGACTCAGGCCCAATTATTTTTTAAGCTTAACAAATCAACCCACATTTATTAACTAGATGCACCAAATACTTCATAATAATTGTCGATATCCAACTATATCTTAATTTTTCAGACACATTTAAATACTTATAACCTATATTTTTTAATTATTTTTTGAATTTATACCAAAATGCAAGTGAAATACTATAATGGTTAGATAAATGATACTATTTTTTGTGTTTATAATAATTAATTTAACTTTTCAAACATTAAAAAAGTTATTCTAATTTATGATTTGTGTTTTTGGTTACTATTATATTAAATTTGCATATTATATCTTACTTGTATCATATCTAATAATTTTTAAAAATTATTATATCCACATATTAAAATTGTGTTACATTTGTATCATGTATTTGTATTTATGTTTTTTAGTTTATTAATGTATTCTAATCATACTGCATCGGCTTCTTAAAAAGAAAATATAAAATCAAGTTGTACAAAGTTAAATGGATTAGGTCTGATTGAGTGAAAATATGATATCAAACCTGAACTAACTTAACTTAACCCAAATAAAATTTCATTGGTTCAAATCTATTGGTCAAGTTGACTTGTTTTTCTTTAAAAATATATTAAAAATAGTGCCGTTTTATATGAACAATTATAAATGAACCAAAACCATGTTATTTTATATATTTTTTTCTACATGACAATCATTAACTTCGTCAAAATTGTATTACTTTAATTTTTCCAAATATATAGATAGATAGATAAAATATTGTTTATTATTTTTGAAGTACATTTTTTAATATCAAATTAAAAACAAGTTAAACTTGAATATTATTCTAAAAATGGTACATTTATATTACATGTTCTTGTCTCTCCAAAAAACATTTACCATTTCAATTAAAAATGCCAGCTCATCTTTTTCATCATTCTAAAGAAAACTTCACGTCGTTCCTACTGTCTTTGACTCTTCTCTTCCAATACTTTGGGAAGCAAACCTTCACTATAGCTATCGTCATCTGAAGCTTCTACTCGCCACTAGAGTAAGGACTTGTTAGATTGTGGGATTCTAACAATTTCTCTTTCCTGAGATTACTAAGAAACTCATATTCTCCTATTCATGCATCATCTTTCATTAAAATAGCTTATATATAATTTCAATGACTTTTCTTCGATATGGCTTGGCAATTTTTACTATGTTTTTAACGAAAATAATTGAAATTGATCAACCAAACTACTAGGTCTTTCTTTTTGCAGACCAATAATTAAAATTGTTGTGTTGAGTTGAGTTGAGTTGGTTGCTACGATAATAGCATTGGCAATAACATTACCACGGTAAACAATTAATCATATTGGGGGTGTGATTATGACATGATGGTGGTGCACTAGCATTATTGACAATGGAAGGAGGGGGTCATAGGGTGCAAGCAAGAAACGACAAATTGAATACCTTGTGAAGCGGTGAGATGACAATTGTATATGGGATAACGTCATTAAAACATCACTATTTTATAAAGAGTGGTGCTATTTGTCTTGAAGGGCTTTTTCACAAAACTGTCCACGATGGGATAAATGCAATTGCGTAGTTGAAATCTAATAAATAGGTCGAATGTAAATTAGGGTTAGATGTCTATTAACAAATGTAAATTGCATCAATCCAAACAAGTGGAAGGCAGTATAATAAATTAGGAAAAAAATAAAACAAAAACAAAATCAAACAAACAGATATATCTAACCTTAATCCAACAAAATGCATACCATCAACACATAAAAGCCAATGACAAAAACATAAATTCAAATTCAAATAAAGTAAAATAGAAAAAAAAAGTAGTTTGGAGGAAAGAAAATTTAACAACAAGTTGACATGTGTCCTATCAAATGCCTATTATTATAATAATATAGATAGATTAATTGATTATTACAAGGATCAGAATTAGTTTCCAACTGCAATTACAAGGTGCATTAAATTCTACCTTGATAATTTTTCTATTTATCTATCAATTAGTTATTATTTCAGCCAGAAGCTTTAAATTGAACTAAAATTTCAAAGAAGCTATAAAATCTTGGCAAACAGAACAAAATGTAGTTACAGATATTAGAGGGCATGATAAGGGAGGTGAGTAGCTTCACCAACCTTGCAAAATCATATAACTCAAAATTACAATAACTATTAGCAACACTAAATTGACAACTACACAAGACAAAATTGGAATGTTAAACGAACCATTCCATTAAAGTTTTGTGGTCTCTGCAGGGTAAATCAACTCCAGGCCATGTATCCTATGATTCCACCCCCACCCTAACCCAAAAAAAAAAATTAGGCCCTGTATGCCAGAAACTGTTTAATACGGTCCAAATTTCTTGGCAGCTCTCAATTGCTGCAGCCATTTGTTGTCTTCTTCAAATTTGCTCTGCAGCAGCATGATCTCTGCAAGTAAAGCATAAATGGTTTATCTCAGTTTGATCACTAACAATAACAATATAAAAATTCAAACGAAATCCCTTTACAAAGTTACAATGTCACAATTTGTGATAGCATCTAGAGTAAGAAACAAAATAGGGATCAATAATCACAATGACCAATGAATTGCAGACAGAAACCATAATCCATGAGCATGAGAACTTTAACAGAAAATCATGTAGTACCTTAAGTAGTTCCAACCAACATTACCAACAACATTATTTGCTAGTGTGCTTAGACACAAAATTTTCACTTACTAACAAAATTGGTTTAAACTATTTAGCCAAACAAAAGTAACAGTAAATAAAATATTTGACCCTAGACAATTGAACAAAGGGAAAGTCAAAAAGATAATTGTGCATAAGTGTGAACACCCAATTTTGACCGACTACAATAAAAAATAAAAAAATAAAAAATAAAAATAAAAAAAAATAAAAAAATAAAAAAAGTCTCCACTTTCTATTGTTCCCACTCACATTTCACTAATTTTCCTCACCGCACACACTCATTTTTTTCTTCACTCACGTACTCACTCACCCATTCCATCATCTCTCTCCACTCACTTTCCAAAGACACACCCACAACATGTTTTATTTTAAATTTTTTTCCTGCTCACTCACTTTCGGTGCTGCACCCACTCACCTTTTGTTTTCTTTTTCTTTTTCTTTCCACTACCTGCACCCTTCATCAGAGGACCCTTCCTAAAGCCATCTCCCTCTTCATTCACGTACAACCTCACCTCCTAGCTCCCTTCCCAAAAAAAAAAAAAAAAACCAAGCAGAGATCCACCATAGCAAGACCTTCTCGCTCCCAACCTCTCCATTCTCAACCACCCAAAAATCCTTCCTCCAAGCCCAACCGTTCCTCATCACAACCCATCCACGTAACCACCACCATAGCCTCCAACAACCAAAACCATAACCTACCACCATTCACCTCATCCTCATCTTCCCAACGGTAACCCACCTTCCCGACCACCTTAAAACCCAACTTAGAGAACCACCTCCCAAGGTCTCCACTCTCATCACCCACCCAACCTTCCTCATCCATCCACCATTCACGTGAACCCCTACCTCCATTATCACTACCCCTCTCCATCCATTCCCTTACCACCCATGCACTTAACCTTTGCCGCCACCCACCTCCCCATGCTCATCACCTTCCTTCATCCACGTAGCCTCACCACCCTTCACCTCACCTCTTCCCCAACGTCCAAACCGAGACTACCAACCCGCCCCATACTCACTTCACGTCCCTCTCCTCCATCCGCCCGAGTTCCACCCACCTTACAACCGTGACTCCTCCACGTCCAAACAACCCATCCACCGTGAACCCATGCACCCCGCTTCCCATCTTCAACCTCCTTCACCCGTAACAACACCCAAACCCCTTGCCGTTATCACCTCTCCTCACAACCAACTTCCACGTGAACATCACCATCTTGCACCCCTTCACGTAGCCACCTCCCTTCATCTTCCTCCACACAACCCTACTTAACTCCCATCTCGGCCTCCCGTAGCAACCACCAACTAATCACCCATCCAAGCCTCTCAACCGTAAACATCACCCCGCTTCCCAAGCTCCCTCCCGTAACCATCCAAACCGGCCACCACCTCAACTCCATGCACCAACGTCAAACTCCACCACTCCACCATCAACCCATGCACTTGAAACCATTATTACAAACTCCTCCATCGACCTCCCACTCACAGCAAAGCTTCACCATCACCCCAACATCCATCCAGGCCCCCACCGTCTTCATCTTCTGCTAGCAGCCATGCAAGCACTACTCCAAGCGTGAACCACCATGCCCACGACGTCTCTAGTCGCAGAGAACCCGGAACTGCTTCCTCCGACTCCAACCGAGTCAACTCGGTCATCCACGCCCAACCGTTTGTCCACCCAGCATCACGAGCTCCCCTCTGTGCCTTTCCCCCTGCGTTGAGGTTCTTCTCTGTCGTGTCTCTGCTTCATTTTCTCTTCAATGTCTAAACGCAGATGAGGTGAAAGAAGAGAATAAAGTGAAAGTAAAAAAAAACAATAAAAAATGAGGATAGATATTGGGCTGCTGTTATTTTGGCCAACCTTTTACGTGTGTTGCTGGGTTTATATTTTTTTTCTTTCTTCTCTCTTTACTGAAATTTTAGGAGGTAAATAATAAAAAAAAATAAAAGAAAATTAATTTAAAAAAATATACTTTGGGTTTAATTGTTAGTGTTATTTAGGATTAGTTCTAGATTAATAAGGTTTATTTAATTTAGTGTTATGTTTGACATTGAATTTTGTGATAATAAAAAAAACAAAACAAAAAAAAAAAAAAAAAATATAAAATAAAAATAATTAAAAGATGAAAAATCTGAAAATAAAAATAAATTTTGTTTAAAGTTATTTGATTGGTGATGTTTATATTTAGTCTTGTTTTTATTATTATTTATTTAGATCATAAAAAAAATTTATGTTTGCTTATTTGTTTTTTGTGCATTTCTTGAAGAAATGATAAAAATAATAAAAAAATAAAATAAAATAAAAATCTTTTTATCCATGCGATGACTAATGATGATGATTGAATAGCGAATGCTATCTTCAATGTCATTTGGATCATAAGGGTTTATTGAGTAGCCTAGTGCTAACTTGAATCCTGTGCAAGAATGGATTCGCTTTCAAATAATTTTTTTTTTAAATAAAATCAACCGACCCACACTTATTTTATAAAGAACTACGTAACTTTGAGTTCCCCATTGCACCAGGGGATACGTAGGAGCAGAATTTCATTTCTGTCAAGCCCAAATTAAAATTTCATAATTTTGTGGTTTCGCTTTTGTAAATAGTTACAATGCTTTTGTAAAAAGGGGTAAAATAAATATTTTCAAGGATTATTAAGAATTTGCACAATTAACCCAAGGTACCGTCTTAGGACGGGTGCGTTAGGGGTGCAGTGGGATTAAGTTTCCACCCTTCCCTAAGCATAACCGACTCCCGAATCCAATCTGGTTCCAAAGACCATTTTCAAAGAGAGGTTTTCCAATTTTTCCAAATTCAAATAAAATTGGTGGCGACTCCATTTTCCATTGTCATATTTCTAAAATCTTTCGAGTTGCTGTTCCCCGCCGCGATCCCCGGTCGCGACAATAAGAATAGAAAGAGAAAAGTCTCATGATTTTCCTTTTTATGAATGAAAAAGGAACTCATCAAAAAGGAAAAAATATACAGAGACATCAGATGAGAAATACTCTTGAAAGAAGCCAACAAACTAAAGATAAAGATACAAACAGATAAACAAAAAAAAAATAAAACATTAGGTTTTGCATATACTAACATTTTTGTTCTATATTTAATTATTGACTAATTGCTTTAACACAAAAAATTCTCAGGGTTCAAAAATGGCTGAACATGACAAAAAAGCTGGTCATGCCATTTCTCTGGGCTTCTCTTTTTTGAAAGCGGTAGAAATCTATCCCTACCTCTTTACGCTTCTTTTTGGCCATTTTACTCTCCACAGCAGCTTGGGCAACAGAGCCCACAACCACTCCACTTTTAGAGTCGTAGTTTTCTTCCTACCCTTATGGTGTACAACAACAGTCCAACCCCCATCTACAGCACAGCTTCTCTCTCTCTTCTTTCCTGCATTTTCCATAACAACATTATTATATTAAAACCAAAACAACATGAGCCAAGGGCATAAATGCAAGAGGGTTAAAACATTTACCTCTTCCAATTTTTCCTCATGAGTGGTTATAAAGTCATCGATTTGATGTTGCAATACCTTCAATCTCAGTCTACTTTGATTGTATTCCATGATCCACTCTGTAGTTTAAATAGCCCCCAGTCAAAAATAATGCCAGATATGACAGTTAACTGGCAATAGCATACAATGTGCACAAAAATAAAAAGATGCATTCCAATCCAACTTGCTAGAGGACATGTAAACAGCCTGATAATACATTAATTATGCTGTAACTTGCAACATTGCAAAATATAAGCCCATTATCCTTGTATATATCATGCAAATAAAAGTTTCAGGCGCACAATATTCAAAGATTCTAAACAAATGTAAAATAATCCCCTCAATTTAATAATTCATACTTTTCATTCCTTTTGAACAGTCCTCATCTCCAGAAGAAATAACATAAATCTCATCCTGATCAGGCCCCCCTCCATTTTTTGGTGAATTTTGAACCTCATTTTACAAAACTCTCTTCCTTTTTCCTCTTTTTCTTAGCTTTCTTTGACCTACCTATAAGATTAAAAAAAAATCCATTAGGAAAATGAATAGTTAACTTCAGGAGTTTCATTTCATTATGCAACAAAGAAATCAACCAGAACATACTTTTATTACAAGGTTTAATAGCTGCTCCAGTATCAGCATCTCCATGCTCCTTAAAGTCTTGGACATCTTGAGCTTCAGGACAATTGTCCAATACTCCATCCGATAAAATGGGGAAAAAAATTTAATATCAACATTCATTGTATGACATATTACACTGAAACAATAAAAAAGAAATGTCCAATTCTATGCTCATTGATAGCAATATATATTGTTCACACAATGAATAGTTAATAACTGCTCATGAAAAATGAATAGTTAACTTCGGGAGTTTCATTTCATTATGCAACAAAGAAATCAACCAGAACATGCTTTTATTACAAGGTTTAATAGCTGCTCCAGCATCAGCATCTCCATGCTCCTTAAAGTCTTGGACATCTTGAGCTTCAGGACAATTGTCCAATACTCCATCTGATAAAATGGGGGAAAAAATTTAATATCAACATTCATTGTATGACATATTACACTGAAACAATAAAAAAGAAATGTCCAGTTCTATGCTCATTAACAGCAATATATCTTGGTCACACAATGCCACAAGCCCATAACCATTAACCACCAACTCACCACTTTTCTCTTCTAAATCAACTTCATCCTTTGGTCTTTGTCTTGCAACTAGAGTTTTAACTTTGTTCTTCTTATTTTTATTGGTAGAAGATTTCTTTTTTTTTTTTTTGCGTTCTAGCTTGCATTCTAGTATCCACTGAAACAAGAGAGGCAGCACACCAGAGTAAACAAGTTATTCCAGCGATAAAAAAAAATGCCAAATAAGAAAGGGTAAGCTATGAAAACATTTTTACCTTCAATATTCAATGTACTAGTATCTGTCTCAACATGAGCATTTTTTTCCCTCTGCCTTTTTCTCTTCTTTTCCACAATATGTTTTTCAATTTTGTTTTTTCCTTTGATCATACCAAAAATTTAATCTAGAAACAATGCGTTACACGATAGGCCAACATTTAATTAATTACTTTTCATCCAATATGCACACAAAATGACCCAAATATAAAATTTAAAATATAATAAAAATATCAAATCATTGAAGCAGCAATACTAAAACTCTATAAGAACGAGCAATTGCAGAATTTAAGCAAAAGAAAAAAAAAAGCAAAGTGATAGAAAATATTACAAATGGGCTTGTGAAAGAAACTAGGGGAGGTCAATTTGGGAAGAGATGAAGGCAAACTACAAACTCTGAAAACCTTAACACGAGGAAGGAAGAAGACATAGATGGCAGCTGGGTAAACTGCCAACTCCAGTAGGTTTATTACAAATGGGCTGGACCACATCAACCGACGTTATAAATTGGGCAGTAAAATGCCAATCCGGGCCTGGTCCCTCTTAACTCCCAGGTTAGCAAGCTGGGCCGCGAACCCAGTTCTTTTAAATTGGTAAAGCAGGCAGACAACCCTAGCTAGCAGTGATCAGAAGACGAAATAAATCACAGCGACTAATTATCATTAAAAATATTTCAAAAATTATACATATATAATCGCATATATTTGATTAATAGTATAAAAAAAATCTACACTAATAATGTATTAAAATTAATTTGATGTTTTATTATACAAAGTTTTACATGACTTTAATAGTTAAATACATTAGTTACATGTTTTATTTCTTTAAAATTATCACAATTATTTTTTTGACTAGTAAAATTATCACAATAGTTTTACCCAACTAAAAGGATAAAAAGCATAAGAAAAATATATACATATTATTAAACTTTAGCTATCTACCCACATATGTTGGTCGAAGTGGAAGGGTTCAGTTCCCTTAAACATATAGCATTGAGTTCGATTTTGAGATTTATATGTATGAAAAAAAAATTTATTAGAAGGGATTCCCGCTTAGGTGTCTCACTGTATCCTGAAAAATTAGTCTTTCACTTATCGGATAAGATGATATTCTAGGAAATCAACTCTAGCTATATAAAGTTTTCTTAAAAAAATGCATTTTTCAATATATATATATAGAAACTTAAATTTAGTTATATATTCAAACCTTATATTTTGCTCGATCATTTTCATTTTTTCTCAAATTATCCTCCATCTGATAGGTGAGAGACTGATCTTCCGAGAGTACATTAGATACTTAAGTAGGGATCCCTCTAAACGATGTTATTTTCATACACATAAATTTTTTAATCAAAGTTATGATCACATATTTAAGAACGAGTCCCTTTCAGTCAAACCAACACACGTTAAATTTTTTGAAGATTCAAAAATTCTAAAATTTATAAATAATTTAGTTAAAACTGAACATGGATATACCCAACTGCAAAAAAAAAAGAGCATTTTTGTTTGGATTGTGGAGCTGAGCTAAATTTAGGGATAATTTAAAGTTAAATTAAATAAAATAATTGCGTAAGAATTGAGCAGTGATGGTACTTGAGGAACCTAACCCAGTTCTTCATTTATGATTATTTATAGAGCTAGGGCATTTGAATACTCTGCTAGATCAAGTACCCTGGCAGATGAGTGAAGAAATACAAATAGTATCCTAATTTATGAATCAGATACTGCAGTGGACTTGTAAATTGTAATAGGAAACTAATGTGAGTGATGAAGGCATACCAAGGATATGAACAAACACACTGCAGTGGTATATAACTAGTAATATGAAATGACATATCGATAGCCATTTTGTATATCAAAACAATGTAAAGCAAAATAAGGAGGTTAAATGAACGAACCTTTGGGGGACTGCGTGTGCGGTGGAGAAAGGGTGGTGCGCCTCCGCGCAGAGACGGGGTTACTGATGAATGGTGAATGAGGGTCAGGGACCCAAGGCCATGGAGTGGCTCAGTACTGTTTCACCCTCAAATGAAAAAGCTAGCAGGTCATACTAGCTATTGGGCCAGTTGGGAGCAAACCGAATAAGTCTAATTTTCCAACTCGGTAAATTAAATATGTGACCCGACCCAATTATTTTTTAAGCCTAACAAATCAACCCACATTTATTAACTAGATGCACCAAATACTTCATAATAATTGTCGATATCAAATTATATCTTAATTTTTTGAACACATTTGGATACTTATAACCTATATTTTTTAATTATTTTTTGAATTTATACCAAAACCCAAGTCAAATACTATAATGGTTAGATAAATGATACTATTTTTTGTGTTTATAATAATTAATTTAACTTTTCAAACATTAATAAAGTTATTCTAATTTATGATTTGTGCTTTTTGTTACTATTATATTAAAATTACATATTATGTCTTACTTGTATCATATCTTATAATTTTTAAAATTTATTGTATCCACATATTGAAATCGTGTTATATTTGTATCATGTATTTGTGTTTATGTTTTTTTAGTTTATTAATGTATGTGGATCATACTGCATCAGCTTGTTAAAAAGAAAATATAAATCAAATTGAACAAAGTTAAATGGTTTAGGTCTGATTGAGTGAAAAAAAGATATCAACTTGAAATAACTTAACCTAATTAAAATTGCATTGGTTCAAATCTATTGATCAAGTTGACTTATTTTCTTTAAAAATATATTAAAAATAGTGCCGTTTTATATGAAAAATTATAAATGAACCAAAACCATGTTATTTTATATATTTTTTCTAAATGACAATCATTAACTTCGTCAAAATTGTATTCATTTTAATTTTTCCTAATAGATAGATAGATAAATATTGTTTATTGTTTTTGAAATACATTTTTTATATCAAGTTAAAAACAAGTTAAACTTGAATATTACTCTAAAAATGGTACATTTTATTACATAGATAGAAATCTCCTTTCCCTTTATCCTGCCACATTTCTTGTTCCTCCAAAAAAATATTTACCATTTCAATTAAAAATGTCAGCTCATCTTTTCCATCATTCTAAAGAAAACTTCACGTCATTCCTGCCATCTTTGACTCTTCTCTTCCAATCCTTTGGGAAACAAACCTTCACTATAGCTATCGTCATCTGAAGCTTCTACTCGCCACAAGGTTAAGGACTTGTTAGATTGTGGGATTCTAACAATTTCTCTTTCCTGAGATTACTAAGAAACTCATATTCTCCTATTCATGCATCATCTTTCATTAAAAAAGCTTATATCTAATTTCAATGACTTTTCTTCGATATGGCTTGGCAATTTTTACTATGTTTTTAATGAAAATAATCGAAATTCATCAACCAAACTATTGGATCTTTCCTTTTGCAGACCAATAATTAAAATTGTTGAGTTGAGTTGAGTTGGTTGCTACGATAATAGCATTGGCAATAACATGACCACGGTAAACAATTAATCATAATGGGGGTGTGATTATGACATGATGGTGGTGCACTGGCATTATTGACAATGGAAGGAGGTGGTCATAGGTTGCAAGCAAACGACAAATTGAATACCTTGTGAAGCGGTGAGATAACAGTTGTACATGGGATAACGCCATTAAAACATCACTATTTTATAAAGAGTGGTGCTATTTGTCTTGAAGGGCTTTTTCACAAAACCGTCCACGATGGCATAAATGCAGTTGCGTAGTTGAAATCTAATAAATAGGTCAAATGTAAATTAGGGTTAGATGTCTATTAACAAATGTAAATTGCATCAATCCAAACAAGTGGAAAGTAGTATAATAAATTAGGAAAAAATAAAACAAAAAGAAAATCAAACAAACAAATATATCTAACCTTAATCCAACAAAATGCATACCATCAACACATAAAAGCCAATGACAAAAACATAAATTCAAATTCAAATAAAGTAAAATAGAAAAAAAAAGTAGTTTGGAGGAAAGAAAATTTAACAGCAAGCTGACATGTGTCCTATCAAATGCCTATTATTATAATAATATAGATAGATTGATTGATTATTACAAGGATCAGAATTAGTTTTCAACTGCAATTTCAAGGTGCATGGCCATCTAAGCTTGATAATTTTTCTATTTATCTGTCAAGCATAAATCATTGTTGGCTTCGAAACAATTAGTTATTATTTCAGCCAAAGGCTTCAAATTGAACTAAAATTTCAAAGAAGCTATAAAATCTTGGCAAACAGGACGAAATGTAGTTACAGACAGTAGAGGGCATGATGGGGGAGGTGAGCAGCTTCACCAACCTTGCAAAATCATATAACTCAAAATTACAATCACTATTAGCAACACTAAATTTACAACAACATAAGATAAAATTGGAATGTTAAACGAACCATTCCATTAAAGTTTTGTGGTCTCTGCAGGGTAAATCAACTCCAGGCCATGTATCCTATGATTCCACCCCCACCCCAACCCAAAAAAAAAAAAATTTAGGCCTTGTATGCTAGAAACTGTTTAATACGGTCTAAATTTCCTAGCAGCTCTCAACTGCTGCAACCATTTTTTGTCCTCTTCAAATTTGCTCTGCAGCATCATGATCTCTGCAAGCAAAGTATAAATGGTTTATCTTAGTTTGATCACTAACAATAATAATATAAAAATTCAAACGAAATCCCTTTACAAAGTTATAATGTCAGAATTTGTGATAGCATCTAGAGTAAGAAACAAAATAGGGATCAATAATCACAATGACCAAGGAATTGCAGACATAAACCCTAATCCATGAGCATGAGAACTTTAACAGAAAATCATATAGTACCTTAAGTAGTTCCAACCAACATTACTGACAACATTGTTTGCTAGTGTGTTTAGACACAAACTTTTCACTTACTAACAAAATTGGTTTAAACTATTCAGCCAAACAAAAGTAATAGTAAATAAAATATTTGACCCTAGACAGTTGAACGAAGGGAAAGTCAAAAAGATAATTATGCATAAGAATAGAAACAGAAAAGTCTCATGATTTTCCTTTTTTATGAATTAAAGAGGAACTCATCAGAAAGGAAAAAATGCACAGAGACATCAGATGAGAAATACTCTTGAAAGAAGCCAACAAACTAAAGATAACGATACAAACAGATAAACAAAAAAATAAAACATCAGGTTCTGCATATACCAATATTTTTGTTCTACATTTGATTATTGACTAATTGCTTTAACACACAAAATTTTCAGGGTTCAAAAATGGCTGAACATGACAAAAAAATTGGTCATACCATTTCTCTGGGCTTCTCTTTTTTGAAAGCGGTAGAAATCTATCCCCGCCTCTTTACGCTTCTTTTTGGCCATTTTACTCTCCACAACAGCTTGGGGCAATAGAGCCCACAGCCACTCCACTTTCAGAGTCAGTAGTTTTCTTCCTACCCTTATGGTGTACAACAACAGTCTAACCCCTATCTACAGCACGAGCTTCTCTCTCTCTTATTTCCTGCATTTTCCATAACAACATTATTATATTAAAACCAAAACAACATAAGCCAAGGGCATAAATGCAAAAGGGTTATAACATTTACCTCTTCCAGTTTTTCCTCATGAGTGGTTATAAAGTCATCGATTTGATGTTGCAATACCTTCAATCCCGGTCTACTTTGATTGTATTCCATGATCCACTCTGTAGTTTAAATAGCCCCCAGTCAGAAACAATGCCAGATATGACAGTTAATTGGCAATAGCATACAATGTGCATAAAAATAAAAAGATGCATTCCAATCCAACTTGCTAGAGGACATGTAAACAACTTGATAATACATTAATTATGCTACAACTTGCAACATTGCAAAATATAAGCCCAATATCCATGTATATATCATGCAAATAAAAGTTTCAGGCACACAATATTCAGAGATTCTAAACAAATGTAAAATAATCCCCTCAATTTAATAATTCGTACTTTTCATTCCTTTTGAACAGTCCTCATCTCCAGAAGAAATAACATAAATCTCATCCTGATTAGGCCCCCCTCCATTTTTTGGTGAATTTTGAACCTCCTTTACAAAACTCTCTTCCTTTTTCCTCTTTTTCTTAGCTTTCTTTGACCTACCTACAAGATTAAAAAAAAAAATCCATTAGGAAAATCAATAGTTAATTTCAGGAGTTTCATTTCATTATGCAACAAAGAAATCAACCAGAACATGCTTTTATTACAAGGTTTAATAGCTGCTCCAGTATCAGCATCTCCATGCTCCTTAAAGTCTTGGACATCTTGAGCTTTAGGACAATTGTCCAATACTCCATTTGATAAAATGGGGAAAAAATTTAATATCAACATTCATTGTATGACATATTACACTGAAACAATAAAAAAGAAATGTCTAATTCTATGCTTGATGATCACATATTTGATACATTAATAAGCCTTTATTTTTTGTCATTTACACTCTCCATATACTTAATTAATTGAGTTTGATTATGTTTTGTAAGTTTGGACTCAAATTGGACTTAATTGAATTTTTCACCATAATTTATATCTTACATTATTTCTGTATTTGGGTTATATCTTGGGATGTAGATGGTCAAATGAGGTGAATCTGATAGAATTTTAAATATAAGAGAGATCTCTATAACTTTTATGAAGACCTCAAAGGCCCAATCACACGAGTAGATAACTCAAATTGGGGTTAAAGCAAGAACTAGAGTGTTGTTCCTGACAGCTTGATCTATGTGTACTGTTCATGCCATATTTCAAGCTAGAGGCTGTCAAATGGGTTGAACAGAGGAGCTGTGACTGGGCCTGAGCAGTGTACAGTAATTTGAACGTATCTAGAGTTATAGAAATGATATTGGACTCAAACCAAAGCCATTTGAAAATCAAGATCAATCCCTAAAACTTTGATGAAGATCACATTTACTCATTCTGACGCATTCAATGACTTCAGAGCTAAATGATTTCGGAGACAAGGAATCTCCATAATTTTCCACTCACCAAAAGTCTTTTGGCATTTTCCTCTCATCCACTCACTAATGACTCAGCCTCCTTGTCATTTTGTATCTCTAATCCTCTATAAAAAGGGGCCTTGACAGATCATTAAAGGTGTTAGGTGTTAGGTACCAAAATGATACTAGTTTGTTACTAGGTTTTCTTATAATAATTTTCCTTTGTTCTAAATTGAAGTCATGTTCTTCTTCTTCTTCTTCTCTCTTTATTTCTTCTTATCTATGAGTAACTAAGTTTCATTTTGCTTGAGTGAAAGAGTGAAGCTCTTGGTACTGAAATAAGTTTAGATTAATTTCTCTCTTGTGCTTAAATGATATATTTTCAAGTGGTCATTATACGTATTATATTTTGTTTCCAATCAATTTAGCAACCCTCCTTGTAAAGTGAAGTTCTTGATTTGTTGTAGACAAGAGATTGGCACAATGAATGCTTTAACCCATTTACAAGTGGTGGTGTTAGAAACTCTCCTTATAAAGTGGAGTTCTTGATTTGCTGTAGACAAAATATTGGCACAATGAATACTTTAACCCATTTATAAGTGGTGGTAATATTTTTCGAAAATATAATATAATTACGTATATTATTTTAATTGGACTTTTAACGTTGTATTTTCTGATTGGAATCTCTATGTTGCGAGGATTCTAATTGAGTTATAAAAGAAATTAATCTTACCTTTACTTTAGTAACCTTTACTTTATTTACTAAGAGTGGATCTTTTAACCCAAGTAAATAATTTTTACCGTAGTAACAAAATATTTACTTCACCTTAATTAATCTTCAACAATTCTCTGTGGATCGACCTCGGACTCCCGAGAAATTTATTACTTGAGACAACCTGCACTTGGGTTCGTAATGCAACAATTAATCCCGCATCAAGTTTGTATACTTGTTTGAAACTTTTAATTTGCATCAAGTTTTTGGCGCCTTTACCGGGGACTTGATTGGAAGAACAAATTTATGGTATAAATATTTTGTGTATATATTCTACTCTTTTAATTTTTTTTTGTACTTACTAACATACTAACTTAGTGGGGGAAACTCTCCCTAATTTCTCTATAATCTTTAATCATTAATGAAATAATCTTTCTTCTTCTCTTCTCTCTCGCCAAAGCAAAAAATCAGCTTGCCGATTCTCTGGTTTTCATATTTTAAATTTATTTTTTGTACTTTATTTTTTTATATTATTTTTTGTACTTTTTTTCTGTATTTATCTTTGTCATTTATTTTTTGTTATTTATTTTTCTGTTATTTATTTTTGTTTACTAACTTACTAACTTTCTTACTAACTTTCTAACATTTTAATTTATCTGCATACTAACTTTTTAATTTTTTTACTTTTTAACTTGTTTGGTGGTTGGTTTATACCACACCTACTTTTGTTAATATTTATATATATATATATATATGGTGGCTGGTTTATACCACATCCTTATTAAGTTTCTTGTGTATGCTTAATTGGTATCGTGATTTAAATTATAGTCATTTGGTTAAAGTTAATCCTAGTGTGAATGCTTATGTCTCTAAGGCATGTCGAAAGGTTTTTGATGATAACAAAAGCAAAAGAGAAGACCAAGCACAAAAGGAAAAATCAAGATCAAAGAAAGAAGACAGAAGGTTTAATTAGTTATTTAGACTTAGGACATTAATGTTAAATGCTCTCAAGATTTCTCAAATGGTTTTTCAATATATATGATTTCAAAATAAATGGGAAATTTCAAAGATAAACATGGCTTTCAATAAAACCCGAGTTTCAACTTTAAATCTAACACTCTTAAAAGGATTTATGTTTAAACAAGTACCTTGAGGTGTTGGAAATGACTTACAAGACTTATTGGACTTGAAAAATGTGTTCAAAGGCAAATGTAATCGATTACACAATGTTTGTAATCGATTACACATCAAAAAAGCATGTAATCGATTACATGAACAATGTAATCGATTATAAGCAATCGAAAGGCCATGTAATCGATTACACAATATATGTAATCGATTACACAAAGCCCGAAAGGCAAAGAACACGTTCGACAAGAAATGTAATCGATTACCTTGATAATGTAATCGATTACAAACAAAGTCGAAGTTATGTAATCGATTACACAATATATGTAATCGATTACACAAAACCCGTAAACTCAAAGAACACGTTCGACGAAAGCCATGTAATCGATTACATGGATATTGTAATCGATTACACAAAGAAGTGGAAGTCATGTAATCGATTACATAAGCATTGTAATCGATTACAACAAAAGTCGAGCCATGTAATCGATTACCTCAATAATGTAATCGATTGTGAGCCCAAAAAGTTCAGAAAACGTTGGAACAATAATGTAATCGACACGAGATATGTAATCGATTACACGCATCCTGACAACGTCCAACGGCTATATTAAATGCATGCCCAACTACCTCCAACGGCTCTATTAATTGAGAAACTTATAAATACCCAAGTTGGGTCTTTGTTTACGGTTGACCTTGAACCAAAAACTGATCATTATACTTCAAAACGTGAATCAATCCTTAAAATCATTTCTTGCTCTGTTTTCTGACTAAAACGTGAAAAATCTTTGAGAGCATATTAGAGCTTCAATTTGTAAACACTTGCTCTAGAGAGAGCTTCTTCTATTTCAATCTTATACTTTCTGATTAGTGAGGGTGAGGTATCCCTCAAGTATTGTAAGGGTGAGGTATCCCTTGGAAAATAGAGGCTCAAGCTTTTGGGTGAGGTATCCCATACTGTTGAGTGCTCAAGGTTGTAGTGGTTTTTCAAGCACCCATTGAAGCTTGAAGATATAGTGAAAAATCTCAAGGTGTTGCTTGGGGACTGGACGTAGATCACAAGTGGAGTAATGATTGAACCAGGATAAACGACTGTGTTTGTTTCTCTAAACTCTCCTCTGTTTATCTTTGTGCACTGTTTCATTGTTTTATTTGGATATTGTCTCCTTGGCTATTACGTTCATTAGTAAAAGTGCCTAACTCATCTATTCAATTATCTCGATCATTCAATAGCTTCAACGAAAATTGATTGTCAAACGATTTGCGTAAAGATTTGTGAACTTATTTTTAACTACTCAATTCACCCCCTCTTGAGTATTGAGGCCACTTGGTAACAAGTGGTATCAGAGCTAGACTCTTGTATAAAGAGCTTAGCAGCTTCAAGAGAAGTGATGGCTTCAAATGGTTTTTCAAATGAAGGTTCTTCTATAAACAGACCTCCTTATTTCAATGGGGATGGTTATGCCTATTGGAAAGAAAGGATGAAAATTTTTATTGAAGCTATTGACTTAGATGTGTGGGACGCAGTTGAAAATGGTGCTTTTGTCCCTACACAAACTAAGGATGGTGTAACAATTAATACACCTAGAAGTGATTAGACCGATGATGATAAAAAGAAGGTTCAATATAATTTGAGAGCCAAGAACATCATCACCACATCTTTGGGGTATGATGAATTCTTTAGGGTGTCAAATTGTAAGACCGCAAAAGAAATGTGGGATACCCTACAAGTAACTCATGAAGGTACTAGTGAAGTAAAAAGATCTCGAATAAACACTCTTACTCATGAATATGAATTGTTTAGAATGAATCAAGGTGAGAGTATTCAAGATATGCAAAAAAGATTTACTCATATTGTTAATCATCTCATCTCATTGGGAAAGACATTTCCTAATGAGGATCTTATTAACAAAGTCTTGAGATGTCTAAGCAGGAATTGGCAACCCAAGGTAACGGCGATTGCGGAATCAAGAGATTTATCAACCATGTCTCTAGCCACCCTATTCGGAAAACTTCAAGAGCATGAGCTGAAACTAAGTAGGCTCAATCAAAATGAAGAACATGACAAAAGAAGAAGGAATTGCACTCAAGGCCACCTCTCCCTTACTTGAAGATGATGATGAAGATGGTGAAGAGGATGCTGAAAATATTGAGTTAAGTGAGGAGAATCTTAGTCTCCTTGTGAGAAAATTCGGAAGATTCTTAAAGAAAAAGGGATTTCAAAGAAGACCACCGTTTCCTCAAAAGAAAGCATATCACAAAGGAGAAGGATCCTCCACTCCTCCAAAATGCTATGAATGCGGAAAACCGGGGCACATGAAAATGGAGTGTCCTATATATCTCAAGAAGACAGAGAAATTTGAGAAAAGACCCTCCAAGGAAAAGAAAGGAAGAAGAGCATATATAGCTTGGGAGGATAATGACTTAAGCTCTTCCGATGATTCAGAAAATGAGGAAGCCCATCTTTGCCTCATGGCTCAAGGAGAAGAAAGTGAAAGCGACAGAGGTGTGCTTGAAGACCAAGAGCTCAAGTTGGTATCTTGATAGTGGTTGCTCCAAGCACATGACCGGTGATGGCTCCAAGTTCTCCTCCCTTACACACAAGAAACATGGTCATGTCACATATGGTGACAACAACAAAGGGAAGATTCTTGGAATTGGCAAAGTTGGTAAGATCCCTTCATCATCTATTGATAATGTCTTACTTGTTGAAGGACTTAAACATAATTTACTTAGTATTAGTCAATTGTGTGATAAAGGAAATAGAGTTATATTTGATTCCTCTTGTTGTATAATTGAGGGAAAGGATGACAAGCAAGTTAAGTTTGTTGGTCATAGGGTCAATAACATATATATGATTAGTCTTGATGACATTTCCTCAAATGATGCTAAATGCTTTATGAGTAGAGAAAATGATTCATGGTTATGGCATAGAAGAATTGCTCACATTCACATGGATCACTTAAACAAATTGGTTTCTAAAGAACTAGTAATTGGTCTTCCAAAGCTCAAATTTGAAAAAGACAAACTTTGTGATGCATGTCAAAAGGGAAAACAAGTAAAGGTCTCTTTCAAAGCTAAAAACATAGTTTCAACTTCTAGACCTTTACAACTTTTGCACATGGATCTTTTTGGACCCTCTAGAACTATGAGCTTTGGTGAGAATTACTATGCATTAGTGATTGTGGATGATTTTTCTAGATTTACATGGACATTATTCTTAACTCACAAAAATGATGCTTTTCAATCATTTAGAAAACTTGCCAAAGTTATCCAAAACGAAAAAGGTTTTTGTATTGCATCCATAAGAAGTGATCATGGTGGTGAATTTGAAAATCATGAATTTGAAACTTTTTGTGATGAACATGGCATTGAGCATAATTTTTCTGCCCCTAGAACACCACAACAAAATGGTGTTGTAGAAAGGAAAAATCGATCTTTAGAAGAAATGGCAAGAACTATGCTCAATGAGGCCAATCTTCCTAAGTACTTTTGGTGATGCGGTTAACACCGCTTGTTATGTTATGAATAGAGCCCTAATAAGGCCAATTTTAAAGAAAACCCCATATGAATTGTACAAAGGAAGGAAACCTAATGTGTCACATTTTCATGTTTTTGGATGTAAATGCTTTGTTTTGAATAATGGAAAAGATAACTTGGGGAAGTTTGATGCAAAATCGATGAGGAATATTCATTGGTTATTCTATTCATAGCAAGGCCTTTAGAGTCTATAATAAACGAACTATGACCATAGAAGAGTCCATACATGTTGCATTTGATGAAACTAACCCAAATGAGCCGTAGAAAGGAACTTGTTGATGATGTTGCAGAAATCTTGGCAAAACGCACTTGGAAAATCAAGAAATAGAGTCCAAGAAGAAAGAAGAGAGACTCCTTGATCACTCATGGCAAGAAGATTCTAAAATCTTGGATCTACCCAAGGAATGGAGGACTTCAAAGTATCATCCTCTTGACAAAGTGATAGGTGATGTATCAAAAGGGGTAATCACTCGAAACTCACTTAGAGATGCATGTAATCATCTAGCCTTTGTCTCTCAAGTTGAACCTAAAGACATAAATGAGGCCATTAATGATGAGCATTGGATCTTGGCCATGCAAGAAGAACTAAACCAATTTGAGAGGAATCAAGTTTGGGAATTAGTTCCAAGGCCCAATGATCATCCTATAATTGGCACCAAATGGGTCTTTAGGAACAAACTTGATGAAACGGGTTTAATAATAAGAAATAAAGCTAGGCTTGTAGCTAAGGGATATAATCAAGAAGAAGGCATAGATTATGAAGAAACTTATGCTCCCATAGCTAGATTAGAGGCCATTAGAATGCTACTTGCATATGCTTGCATCATGGATTTCAAACTCTATCAAATGGATGTCAAAAGTGCTTTTTTAAATGGTTTTATACAAGAAGAGGTGTATGTAGAACAACCTCCTGGTTTTGAGGACTTTGAAATGCCCAACCATGTTTTTAAATTGAAAAAGGCCTTGTATGGCTTGAAACAAGCTCCTAGAGCTTGGTATGAAAGGTTGAGCAAATTTCTTTTAGAAAAAGGCTTTTCTAGAGGCAAAGTTGACACCACTCTTTTCATAAAACACAAAATGCATGACATTCTTCTAGTTCAAATCTATGTGGATGACATTATATTTGGAGCTACTAACAACTCTCTTTGTAAAGAATTTTCAAATATTATGCAAAGTGAGTTTGAGATGTCCATGATGGGTGAGCTCAACTTCTTCCTTGGTCTACAAATCAAACAAACAAGAGAAGGAACATTTATAAGCCAATCCAAGTATTGCAAGGAGCTGCTCAAAAAGTTTGGAATGGACAATGCCAAGCATATGGCTACTCCTATGGGCACCTCTTGCTATTTGGACAAGGATGAAGGAGGTAAATCGGTAGAAATTACAAAATATAGAGGTATGATTGGCTCACTCCTTTATTTCACCGCGTAGGCCGATATAATGTTTAGTGTATGCATGTGTGCTCGATATCAAGCTAATCCTAAGGAATCACACCTAAGTCTTTGTTAAGAGAATAATGAAATATCTAATAGGCACATCACAAATGGGTTTATGGTACCCTAAGGGTGCCTCATGTAGTCTTATTGGGTACTCGATTCTGATTTTCTTTGGTTGCAAAATGGATCGAAAAAGCACTAGTGGGACATGCCACTTGCTTGAAGCTCACTAGTTTCTTGGCACAAAGAAGAAACAAAATAGTGTGGCATTGTCCCACAGCCAAGTTTGAATATGTTGCGGTTGGGAGTTCTTGTGCTCAAGTCCTTTGGATGAAACACAACTCTTGGACTATGGTCTTGAGCTTGATCACATTCCCATAAAATGTGATAATACTAGTGCAATTAACTTGTCAAAAAATCCCATTTTGCATTCTAGAACTAAGCATATTGAAATAAGACATCATTTCATTAGAGATCATGTTCAAAGGGGTGATTGCATACTTGAATTTGTTGAAACAACTAAGCAATTAGCGATATTTTCACCAAACCCCTTGCAAAAAGAAGCATTTTTCTACATTAGAAATGAACTGGGTATATTGGACCATTCATGCATAAATTAAAATATTTGCTGCATAATCCTAAAACAAATGCCTAAGCTTGCGTTTTTCTGCATAATTATGCCACATTGCTCCACAATCTCTGAATTTTCATTATACATTTGAATCCCATACTAACTTGAGCGTCGGAGGTTTCCCCTAAATTATTTTGCAGGTGCTCCCTCATGTCCAACTTTGACAAGAAATTCAACAACCTCAAATTTCACCAAAAAGGGTGAAATTCTTGGTAAAAATGATAATTTTGATCAATTATATGAGTTGAATCATAATGTGATTAGTCTATATGCTTGGATGATGATTTGAATTGATTTAAGTTGCTTTAAAACTGTTTTGGATGGATTAAAATTGATTATATGCTGTTTGGAACGCAAAATCTGAGTTAAAGAAGTCTTGTAATCGATTACAATGCCTTTGTAATCGACATTATGTGTCATGTTACACGCATGTAATCGATTACACACATTTTGTAATCGATTACAACCAACTCAGAACTCAGGTAATCGATTACATCATCTATGTAATCGATTACATACCTACCAGGAAGCATGTAATCGATTACACCAAAAATGTAATCGATTACATACCCACAGAATGCATGTAATCGATTACACACTCAATGTAATCGATTACACAGGTTTTTTAAAAGGCTCTCGACGCGCGTAGTGGTCATTTCGTTTGGCCCTGTTCATCTTCCTCGTTCTCTCCTTCGCTCCCACGCACCTCGGATCTCAAAACCTCTCATTTCTCACTCAAATCTCCATCAAAACCCATCATTTCGCCTCTCTCAATCTTGAAAATCCCCTCTCCACATAACCCACCGATCAAATCCCCTCAAATCCCTCATCCAAATCTCCCCATCTTCTCTCACGAACACCCCTCCACCTTTTGACCTAATCTCGTCCCTCTCTCTCTCCTCACTCATCCCCAACCATTTACCACTCAACCCTTGCTTCTATTTCTCATCAATGGTGAATCCTCTCATCGCTCGAAGCGCCCAAGAACAGGGGCTACTTGTTGGAGGTTCCTCGGTGGCTCTTCACGCAATATTTCGGCCCGGACCTCACGAGGCACTTCTCCACCGTGAAGAAAGCCGAGTTGTTCGGGAAGAACTTCCAAGCCTTCGCAAAATCATCTCTCCTGTGTATCTTCCCATCACCTTCTGCGAGAGTGAACCCTTAGAGAGCTTTAGGACCATAGAAAACTTAGGCTTTTGGGATTCCCGAGTATAGAGAAGGCCATCTACCCTAACCTTGTCCGAGTATTTTATGCCAACCCGAAGGTTGAAGATAATTGCGTCATCTACGAAGTGAAAAAGCAACAAATCAAAGCAACCATGGCAGAGTGGTATAGGCTCACCAAGCTCACTCCCGATGGAGCTCGCCCGTGGAAATGCCAAAATGCGGGGGCATGAGTTTGAGCACAAGGTCGCTCTTCTTTCCTTGATTAGGACCGGCTACCACCTCCCCGGTGATCCTAGACGCGAGAATAATGGCCACCGGCCTCACTATGGAAAACAGGGTCCTCCACTACCTCTTGGTTCGTGGATTGATTCCCGAGAGGAGGGAATTACTCCCAAGTCCTCAGGACGATGTAGTGGCATTATGGGCAATGACCACGGGGCACCCAATAAACCGGGGATACTACATTTCTACAAAGATATGCCTTTGGACATCAAGAAAAAGAAGAACTCGCTTCTCCCCTTCGCCATGTTAGTCACCACAATCCTTGAGTACTTGTCGTATTTCGTTGTCGAAGAGTCCAAGGACACCGGCTCCAAGGGACCCCAATCAATTGGGTGCATACTCGAAGAAGCTTCACTCTACAAGATGGAGGATAGGTGGCATTACATTACTCATGGCACATTTGGCCATATCCATCACGATCCAGACGGTGATGATGAGGGGCTCGGTATCCCGCCGCTGCTCGCGCTCCAGCTTCTCTTGATCTTCTGCTCCAAGAGATGCGCAACCCGAGCGCCAACGTCAACACGCGCATGGATCATATAGAGCAAAAGATCGACCATCTTGAGTTGAGGATGGACTACTCGGACCAGAGCTTGCCTCCATTCGATCCCTCTTACGTGGACCTCCCGTTCCGAGAGTCCCGCTGCCGCCGCACCCCCCACATCCTCTCGCCCCTCCGGATCCCATATCCTTCGCCGGTCCATCCGGAGTTCCTGCCGATGATGAGGAGCTTCGGATTCTCGACGACGATCTTATGCCCGCCGATGATGACATTGATCTAGGAGACTCTGCGCGGATCCGAGGGTGATGTCTTTTGTGACAATGAGGACACCGATAGTGATCCCGGCCTTATGCCTTGATTTGTTTTTCCACCTTGTACTTATTTTGTTTTTTAACTCGATTATATAAAATTGGTATACCTTTATGGTTATCTTTTGATTATTGCCTACTTTGGTTGTGACATGTTTATTTGTACATGCCGATTATTAATACATAAACGTGTTTTTACTTTGAATGGTTGGTCTGTTGGAATATTGCTTGACCGATCTTTGTGGCTTTTTTCTACGTTATGGCAAACAAATTGGGAATCATGAAATATAGTCATGTCATGTCCATTTTTTTTTTTTCTTAAATGCTTATGTCTTTTTGATAATGCCAACGGGAGAAAATAAGGAAAAATGAAATGAAATTAAAGGTTGCATGAGTACGGGGGAGTTATTGACCTCTTAAGTTCTCTTAAGTTATTAAGCTTTTCATATGCAAAATCTAACCCAATATCATGCAGCATTGTACCTAAATAACTATTATATACAATTGCAAAAATTCTTTCTTTTTCCTATGATCAGTTTGTCATCATCAAAAAGGGGGAGAATGTGAATGCTTATGTCTCTAAGGCATGTCGAAAGGTTTTTGATGATAACAAAAGCAAAAGAGAAGACCAAGCACAAAAGGAAAAATCAAGATCAAAGAAAGAAGACAGAAGGTTTAATTAGTTATTTAGACTTAGGACATTAATGTTAAATGCTCTCAAGATTTCTCAAATGGTTTTTCAATATATATGATTTCAAAATAAATGGGAAATTTCAAAGATAAACATGGCTTTCAATAAAACCTGAGTTTCAACTTTAAATCTAACACTCTTAAAAGGATTTATGTTTAAACAAGTACCTTGAGGTGTTGGAAATGACTTACAAGAGTTATTGGACTTGAAAAATGTGTTCAAAGGCAAATGTAATCGATTACACAATGTTTGTAATCGATTACACATCAAACAGAAAGCATGTAATCGATTACATGAACAATGTAATCGATTACAAGCAAGTCAGAGGCCATGTAATCGATTACACAATATATGTAATCGATTACACAAAGCCCAGAAAGGCAAAGAACACGTTCGACAAGAAATGTAATCGATTACCTTGATGTTGTAATCGATTACAAACAAAGTCAGAAGCCATGTAATCGATTACACAATATATGTAATCGATTACACAAAACCCAGAAACTCAAAGAACACGTTCGACGAGCCATGTAATCGATTACATGGATATTGTAATCGATTACACAGCAAGTCAGAAGTCATGTAATCGATTACATAAGCATTGTAATCGATTACAACAAAAGTCAGAAGCCATGTAATCGATTACCTCAATAATGTAATCGATTACACAGAGCCCAAAAAGTTCAGAAAACGTTGGAACAATAATGTAATCGATTACCTGAGATATGTAATCGATTACACACATCCTGACAACGTCCAACGGCTATATTAAATGCATGCCCAACTACCTCCAACGGCTCTATTAATTGAGAAACTTATAAATACCCAAGTTGGGTCTTTGTTTACGGTTGACCTTGAACCAAAAACTGATCATTATACTTCAAAACGTGAATCAATCCTTAAAATCATTTCTTGCTCTGTTTTCTGACTAAAAACGTGAAAAATCTTTGAGAGCATATTAGAGCTTCAATTTGTAAACACTTGCTCTAGAGAGAGCTTCTTCTATTTCAATCTTATACTTTCTGATTAGTGAGGGTGAGGTATCCCTCAAGTATTGTAAGGGTGAGGTATCCCTTGGAAAATAGAGGCTCAAGCTTTTGGGTGAGGTATCCCATCTTGTTGAGTGCTCAAGGTTGTAGTGGTTTTCAAGCACCCATTGAAGCTTGAAGATATAGTGGAAAATCTCAAGGTGTTGCTTGGGATTTGGACGTAGATCACAAGTGGAGTAGTGATTGAACCAGGATAAACGATTTGTGTTTGTTTCTCTAAACTCTCCTCTGTTTATCTTTGTGCCTTTGTTTCATTGTTTTATTTGGATATTGTCTCCTTGGCTATTACGTTCATTAGTAAAAGTGCCTAACTCATCTATTCAATTATCTCTGATCATTCAATAGCTTCAACGAAAATTGATGGTCAAACGATTTGCGAAAGATTTGTGAACTTATTTTTAACTACTCAATTCACCCCCCCTCTTGAGTATTGAGGCCACTTGGTAACACCTAGTACTTTACATATTAATTTATTTGAATCATAATCATACACATCAAACACAATGGCTGAAAATGAAAGTGTACATGATGAACATGAAAATCAACCGTTGCGAACCATGCGTGAGTATTTGCAACCATCTCGAAATTCTAGTCCATCATTTTTTATCTTTCCACTCAATGCTAACAATTTTAGATTCAAGCCAGGTATGATTTCTTTACTTTCTAATTTTCATGGTTTAGAATGTGAAAGCCCGTATTTACATTTAAAAGAATTTGAGGAAGTATGCACTGCGTTTCATGATCAAACTTGCACTGAAGAGGTTGTTAAGCTTAAATTGTTTTCTTTTTCTTTGAAAGATAAAGCAAAAACTTGGCTTAACACTTTGAAACCAAGATCAATTGGCACATGGCAAGAAATGCAAGGTGAGTTTTTGAAGAAATTTTTTCCGACACATAAAACCAATGCTTTGAAAAGACAAATTCAAAATTTTTCTCAAAATTCAAATGAAGCATATTTTCAAAGTTGGGATCGTTTTAAAGATTTGTTGAATTCTTGCCTACATCATGGTTTTGAAAAATGTCACACTATAAACTTCTTTTATGAAGGGTTAACACCTGAAACTAAATAATTTGTGGAAACAATGTGCAATGGTGAATTTCTTGATAAAGAACCTAAAGAAGCTTTAGATTATTTAGACCATTTGGCTGAAAATTCTCAATCATGGCATGGTACTAATCCTTCTGAAAATTCAATTAGATCTAACCTTGCAAGTGCTAGTAAAGAAAAATATCACATTAGTCAAGAAGAAGATCTAAATGCTAGGTTTGCCAGTTTGGCTAGAAAGATTGAAGCTATGGAATCAGAAAAAGTAAAAGAAATCAAATCTATACAAAATGAAGAAATTTGTAGCATTTGTGATGAATTGGGACATTCAGCAAATGAATGTCCAAAAATTTTTGTTTTTAAAGAAGTTGTGCATGAGCAAGTAAATGCAATGAATAATTTTAAAAAGTCATTCACTTCTTCTTTTTCAGATACATACAATCCAGGATGGAGAAATCACCCGAACTTCAATTGGAGGACTAACAATCAGGCACAATTCATGCAATCACCACCTCCTCAGGCACAACAGGATTCACAAAATTCTCAAGGATATACATCTTTTGTCCCACCATATAGGAATAACCTTGAAGAAACATTACATGCATTCATGGAAAAGCAAGATGCCATTTTTAATCAAAACACTCAAGACATGATTGACATAAAAGACATTATTACTAAACTTTCTTCTATACTCACCATTCACGAGAAAGGAAAATTTTATTCTCAACTTCAACTAAATCCTAAGGGTCAATACAGTCTAAATGATGGTAATTCAGAAAACCAACAAATAGATCAAGTTAAGTCAGTGATAACCCTTAGGAATGGAAATGTTGTTGAAGAAAGTAAGGAGATAAAGAGCCAAGTGTCCAAAGTGATGAACTCCTTGAGTGTGAATGAGCTAGAGGATGTGGAAAAGAATCAAGATAGTAGTGATGTTGAGTTACCCAAGGAACCTAAGGTGACAAAAAGTCTTGTTAAGCCAAAAAATGAAGATGAAGGCCACCAGACATACATGATTGACTCAATCATGGATAGGGAAGTTTTTACAACCCATGATTTTGATCCCCTTGAGAATTTTCTTGTCAATTCTGAGTTTGATTCTATCAGTAATCCCTTTGATGTAGTTGATATTTCTATTATTTTTTATAAAACTCAGGATCATGACACTCAGGCATGGCAACCAAAGTTTAAGGAGTTGTCTAAGAAAGGTTGGAGCATTGCTAATAAAAAAGGTGTTCGCCCATTAGTCTGTTCTTATAAAATTAATTTGGAAGAAGGTAAATGGTCAGCGGTTGAGGCCATAACTTAAGTTGAAGGATCCAGTTATAGCAGAGACTTTGGTAGACGATCCTATCTACCAAAGCAGAGGTAAGTTTTTAGTATTTCGTGTTTTTATTGAGTCAGCTTAAGTGCCTCCCAAATTTCGGAGCCTTTGTATGGGGATATAAATAGTGTCGGCCAACAAAAAAATATATATATAAAAAAACCAATTTTTTTTTTGCATGCTTGTTTATTTCATTTTACTTTTTTTTTGTCATTGCTAACCATTGTTGAGATGTAGTTATTCTCTTTTCATCTAAGCATTTTGGGTATGTGACTTTTCCCCATTACTTTATTTAATTTTGTCCTAATAATTTCTTTGATGTATATTGATGATTATTTTTTCAGTCTGGATTTAATTTTTAACATTAAGGACAATGTTGTGATCTGGTTGGAGGGAAGGATAGTTGTGTGTAAAAAAAAAACTAAAAAAAAACCAAAAAAAAATTAGGAAGTGTGTGTATTAATATGTTTGCTGTGTTTATATGTTTATCAGTAACTTACTAAACCAGTTAAGGATGACAAAGTAAGGAGTAAATTTTACTTTTGAGACGCATCTTAGTTGGGGTAGATAACTAGTTTGTGTGGAAGTAGCAATTCAAATTCATGGAAATTTGCATGATTAAGTTAATTGTCTTCTTTCTTAAACATCACATGCTTGGTTATGGATGTTGAATTGGTGGACTGAGATTGATAGAATTATGCCTTGTGAGATTTTGAGCTTATTGATGAATGGATTGAACATTTGTACTATTCTCTTCTTTTTTGTGTGAATTTCACTCATGAAATTATTATTCTAGAACTTGCTTTAATTCTTTTTTAGACTACATTTCTATATGCATACATAAATATGATTGAGACATTTTTATTGAAATAGCTACTTTAATCAAATAGTCAGTCTTGCTTAGCAGCATATTGTCTCAATATGATATCAACACTCTTATGACTTCTTGGGAATTCTCTGATTTCTAATATGATATTAAACACTCTTATGACTTATTGGAAATTCTGTGATTCCTGCCAATGTAAAGCATTGGAAATGACCTATTTCCTCTTGCTTAACTCTTTTGAGCTTATTTGACCATTCTTTGTTTCAAACTCATTTTGTGCCTTAAAATAAAAAACATGTTCTTACTTAGTCTTAGGGAATAAGAGAACATTAGCTTTGTCATTGGATGAGTTCTCGAACAAGTATGGGGGTGTGTGTGCAGAATGGTTAAAAAAATGTATATATGATGTTCTTTTTGTAAAAATAAAAAAATAATAATAATAAATCAAAAAATCAAAAATCAAAAATCAAAAATAAAAAAAAATGTAAAAAGAAAAAGAGGGTCAATAAGGCAATAAAGGAAAGGAAAAGAATATGTAAAGGAAATTTGTATTAGGTGGAGTTAGGATAAACTTTCATGCTTGTTAATTGAACTCAGCTTTCATGCTCTTTTATTCTCTTTGGTATTTAACTTGTCATATCTATATTACCTTCTCCTTTACCTTGACCCCATTACAACCTTGATTAAAGTCCTCATGATTTGTATGTGCATGTATTATGAGTAGTGGAGAAGTAGAAGATAAGCAAGCTTATGGTAGTGCAATTTTTATGGGTTGAATTGAGTGAAATACCTACCTTTTAAACACTTGAGAGATTGAGAGTGAATCTTGTGAAATTCTATCATTCTTGACTCATGCTTTTCAATTGAAGTTTCCTTACATGTTGGTTTGAGATGTGAAGATATGTTACCTCATGAATGTTTTGATTACTTGAATGATTGGTTGCTTTTCATTTTTAAATATTATTAGAAATTAATTCTTTTAGAGTGTTTAACTTTTGAGTCTGTTTCATTTTTTTTTAGTTTTGGTCTTATGTGTTTTGTCCAGGAGTGCAAAAAATTAAGTGTGGGAGAATTTGATGATCACATATTTGATACATTAATAAGCCTTCATTTTTAGTCATTTACACTCTCTATGTACTTAATTGATTGAGTTTGATTATGTTTTATAAGTTTGGACTCAAATTGGACTTAATTGAATTTTTCAGCATAATTTACGTCTTACATTGTTTCTGTATTTGGGCTATTTCTTGGGATGTAGGTGGTCAAATGAGGTGACTATGATGGAATTTTAAATATAAGAGAGATCTTTATAATTTTCATGAAGACCTCAAAGGCCCAATCACACGAGTAGATAACTCAAATTGGGGTTGAAGCAAGAACTAGAGTGCTGTTCCTGACAGCTTGATCTATGTGTACTGTTCATGCCATATTTCATGCTAGATATTGTCAAATGGGTTGAAATTTTGAAACTGAATAGTTGAGACCTATATCTACAACTTTTATGTTGAACACGTTTCTAGAATCTGAGGTCTAATGAGTGATATTGGGCTTACAAGTCAGAACAGAGGAGCTGTGACTGGACCTGAGCAGTGTATAGTAATTTGAACGTATCTAGAGTTATAGAAATGATATTGGATTCAAACTAAAGCCATTTGAAAGTCAAGATCAATCCCTACAACTTTGATGAAGATCACATTTGCTCATTCTGACGCATTCAATGACTTCAGAGTTAAATGATTTCGGAGACAAGGAATCTCCATAATTTTTCACTCACCAAAAGTCATTTGACATTTTTCACTCATTTTCCACTCATTCACTCACTAATGACTCAGCCCCCTTGTCATTTTGTATCTCTAATTCTCTATAAAAGGAAGCCTTAGCAGATCATTGAAGGTGTTAGGTGTTAGGTACCAAAATGATGCTAGTTTGTTACTAGGTTTTCTTATAGTAATTTTCCTTTGTTCTAAATTGAAGTCATGTTCTTCTTCTTCTTCTTCTCTTTTTTTTTCTTCTTATCTATGAGTAACTAAGTTTTATTTTACTTAGGTGAAAGAGTGAAGCTCTTGGTAATGAAATAATGTTAGATTAATTTCTCTCTTGTGCTTAAATGATATATTTTCAAGTGGTCATTATACGTATTGTATTTTGTTTCCAATCAATTTAGTAACCCTCCTTGTAAAGTGGAGTTCTTGATTTGTTGTAGACAAGAGATTGACACAATGAATGCTTTAACCCATTTACAAGTGGTGATGTTAGAAACTCTCCTTATAAAGTGGAGTTCTTGATTTGTTGTAGACAAAATATTGAGACAATGAATGCTTTAACCCATTTATAAGTGGTTGTAATATTTTTTAGAAACATAATATAATTACGTATATTATTTTAATTAGACGTTTAACATTGTATTTTCTGATTGGAATCTCCATGTTGCGAGGATTCTAATTGAGTTATAAAAGAAATTAATCTTACCTTTACTTTATTTACCAAGAGTAGATCTTTTAACCTAAGTAAATAATTTTTACCGTAGTAACAAAATATTTACTTCACCTTAATTAATCTTCAACAACTCCCTATGGATGGATAGACCTCGGACTCCCGAGAAATTTATTACTTGAGACAACCTGCACTTGGGTTCGCAATGCAACAATTAATCCCGCATCAAGTTTGTAGACTTGTTTGAAACTTTTAATTTGCATCAAAGCCCATAACCATTAACCACCAACTCACCACTTTTCTCTTCTAAATCAACTTCATCCTTTGGTCTTTGTCTTGCAACTAGAGTTTTAACTTTGTTCTTCCTGTTTTTATTAGTAGAAGATTTCTCCTTTTTCTTCGTTCTAGCTTGCATTCTAGTATCCACTGAAATAGGAGAGGCAGCACACCAGAGTAAACAAGTTATTCTAGTGATAAAAAAATGCCAAATAAGAAAGGGTGAGCTATGAAAACATTTTTACCTTCAATATTCCATGTACTAGTATCTGTCTCAACATGAGCTTTTTTTTCCCTCTGTCTTTTTCTCTTCTTTTCCACAGTATATTTTTCAGTTTTGTTTTTTCCTTTCATCATACCAAAAATTTAATCTGGAAACAACGCATTACACGATAGGCCAGCATTCAATTAATTACTTTTCATCCAATATGCACACAAAACGACCCAAATATCCAATTTAAAATATAATAAAAAATATCAAATCAATTGAAGCAGTAATACTAAAACTCTATAAGAATGAGCAATTGTAGAATTTAAGCAAAAGAAGAAAAAAAAGCAAAGTGAAAGAAAATATTACAAATGGGCTTGTGAAAGAAACTAAGGGAGGTCAATTTGGGAAAAGTTGAAGGCAAACTACAAACTCTGAAAGCCCTAACACGAGGAAAGAAGAAGACATAGATGGCAGTTGGGTAAACTGCCAACTCTAGTTGGTTTATGGTGTGGTGTGGAATATGATTAAGAATTATATCAAAAACAATTGCCAAGTTCCACCAAAAATATAAAAACCTTGCAACCAGTTGTAGTAAGCAAGGGTCGATCCACAGAGAACCAATTCAATTGACACTATCAATCCAATTCCTAAATTAAACTCTGATGAACAATAAACAGTAAAAAGTAAAAAGGGGGGTTTTGTTAATTAAGACTAACAAAAGAGAATAAACTTAAACCAAAACAGTAAACACAAATTGAATTATCAAGTTAAAGAAATTGGTTAAGAGATGAAATCCACCACTAGATTTATATGATTATGCTAACTTACATACTCTTTATACCAACATGATCAATTATGTTCTTATACAATTGTGAGATAAATCCCTTGTTTTCCTTAAGTTTTGGTTAATTCAGCAATCGCTCAAATCAAACTCTAACCATTAGTTATTTGTAAAGCAACAACTCTTACATCTGCCTAATGATTGCATTAGGAATTAGAAAACCAATCACACTAAGGTCTAATCAAACACTAGGATTAAATTACTTAGATCATATGTCTCACCAGTTATACCACCGCAATCGCGCATAGCAATCCTAGTTTTACCACTCTCGAAATTTGGCAAGAATATAAAGACCTTTATATTGATTTAAGAACATAAACATATGAATAAAAACATAATTGTATTGATATAAAAAAATATGCAAGATTCATATAATCAAAACTAGAGTTTCATCTTCCCTTAACCAATCAAGAAGTTTAGCCACACATGGAAAAGTTAAAAATAGAAGAAGAATCAAAGAAAAACATTGTTCAGAACAAAAGAAGAAAAGAAAAACTAAAGATTAAACTAGTTTCCAAGGCTTGAGAATGATTGATCCTTGATTACTCGAATCCGAGTCTCCAATCCTCAATTGAATCCTTCTCCTTCTTGGTCTTTATGTTTCTCTCAGTTTTCTTTATGGCTCTCTCTGTCCAGATCCCCTTAAGGACTTTAAGCAATCCTATTTATAGGTTTTGATACCTAATTTAGCATTAAAACACGAAATTAAACTTCTGAGCCGATGACACGGGCCATGTCATATGACACGGCCTAACTCGTGTCTGATTCTGGTGACAGAACTCCAGCTAATTCTAAAGTCAAAGAAGAACATGGCCCACCCCATGTCATTTGACACAGGCTGTGTTCTCGATCAGGGCTAAAAATTAATTTTTTCTCGTGAAGTCAGAGAAGTACACGGCCTACCCCGTGTCATTTGACACGGTCCATGTTGGTCCAAAAATTCCAGTCTTCATAGTCAGAGGAGTACACGGCCTACCCCGTGTCATTTGACACAGGCCGTGTTGATCACTTTCTTCAAATCCAACCTTGATTCTCCATGAATGCCCTTCTTCCTTTGCTTCTCCTTGAGTCTTTAACTCTCTTCTCAATGGTTCAATGCCAATGGACTCCATCACTCATAGATCTCCTGAAAATCACAATACATTTATGAGTGTTTATAAACACATTTAAGCATAGTTTCATAATAAATATCTAAAGACGACTCTAAATCAGAAACTTAGCTAAATGTCAATAATTGAGCACATATGGAGTCCAATTAGATCAAACAAAAGACATTTAAGAGCTAAAATTATTAACAGATCAAATACCCCCACACTTAACCTTTTGCACTCCTGGGCAAAAACATAAAATCAAGCGCATGCTTCCCAAAAAGTAATAAAAATACTAAACAATGAGCAAAGATCTACAAACATCAGTCCTTTCAAGGAATTTAAGCAATCAGGAATTTCCTCTCTCAACAGTCCAAATCAGCAAGTCAGGTCAATCTAATATCAGGGTTAAATCAACATGATAAATCCTCACTGATATACTCTCTTTCACTCAAGTATTTTGGGCTTGTATTTACTCTCAACCAACTTATGAAAACATGCCCTATCATAGGCTTGACAAGCCTCTACTTCTCCACCACCTAAATCACATGCAGACAAAGATCAAAAGGTCTTTAATCAGGTTGTAATGGGGTCAAGGTCAAGGTAGGATATATCAAGGATAAACAAAGTTAGACCATCGGAAATAGAAGAGCAAAGGGGAATATAAAAATCAAATGCTTTTGCATAATTACCCCAGCACTTTTCAATCCATCTTCATCTTTTGTTTGTTTTTCTCCATTCAACAACCAACTTTTCATTCTCTTTTTTATTTCTTTCTTTTCTCTTTTGAGAGCTCTTTTTCTCTTTTTTTTTGAATAAAAACATAGGCAAAACAGTATAATCACCCCCACACTTATTCAAACACAATTTCCAACATAATTATCAAGCTCTTCTACTCCCTAAGGTAGGGTAGCAATGGTTTTTCACTATTAGGATTGTATTGAGCTATAATAAAAAGAACGGATATCATTCAGGCTCAAAGGGGTGAAACAATGGATCAAAATACAAGGATAACTATTTGGCCAGTGGCTGAAAGAAAGAAATGCCTTTATCATCTCAAAAATATGTAGTGATCATTTGCAGCTTAAAAGAGAGTCAAATCAAGTTCTGAAAAGTGTATAATCACAAGTGGAATCACACAACAAAGAACAGAAATGACTTAAAATTAGTCATTCACATCAAGGCGCAAAAACTCACTAGGTCCCACTTTTATCATATTCTCAAAAGCCTTTCAATTTTCAAAACCTCTCAGTACAAGTTTAGAAGCAAGAAAGTCAACTCCTTTAAGCATAAAAACCTGTCAATAAAAATCAATCGCTTGCTCATTGCTCAACATACTCTAAAAACCAGTTAGAAAGACATGTACCAGATATGCAATTAAGATCAGAATGTGCAATTAAGGTTAAATTCAGACGGGGACGTCCCCCCCACACTTAAAATAGACAGTGGCCTCAATGTCAAAGCATACACAACAGATAAAAGGAACTCAAATAAAGTAGCAAAGCATATGCAAAGAAAATGATTACTGGATTATGAAGCACAGTTAAATTCAAAATGGAACCAATACAATGTCCACTAATCCAGGCAAAATCAAGTACAATGTCACAAAAGAAAATGCAAATACATCAGGACGGGGGAGGGGGATAGGAAAAATGTTGAAGCAAAAGATCAAGCTTGCCATCAATGGCATCCATCCTTTAATCGCGAGCAACCTCCAGAGCCTGAAAGTGGTCCTCTAAGCGCTGGAAGCGAGCAGCATGGTCCAGCTCCAGGCAGTCAATACGGGCTAAAACAGTATCATAGGAAGCTGCGCTAGGCTGAGTGGAAGGGCCCACGTCATCAGCAAACTCTGGAGGTGGGGAAACTGCAATATCCTCATGCGGCTCAGGGGCCGAATCACCCTTAGGCAAGGCAGTGCCATCAGCTCCAGGCAAGATGAGAGCACCATTTAGATGAGTGCAGAGCTTCATAGATACCAAAATGGCCCCATCAATAGCATTGGGACCCGGGATCGGTACGCCTCCTCCAGTAGATCCAAATAATCAAAATGATCAGCAATGGCAGTCACATAACCCCCATCACTATGCGGCCAGCTAGAATGGTCCCTATATGGTGAAACTGATTACAGAGCTAATACCCCTCATTAACAGGTTCTCCCTCAAGCATGCAATGCAAGAAAAATAATTCAGAACGGCTAATTGTGCCTTGACTTTCCCCCTACCACAAATGGTATTAGCCAACCATTTCTGAATATAGCGATGGGTAGGGGGCCTAAGCCTAGAAGCCTTAGACATCTTAGGGTCATAGTCACCAGACCCAGACACAGTGAGAGCAGACCACACACGATCAGGGTTAAAATCACGGGGTAACATATTTTGCCCCTCAGGAAAACCAAAAACAGCTCTAAACATATGAATATCAACAAAATGAGAATTACCAAGCAACCTAAAGGTGATCTCACTAGGCCACATGGCTTAATCACACAGAGGATAAAGCTTACTATTAAAACTAGAAATAAACTCCCTAGTTAACTCAGCAAAAGTAGACCTTTTTAACAGTGCAAAATCAACTCAACCAATCCTACTCAATAAAGTAAACACCTCATCATATAACCATATAGCCCTAAGGGTATCAACATCTAAAAAGCGAGTGGGAACCACTACCTTTCTATCTATAGGGTTGACTGGCACCTGAGGGGGTGAGGGCTCACGCGGGGGTGATGGAGACCGAACACGCCTAGAGCTGGTATGATGGGGATGAAGCGAACAGGAAGCAGCTGTGGTCTTGATGCGCTTTTTAGGATCCATCACTGAGGAAGCAGAAGAAAGGAAGAAGAAGAAAAAATGGAATATGAAGGAAAGGGTATGGAGGTCTGGAAAGAAGCGTTAAGAGAGAAAAATGTAGGGAGAAATTGGTGGGAAAGGGGAAGAACAATGGAAGATTGTGATGGTGATAGAAGGTGGAGCTAGAAAATGGAAGAAAAATGGTGGAGAGGGTGGCTATGGAGCTGCGTGGTGGAAGATGGGGAGGGTACGATGGAGACTATAGGAGCTGCGTGTTGGAAGAAGGGGAGGGTACGATGGAGACTATGGGAGCTGCGTGTTGGAAGATGGGGAGGTGACAATGGTGGAAAAATGGAAGGAGAAAGAAAGAAGGAAGAGAAATTGAAGGTGAAAGATGGTGGAGAATGGTGGAGAGGGTGGTAGGTCAAGAAGATTTTAGAGGAGGAGAAGGGTGGTGGCTGTATAGAGAAGAGGGGAAGAAGGGGAATTGGGGGGAAAATGGGGAAGAAAAACCCTAAACAGGGTTTAAGTGATGCACTGTCACGAGTACACATATGACACGGCCACACCCGTGTACTCCTCTGGAAATCAAGTGAACTATTGCGCACGACAACACGGGCCGTGTCATATGACACGACCCACCCCATGTACCTTTCTGGAAAACATGGGTTCTACTGGGCATAACAACACGGGCCGTGTCATATGACACGGCTCTACCTGTGTGCCTCTCTGGAATCACCACAGACCTGCTACCTACGAAAACACGGGCCGTGTCATATGACACGGCCCACCTCGTGTACTTTTCTGCAGGAATTAGGGTGCTGTCATGAGGACACAGGCCGTGTCATATGACACGGCCAACCCCGTGTAGGCTGTTGTCTTATAAAAAATCACTCCAAACTGTGCCTCAGGACTGCACGCACTTAACAAACCAAAACTGAGCAAGTCAAAACACAAATACCGGCAAAGATACAGGTATCATCAAGCAAGAAACACATGAAAATGGGCTAAACTAAGAAACTAAACAACGCAAAATAGAAAGGGAAAAGAAAGTAAATCTGATTGGGTTGCCACCCAATAAGGACTTGGTTTATTGTCCTCAGCCAGACATTGCGATGCTCCTCATTGTTCTGCATAAGATGGATGGAGAAGAGACATGTCCTCAACTTTGGCATTCTCCGGAAGCTCATGGTACGGCTTGAGACGGTGCCCATTGACCTTGAATGTCTTTCCAGATGCCTCATTCATGATCTCCACTACACCAGAAGGAAAAACAATAGTTACTACGAATGGGCCAATCCATTTAGAACGTAACTTACCTGGAAATAATTTAAGTGTGAATTGATAAAGCAACACTCTTTGGCCTTGGTGAAAACTTTTTCTGGAGATCATGTGATCATGGAATGCCTTTGTTTTGGCCTTGTAAATGAGGGCACTCTCAAAGGCCTCATTCCTCAATTCTTATAACTCCTGAATTTGGAGCTTTCTCTGCTTGCCAGCACCTTCCAAGTTCAAGTTAACTTGCTTGATAGCCCAATAAGATCGATGTTCTAGCTCTACTGGCAAGTGACAAGGCTTCCCATAGACCAATCGGAATGGGGACATGCCAATAGGGGTCTTGTATGCAGTCCGATAAGCCCACAGAGCATCAGCAAGTCTAGTACTCTAATCCTTGCGCATTGGATTCACAATTTTTTCAAGGATAGACTTGATCTCCCATTGGACACCTCAGTTTGGCCATTCGTCTGAGGATGGTAAGGAGTAGAGGTCCGGTGCATCACACCATATTTCTTCAAAAGGGCTTCAAAGATTCTGTTGCAAAAATGTGTCCATTGGTCACTAATGATGGCTCTGGGAGTACTAAACCTGGAAAAAATATAGGACTTCACAAAATCCACAATAGTCTTAGAATCATCAGATTTAGTGGCTTTAGCTTCCACCCATTTTGAAACATAGTCCATAGCTAAAAGAATATAAGAGAAACCAAAAGAAGGAGGAAATGGTCTCATGAAGTCAATGGGCCAAACATCAAAGATTTCCACAAAGATTATTGGAGTTTGAGGCATTTGATTTCGTGAACCAATATTACCTATTCTTTGACAGCGGTCACATAACTTACAGAAATTATAAGCATCCTTAAAGATGGTAGGCCAGTAGAAACCACTGTCAAGTACTTTGTTGGTTATCCTCTTCATACTGAAATGTCCTCCACAGGCACAAGTATAGCAAAAAGAGAGAACGGAGTGAGTCTCTGAATCCAAAATACATCTCTGAATCACTTGATCTGCACAATGCTTCCAAAGGTAAGGATCATCCCAAATGTAATACTTATAATCACTCCTCAGCTTATCTCGCTGCGCCTTGTTCAGGCCCTCCAGAAAGTCCTTGGTGGCCAAGTAATTGGCAATATCAGCATACCACGAAATGGTGGTTGTGATAGCCATTAAATGCTCATCCGGAAAGTTCTCTTGAATAGGTATGTCCTCCTCTTCAGTCACGAACCTGCTCAAATGGTCTGCCACCAAGTTTTCACTCCCTTTTTTATCTTTAATCTCCAAGTCAAACTCTTGGAGCAACAGAATATATCAGAGCAATCTTGGCTTCGCCTCCTTCTTTGCTAGTAGGTACTTCAATGTTGCATGATCAGAAAAAATAATTACTTTAGAACCAATTAAATATAATCTAAATTTCTCTAAAGCAAAAACAACAGCAAGAAGTTCTTTCTCAGTTGTGGAATAATTCAGTTGAGCATAATTTAGGGTCCTTGATGCATAGTAAATAGCATAAGGAACCCTATCAACTCGCTATCCTAAGACAGCCCCTACCGCAAAGTCACTTGCATCACACATTAACTCGAATGGAAGCTCCCAATTTGGTGGCCTAATGATAGGTGCCTCGGTCATCAACTCCTTAAGTTTAGTGAAAGCCTTCATACACTTCTCATTGAAATGGAATGGCACATCTTTTTGGAGAAGTGTGCAGAGGGGCGCTGATATCTTGGAGAAATCTTTGACGAAGCGCCGATAGAAACTTGCATGACTAAGAAAAGAACGAATGTCCTGCACACTAATGGGCGGGGGTAATGAATGCATAAGTTCTACTTTAGCTTTATCAACTTCAATGCCCCTAGCAGAGATTACATGACCTAACACAATACCTTCTTCTACCATGAAATGACATTTTTCCCAATTTAAAACAAGGTTAGTGTCAATGCATCTTTTTAAAACCAAAGCTAAATGTTCCAAGCATTTCTCAAAGCTATTCCCAAATACACTAAAATCATCCATGAAGACCTCAATGATGTTCTCTATATAATCAGAAAATAGACTCACCATACATCTCTGAAAGATCCCTGGCGCATTGCAAAGTCCAAAAGGCATTCGCCTATAAGCAAAGGTGCCAAAAGGACAAGTAAAAGTGGTTTTGTCTTGATCTTCCGGAGCGATAGCAATCTGGTTATAACCTAAAAATCTATCTAAGAAACAATAATGAGAATGACCAGCTAACCTCTCTAACATTTGATCAATAAAGGGTAAAGGGAAGTGGTCTTTTCTGGTGGCAGCATTCAATTTTCTATAGTCTATACAAACACGTCATCCTGTCTGTAATCTAGTGGGAATAAGCTCATTCTCAGTATTTCTTACCACAGTAATGTCAGATTTCTTTGGTACTACCTGGACCGGGCTTACCCACTTGCTGTCAGAAATGGGGTAGATGACCCCCACACTTAGGAGTTTCAGTATCTCCTTCTTCACAACATCCATCATCGGGGGATTCAACCTCCTCTGTGGTTCTCTCACTGGCTTAGCCCCATCCTCCATTAATTAAGATTTTATGCATGCAAATGGAGGGGCTAATACCTTTGATATCCGCAATAGTCCACCCGATGGTTATCTTATGTTTTAGATTTAATTTTAACACACTTTTAGTATAAATTATCATCTAATCATATTTGTTATATCATTAAAAATATTTGATTATCATAATAATTATTTCAAAAATCATATATATATAATCGCATATAATTAATTGTGTAAAATTTTTTACACTAATAATGTATTAAAATTAATTTGATGTTTTATTATACAAAGTTTTACATTACTTTAATAGTTAAATACATTGGTTACATGTTTTATTTCTTTAAAATTACCACAATTATTTTTTTGACTGGTAAAATTATCACAATATAGTTTTACCCAACTAAAAGGATAAAAAACATAAGAAAAATATATACCCATTGTTAAACTTTAGTTATCTACCCATATATGTTGGTTTGAGTGGAATGACTTGGATTCCTTAAACATGTAGTATTGGGTTCGATTTCGAGATTTATGTGTATGAAAAAAAATTTATTGGAAGAGATTCCAGCTTAGGCGCCTGATTGTATCCTGAAAAATTAGTCTCTCACTTATCGGATGAAAGGATATACTAGGAAATCAACTCTAGCTATATAAAGTTTTCTTAAGAAAAAATGCATTTTTCAATATATATATAGAAACTTAAATTTAGTTATATATTAAAACCTTATATTTTGCTCGGGCAATTTCATTTTTTTCTCAAATTATCCTCTATTCGATAGGTGAGAGACTGATCTCCCGATAATTATGATTAGACACTTAAGTAGGGACCCCTCTAAACAATATTATTTTATACACATGAATTTTTTTAATCAAACTTATGACCACATATTTAAGGACGAGTCCTTTTCAGTCAGACCAACACACATTAAATTTTTTGAAGATTCAAAAATTTAAAAATTTATAAATACTTTAGTTAAAACTGAACATGGATATACCCATTTGCAAAAGAAAAAAAAATTACCAACAGAAGATACATATAATTTTTCTAGTGTTTTGGTTTCTACTATTTATAACCACAATTAGGCTTTTTTATCAAACTACCACTGTTGGCAAAACTATTTATTAAAATGTCATTTTTTTAAAACTATTTATCAAAATACTACTTTTTAAAAACTATTTACTAAATTGCCACTCTTTTGAAACTATACACCAAACTGCCACCCTTTTGTCTAACGTGACATTTTTTAATAATTTCTAGTCCACATAGGATGCGCCAAAGAGGGTGGCGCATCCAGGTAGGATACTCCAACAAGCTTGGCGTATCCTACGTGGATGCGCCACCCTCTTTAGCGCATCCTATGTGGATACGCCACTTAAGATGACGTATTTGCAAATGATACGCCAACAAGCTTGGCGCAACAAGGGCAATTACGCCATTTGACTTGGAGCAATCCATCCAAACGCAAATAATCCCTTTTACGTAGAAAATGTCACCCTAAAGACACTGAAAACTTAATTATTTATAAGTCAAGTGTTTGTTTCTGTTACGTAATGTAGTCGATGTGAAGCTTTGGTGTTGGCAAGGTAAAGCAACTAGGGATGGCAACAGGACGGGTAGTAGCCCCCAGCCCTCCGCCCCCGCGGATAATATCAGCCCCCGCCCCCACCTTCATATCCGTGCTGGTATCCATTTATTATTCTTTCGCGGGTAAACGGGTACCCACGGATATCTGCGGGTACCTAGTAAATTGTAAAAAAATCAACAAAATTAAAAAATAAAATAAAAAAATGAAAAATGAAAAAAAAGTATAATACCGTAATTTTTCAAAATTTGTCCAACGCAACTTTATTCAAAAATAATGCCAAATACCTAAAATACTTTTAATTTATATAACTCTACCATATTTAAATTTATATAATGAAATTTTTAAATAATTGTATATAAAATATTTTTGTAATTTCTTTGCGGGTACTTGCAGGTACATGAAAAACTACCCCCGCCCCGTTTATTAAAAAGGAATAATACAAATGGGTATTTATACCCGTGGGAGAAATTAAATGGGTATTACCCGCCCCCATCACGGGTATTATTTGCAAATATCCTCGGGGGTGGGTAAAATTACCATCCCTAAAAGCAACTAAGTAAGACAATGAGGTACTTTTATTCGATGTGGAACTTTGGTGTTGACAAGATAAAGTAACTAAGTAAGACAACAAAGTATATTTATTTGATGTGAGACTTCAATAAAAGGGCTAAAACTCAAGCCCTGGTCAAGAGTCTAGACAATTTTTATACTTCTTATGTAACCAAAAAGAGAAATGTGTCAAGTCATGAACAGAAAATTCTGCACAAGATTATCACAAAAATTTAGCAAGATGCTTAAAAGAAAATAAGTTTAATTACCGTCGGGTATGGCTATTTGAAGTGAATATTCTACCATGCAAGTAAGATTTGACTTGTTTCTTTCGGTAGCTTTTCTTTCTTCTTCTTTTTGAAAAATTTACGCTTCAGACTATTAATATAGCTGCTATATCTACGCAGAAGCTTATCCTTCAGCTCTCGATCTTTATTTATCCTCTTGCACTCAATTGCCTCTTTCTCTTCTCTGCTAAGTCCTCTTCAGATGATCCAGTAGCTTCGTCTATCAAATGGAGACAAGAACATTATAAATTATAAAGTTCAACCCGCAAAGTTTATTTGGTAATTACTTGTTCATCTTTCAAAAATGTGTTTGATGTCATCAATTGATGCACGGGCCATGACATCAATTCGATCATGCTTTGTCTTGCCAATACCAAAGTCCTACATCGAACAAAAGTACCTTGTTGTCTTACTTAATTGCTTTACCTTACCAACACCAAAGTCCCACATCGACTTTACATTATTTTTTGATTAAGTTGTGTTGGACAAATTTTGAAAAATTATGGTATTATAAATTTTTTTTTTCATTTTTTCATTTTTTATTTTTTTAATTTTGTTGATTTTTTTTACAATTTACTGGGTACCCGCCGATATCCGTGGGTACCTGTTTACCCGCAAAAGAATAATAAACGAGTACCCGCACAAATATAGAGGCGGGGGCAGGGGCAAATATTATCCGTAGGGGCGGGGGGCTACTACCCGTCCCTGCCTCGTTCTGTTGCCATCCCTAGTTGCTTTACCTTGCCAACACCAAAGTCTCATATCAACTACGTTACGTAGCAGAACAAACACTTGACCTATAAATAATTAAGTTTTCAGTGTCTTTAGGGTGACATTTTCTACGTAACAGGGGTTATTTGCGTTTGGATAGATTGCTCTAAGTCAAATGACGTAATTGCCCTTGTTGCGCCAAGCTTGTTAGCGTATCCTTTGCAAATACATCATCCAAGCCACAGATATCTACGTAAGATGCGTTAAAGAGATGGCGCATCAGATTGTGCAGGATACGCCAATGTTGGCGATCCTACCCTGGACGCGCCACCCTCTTTCGACGATCCTATGTGGACCGAAATTATTCAAAAATGTCATGTTGGATAAAAGGGTGGCATAGTTTGGTATATAATTTCAAAAGAGTGACAATTTGGTAAATAATTTAAAAAAGTAGTATTTTGATAAATAATTTTAAAAAAATAATATTTTGATAAATAATTTTACTAACAGTAACAGTTTGATAAGAAAATCCCACAATTAGCAGTATAGCAATTATTGTTAAGAAACATTGTCGGCAAATAAAAACAAATATATTTAATTATTGAATTATATGTATAGATTTAAATAATATTGATTTAAAAACATATGTATTATCTCATTTTTTTATTGTGTTTCTCCATATACCATTCATTTTGTTATTTCTTATTACGTGGAGATTGAAAATGAAGTGCCAGAGCCCTTTCAGTCGCTCTCGCTCGGCGCCCCGATCGTGTCTCTGTCAGCATGTTCCTTTTGTAGTGCAATTAATTGGCTGCATCAGAAAATTGCAGCCTTTATTTTCCACCAAAAAGGATTACTAGCTTTATTTAATCACCAACAACATTGTAAACACCACCGAATCTGGTTTTTTTTCTTTTTCTTTGATTCATTCATTTATGCACTTGCTGCAGCTGCACCCACCAACCACACGCCATGTGAACTGTGAAGCAAAAAACCACCAAGACAACACTTCTCTAACGTGATGAGTGTTGAGCAAATTTAATAATTTGCAAGTGGGTTGTCCTAGTTTTTAGACAGTTTGTTTACCTAGTCATAGGACTTAGTTTTTTAAAGTGGGATAGTGCCTATTTTCATTTTCATGTTGTTGTGAGTTATGTATTAGCAGTTATGTATTAACCTAATTATTATCGATGAACGAATATGCAGAAAAGTTTAACAATGAGGCCGAAGATCTATCTTTTCGGTGATTCAATCACCGAGCAGTCCTTCGCTGTTGGAGGATGGGGTGCTTCTCTTGCCAACCATTTCTCTCGCACGGTATTCATCTACCATTTTTTAATGTTAATTGTTTCATGTTTTCATGGTTTTATTCTTTTTGGGTTTGATGATCTTCATGTAAAGTTTGAAGCTTTTTGTAAATGGGGCTGTTGCTATTGATCAGGCAGATATGGTGGTCAGAGGGTATAGTGGGTACAACACCAGGTGGGCACTGAAGGTGTTGGACAGGGTTTTCCCTGCATCACATGGCGGTGACGGTGGAACCCAAGTTGCGCCAATTGCTTTGGCTGTGTTCTTTGGGGCTAACGACGCTAGCCTTTCGGATAGATGCTCTGCTTTTCGACACGTGCCTCTCCATGAATATAAGCAGAACCTTCACTCCATTGTTTCCTTCTTCAAGGTAAATCCATCTCTACTTCTCTATGTCTTTGCAGCAAACGTTGAAATAGGTAGAAATTTTTGATATTATGAATTTGATATTATATTAGAAAGAGAGACAAATATTAGTAATTTGTGTATATTTCAGAATAAATGAATACAGATGATTAATTTTTATTTATATAATAAAACTATTGTATAGAAAAAGAAAATAATAAAATATAATTACGTACTAAATCAATTCAATTTTGTACTTAAATCAATTACAATCATTTTTAAAATAAATCGTAATCAATCATAATCTTAATTATAATTAATCATGTTAATATCTCTCTTCAAATTCAAGTGGATATAGAATAAACCAAATTGAATTTAAAAATTAGAATGTAGAATCGATTAAGATGATGATTGAGTCTGGAATTTGAAGTCTAAAATCTTGAATCTAAGACGAAGTCTAGAGAGTTTAGAGTCTGGAATCTGAGACGAAATATGGAGTCTGGAATTTGAGACGAAATATGGAATCTAAAGTTTAGAATCTAGAATGAAGCCTATAGTCTGAAGTGTGAAATTTAAGACAAAGTCTTGAGTCTGAAATTTAAGATTATATCAAGAGCTTAGGCTATCTGATAACAAGTTAGAAATTTTTCTGAAAGTGGATACCATGACTTTAATATTATATTAAAAATAAAAATAAAGAGATAAATATTTATAATTTGTATATATTTTTTTAATAAATAAATATAAGAGAATTAACTTCTATTTATACAAAAAAACTATAAAATTAATTATAATTTTAATTATAATTAATACGTTAACAGAAATGATTAAGCAAAAGTTGCAGGTGTTGACACCCAGAAAAAAGGATCACTATTTTTGAGTGGCACAAAAGGGTTTTTCTTTTAGTTTTGAGTTTGACCTTTTGGGGTTGATAAGCGTGCTTTGGTGATGTATATTGCATGTTACAAAAGGATTAATTATTTGCCATTTGGTGGGGTTGAGTGTTATGATGACTTTCTTTGTCTTGTGTGGTCAAAGATGGTTGTGGGGACTCAGGAAAGTTTATACTCGATGATTACCCTAGCAAGTTTATAACCGTTAACTATTTGTATCGTTATAGAGTACTATGTGTCACTTTTTTTACTGGGGCTGAGTACTCTAAGCACAAAATAATATCTCAAAGAATTAGGTTGGAGAAGTGGGGCCCTTGGAAATTTAGGAGGCCGTGTCAAATGAGAAGCTTTTGGAGACTCCCAGATGATTAAAAGTATAACACTTGTCATTTATACACATGCATGTCATTACAATGAAAAATAAAATATTATTAAATTAAATATTAACTATTATAACAGAATTTCTCCGTGTCAAACACATGCAGTGGCTGTGGGGAGCTTGGTTGTCACTGTTGGTATTTGCCACTTGATATGCTATGAAAAGGCCTGATTCCTTACTTTTTCTTTGGGAGTGGAATTTGCACGAGATGTTTGTGTAAAGGTTCACTTTTTACAAGTTTTCTTTTGGGGAGAAACTGGGAAGGGTTAGTAGGAGCTTGGCGTTGTTTTCACAACCTAATCCTTGTGTCTTTTTTCTCGTGTCTTTGGCGCCCCATGCAATTATATATTATATGGTTTGGTTGCCTATGAGCTGTTAGGTAGGTAGCTATGTTAGCAAGAAAGGATTACGGGGAAGACCCACATTTGCTCTAGGAGTGGAAAAGTGGTGCCTCTTCTTAAGGATTAAGACATCTGCTCAACATTCCTCGAGGAGGGTTATTAACTCTTTCGAGGCCCACTGCCTTAATGAATGCTGACTCTTCTTCTATTTGGTACTTTAATTTAATGGGAAGATATAATTATGTTTCATGAATGAACATTGACTATATTCATAAGCTAAAGTAAGAAGGGATGAAAATAGAGAAAAGTATATGTTACTAGTATGTTATGGACAATCCCAAAATACCCATATTGTCTAAGCTGAGGAATATTTTTTTTTTTAGTTTGTTAACATGCAAGTTCTTTGTTGCTTAGGAGATCCAGGGTATGGCAAAGCTTAAGGGTAAATTATCTCTTGATTCATGAGACCAAGCTTGGATGTTGTGCTTTGATGCTGTAATTAACACTACTGTCTTCTGGACTCGACATATAGTATATCCAAGATCTCTGTTATGTTTTTAACATTTCACTGACTCCAAAGCACTTTCTTTCTAGACATTATTTGCACTTGGATGAAACCTATCATAAATGCTAGACCCAAATTCCATCCAAGCACCACAAAAGAAACCTGCCCTCATTATTTCTATATTGTATAGTTTTCTTGAATCAGCTTGAACCTTTCAATATTGGAAACATGAGAGCTGTGTCTGTTGCATATATGCCTTGCAGTGGAGGATATTCCTCTTTTTTTCTTTTGGTTGATTTTGATTTTGTTTTCTCAAGTCAATATATGTTTATTTCCTTTCTAGGCTTCTTATGTAAATGTAAAAAATAAATATTGTAAGTTTTCCTTTGAAATTCAGAAGCGATGGCCCACAACTCACATTCTCCTCATAAGTCCTCCTCCAATTGATGAAGATGCACGTCTTAGGTATGGTTTTATTGGCCCTTTGTTTTCGATATTGTCACTGCTTTTAGTAGGTTTTCTCCGTTTATAAAATTGAGAGGTAAAATACAATAGAGGTTAAACTCAAGAGTTTCTAAATTTCTATTGCAGATATCCGTATGTAGACAATCCACAGGGTCTTCCTGAGAGGACAAATGAAGCTGCTAGTGAGTATGCTAGAGCATGCATTGCTGTGGCTGGAGAATGTGGAATCCCTGTGGTTGATCTCTGGACCAAAATGCAACAGTTCCCTGATTGGAGAAAAGATTATTTAAGGTTTCTGAAAGTGTTTACCTGCTGTGTTTATCTTCATTTCCAGCATTTTGATGTCGTTGAAAATCTTGCACTTATATTAACAATAGTTATCATTTAAATTAAAAATACTAACGAACATGATGGCCTTGTCTTGTAATTTAACTAAATGTGGATTGAAGTGTCATCACTACATAACATAAAATCTTATGAGGTTTTCATTGCTAACTTGGTTTTTCAAATTTATATCTACGTGAAGTTGATATATATAGCTGCAGTTATGCCAAAATGACCAATTCCATAGAGTTTGCAAAGAAGAATGTCATTCTTTGATGGTCTGGTTTGATTAAAAATGTAAGATAACTGAAAATTTAAGGGACGTTTTGTTTGTTTTCTATTTTCATTTTTAATTGATATGTTCTCACTTATAATTACAAAAATATCATATTATTTAATTTTGGTTCTTATTTTTAAACTTTTATTAAAGAAATTGTGAAAATAAAAAAAAGTTATGTTCATCATTTCCTTCATAAAAATTTGGAAACAAGAAATAAAATAAAAATAATGTGACATTTTTGTAATTATTAATGAAAACATATCAATTAAAAATGAAAACAGAAAATAAACTAAACACACATTTAGTTAACATATAATGGTACAAAGAATGCGGTAAGTTTTGTTTTCTAGAGCCTAGATTGCACTGTTTGGATTACCCTAATTATTATGTCTACTGTCTACAATAAGATTTCTCTGCCTGCAATTGTCTTTCTTGCTTTTGTGACTTCACGAGCAATGCTAAATTGAAGAGTGTGATATGACTATATATTTGGTTTTGATATGAATATACGATTTTGTGAACTGAAATGCAGTGATGGTTTGCATCTCACTCAAAGTGGCAATCGAGTTGTTTTTGAGGAAGTAATGGCAAAGTTGAGAGATGAAGGCTTGGGTCTAGAATCTATGCTGGTTGATCTCCCACTTATAGTTGATATTGACCCTAATGACCCCCTGAAGGCATTTCTTTAGTGATAGAATGATATATTACAATAAGGGCATCCTTTTTGTGGATTATTGTACCTTTGTCATTATTGAAAGATATGTTAACAGAGTATATTACCTCATAACATTTGGGTCTTCCTTTTGTTGTAGCCATTCTCTGTAAGTCTCTGTGGAAAACAATATCTTGGCTATCGGTATATGTTTTTTCTGTTTGTTTATACATTTGGCCGTTTGAGATGTTTCAGTTTCTTTCCTTTGATGATGGTTGTAAGTTGGCGTGTCTAATGCATTTTCTCTGTCAAGGAGTTCTATTTGTGCTCGATTGTAAATGAACTAGACTGAAGCGTTTGTATACCGATGTTAGATACATTTTAGGCCTCTCAGAATTTCAATGTTTTACCGAACCGGTCATAACCAGAAAAGAGAAAGGTTAAAGTTTTGATGTTAGACTAGGGTTGAACTAGGTTCGAATTGGAGTTTTATTATATTAAAAAATAATAAATATGTGTGAATTATATAAGTAAAAATAAGAAAAAAATATTAAATTATCAATAATGTAATAAATTATTAAAAAATTCTATAAAAATAATCAAATTTCGTATGATATAATGTCCTTTTAATATAAAATATGATCTAGGTTTAAATCTTGACTCTTAGGACTTGTTTGACATGCTGTATTAGACCTGATAAGATAAACTAATACAATACATTATGACCTTATCAGTTATTTAGTACAAATACTGTATTGTATAAGTTTATTCATCAAATCTCTTTTATATATTAAAATGATGGATAACTTAATCAAGCCTTGGGAGTACGTAGGATTAGGCTTGATTGGGTTTTGATGTATAAGTTGTTATAAAGATTTTTTCATTACAATTTTAAATAATCCGATATTCCCAACCATTATATATTATGTCTTATACTATCAGGTCTTATACTATCAGACATTATACTGTCAGGTCTTATCCTATCTTTCATATCAAACAGGCCCTTAAGTTTTTAAATATTTATTCCATATTTATTAGCAATACAATATATTAAATAATATAACCTAATCACACAGCCTAGTGGTTGCAAGCTCTCCTTACATGCTCAAGACTTCAACACCACATGGAGGAATTTTGTAAATTTTCAAGTTATACTAAAATCGGTCCAACCCTCCCAAACCGTGACCGGTTCAAGCAGTTTGGCCGGTTCGTGGCCGGTTTACAAAAAATTTTCCTAATCTGACCAGCTACTCCAGTCTGATTCAAAAAATAGTGCAAAATTTACGAAAAATAGAGCCATTTGGATATGTGCATGCTTCTTGCTGAGGTTTAGTTCATGAAGGTCCAAACTCCAAATGAGTCATTGGTATCATTTTGGGTGGCTTTTATGGTGGACCCCTGAGTTGGGGTCCATCCATGATCCCCTAAAATAACCGGTCATAGCAAGTTTTTCATTTTTACATAATTGGTCCTTTTAATGTTTTGCCAATGAGCCTCACTAGTATTTATTATTGTAGTTAAGTCCTTTTATGCAAATCAAATCTATTGGGCTCATAGGCTTAGATGAACTTCATGGACCAACTTTGGAGAGGTTGATTTTCTACATCTTTGACATATAGCAAAATGAATAACTAAGAATGGTGGGTTGGACGCTTTTGGCTGAGCCATGGAAATAAATGTCCTTACTCCAACTTGTCGATTTGTGACACTGGTGATAGAAGGTCGTGAGGGAGAAATAGGTGGTTGGCATGGATGAAGCATTGAGTGGTTGTGGTCTCAACAGTTCCGCCATTTCTGAGCTGCAGTGGTAACAAAAGTGTGAGTTAGATTGATATTGCTGCTTTTTTATTTGGTTTGATTTTTGAGCTACAGTCCATATATGAGCTGTTAGAACTCACAATCAGTTTGTTCTCACCGTATAGAGTTTGAGCTGCACTATTACTTGGTTGGTGCTTGTTAATTTTTGAATTTGGTTAAGCTCGTAAATGCAAAATCAGTGAAGATATCAGTGATCAGTTTTGTTTGAGCAACCTTACCGTAATATTTGGGCAGTGTGTGTTGGTGGTTTTAGTAGTGGGTCATGGTGGTTGAGTAGCGATTGTTTGTGATTTGGTGACACGAAGCTCCGACCAACTCAAGAATATGACATTGATTATGCAAGCTGATCATTGGTAGGTATGGGTTCATGTGACGGTGTGACAGGTAGGTGCAGGGGCGAGGATTATAGTATCCGTCTCGCGAGTATTCGCAAACTCGTAAAATATTTTTTTTATTTAATATATATCATATATTTTGATTTTTTTTTACTTTAAAATGAGATAAATATATATTTTTATTATTTTAAAATGGATTTTTTATTGAATGAGTCCATAATGATCAAACTTGTTAAAAAAATATATATCATTTATGTAATAGTTATTTATATAGACTAATTATTATAAAATATAATTGAATTTAATTTGTTATTTATAATATTTTTTAATTTTATAAAATATTAGATTATTGAACAAAATTATGATATGTGACATTAAAATTTATTTTATTTTATTTATAATTTCTAAAATTTTACTTTTAAATAATTAACTATCCACAAATATATCCGTCTACCTATAGATATCACAAATGAGTACTCGTGACAAGTACGGGTATAGAGGTTGGGGAAGCGCTATTCCCCCGTCTCGGCCCGTTGCCATCCCTATTAATAGATGAGAATAAATTAACCCAAATGTAAAAGAAGCAAATTTACATTTTCTCTGATTACTTTCTAAACAAGTTGCTTGTCTTTAATCTTAATTATCCATATTTTTTCTTCGAATCCAACGGCTTAGGCATACTGGTCCATCAATGGACCCAAAATATACAAGTTCATCTTATACGGGGCCATCATTTTGAATATGTGATGTGACAAAAAAAAAACCCATCTGCAATTTGTTGATAGAACAAAATTTTAAATTTTTTTTTATCATCATCACCATTTTGTTTATCAAATTTATTCGAGTTTGACTATGATTGAGTTTTTTTTACTAATTAACACATTTTCTTGAAAAACTTATGAGTTTATATATTAAATTGTGAAAAATATTTTTTAAACACTTAAGATACAAATATTTGTATGAGACATTGTGTCATATGTTAGTGTAATTTACTATTTTTTATATCATATGAATAATTTTTTGCTTTATACTATATCCACATAAGAAGAGAACATCGTATTTCAATATTCAAATAAAGGAACTCAAAATGGCGTGTTTCAAATCCGTGATGTCAGCAACCGCAGACCAAAGGGTTTGGGAACAAAAACATTGACAGAAAAATGAACAGTGGCTCTTCTAACTTCTAAGGATATGAACAATCTTTTAATAGGCGCAAATCATTAATGTATATATACTCGATATAACATAGAATATAAAATATATGTACTTTTATTATTAAACTTATGAGAATGTATGACGGATGTCGCTCAAGAAAGCACCAAACCAATGAATATTAGACTAACAAATCAAGCTGCTAACACCTCTCGCCCAAGCCTTCGTGATGCTAGCTTTAATGACCAAAATCTATGCATGAAGACTTGGCGAAATGCCGATGACTGTAACAGCTATATAAACCATGCACCATACGAATCACGATAACTGGTTCCTATCAGCTTCCCATGATGATAATTAATTGAATTGGTTCTGTTGATTCGTTGATGTTGTGGATCTTATATAAAACCTCACTCTTATAAACATCGTCAACAATGGCTTTTGGGCTTCGAACTGGTTCCACGTAGCAGTAGACAATGCTGTTGCTTGTGGGCCTGGGAATCCGGGGCTTTAATGTTGATGTGCAGAGAGTTACTACCTACTAATTCATTGGAATAGTTGCAGGCCACCAAGAATGGGCTTTGATTGATATTGATATTTCGAATGTGGACCTGAAATGAAGTGGTTTTGCTGCAAATATATCCATTGGGAAAAATAACTAAATATATATGTATATAAAAAAAAGAAAATATAATTAGTATAAAAGAATGGAGAATTGTATTTCTTAAAGGAGACCCTGCAATATATAGCTTAATGGAGATTCAAGATTGACCTCATAGATTATCATATGCCACATTAATTCTTAAAAGAAGAATGTGGCTGATGCCACTTGAATAATAAGCTTGTTGGCAAAAAATTTCAGTAGTTACCCTAATCAAACATGTTTGTAGTTGGTGTTGGCCTAAGCCTTTAATATTTGACTGTAATGTTGATGTATGACATTTTACTAGGTTATCTTCTCTCTTCTAACTACATGTTTTGCACCTCTCACAATATATATAAAAGATTAAAATAAAACTGACCTTCACTATTAAATGTGAGGTTATTTTGACCAATTATTTAGAACACTAAGACTACGTTTGGTGCACATGATAATATAAGACCTGATAATATAAGAAAGTAGGATAAAAGCTAATAGTATAAAAGACCTGATTAGTTCTTATACAATTAGCTGTTTGATGTATATTGTATATGAAACCTGATAGTGTAATATTATTCTATCAGGTGTTTGTTGTCAAATATGATATAACCTGATAGTATAAAAAATATTTATTTAGACAAAAATATCCTTTATGTAAAAATAGTAAAAAAAAAAAAAAGTTTTTTGATTGTTAAGTCATATACTCAACTTTTTAAAATGTTACTATTAATAAAAAATCTAAAAAAAAAGAAAGAAATTAAAATGCCTTAAAATTTTTTATATATATATATATATACAAACACTTTAATTTATATATTTGATAAAAATTTCTTACCTTATATACTTGACTTAATTATAATATACAAACACAAATATATATATATATATATATATATATATATATATATATATATATATATATATATATACAATTTATTTAATTGACGTAATTTATATATATATAGGCAATTTATATACTTGACGTAATTGAACAATAAAGATATAAAAACTTGAGGTGGTTGAAATCAAAACAATTGCCTATATATATATAATTCAAGCATGAAAAATTCAGCGACAATCATAACTTTCTCATAAAATATGTAACAAAAAGGTAAATACATAATAATCTCAGTAATATGCTAGATAGACTTCATAACACTTCATCAAATAAGCATTATGCTTGTCTTAAAACCTACGTATACCAACGAAGTCCAGAAACATTATACTCCAAAATATTGATTTGATGAGTACAAAATCAATCCAAAAAAACTATTTATGCAGAATCTAACTCTCAAGTAAGGTCTTAATCATTTCAAGGCGTTGTTCTTCATCAAATCCCCAAAATGAGTGCACTAGTTGGGGGTTTTACATAATTTTCTGTGCAGCCATCACACGGTCCCTAAGGGTAAGTTCTTTCATCTTCTATAATTCACTAGGCACTTTGCTAGAGTCTTCATAAAATTCCTTCACAACCTTCACACTCGCCCCGACCTCTCCCAACAAAGTTGAAGTTTCTTGCAAAGTACTAGCCATATCTTTTCCAAAGGAAGTGATGCTAGCAGCAAGTTAGTCAGTAGACCTTGACCTCTTCCTAGAACGAACATAAGAATCTCTAAGGCTCTTATTGCTGTCACTGGGTGTTTGGCTAACAGACATTGAGTTAGTGATATCCATAATATCATCATCACTATCCTTCATTAGTTCAAATGTTTTCTCTTTTTCTAAATCCTCCACTACATCAGTCGGTGCTTCAACAGCCTTTCCATTAGCACGATCTTTGCCAAATATATAGGCAAGTCTGTCATATAAGGGGAATGACTTATCTTTATATCTTGTTGCCTCTGGAAATTGCTACAAGCACAAACAAACATAAAACATTGTTATGTAATGCACTAAACACTAGAATCCATCTATTATAGACAACAATATTATGCATTATGGTGCACACAATCCTTAATGTAAGTATTCCACACTTCATCACTATCCACATGAATGCACTTCTTCTCATCATCCCAGCCAAACCCACTCTTGTTTATCATATCATACAGTATATGATAATCATTCTTTAGCTTTCGTAACGCTGACTCGATATGTGGTTTCACCTTAATGTTAACATTGGAAAATTTGCCAGCCAAAACTTCTATTTGTTTCAAGGTTCCTGGCTTGAATGTGCCAGCATCACATCTCTTTCCTTTAGCCACAACTTCTTCTAAGCAGTCAATCAAGGCAAGTTCCTCCTTCTTAGGCCATGACTTACGCTCCCTTTTAGGCTTAACCTGTGTGCTTATAGGTTCCACACCTATAAAATATTTTAATGAGGCATAAATAACTAATTTCAATTCAATTTGTAGATGAAACCCAAAGTTAAATAGAGCACAAATCAACAAAGAGCAACAAAATATCAAATAAAGAGCATCATAACAGACATACGTGATAAAAATATCAAGTACAAACTATCAACGGAATGTCAGACTAGTTTGTTCTTATACTAAACATGAATTAATTTGTCAAGTACATTTTTATCTCAATACACAATATTTAACAAAATTATTACAAATAGACCCTAAGTTCTACGACCAACCCATTCATTATACATCTCATTAGCTAATTCATCTCTCCAAGTAGACCAAGCATTACTAGCCTCAATTGTGTTTATGTAATTCGTGTTCTCCTCATTATTTGGCATTGGTAAATTATCCAACTCTTCTTCCATAGGATCTATTGGCATCTCTCTCCAAATCAAATTATGTAGGAGACAACAAGCTATAATTATTCTGACTTGAGTTTTAATGGGATAAAAAGAAGGACTTCAAAGAATTGCCCATCGGATCTTCAACAAGCCAAATGTCCTCTCAATCATATTTCTTGCTGCTGAATGCCTCCAATTGAACACTTCTTCAGGGGTTGCTATGGCGCTACCATGTCTCCATTCATTCAAATGATAACGGGTTTCTCTATAAGGTGCAAGAAAACCTTCCCCATTCGTGTAACCAGCATCCAGAAGATAATAACAACCTATTGCACCAAAACATACCATTCAATCTTAGTTTATGTCATACATTGCATAACTAAATAAGTTAACCATAAAATTTTACCCGTTGAAACTTTTAAGCCATATGGTTCCTAATCACTGTAAGAATACAAACCGTGAATTAAGTGTAGGGGTGTTACAATAGCAAGACTGAGATTCAATCCAGTTACTGGTCAATTGCCTTTGCTTCCGACCCCCCACTTGCATCTTCTATCCCATTCTTAAGCTCCTCAATTGCTATTCTCATCTCCTCAACTAGACTCTTTTGCTCTCCCTCTATCGTGTTCTGCAACTCATCCACCTGTAGGAAGATCAAGAAGCAAAATAAATATTAACATCATCGATTTTCACATTGACAAACATAATAAAACAAGGGATGTCACATGTCGAGAATTTGTAATCATGATGTTATAAGATACCTATACAGCCAATGGAGCACACAACCAACAGGAAAAACAAGTTCACATGACACAAGAAAGATTAGATAAATAGAAAATTTACAACAAATTGTTGAGAAATCCTTGAACCAAAGTGTCTCACTGAATCACTATCGAGTATTGACTCAAATTAAATTCAATAGTTTCAGTTTGCACTGCCAACAAAGGCAAGCATAATAGAGATATAAATCTTCATCACATATGTCAATGAATAAAAACAAGAAAAGGTAACAGGTAATAACAGAATTGTAACAAGGTTGATAATGAAAGATAGGTAGTTATTCAGAATGTCACATATAGGTTCACTACCTTTGGAGAAAAGCACAAGGTCACAATTTATTACCTACAAGGGAAATTAAGGAATCAAAAGGCATCACTCACACTCAGCTCCTCAGTAAGAATACTACCAAGAGAGAATACTGCAGAATGATGACATTTCATTATCACCATATGATATTATTTGACAACAACCTCATAAGTTGCGTGGACATTTTAAGCGATAAACTTACAACAACTTCCCTGTTACAGAAGTATAATTTAACAGTTTTCACCCAATCACCAACTTAAATGTTGTAGACAATGACAATCAAATAACCCTGAAATACATTATAGGTTTACATTACCCCTTCCAAATGTGCTTCAAACCTTGTGTTTCTTCTTCCCCTTTCATTCTCTCTTATAAGTTCCAACTTCTAAGACACATGAGTTCCAATTTTCAGACCAGTGTGCCATAACTTCTACTTCTCACCTCACATGAGTTTCGATTTTTGCATTCTATATGACTTTATTATATTCTCTCTTCTTTGTTATTTCATCCTCTCTTCATTGATTTAGGCTACTAACTTGCAAAATGAGTTCTACTTCTAAAAGAAATTCAGACCCTACTTATAAGTATTGCATTGCCTCTATGCATGTCCCCCTACCATTTCAAAATTAGCATGCAAATTTTTATCATACACATAATCACTTATTTAATTTGTAAATGTTATTGTTTGATGCTTTATGTTGTGGTTAATTTCAGTTAAACATTGGATGATTATTGAGTTGTATAAGTTAAATTTTCAGTATGAGTTTAGTTTTTCATATACGTTAGTGGTTTCAACTGCATACTGTTGTCATTTTGAATTATAATGAAATATACTAAATCCATTTAATATAAAGTGTTCTAATTTCAAAATAGCTTGTGAAACACTATGTGTTATTTTTGCTATAGCACTAAGATCCCTTCTTGTCATATATTAACTATGGTTGCATTCTCTAGACCTCATTTAACAGGTTTAAGTATCTACATTAGCACAATGTTTCACAGGGGAAATAAGTTGAATAAGGAAGCATAACAGAAAAGCACAAAGATGACAGGAAGCAGTGCTGGTCAAATTCCTGCATCAAATTCCAAGTGCATATTTCACAGTAGCAAAAGAACACAACAATCACACAAGTCAAAGCATAAGCAGACTACCACATACCACATACAACAAAAGTGCAAATTGATTCTTCCGAAGCTCTAACAATCTCGAACCAGCTGTATTCTCTGCATCTAATGCTGTTATTTCTTTCTCTAACTCCGTTATAAGCTTCTGTGTCTCTAATCTTGGTGGCTGCAATGCAATCAATTTCCTGATAGCCTCACACTCTTCCTTATGCCACCTCTCAACCTTACTTTCTTCAAGTTGCTTCTTAAGATCTTCAATGTCGACTTGTGCTTGCAAGATCTGCCGATTCATTTCATCTTTCAACTCATTGAAGTTTTCCTTCTCTCTAATATTGGCCTCAACAATGGCCTTGCTCTTGAGAAGTGAATTCTCAAAAATGGTCAATTCCTGCAAAAAGGCTTTGGCAAGCTTTTCATAGTCATTGTAGTTGTTTTCCTCCTTGTCGACCTCAGAGACAAAAGAGGTGAACTTCTTCTGAAGCTTCTTTAATGGAGGCTCACCCCTTGTGGCTGTTGTCTGAGTGAGAAGCTTGTGTTTGATAATTACCTCATCTTTAGCTAGACCAAAGGCATAGTTGGCAGCCACTACTTATTCCGCCCGAAACTTTCCTCCCTTTTCCCAACATCTCGAACTTCTTGAGAATTAAGAATGAGAATATCAAGGCTTAAGCTCAGTTTGTTTGAACAGAATATATATATATATATATATATATATATATATATATATATATATATATAATATATATATATATATATATATATATATATATATTTGACAAAAAATTCTCTAGAAAGTTTTTATTGTTATTTTCATTAGAAGTAGGGAAAAAAGAGCATTTTTGTTTGGATTGTGGAGCTGAGCTAAATTTAGGGATAATTTAAAGTTAAATTAAATAAAATAATTGTGTAAGAATTAAGCAGTGTTGGTACTTGAGGAACCTAACCTAGTTCTTCATTTATGATTATTTACAGAACTAGGGCATTTGAATACTCTGCTAGATCAAGTACCCTGGCAGATGAGTGAAGAAATACAAATAGTATCTTAATTTATGAATCAGATACTGCAGTGGACTTGTAAATTGTAATAGGAAACCAATGTGAGTGATGAAGGCATACCAAATTCAAAGGATACGAACAAACACACTGCAGTGGTATATAACTAGTAATATGAAATGACATATTGACAGCCATTTTGTATATAAAAAAATGTAAAGCAGAATAAGGAGGTTAAATGAACGAACCTTTGGGGGACTGTGTGTGCGGTGGAGAAAGGGTGGTGCACCTCCATGCAGAGACGGGGTTACTGATGAATGGTGAATGAGAGTCAGGGACCCAAGACCATGGAGTGGCTCAGTACTATTTCTGCCTCAAATGAAAAAGCTAGCAGGTCATGCTGGCTATTGGGCCAGTTGGGAGCAGGCCAAATAAGTCTGATTTTCCAACTCGGTAAATTAAATATGTGACCCAGCCCAATTATTTTTTAAGCCTAACAAATCAACCCATATTTATTAACTTGATGCATCAAATACTTCATAATAATTGTCGATATCCAATTATATCTTAATTTTTCGGACACATTTGGATACTTATAACCTATATTTTTTAATTATTTTTTGAATTTATACCAAAACCCAAGTGAAATACTATAATGGTTAGATAAATGATACTATTTTTTTGTGTTTATAATAATTAATTTAACTTTTCAAACATTAATAAAGTTATTCTAATTTATGATTTGTGCTTTTTGTTACTATTATATTGAATTTACATATTATATCTTACTTGTATCATATCTTATAATTTTTAAAAATTATTATATGCACATATTAAAATCGTGTTACATTTGTATCATGTATTTGTATTTATGTTTTTTAATTTATTAATATATTCTAATCATACTGCATCGGCTTCTTAAAAAGAAAATATACAAAGTTAAACGGGTTAGGTCTGATTGAGTGAAAATATGATATCAAACCTGAACTAACTTAACTTAACCCAAATAAAATTCCATTGGTTCAAATCTATTGGTCAAGTTGATTTGTTTTTCTTTAAAAATATATTAAAAATAGTGCCATTTTATATGAAAAATTATAAATGAACCAAAATCATGTTATTTTATATATTTTTTTCTAAATGACAATCATTAACTTCGTCAAAATTGTATTACTTTAATTTTTTCAAATATATAGATAAATAGATAGATGAAATATTGTTTATTGTTTTTGAAGTACATTTTTTAATATCAAATTAAAAACAAGTTAAACTTGAATATTACTCTAAAAATGGTACATTTATATTACATGGATAGAAATCTCCTTTCCCTTTATCCTATCACTTTTCTTGTCCCTCCAAAAAACATTTACCATTTCAATTAAAAATGCCAGCTCATCTTTTTCTCATCATTCTAAAGAAAACTTCACATCGTTCCTACCATCTTTGACTTTTCTCTTCCAATACTTTGGGAAACAAACCTTCACTATAGCTATCATCATCTGAAGCTTCTACTCGCCACTAGGGTAAGGACTTGTTAGATTGTGGGATTCTGACTATTTCTCTTTCCTGAGATTACTAAGAAACTCATATTCTCCTATTCATGCATCATCTTTCATTAAAATAGCTTTTATCTAATTTCAATGACTTTTCTTCAATATGGCTTGGCAATTTTTACTATGTTTTTAACGAAAATAATTGAAATTGATCAACCAAACTACTAAGCCTTTCTTTTTGCAGACCAATAATTAAAATTGTTGTGTTGAGTTGGTTGCTACGATAATAGCATTGGCAATAACATGACCATGGTAAACAATTAATCATAATGGGGGTGTGATTACGACATGATGGTGGTGCACTGGCATTATTGACAATGGAAGGAGGTGGTCATAGGGTGCAAGCAAGAAACGACAAATTGAATACCTTGTGAAGCGGTGAGATGACAGTTGTATATGGGATAACGCCATTAAAACATCACTATTTTATAAAGAGTGATGTTATTTGTCTTGAAGGGCTTTTTCACAAAACCATCCACGATGGGATAAATGCAGTTGCATAGTTGAAATCTAATAAATAGGTCAAATGTAAATTAGGGTTAGATGTCTATTACCAAATGTAAATTACATCAATCCAAAACAAGTGGAAGGTAGTATAATAAATTAGGAAAAAAATAAAACAAAAAGAAAATCAAACAAACAAATATATCTAACCTTAATCCAACAAAATGCATACCATCAACACATAAAAGCCAATGACAAAAACATAAATTCAAATTCAAACAAAGTAAAATAGAAAAAAAAAAGTAGTTTGGAGGAAAGAAAATTTAACAGCAAGCTGACATGTGTCCTATCAAATGCCTATTATTATAATAATATAGATAGATAGATTGATTATTACAACCATCAGAATTAGTTTCCAACTGCAATTTCAAGGTGCATGGCCTTCTAGCTTGATAATTTTTCTATTTATCTATCAGCCATAAATCACTGTTGGCTTCAAAATAATTAGTTATTATTTCGGCCAATAGCTTCAAATTGAACTAAAATTTCAAATAAGCTATAAAATCTTAGCAAACAGGATGAAATGTAGTTACAGACAGTAGAGGGCATGATAGGGGAGGTGAGCAGCTTCACCAACCTTGCAAAATCATATAACTCAAAATTACAATAACTATTAGCAACACTAAATTGACAACTACACAAGACAAAATTGGAATGTTAAACGAACCATTCCATTAGAGTTTTGTGGTCTCTGCAGGGTAAATCAACTCTAGGCCATGTATCCTATGATTCCACCCCCACCCTAACCCAAAAAGAAAAATTTTTTGGGCCTTGTATGCTGGAAATTGTTTAATACGATCTAAATTTCCTGGCAGCTCTCAAGTGCTGCAGCTATTTTTTGTCTTCTTCAAATTTGCTCTACAGCAGCATGATCTCTGCAAGCAAAGCATAAATGGTTTATCTCAGTTTGATCATTAACAATGATAATATAAAAATTCAAATGAAATCCCTTTACAAAGTTACAATGTCACAATTTGCGATAGCATCTAGAGTAAGAAACAAAATAGGGATCAATAATCACAATGACCAAGGAATTGCAGACAGAAACCATAAACCATGAGCATGAGAACTTTAACAGAAAATCATGTAGTACCTTAAGTAGTTCCAACCAACATTACCAACAACATTATTTGCTAGTGTGTTCAGACACAAAATTTTCACTTACTAACAAAATTGGTTTAAACTATTCAGCCAAACAAAAGTAACAGTAAATAAAATATTTGACCCTAGACAGTTGAACGAAGGGAAAGTCAAAAAGATAATTGTGCATAAGAATAGAAAGAGAAAAGTCTCATGATTTTCCTTTTTTATGAATTGAAGAGGAACTCATCAGAAAGGAAAAAATGTACAGAGACATCAGATGAGAAATAATCTTGAAAGAAGCCAACAAACTAAAGATAAAGATACAAAAAGATAAACAAAAAAATAAAACATTAGGTTTTGCATATACCAATATTTTTGTTCTACATTTGATTATTGACTAATTGCTTTCACACACAAAATTTTCAAGGTTCAAAAATGGCTGAACATGACAAAAAAGCTGGTCATACCATTTCTCTGGGCTTCTCTTTTTTGAAAGCGGTAGAAATCTATCCCCACCTCTTTATGCTTCTTTTTGGCCATTTTACTCACCACAGCAGCTTGGGCAACAGAGCCCACAACCACTCCACTTTTAGAGTCAGTAGTTTTCTTCCTACCCTTATGGTGTACAACAACAGTCTAACCCCCATCTGCAGCACAGGCTTCTCTCTCTCTCTTCTTTCCTGCATTTTCCATAACAACATTATTATATTAAAACCAAAATAGCATGAGCCAGGGGCATAAATGCAAGAGGGTTAAAACATTTACCTCTTCCAATTTTTCCTCATGAGTGGTTATAAAGTCGTCGATTTGATGTTGCAATACCTTCAATCCCAGTCTACTTTGCTTGTATTCCATGATCCACTCTGTAGTTTAAATAGCCCCCAGTCATAAACTATGCCATATATGACAGTTAATTGGCAATAGCATACAATGTGCATAAAAATAAAAAGATGCATTCCAACCCAACTTGCTAGAGGACATGTAAACAGCCTGATAAGATATTAATTATGCTGCAACTTGCAACATTGCAAAATATAAGCCCATTATCCATGTATATATCATGCAAATAAAAGTTTCAGGCACACAATATTCAGAGATTCTAAACTAATGTAAAATAATCCCCTCAATTTAATAATTCATACTTTTCATTCCTTTTGAATAGTCCTCATCTCCAGAAGAAATAACATAAATCTCATCCTGATCAGGCCCCCTCCATTTTTTGGTGAATTTTGAACCTCCTTTACAAAACTCTATTCCTTTTTCCTCTTTTTCTTAGCTTTCTTTGACCTACCGACAAGATTAAAAAAAAAATCCATTAGGAAAATGAATAGTTAACTTCAAGAGTTTCATTTCATTATGCAACAAAGAAATCAACCAGAACATGCTTTTATTACAAGGTTTAATAGCTGCTCCACTATCAGCATCTCCATGCTCCTTAAAGTATTGGACATCTTGAGCTTCAGGACAATTGTCCAATACTCCATCTAATAAAATGGGAAAAAAATTTAATATCAACATTCATTGTATGACATATTACACTGAAACAATAAAAAAGAAATGTCAGTTCTATGCTTATTGACAATAATATATCTTGTTCACACAATGAATGGTTAATTGCTGCTCATGGAAAATGAATAGCTAACTTCAAGAGTTTCATTTCATTATGCAACAAAGAAATCAACCAGAACATGCTTTTATTACAAGGTTTAATAGTTGCTCCAGTATCAGCATCTCCATGCTCCTTAAAATCTTGGACATCATGAGCTTCAGGACAATTGTCCAATACTCCATCTGATAAAATGGGGGAAAAAATTTAATATCAACATTCATTGTATGACATATTACATTGAAACAATAAAAAAGAAATATCCAGTTCTATGCTCATTGACAACAATATATCTTGGTCACACAATGCCACAAGCCCATAACCATTAACCACCAACTCACCACTTTTCTCTTCTAAATCAACTTCATCCTTTGGTCTTTGTCTTGTAACTAGAGTTTTAACTTTGTTCTTCCTGTTTTTATTGGTAGAAGATTTCTCCTTTTTCTTCATTCTAGCTTGCATTCTAGTATCCACTGAAATAGGAGAGGCAGCACTCCAGAGTAAACAAGTTATTCCAGTGATAAAAAAAATTCCAAATAAGAAAGGGTGAGCTATGAAAACATTTTTACCTTTAATATTCAATGTACTAGTATCTGTCTCAACATGAGCATTTTTTCCCTCTGCCTTTTTCCTTTCTTTTCCACAGTATGTTTTTCAGTTTTGTTTTTTCCTTTCATCATACCAAAAATTTAATCTAGAAACAATGCGTTACATGATAGGCCAACATTTAATTAATTACTTTTCATCCAATATGCACACAAAATGTCCCAAATTTAAAATTTAAAATATAATAAAAATATCAAATCATTTGAAGCGGCAATACTAAAACTCTATAAGAACGAGCAATTGTAGAATTTAAGCAAAAGAAAAAAAAAGCAAAGTGAAAGAAAATATTACAAATGGGCTTGTGAAAGAAACTAGGGGAGGTCAATTTGGGAAGAGATGAAGGCAAACTACAAATTCTGAAAACCCTAACACGAGGAAGGAAGAAGACAAAGATGGAAGCTGGGTAAACTGCCAACTCCAGTAGGTTTATTATAAATGGGCCGGAGCACATTGACCAACGTTATAAATTGGGCAGTAAAATGCCAATCCGGGCCTAGTCCTTCTTAACTCCTAGGTTAGCAGGCTAGGCTAGAACCCAGTTCTTTTAAATTGGTAAAACAGGCAAATAGCCCTAGCTAGTAGTGATTAGAAGACGAAATAAATCACAGCGACTTACCTAAGTCGTTTAGTTAAAACTGAACATGGATATACACTAAAACGCTGGCATTTTACCCAACAGTCCTGGGTTCTATTCCTGAATCTTGCAAAATATGTAATTTTTAGTTTTTTTTGTTCCTGCATGTGTAAAGAATTCAGGCTTGCATGTAGAGAATTTGGGTTTAGCCTAAACGAAAACAAAACACCAAACAAACAATTTTGGATGTACTTGCAACGTTAGTGGAAAAAAGAAAACACTAATATTTTTTTTAATTATATGATATTACGGGCTTAAAGCCCCAAATAGAAAGGTAAATTAAACCCTAAAAAACATCATCTTCTTCCTTGCAACCCAAGAGCCGCCGCACTGCAGGCGTTCTGCAAATTACTTTTCTTCCTCTTTTCTTCTCAACTTTACTTTATGTGAGAAATCCGGCAAGAGAAAGTTCTAGATGCTAGTAGCAGTCACGCAAGGACAGAGACGTCCATCTTCGTTAACTCGGTTGGTACCGAAAACCACCCACATCAATAACCGTTATAGTGTAGAGATGCACCAGATCAACCACAAAAAGGCGGTTCATACTTGAAAGGATGAAAACCCCATGAATTTGCCACAGTGGAGTGCAAAATCCAGCCTTCAAATTTTCTCAATCAATAATCTAGAAAAGGAATTTTCCTCTATTGTTTTTGTTGATAGGTGATGCGGATTAAAAGTTGCAAACCTAAGTGTAGGTTGTTTCAAGTAATAAATTCTCGGGAGTCCGAGGTCGATCCACAGGGAATTGATGAAGAAAAATTTATTTGAAGTAAGGAAAATATTTTGTCACAACAATAAAAGTAATAAAATTTGGTCACAAATAAAAAAGATTTACTTGGGTTAGGAGATCTACTCTTGGCAAATAAAATAAGAATAAAATTAATTCTTTTTATAACTTAATTAGAATTCATACATAATGGAGGTTCCAATCGAAAAATACAATAATCAAAGTTCATTAAAAATTATATACCTAATTATATTATGAATTCTTTAATTATTTATTAACACCACCACTATAAATGGGCTCAAGCATTCATTGTGCCAACCTCTTGTCTATAATGAATTAAGATCTCCACTTTACAAAGAGGGTTTCTAAATTGATTAGAAACAAAATTCAACACGTATAATAATCACTTAAAAATATATCATTTAAGCACAAGAAAGAAATGAATCTAACATTATTTCATTACCAAGAGCTTCACCCTTTCACCCAAGTAAAATTAAACTTAGTTACTCATAGAAAAGAAGAAAGAAAGAGAGAAGAAGAAGAAGAAGAACGTGACTTTAATTTAGAACAAAGGAAAACTACTACAATAAAAACTAGTAACAAAATAACATCATTTTGGTAACTAATACCTAACACCTTCAATGATCTGCCAAGGCTCCCTTTTATAGATGATTAGGGATATAAAATGACAAGGGGGCTGAGTCATGAGTGAGTGGATGAGTGAAAAATGCCAAATGACTTTTGATGAGTGAAAAATTATGGAGATTCCTTGTCTTCGAAATAATTCAGTTCTGAAGTCATTGTAGTCATCATTGTTTCACCAAGTGGTCTTCATGAAAGTTATAGGCCTAGATCTTAATTTTCAAATGCCATCAGAATCACCTCAAAAGGCCACCTACAGCCCGAGATATGACCCAATTACTGCACAATATTCAGGCTCGGTTACAGTTCCTCTGTTCTAACTTACAAGCCCAATATGACCTCTAAGGAGTCCGATTTGAGTCTTGTATTCTTCATGAAAGTTGTTGATATGAGTCTTAAATTGTAGATACAAAATTTCAACCCAATCTAGATCTTACAGCCCGAGTTATACTCTGATTACTGCACACTGTTTAGGTTCCAATCACAAAACTTGTATTCTGACTTCCAAGCCCAATTAGTTCTACTAGATGTCTGACTTTGATCTTGAACTCTTCATGAAAGTTGTAGATATCTCTCTTATCTTTCTAACAAGGTAAAATACATAATTAGTAGACATTTAGAACTCAAGATATGACCAAAATACAGAAACAGTGTAAGATATAAATCATGCTAAAAAAAATCAATTAAGTCCAATTTGAGTCCAAACTTACAAAACATAACCAAACTCAATCAATTAAGTACATAGAGAGTGTAAATGACTAAAAATGAGGGGTTTATTAATGTATAAAATATATGATTATCAAATTCTCCCACACTTAACTTTTTGCACTCCTGGGCAAAACACACAAGACTAAAACTAGGAAAAAAAATAACACAGACTCAAAAGCTAAACACTCTAAAAGACTCAATTTCTAATAATATTTAAGAATGAAGAGCAACCAATCATTCAAGTAATCAAAACATTTATGAGGTAACGTTTCTTCACATCTCAAACCTACAAGCAAGGAAATTTCAATTGAAAAACATGAGTCAAGAATGATAGATCTTCACAAGATTCACTCTCAATCCCTCAAGTGTTTAAAAGGTAAGTATTTCACCCAATTCAACCTATAAAAATTACACTACCATAAGCTTGCTTATCTTCTACATCTCCACTACTTGAAACACGTGCACACACAAATCATGAGAACTTTATTCAAGGTTGTAATAGGGTCAAGATAAATGAGATGGTAATATGGATATGACAAGTTAAATACTAAAGAGAATAAAAGAGCATGAGAGTTGAGTTCAATTAATAAGCATGAAAGTTCATCCCAACTCCACCTAATACAAATTTCCTTTACATATTTTTTTTCTTTCCTTTATTATCTTGTTGACCCTTTTTTACACATTTTTTTTGTTTTTATTTTTGTTTTTATTTTTATTTTTTTTACAGATGAACATAATATATACATTTAAACAAAAAAAATTTTAACCATTTTACACACACACTCCCACACTTGTTCAAGAACCCATCCAATGACAAAACTAATGTTCTCTTATTCCCTAAGGCCAGGTAAGAACATGATTTTTCATTTAAGGCACATAATGAGTTCGAAATAAAGAATGGTCAAATAAGCTCAAAAGGGTTAAGCAAGGGGAAATAGGTCATTTCCAATGCTTTACGTTGGCAAGAATCAAAGAATTTACAAGAAATCATAAGAGTGCTTGATATCATATTAGGAATCAGAGAATTTCTAAGAAGTTATAAGAGTGCTTGATATCATATTGAGACAATATGCTACTAAGCAAGGCTGACTATCTGATTAAAGTAGCTATTTCAAGAAAAATGCCTCAATCATATTTATGTATGCATATGAAAATGTAGTCTAAAAAAGAATCAAAACAAGTTCTAGAGTAACAATTCCATGAGTGAAATTCACACAAGAAAGAAGAGAATGGTACAAATGTTCAATCCATTCATCAATAGGCTCAGAATCTCACAAGGCATAATTCTATCATTCTTAGTCCACCAATTCAACATCCATAACCAAGCATGTGAATTTTAAGAAAGAAGACAATTTACTCAATCATATAAATTTCCCTGAATTTGAATTGCTACTTTCACACAAACTATTTGTCTACCTAATTACTCCTTATTCTGCCAGCAATTTTGATGCATCTCAAGAGTAAATAATTTACTCCTTACTCTGTCATCCCTAATTACTTTTGTTGTTAATAAATTACTGACAAACATATAAACATAACAAACATATTAACAAACACACTTCCTAATTTTTTTTGTATTTTTTTTGGTTTTTTTTACACAACTATCCTTCCCCCCAACTAGATCATAATATTATCCTCAATGTCAAAACATAGATAGGTAAAGGATAGAATATATTACCTATTGTTACAATTACTGAAAAGAGAAATATTACACAAATTAAAATAGAAATAAAGTACGATAAATAAAACCAAAAATAAAGGAAATTTATATATGAAGTTCCAGATCACACTCTTATTCCTTACTGCCTCCCTTGCTACTGCCTTCTGACCAATTTATCTGAGATATTACTGGTTCAGGTTCATAAATAAAAGTTTATAATTTATCAATTAATTCATCAACAGTAGAAGCAGATATAAGGAGTCGTCTTGCCGAAGGTGTGATAAAGCTCTGTTCCACAGCATGGTCAACAAAAGATAATAAATTATCAAAGAAATTATTAACATTCAACAAACCTATGTGTTTATGTTGGATGTTCAGTTGGGCCCAAGAAATAATTTGAAAAACTTCTTCCAAAGTACCAAAACCACCCGGTAAAGTAATGAATGCATCAGAGTTTTCAAGCATTGTCCTCATTCGTCCATGCATAGATGATACTTGAATTTCCAGCCCAATTATTTTTCTAATGATGTTCCTTTGAGTTAAAGGTTCAGGAATGACACCCAAAACTTGACCACCTCTTAGATGTGTAGAAAGTGATAAAACCTCCATTAACCCAATGCTACATCCCCCATATACAACACGAATGTTCCTCATAGCAAGTGTTTTACCAATAGTGCTTGCTGCGTTTACAAACTCTAAAACATTCCTATAACTTGTCCCACAAAATACACAGATACTGATAAATCTACGAACTAAAGAAGAAGCTCCCTCCATTTCTACACTCACACTCTCCTAGAATGATTATGAGTTGCAGAAAAGTGAAGAAAATTGAGTGTTTAAATAGGAAAGAGGATAGAAAAAGTAATAATAGCTCCTATATGGGTAGGTTGGCTGTTGTCAGAAAAGTTTGAATTTAAGATTTTTTTTTTAATTTTTTAATTTTTTTAATTTTATTATTATTATTTTTTAGACTTCAAGAAAACCATCAGGGTAAAGAAGTCTAGAAACCCCTGAAGGACCTTGCCCAAAGGATCGTCTGTCCAAAACCAAAATACAACAAAATCAAACAAAGATAAAATTAAAACAACAAATGATTACATACCTTTTATGTACAGTTTTCATCGGGTATCTTTATACTACTAGTCATGAGTGCAGTAATACCAAGACGGCTCAGCCAATCTGGGAATTATTCTCTCTCCCGCTTGTAGGATATTTTGGATTGAACTACGACGCAACTAATTAAAGTGCGTAAATTTGATAGCCACCACCAACAACCATAGCCAGTGAGAGGTCGCTGGAGAGCCCATGACATTAAATCAAAGGATCCAGCTCAGAGGCATTGTCACGCGAGAATGCAAGCATGGGACGCTTCTATCTGTCCATCAGCAAGCAGAGCCTACGGTTGAAACTTGAGAATGCTTGCGCAGCTCTCTACAGAGCATGACACACGAACCTTATTTACAGACTGGTGTGCGAAGGTCTACCCGAGTCAATGATGGGTCTAACCCTTAAGGAATTGAACTGAGGCCCTAAGGTTAAGTGCTCTCCATTTGATTTGAAGCCTTAATGTTAGGGGCTCTCCATTTGATTTGAAGCCCTAAGGTTAGAGGCTCTCCATCCAGTTAAGGATAGAGTACATAAAAGTTCGCCTTTCTTTCTTTCTTTTATTATTTTTTTTTTTTTTTTTTTTTTTTTTTTCTTTTCTTTTATTTTTCTTTTCTTTTCTTTTTCTTTTTTTTAAGAAATGTACAAGAAAATATATACAAGTTGTTGTGATTATGGCTCACATCTTCCTCTGGTTTCACGTCTAGAAACGGCTTAAATGCCTTCTATGAATCGAGGATAAGCTTCCCATCCAATTTTCTTATAAATTGGAAAACATGGTCTTTTTGAGTCAGATTCCCAAGACTACAAACGCTCTTGCTCGTCCCTGAAAAGATTCCACAAACTAAGAAGTTTACGCTGCACATATCCACAAGAATGCGTCTCAAGAGTCCATAAGATATTATCTAATGACTCCTTACTCAGTCCATTCTTAATGAAAATTTTTTTATCTTCTCTGTTTACAGAAACCATTCCTAAAGAACGACATCGCGTATTATAATTCCATCGCGCACATTTGTAATAAACTTTTATTCGTTTTGCTCTTCTCCTTTTTGAATATGAACTTTTCCCGAGACCCGGCATGTATGGGACAAATGAATCTGAAGATTCACCAGCTAAACGAACATTTGCTTCGATTATCCAGCGTATATCTTATGGGATGCCCTTGTATATTAACAGTTTCAGTCTTTCACACTTAGCTTCATACATTTTTGTTAGAGCATTTAGAGGGAGAGAAGGGAAATGCTTTCTTAGATTTGAGAAAATGACATCCATTTTAAAAGAAGAAGAAATCAGTTATTATGGAAAACTGAAAAACAAACCTGATGATCACATATTTGATACATTAATAAGCTTTCATTCTTAGTCATTTACACTCTCTATGTACTTAATTGATTGAGTTTTATTATGTTTTGTAAGTTTGGACTCAAATTGAACTTAATTGAATTTTTCAGCATGATTCTTATCTTACACTGTTTCTGTATTTGGGTCATATCTTGGGCTGTAGGTGGTCTTTGGAGTTGATTCTAGTGGCATTTGAAAGATAAGAGAGAGTTCTACAACTTTCAAGAATATCTCAAAGGCCCAATCACATGAGTAGATAACTCAAATTGGGGTTGAAGCAAGAACCAGAGTGCTTTTCCTGACAGCTTAACCTATGTGTACTGTTCATCACATATTTCGGGATATAAGTTGTCAAATAGGCTGAAATTTGGATGCTGAATAGTTAAGACCCATATCTACAACGTTTATGTTGAACACCTTTCTAGAATCGGACTCCTTGAAGGTGATATTGGGCTTGGAAGTCAGAACAGAGGAGCTATGACTGGGCCTGAGCAGTGTTCAGTAATTTGAACGTATATGGAGTTATAGATATGATATTGGACTCAAAAAGCCATTTGAACGTTAAGATCCAGGCCTGTAACTTTCATGAAGACCACTTGGTTCAAAAATGACGAATGCAATGACTTCAGAGCTACATGATTTCGGAGACAAGGAATCTCCATAATTTCCCACTCACCTAAAGTCATTTGGCATTTTCCACTCATTTTCCACTCATCCACCCATTAATGGCTCAGCTCCTTTGTCATTTTGTATCTCTAATCCTCTATAAAAGGGGGCCGTGGCAGATCATTGAGGGTGTTAGGTGTTAGTTACCAAAATGATGCCATTTTGTTACTAGATTTTCTTGTAGTAATTTTCCTTTGTTCTAAATTAAAGTCATGTTCTTCTTCTTCTTCTTCTCTCTTTCTTTCTTCTTATCTATGAGTAACTAAGTTTCATTTTACTTGGGTGAAAGGGTGAAGCTCTTGGTAATAAAATAAGGTTAGATTTATTCTTCTCTTGTACTTAAATGATTTATATTTTCTAGTAACCATTATACGTATTGTATTTTGTTTCCAATAATTTATAAACCCTCCTTGTAAAGTGGAGTTCTTGATTTATTGTAGACAAGAGATTGGCACAATGAATGCTTTAACCCATTTACAAGTGGTGGTGTTAGAAACTCTCCTTATAAAGTGGAGTTCTTGATTTGTTGTAGATAAAATATTGGCACAATGAATGCTTTAACCCATTTATAAGTGGTGGTAATATTTTTAGGAAACATAATATAATTACGTATATTATTTTAATTGGACTTTTAATGTTGTATTTTCCGATTGGAACCTCCATGTTGCGAGGATTCTAATTGAGTTATAAAAGGAATTAATCTTACCTTTATTTTATTTAGCAAGAGTGAATCTTTTTACCCAAGTAAATAATTTTAATCGTAGTAATAAAATATTCACTTCACCTTAATTAATCTTCAACAATTCCCTGTGGATTGACCTCGGACTCCCGAGAAATTTATTACTTGAGACAACCTGCACTTGGGTTTGCAAATGCGATAATTAAAAATTGTGCATCAAGTTTTTGGCGCCGTTGCCGGGGACTTGATTTGAAGACTGAATTTTTGGTGTAAAAAATTTTGTATATATACTAACATACTAACTAGTGGGGGAACTTCTCCCTTTTTAATTTCTGTGCATACTAACTTGTGGGGGGAAACTCTCCCTAATTTCTCTTTAATCTTTAATCATTAATGAAATAATCTTTCTTCTCTCTCTCTCTCATTGGAGCAAAAATTTGACTTGCCGATTCTCCGATTTTCATATTTTAAATTTACTTTCTCGTACTTTATTTTCTCGCATTTTAATTTTCGTACGATTGGGGTAATTCTTCATTTTATTTTTTTTTGTACTTTATTTTCTGTATTTATTTTCTGTCATTTTTTTTTTGTTTACTAACTTACTAACTCTCTTACTAACTATCTAACTTTTTACTTTATCTGCTTCTAACATTTTACTTTATCTGTATACTAACTTTTTAATTTTTATGCTTTTTAACTTATTTGGTGGTTAGTTTATACCACACATTTGTTAATATTTAATGGACGATTTATACTACTAGCTTGTACATTTTATTTTATACTGTAAGTTACTTGTTTATGCTTAATTGGTATCGTGATTTAAATTCTGGTCGTTTGGTTAGAGTTAATCCAGGTACTTTACATATTGATTTGTTTGAATCACAATCACACACATTAAGCACAATGACTGAAAACGAAAGTGTGCATGATGAACATGAAAATCAACCATTGCGAACCATGCGTGAGTATTTGCAACCATCTCGAAATTCTAATCCATCATGTTTTATCTTTCCACTCAATGCCAACAATTTTAGATTCAAGCCAGATATGATTTCTTTACTTCCTAATTTCCATGGTTTAGAATCTGAAAGCCCATATTTACATCTAAAAGAATTTGAGGAAGTATGTACCGCTTTTCATGATCAAACTTGTACTGAAGAGGTTGTTAAGCTTAAATTGTTTTCTTTTTCTTTGAAAGATAAAGCAAAAACTTGGCTTAACACTTTGAAACCAAGATCAATTGGCACATGGCAAGAAATGCAATGTGAGTTTTTGAAAAAAAAATTTCCAACAGATAAAACCAATGCTTTGAAAAGACAAATCCAAAATTTTTCCCAAAATTCAAATGAATCATATTTTCAAAGTTGGGAACGTTTTAAAGATTTGTTGAATTCTTGCCCACATCATGGTTTTGAAAAATGGCGCACTATAAGCTTCGTTTATGAAGGGTTAGCACCTGAAACCAAACAATTTGTGGAAACAATGTGCAATGGTGAATTTCTTGATAAAGAACCTGATGAAGCTTTAGACTATTTAGACCATTTGGCTGAAAATTCTCAATCTTGGCATGGTACTAATCCTTCTGAAAATTCAATTAGATCAAATTTTGCAAATGCTAGTAAAGAAAAATATCATCTTAGTCAAGAAGAAGATCTAAATGCAAGGTTTGCTAGTTTGGCTAGAAATGTTGAAGCCATGGAATCAGGGAAAGTAAAAGAAATCAAATCTGTGCAAAATGAAGAAATTTGTGGCATTTGTGATGAATTAGGACACTCAACAAATGAATGTCCAAAAATTCCTGTTTTTAAAGAAGTTGTGCATGAGCAAGTAAATGCAATGAATAATTTTAAAAAGTCATTCACTTCTTCTTTTTCAGATATATACAATCCGGGATGGAGAAATCACCCGAACTTCAGTTGGAGGAATAGCAACCAGCCACAATTCATGCAACCACCACCTCCTTAAGCACAGCAAAATTCTCAAAATCCTCAAGGATATGCACCCTATGTCCCACCATATAGGAAAAACCTTGAAGGAACATTGCATGCATTCATGAAAAAATAAGAGGCCATCAATAACCAAAACACTCAAGCCATGATTGACATAAAAGACACTCTTACTAAACTTTCTTCTGCACTTGCCATTCATGAGAAAGGAAAGTTTCCCTCTCAACCTTAACTAAATCCCAAGGGTCAGTTTAGCCTAAATGAGGGTAATTCAGAAAGTCAAAAAATAGATCAAGTCAACTCAGTGATAACTCTTAGGAGTGGAAAGGTTGTTGAAAAATAAATTCCTGAACTTTTTGAGAAAGATGATGAGTCAATTTCCAAAGATGAGGAAGGAGTTGATAAGCCACCTAGCCAAAAGGAGATCAAACCCTCATCTTCACCCCCATTTCCTCAAGCATTAAACAATTCAAGTAAAGTGAATCATAACAGTGACATTTTTGAAATTTTTAAACAAGTGAAGGTCAATATTCCTCTGTTAGATGCTATCAAGCAGATTCCTTGTTATGCCAAATTTTTGAAAGACTTGTGCACTGTTAAAAGAAAACATAATGTGAAAAAGAATGCATGACTGAACAGGTAAGCTCCATTATTCAAAACAATAATGAGTTGAAATATAAAGACCCTGGTTGTCCTACAGTTTTATGCATTATTGGTGAACATAAAATTGAACGAGCTTTACTTGATCTTGGTGCTAGTGTTAATTTGCTTCCATATTCAGTTTATCAGTAACTCAACCTTAGTGAGTTAAAACCAACTTCTGTAGCTCTTCTACTTGCTGATAGATCAATTAAAATTCCAAAAGGAATAGTAGAAGATGTGTTGGTACAAGTTGATAAATTCATATATCCTGTGGATTTTATTGTCTTGGAAAATGAACCTATGGTTGATAGTTCTAAGTCAGTTCCTGTTATTTTGGGTCGCCCATTTTTAGTAACATCTAATGCTTTGATAAATTACAGAAATGGAGTGGTGAAGCTAACTTTTGGAAATATGACACTGGAGCTTAATGTTTTCAACATGTGCAAACAACCACAAGAAGTTTATGATGAAAAGGAAGAGATTGAAGGGATTGAGGCCATTATAGATGATCATCTTCAAATCAGGAGTTCTTTTGACCCATTAGAAATCTGTTTAATTAATTCATTTGATTCAGCTACACAATTAAATAATGATGTTTCTGAAATATGCTCTTTGCTTGACTGTACACAGGAAATGGAATACAAAGGAAGGAAGCCAAGATTCGAAGAGCTAAAATTCGTAAATGATGATGCCCATGAAGAAGTACCCACACTGGAACTGAAGCCATTACCTGATGGGTTGAAGTACACATTTTTGGGAGAAGAACAAAGCTCTCCAGTGGTAATTTCCTCATCCCTGACCAAAGAACAAGAAGGTAAGTTGATAGAAGTACTTAAAAGGCATAAAAGTGCAATTGGATGGACATTAAAGGATATAAAAGGCATTAATCCATTAATCTGTACACATAGAATACATTTAGAGGATAATGCTAAAACATCTCAACAACCCCAAAGAAGATTAAATCCACACATGAAAGAGATAGTTAGAGCTGAAGTTCTTAAATTACTTGATATTGGAATTATCTATCCTATCTCTGATAGCCAGTGGGTAAGCCCTACACAAGTTGTGCCTAAGAAATTTGGAATAACAGTGGTTGAAAATGAAAAAGGAGAATTAATACCTACTCGAGTCTCATCTAGTTGGCGTATGTGTATTGATTTCAGAAAATTGAATGCAGCCACTAGGAAAGACCATTTTCCATTGCCATTTCTTGATCAGATTCTGGAAAGAGTAGCAGGACATCCTTACTATTATTTTCTTGATGGTTATTCAGGGTATAATCAAATACCAATTGCATTAGAGGACCAAGAAAAGACCAATTTTACTTGCCCCTTTGGCACTTTTGTATATAGAAGAATACCTTTTGGTCTTTGTAATGCTTCGGTAACTTTTCAAAGATGCATGCTAAGTATTTTCAGTGACATGATTGAGCATTATTTAGAGGTTTTCATGGATGATTTGACAGTTTTTGGAAATTCTTTTGAAAATTGTCTTGATAATTTGGAAAAAGTTCTTAAAAGATGCGAAGAAAAAGGATTTGTGTTAAATTGGAAAAAATGTCATTACATGGTTACCTCAGGAGTAGTGTTAGGTCATGTGATATCTTCTAAAGGAATTGAAGTTGATAAGGCCAAAGTTGAATTAATTGCTCATTTGCCTTTCCCAAAAACAGTCAGAGAAGTTCATTCCTTTTTAGGACATGCAGGATTTTACAGAAGGTTTGTAAAGGACTTTAGTGCCATATCTAGACTTTTATGTAATCTTCTAACAAAAGATACATTATTTGATTGGACTCAAGATTGTAAAAAATCTTTTGAAAAATTAATCGGTCTTTTGACTTCTGCTCCTATCATGCAATCTCCTGACTGGTCTTTGCCTTTTGAGTTAATGTGTGATGCTAGTGATTTTTCTTGCAGTATTTGTTTTAGGCCAAAGAAAGGAAGGTAAGCCTCATGTAATTTATTACGCAAGTTGAACTTTGAATAGTGCATAAATGAATTACACCACTACTGAAAAAGAACTACTTGTTGTAATTTTTGCATTAGACAAATTTTGAGCTTATTTAATTGGTTCGTCTACTGTTGTTTTCACTGATCATGCTGCTGTTAGATATTTAATGTCTAAACAGGATGCCAAACCTAGGTTGATACGGTGGATCTTGTTGTTTCAAGAATTCAACATCACAATAAAAGACAAGAAAGGAGCCGAAAATATTGTTGCAGATCATTTGTCAAGGCTGACAACAGTCTCATCTTTTGATAGCACACGCATCAATGATTCTTTTCCCGATGAATTTTTATTTTCTGTCAATTCCATGTCTTGGTTTGCTAACATTGTCAATTTTCTTGTAACAAGTAAGATGCCGCCTCAGTGGACACACCAAGACAGAAAAAAGTTTTTGATTGAGGTGAAAATTTTCTTTTGGGATGACCCATATTTGTTCAAATATTGTCCTGATCAAATCTTTCAGAGATGTGTACCTGACAATGAGGTAAGTAGTGTCATTAAATTTTGTCATTTAGAAGCATGTGGAGGTCATTTTTCTTCAAAGAAAACAGCTGCGAAAATCTTGCAGTGTGGATTTTATTGGCCCACTTTATTCAAGGACAGTTATACTTTTTGTAAAAGTTGTGAAAGTTGTCAAAAATTTGGGTCCATTTCTAAAAGAAATATGATGCCTTTGAACCCTATCCTTGTCATTGAAATTTTTGATTGTTGGGGAATTGATTTTCATGGGTCCATTTCCATCATCTTTTGGATTTGTGTACATTTTGGTTGCAGTTGATTATGTCTCAAAATGGATTAAGGCGATTCCATGTCGGCACAATGATCATAAAACTGTTTTAAAATTTTTAAAAGAAAATGTTTTGAGTCGATTTGGAATTCCTCGAGCTATCATCAGTGATGGGGGAACATATTTTTGCAATAAACCATTTGAATCCTTAATGAAGAAATATTGCATTACCTACAAAATTACAACCCCTTATCATCCTCAGACAAGTGGACAAGTTGAATTGACAAATAGGGAGATTAAACAAATTTTGAAAAAAATGGTTAACCCAAATAGTAAAGATTGGTCTTTAAGACTAAACGATACACTTTGGGCTTACCGTAATGGTTTTAAAACATCTCTAGGCATGTCTCCCTATCGGTTAGTTTATGGAAAACCTTGTCATTTGCCTGTAGAATTGGAGCATAAAGTATTTTGGGCCATTAAAGCTTTCAACTTAAGTCTTGATGATGCTTCCAAGTTACGCAAATTGCAATTGAATGAACTTAAGGAATTAAGAAATGATGCATATGAAAACTCAAAGATTTATAAAGCTAGAACAAAAGCTTTTCATGACAAATCAATTTTGAGAAAAACTTTTGAAATTGGTCAAAAAGTTCTGCTTTATAATTCTCGTCTTCACCTATTCCCTGGAAAATTGAGATCTAGGTGGATTGGTCCTTATTTGTCAAACATGTGTATTCTTATGGGGCCATAGACATTGAGAATCCTAGGAATGGTATTGTATTTAAGGTCAATGGACAAAGACTCAAACCATTTCTGGAACATCAAGTTGTTGAGGTAGAATCCATTTCTCTTTCTAATCCTTGTTATGAGTAGAATTTATTTTAATGTTGTATCTTTCTTTTTGCAGTTCTTTGTGTTCCCAGTTAAATGGCGGATAACGGTACTCCGTGACTCTCAAGTCGGTTTGTCTTTCAGTTTCCCATAATAACTAAATTCTTCTCCTTTTAAAATGGATGTCATTCTCTCAAATCTAAGAAAACATTTTCCTTCTCTCCCTCTAAATGCTCTAACAAAAGTCTATGAAGCTAGGTGTGAAAGACTGAGATTGTTAATGTATAAGGGCATCCCAGAAGATATACGCTGGATAATCGAAGTAAAGGTTCGTTTAGCTGGTGAATCTTCAGATTCATTTGTCCCATACATGCCTGGTCTCGGTAAAAGTTCATTTTCAAAAAGGAGAAGAGCAAAAAGAATGAAAGTTTGTTACAAGTGTGCACGATGGAATTGCAACACGCGATGTCACTCTTTGGAGATGGTTTCTATAAACAGAGAAGATAAAATATTCTTCATTAAGAATGGACTGAGTAAGGAGTCATTAGATAATATCTTATTGACTCTTGAGACGCATTCTTGTGGAGGTGTGCAACGTGAACTTCTTAGTTTGTGGAATCTCTTCAAGGACGAACAAGAGCGTTATAGTCTTGGGAATCTGACTCAAAAAGACACTGTTTGCCAATTTAAAAGAAAATTGGATGGGAAGCTTATCCCGACTCATAGAAGGCGTTTAAGCCGTTTCTCGGGACGTGAAATCGAGGAAGATGTGAGCCACAATCACAACAACATGTATATATTATCTTGTATATCTTCAAAAAAAAAAAAAAAGAAGAAAAAAAAAAAAAAAAAAAAGAAAAAAAAAAAAAAAAAAGAAAGAAAAAAAAAAAAAGAAAAAAAAGGAAAAAATGAAAAAAAATGAAAAAAAAAAAAAAAGGCGAAACTTCGGTTGTACTTGGTCTTTAATTAGATTAGGAGCCCCCGCAGGTGGAGTGGCAGACCATCATTGACTCGGGTGGACCTTCGCACGTCGGTCGGTAAATAAGGTTCGTGTGCCATGCTCTGTAGAGAGCCGCGCAAGCATTCCTGTGTTTTAACCAAAGGCTCGCTTTGGCGATGGACAAAAAGAAGCGTCCCGTGTTTGCATTCTCGCGTGACAATGCCTCCGAGGTGGATCCTGTGATTTAATGCCATGAGCTCTTGGCCGACCTCTCACCGGGCATTTGTGGTCGTTGGTGGTAGCTGTCAGATTTACGTACTTTAATTAGTGGCGTCGTAGCTCAATCCAAAATATCCCACAAGCGGGAGGGAGAAGAATGCTCAGATTGGCTGAGCCGTCTTGGTATTACTACACTCATGATGTGTAGTATAAAGATCTGCCATGAAACTTGTACATAAAGGTATGTAATCATTTGTTATTATTATTTTATCTTTGTATGATTTTGTTGAATTTTGGTTTTGGACAGACGATCCTTTGGATGGGATCCTTCGGGGGTTTCTAGACTTCTTTACCCTGATGGTTTTCTTGAAGTAAAAAAAAAATTATTATTATTATTATTTTTAAATTTTCAAACTTTTCTGACACCAGTCAACCTACGTGTATAGGAGCTATTATTACTTTTTCTATTCTCTTCCCTATTTAAACACTCCATTTTCTTCACTTTCCTGCAACTCATAATCATTCAAAGAGAGTGTGAGTGTAGAAATGGAGGGAGCTTCTTCTTCAGTTCGTAGATTTCTCAGTATCTGTGTATTTTGTGGGACAAGTTATGGGAATGGTTTAGAGTTTGTAAATGCAGCAAGCACTGTTGGTAGAACACTTGCTGCGAGGAACATTCGTGTAGTATATGGGGGAGGTTGCCTTGGGTTAATGGGGGTTGTATCACTTTCTGCATTTGTAAGAGGTGGCCAAGTTTTAGGTGTCATTCCTGAACCTTTAACTCGAAGGAATATCGTTGGAAAGACAATTGGACTGGAAATTCAGGTATCATCTATGCATGGACGAATGAAGGCGATGCTTGAAAACTCTAATGCATTCATTATCTTACCTGGTGATTTTGGTACTTTGGAAGAAGTCTTTCAAGTTGTCTCTTGGGCCTAATTGAACATCCACCATAAACCCATAGGTTTGTTGAATGTTAATAATTTCTTTGATAATTTGTTATCTTTTATTGACCATATTGTGGAACAAAAATTTGTCACACCTTCAGCAAGACGACTCCTTATCTCTGCTTCCACTGTTGATGAGTTGATTGATAAATTAGAAGCTTTTGTTTATGAACCTGATCCAGTAACAGCTCAGATAGATTGGTCTGAAGGAAGCGGTGAAGGAAGTGGTGAAGGAAGCAAAATGAAAAGAAAGCCAGCCAAGACACTCCAACTATTTAACTAATTATAAGTTTTAGTTTTATTTATCATACTTTGTTTCTGTTTAAATTTGTGTGAGGTTTTTCTTTTCAGTAATTGCAGCAACAGGTAATATATTCTATCCTTTTTCCTATCTATGTTTTGACATTGAGGACAATGTTGTGATCTGGTTGGGGGGAAGGATGGTTGTAAAAAAAAACCCAAAAAAAAATTAGGAAGTATGTTTGTAATATGTTTATTGTGTTTATATTAAAAAAAACCCAAAAAAATAGGAGTGTGTTTGTTAATATGTTTGTTGTGTTTGTCATCAATTTATTAACAACAAAAGTAATTAGGGATGACAGAGTAAGGAGTAAATTATTTACTCTTAAGACGCATCAAAAATTGGTGGCAGAGTAAGGAGTAATTGGGGTAGTAACTAGTTTGTGTGGAAGTAGCAATTCAAATTCAGGAAAATTTGCATGATTGAGTAAATTGTCTTCTTTCTTAAAATTCACATGTTTGGTTATGGATGTTGAATTGGTGGACTGAGAATGATAAAATTATGCCTTGTGAGATTTTGAGCCTATTGATGAATGGATAGAACATTTGTACCATTCTTTTCTTTCTTGTGTGAATTTCACTCATGGAATTGTTACTCTAGAACTTGCTTTGATTCTTTTTGAGACTACATTTTCATATGCATACATAAATATGATTGAGACATTTTTCTTGAAATAGCTACTTTAATCAAATAGTCAGCCTTGTTTAGCAGCATGTTGTCTCAATATGATATCAAACACTTTTATGACTTCTTAGAAATTCTCTGATTCTTGCCAACATAAAAGCATTAGAAATGACCTATTTCCCCTTGCTTAACCCCTTTGAGCTTATTTGACTATTCTTTGTTTCGAACTCATTATGTGCCTTAAATGAAAAACCATGTTCTTACTTGACCTTAGGGAATAAGAGAACATTAGTTTTGTCATTCGATGAGTTCTTGAACAAGTGTGGGGTGTGTCTTGTGAGAATAGTTAAAAAATGTATATATGATATTTTTTTGTAAAAATAAAAAAATAAAAAAAATAAAAATCAAAAATAAAAAAAAGTAAGTAAAAAAAAAAAAAAAAAGTCAACAAGGCAATAAAGGAAAGGAAAAGAATATGTAAAGGGAATTTGTATTAGGTGGAGTTGGGATGAACTTTCATGCTTGTTAATTGAACTCAGTTCTCATGCTCTTTTATTCTCTAGTATTTAACTTGTCATATCCATATTACCTCCTCCTTTACCTTGACCCCATTACAACCTTGAATAAAGTCCTCATGATTTGTGTGTGCATGTGTTCTGAGTAGTGGAGAAATAGAAGATAAGCAAGCTTATGATAGTGCAAATTTCATGGGTTGAATTGAGTGAAATACCTACCTTTTAAACACTTGAGGGATTGAGAGTGAATCTTGTGAAAATCTATTATTTTTGACTCATGCTTTTCAATTGAAATATCCTTACTTGTTGATTTGAGAAGTGAAGATATGTTACCTCATGAATGTTTTAATTACTTGAATGATTGCTCTTCATTTTTAAATATTATTAGAAATTGAGTCTTTTAGAGTGTTTAGCTTTTGAGTCTGTTTCATTTTTTTTTTGTGAGTGATCTTATGTGTTTTGCTCAGGAGTGCAAAAAGCTAAGTGTGGGGGAGTTTGATGATCACATATTTGATACATTAATAAACTTTCATTCTTAGTCATTTACACTCTCTATGTACTTAATTGATTGAGTTTTATTATGTTTTGTAAGTTTGGACTCAAATTGGACTTAATTGAATTTTTCAGCATAATTTTTATCTTACACTATTTCTGTATTTGGGTCATATCTTGGGCTGTAGGTGGTCTTTGGAGGTGATTCTAGTGGCATTTGAAAGATAAGAGAGAGTTCTACAACTTTCAAGAATACCTCAAAGGCCCAATCACACGAGTAGATAACTCAAATTGGGGTTGAAGCAAGAACCAGAGTGCTTTTCCTGATAGCTTAACCTATGTATACTGTTCATCACATATTTCGGGATATAAGTTGTCAAATAGGCTGAAATTTGGATGCTGAATAGTTAAGACTCATATCTACAACTTTTATGTTGAACACTTTTCCAGAATCAGACTCCTTGAAGGTGATATTGGGCTTGGAAGTCAGAATAGAGGAGCTGTGACTGGGCCTGGGCAGTGTTCAGTAATTTGAACGTATCTGGAGTTATAGATATGATATTGGACTCAAAAAGCCATTTGAACGTTAAGATCCAGGCCTGTAACTTTCATGAAGACCACTTGGTTCAAAAATGACGAATGCAATGACTTCAGAGCTACATGATTTCGGAGACAAGGAATCTCCATAATTTCCCACTCACCTAAAGTCATTTGGCATTTTTCACTCATTTTCCACTCATCCACCCACTAATGACTCAGCCCCCTTGTCATTTTGTATCTCTAATCCTCTATAAAAGGGAGCCTTGGCAGATCATTGAGGGTGTTAGGTGTTAGTTACCAAAATGATGTCATTTTGTTACTAGGTTTTCTTGTAGTAATTTTCCTTTGTTCTAAATTAAAGTCATGTTCTTCTTCTTCTTCTTCTTCTCTCTTTCTTTCTTTTTATCTATGAGTAACTAAGTTTTATTTTACTTGGGTGAAAGGGTGAAGCTCTTGGTAATAAAATAAGGTTAGATTTATTCTTCTCTTGTGCTTAAATGATTTATATTTTCTAGTAACCATTATACGTATTGTATTTTGTTTCCAATAATTTAGAAACCCTCCTTGTAAAGTGAAGTTCTTGATTTATTGTAGACAAGAGATTGGCACAATGAATGCTTTAACTCATTTACAAGTGGTGGTGTTAGAAACTCTCCTTATAAAGTGGAGTTCTTGATTTGTTGTAGACAAAATATTGACACAATGAATGCTTTAACCCATTTATAAGTGGTGGTAATATTTTTAGGAAACATAATATAATTACGTATATTATTTTAATTGGACTTTTAATGTTGTATTTTTCGATTGGAACCTCCATGTTGCGAGGATTGTAATTGAGTTATAAAAGGAATTAATCTTACCTTTATTTTATTTACCAAGAGTGAATCTTTTTACCCAAGTAAATAATTTTAATCGTAGTAACAAAATATTCATTTCACCTTAATTAATCTTCAACAATTCCCTGTGGATCGACCTCGGACTCCCGAGAAATTTATTACTTGAGACAACCTGTACTTGGGTTTGCAAATGCGACAATTAAAAATTGTGCATCAAAACCGACTTAAGAGTCACGAACTACCGTTATCCGCCACTTAACCGGGAACACAAAGAACTGCAAAAGGAAAGAAATAAAATTAAAATAAATTCTACTCATAACAAGGATTAAAAAGGGATATGGATTCTACCTCAACAACTTGATGTTCCAGAAATGATTTGAGTCTTTATCCATTGACCTTAAATACATTACCATTCTTAGGGTTTTCAATGTCTATGACCCTATGAGAATACATATGTTTGACAATAAAAAGACCAATCCACCTAGATCTCAATTTTTCAGGGAATAGGTGAAGACGAGAGTTATAAAGCAGAACTTTTTGACCAATTTCAAAAGATTTTCTCAAAATTGATTTGTCATGAAAAACTTTTGTTCTACCTTTATAAATCTGAGTTTTCATATGCATCATTTCTCAATTCCTCAAGTTTATTCAATTGCAATTTGCGTAACTTAAAAGTATCATCAAGATTTGAATTGAAAACTTTAATTGCCCAAAATGCTTTATGCTCCAATTCTACAGGCAAGTAACAAGGTTTTCCATAGACTAACCGATAGGGTGACATGCCTAAAGATGTTTTGAAAGCAGTACGGTAAGCCTAAAGTGCATCATTTAATATTAAAGACCAATCTTTACGATTTGGGTTAACCATTTTTTCCAAAATTTGTTTAATCTCCTTATTTGCTAATTCTACTTGTCTACTTGTCTAAGGGTGATAAGGGGTAGCAATTTTGTGTGTGATGCCATATTTCTTCATTAAAGATTCAAATGGTTTATTACAAAAATATTTTCCCCCATCATTGATGATAGCTCGAGGGATTCTAAATCGACTCAAAACATTTTTTTTTAAAATTTAAGAACGGTTTTGTGATCATTGTGTCAACATGGAATCACCTCAATCCATTTTGAGACATAATCAACTGCAACTAAAATATACACAAATTCAAATGATGATGGAAATGGACCCATGAAATTAATTCCTCAACAATAAAAAATTTCAATGACAATGATAGGGTTCAAAGGCATCATGTCTCTTTTAGAAATGGAATCCACATTTTGACAACTTTCACAACTTTTACAAAAAATATAGCTGTCCTTAAATAATGTAGGCCAATAAAATTTACACTGTAAGATCTTTGCAGCTATTTTCTTTGAAGAAAAATGACCTCCACATGCTTCTGAATGACAAATTTTAATGATACTACTTACCTCATTGTCGGGTACACATCTCCGAAAATTTTGGTCAGAACAATATTTGAACAAATATGGGTCATCCCAATAGAAAATTTTCACCTCAATCAAATTTTTTTTTCTGTCTTGGTGCATCCATTGAGCCGACATCTTACCTGTTACAAGAAAATTGACAATGTTTGCAAACCAAGGCATGAAATTGACAGAAAATAAAAATTCATCAGGAAAAGAATCATTGATAGGTGTGATATCAAAAGATGAGCCTGTTGTAAGTCTGGTCAAATGATCTACAACAACATTTTCGGCTCCTTTCTTATCTTTTATTGTGATGTTAAATTCTTGAAGCAACAAGATCCACCGTATCAACCTAGGTTTGGCATCCTGCTTAGACAATAAATATCTAACAGTAGTATGATCAGTGAAAACAACAGTGGAAGAACCAATTAAATAAGCTCAAAATTTGTCTAATGCAAAAATTACATCAAGTAGTTCTTTTTCAGTAGTGGTGTAATTCATTTGTGTACTATTCAAAGTTTGACTTGCGTAATAAATTACATGAGGCTTACCTTCTTTTCTTTGGTCTAAAACAGCACCAAAAGCAAAATCACTAGCATCACACATCAACTCAAAAAACAAAGATCAGTCAGGGGATTGCATGATAGGAGCATATGTCAAAAGACCAATTAATTTTTCAAAAGATTTCTAACAATCTTTGGTCCAATCAAATGGTGCATCTTTTGCTAGAAGATTACATAATGGTCTAGATATTGCACTAAAGTCCTTTACGAATCTTCTGTAAAATCTTACATGTCCTAAAAAGGAATGAATTTCTTTGACTATTTTTAGGGAAGGCAAATGAGCAATTAATTCAACTTTGGCTTTATCAACTTCAATTCCTTTAGAAGATATCACATGACCTAACATTATTCCTGAAGTAACCATGTAATGACATTTTTTTCAATTTAACACAAATCTTTTTTCTTCGCATCTTTTAAGAATTTTATCCAAATTATCAAAACAATTTTCAAAAGAATTTCTAAAAACTGTCAGGTCATCCATGAAAACCTCTAAATAATGCTTCATCGTGTCACTGAAAATACTTAGCATGCATCTTTGAAAAGTTGTCAGAGCATTACAAAGACCAAAAGGCATTCTTCTGTATGCAAAAGTGCCAAAGAGGCAAGTAAAAGTGATATTTTCTTGATCCTCTAATGCAATTAGTATTTGATTATACCCTGAATGACTATCAAGAAAATAATAGTAGGGATGTCCTGCTTTCCAAAATTTGATCAAGAAATGGCAAGAAAAAATGATCTTTCTTAGTGGCTGCATTCAATTTTCTAAAACCAATACACATACGCCAACTAGATGAGACTCGGGTAGGTATTAATTCACCTTTTTCATTTTCAACCACTATTATTCCAGATTTCTTAGGCACAACTTGTATAGGGCTTACCCATTGGCTATTAGAGATAGGATAGATAATTCCAACATCAAGTAATTTAAGAACTTCAGCTCTAACTACCTCTTTCATGTGTGGATTTAATCTTCTTTGAGGTTGTTGAGATATTTTAGCATTATCCTCTAAATGTATTCTATGTGTACAAACTAATGGATTAATTCTTTTTATATCCTTTAATGTCCATCCAAGTGCACTTTTATGCATTTTAAGTACTTCTATCAACATACTTTCTTGTTCTTTGGTCAGGGATGAGGAAATTACCACTGGAAAACTTTGTTCTTCTCTAAAAAATGTGTATTTCAACCCAGTAGGTAATGACTTTAGTTCCAGTGTTGGTACTTCTTCATGGGTATCATCATTCATGGTTTTTAGCTCTTCGAATCTCGGCTTCCATCCTTTGTATTCCATTACTTGTGTACAATCAAGTAAAGAGCATATTTCAGAAACATCATCATCTAATTGTGTAGCTAAATCAAATGAATTAATTAAACAAATTTCTAATGAATCAGAAGAATTCCTGATTTGAAGATGATCATCTATAACGGCCTCAATCCCTTCAATTTCTTCCTTTCCATCATAAACTTCCTATGGTTACTTGCACATGTTGAAAACATTAAGCTCTAGTGTCATATTTCTAAATGTTAACTTCACCACTCCATTTCTGTAATTCATCAAAGCATTAGATGTTGCTAAAAATGAGCGACCTAAAATAACAGGAATTGACTTGCTACTATTTTCCATAGGTTCAATTTTTAAGATAATAAAATTCACAGGATATATGAATTTATCAACTTGTACCAACACATCTTCCACTATTCCTTTTGGAATTTTAATTGATCTATCAATAAGTAGAAGAGTTACAGAAGTCAGTTTTAACTCACCCAGGTTGAGTTACTGATAAACTAAATATGGAAGCAAATTAACACTAGCACCAAGATCAAGTAAAGCTCGTTCAATTTTATGTTCACCAATAATGCATGAAATTATAGGACAACCAGGGTCTTTATATTTCAACGCATTATTGTTCTGAATAATGGAACTTACTTGTTCAGTCAAAAAGGCATTCTTTTTCACATTATATTTCCTTTTAACAGTACACAAGTCTTTCAAAAATTTGACATAATAAGGAATCTATTTGTTCACTTGTTTAAGGATTTCAAAAATGTCACTGTTATAGTTCACTTTACTTGAATTGTTTAATACTTGAGGATATGGGGGTGAAGGCGAGGGTTTGGTCTCCGTTTGGCTAGGTGGCTTATCAACTCCTTCCTCATCTTTGGTACTTGACTCATCATTTTTCTCAAATGGGCTAAGAATTTGTTTTTCAACAACCTTTCTATTCCTAAGAGTTATCACTGACTTAACTTGATTTATTTGTTGGCTTTCTGAACTACCCTTATTTAAGTTATACTGACTCTTGGGATTTGGTTGAGGTTGAGAGGGAAATTTTCCTTTCTCGTGAATGGCAAATGCAGAAGAAAGTTTAGCAAGAGTGTCTTTTATATCAATCATGACTTGAGTGTTTTGGTTATTAATGCCCTCTTGCTTTTCCATGAATGCATGAAATGTTCCCTCAGGATTTTTTTTATATGGTGGGACATAAGGTGCATATCCTTGAGAATTTTGTGAATTCTGCTGTGCCTGAGGAGGTGGTGGTTGCATGAATTGTGTCTGGTTGTTGGTCCTCCAACTGAAGTTTGGATGATTTCTCCATCCCGAATTATATGTATCTGAAAAAGAAGAAGTGAATAACTTTTTAAAATTGTTCATTACATTTACTTGCTCATGCACAACTTCTTTAAAAATAGATATTTTTAGACATTCATTTGTTGAGTGTCCCAATTCATCACAAATGCTACAAATTTCTTCATTTTGCACAGATTTGATTTCTTTTACTTTCTCTGATTCCATGGTTTCAACCTTTCTAGCCAAACTAGCAAACCTAGCAATTAGATCTTCTTCTTGACTAAGATAATATTTTTCTTTACTAGCATTTGCAAGGTTATATCTAATTGAATTTTCAGAAAGATTAGTACCATGCTAAGATTGAAAATTTTCAGCCAAATGGTCTAAATAGTCTAGAGCTTCTTTGGGTTCTTTATCAAGAAACTCACCATTACACATTGTTTCCACAAATTGTTTAGTTTCGGGTGTTAACCCTTCATAAAAGAAGCTTATAGTGCGCCATTTTTCAAAACCATGATGTGGGCAAGAATTTAACAAATCTTTAAAACGTTCTTAACTTTGAAAATATGCTTCATTTGAGTTTTGGAAAAAAATTTGGATTTATCTTTTCAAAGCATTGATTTTATGTGTTAGAAAAAATTTCTATAAAAACTCACCTTGCATTTTTTGCTATGTGCCAATTGATCTTGATTTCAAAGCGTTAAGCTAAGTTTTTGCTTTGTCTTTCAAATAAAAAGGAAACAATTTAAGCTTAATAACCTCTTCAGTGCAAGTTTGATCATTAAAAGCAGTACATACTTTCTCAAATTCTTTTAGATGTAAATATGGGCTTTTAGATTCTAAACATGAAAATTAGGAAGTAAAGAAATCATACCTAACTTGAATCTAAAATTGTTAGTAGTGAGTGGTAAGATAAAATATGATGGACTAGAATTTCGAGATGGTTGCAAATACTCATGCATGGTTCACAACAGTTGATTTTCATGTTCATCACGCATACTTTCATTTCAGCCATTATGTTTAATGTGTGTGATTGTGATTCAAACAAATCAATATGTAAAGTACTAGGATTAACTTTAACCAAACGATCAGAATTTAAATCACGATACCAATTAAGCATAAATAAGTAACTTAAAATATAAAATAAAATGTACAAGCTGGCAATATAAATCGTCCATTAAATATTAACAAAGATGTGGTATAAACCAACCATCAAATATATATTAACACTTAGTAAATAAATATTAACAAAAGTATGGTATAAACCAACCACCAAATAAGTTAATAAGCAAGAAAAATTAAAAAGTTAGCATACAGATAAATTAAAAAGTTAGTATGCAAGTAAATTAAAATGATAGAAGCAGGTAAAGTAAAAAGTTAGATAGATGATAAAGTAAAAAATTATATAGTTAATAAGTTAGTAAGCAAGAAAATTAAAAAGGTTAGTAGGATAGTAAGTTAGAAAGTTAGAAATAAAATACAGAAAGTAAAGTACAAAAAATAAAGTACGAGAAAGTAAAACACAGAAAGTAAAATACAAAAAATAAAAGGGAGAGTTTCCTCCACTAAGTTAGTACGTTAGTAAGTATAAAGAAAAAAATTAAAAGAGTAGAAAAAAAAAATATATATATATATATATACAAGATCCACAAGGAAAAAAAAATATAAATATATATATAAAAATATTTACACCATAAATTTGTTCTTCAAATCAAGTCCCCGGTAACGACGCCAAAAACTTGATGCAGATTAAAAGTTACAAACCCAAGTATAGGTTGTTTCAAGTAATAAATTCTCGGGAGTCCGAGATCGATCCACAGGGAATTGATGAAGAAAAATTTATTTGACGTAAGGAAAATATTTTGTCACAATAATAAAAGTAATAAAACTTAGTCACAAATAAAAAAAGATTTACCTGAGTTAGGAGATTTACTCTTGGCAAATAAAATAAGGATAAAATTAATTCTTTTTGTAACTCAATTAGAATCCACACATAATGGAAGTTCCAATCGGAAAATACAACAAGCAAAGTTCATTAAAAATTATATACGCAATTATATTATGATTCCTTTAATTATTTATTAACACCACCACTATATATGGGCTCAAGCATTCATTGTGCCAACCTCTTATCTACAATGAATCAAGATTTCCACTTTACAAAGAGGGTTTCTAAATTGATTGGAAACAAAATACAACACGTATAATAACCACTTGAAAATATATCATTTAAGCACAAAAAAGAAATGAATCTAACCTTATTTCATTACCAAGAGTTTCACCCTTTCACCCAAGTAAAATTAAACTTAGTTACTCATAGAAAAGAAGAAAGAAAGAGAGAAGAAGAAGAAGAAGAAGAAGAAGAAGAATATGACTTTAATTTAGAACAAAAGAAAACTACTACAATAAAAACTAGTAACAAAATAACATCATTTTGGTAACTAACACCTAACACCTTCAATGATCTGCCAAGGCTCCCTTTTATAGAGGATTAGGGATATAAAACGGCAAGAGGGCTGAGTCATGAGTGAGTAGATGAGTGGAAAATGAGTGAAAAATGCTAAATGACTTTTGATGAGTGAAAAATTATGGAGATTTTTTGTCTCTGAAGTCATTCAGCTCTGAAGTCATTGCATTCGTCATTTTTTCACTAAGTGGTCTTCATGAAAGTTGTAGGCCTGAATTTTAGATTTCAAATGCCACCAGAATCACCTCAAAAGGCCATCTACAGCCCGAGATATGGCCTAATTACTGCACAATATTCAGGCCCAGTTACAGCTCCTCTATTCTGAATTACAAGCCTAATATGACCTCCAAGGAGTTCGATTTAAGTCTTGTGTTTTTCATGAAAGTTGTTGATATGGGTCTTAACTTGCAGATAACAAAATTTCAGCCCAATCTAGATCTTACAGCCCGAGTTATGTTCTGATTACTGCACACTGTTCAGGTTCCAATCACAAAACTCGCATTTTGAATTCCAAGCCCAATTAGTTCCACTACATGTCTGACTTTGATCTCGAGCTCTCATGAAAGTTGTAGATATCTCTCTTATCTTTCCTATAAGTTAAAATACATAATTAGTAGATATCTAGAACTCAAGATATGGCCAAAATATAGAAACAGTGTAAGACATAAATCATGCTGAAAAAAATTAATTAAGTCTAATTTGAGTTCAAACTTACAAAACATAACCAATCTCAATCAATTAAGTACATAGAGAGTGTAAATGACTAAAAGTGAGGGTTTATTAATGTATCAAATATGTGATTATCAATAGGTAACTCTTTATGGGTTTTGTATTCTGGAAATAAATCTTGAAAATTCATATCATGCATTTTGTGGGAAAAAAAACACGCTGGTAATTTTTTTTTTAATATACTTTGATCAAATTAATAATAGTAACAACTAAGGCATACAAATTTTTATGATCAGAATATAACATCTCTGAAAATCAGTATGTTCAAACTTCAATCATGTAATGGCAGGAAACATGAATCACGAATAAACATATAATTGTGCATAAATCTAAAAGCTAGGTAGAGATTAACAGGCTTTGATACCAAATGTAAAAAAGCATTTGTCTCTAAATTAACATGCTGCCATATCTTGTATTTGTTTGCACTTAATAATTTCATAAGACAAAATAAATAGGATTCCTTTTCTACTAACCTCCCACCATAGCCTTGTTTGCACAATTTCAGAATCTGCACAGCAGCACAGCATACACGCAATTATCCCAGAATGCTTCTAGTCTAAAGTAGTTTAACCATAGATGGAATGAGTACTGATTTATCTGAGAAAACTTCTTAGACTAGGGACTCTGGTGGTTTTTTATAGAGGTTGGTTTCTCTCCATCAGAAAAATTAACTCTCATATCCTGATAATAGATAACCCCACTATCCCATTATTTTCTTAACAAATCGTAAGTCAAAAATTAGTCATTATCGTTTGACTAACTAGCCAGTAGAAACTAACTTGATAAAACTGACAGAAAAGTGGATAAGAAATGTGGGACCACTTCAGTTTAAGATTAAAATAAATCTAACATCGTTGACTCATTGTCACCCTAACTTTTTATCCTTGCTTCGGAGGCTCTCTCCTCTATGGTTCACAATGCTTTGTCTAGGTGGAATCTATCTGGTATTAGGGTGGCTAGAGGAGCTCCATAACTGGTGCATTTTCTCTTTGTGGAGGATGTCATCCTGTTCTCTAAGAGTGTGTTTGGAATGTAAAAAAATAAGAAATGATTTGATTTGTAAATTAAATTTAATTAAATCTTGTATTTGGAATATTAAAAAATAAAAAATGATTTGATTTCTAAAATTTTATGGATTTCAATCTTTTTGTTTTAGAAATTCCATCAAATTTGATAAGATTTAGTAGAATTTGATTTGATTTGAAATGAATAGACTATTTTACCCTTAATAACTACTTCTAACCATTTCTCATAAAGGTTAAAATGTAAAATAATAAAATCAAATCAAATTAATTCTTATTTTAATGAATTCCAAACACAAAATTGATTTTAAATCAATTCAATTCTTATTTTTTTTTAAAGTTTCAAACATAAAATTTACTTTCTAAATCAAATCAAATCAAATTAAATTATTTTTTATTTTAATTTATTTCAAACACAACCTAAAATAAATCCAGAAGAAGCCTACCAGCTAGTACGACTCCTGATTAGTTATCTAACTCCATAAGTCGGGTATTGTATTCAATAAGAACACCCCTCCTGACATTAGACACCACACTGTCTCAATTCTCAACAAACAGGCTTGGGAGACTCTAGGAAAAAACTTGGGCTTACCTGCAGAATAGGGTTGGTCTAAAGGCCGGGCTCTATCTTGGATCAAAGAGAAAATAGTGAGCAAGTTGGAAGGATGTAAAGAAAACCTCTTAACCCAGGCTGGTAAAGAGGCATTGATCAAGGCGTTGGTACAGGCAATATCTTCTTATGCCATGTTCATCATACGGTTCCCTAGGAATTTTTGTGATTCAGTCTACTCCCATATTGCAAGGTTTTGTGGAGTAAGGCTGGGAAAAATAAGGGTATTCATTGGAAGATATGGGCATATCTCACCCAATCTAAATGGAGTGGAGGAATGGGTTCTAAGGACCTTTACATTATGAACACAACACTACTCTCTAAATAGGCATTGTGAATTTTGACGAATCCTGATGCCTTAAGGGTAAGAATTGTAATGAGCATCTATTTTCCATATTCTGATTTTCTTCAGGCCACTCAAAAAAGAGGAGCGTCATGGGGTTGGAATAGTATGCTGCAGGGCAGGGATTTCTTAAGGAAAAATGAAAAGTGGAGTATTGGGAATGGGCAATCAGTTATGGTTTGGAAAGACAACTGGCTATACAATAGTCCCACTATCCCTCCCACTCATGTTGTTGCTGGTGTCAGAGTGTGTGATTTATTTGAAGACTTTCAGGTTAAATAGAATCCTAATAAATTAAAGGAGATTCTAGGACCTGTTGATGTGATAAATGTTTGAATATTTTTTAGTATATATTTGGAATGATAAAAATAAGAAATAATTTAATTTGATTTGAAAATTAAATTTGTTTAATTTTTTTAAAAAAATGAAATTTGATTTAAAAATTAAATTTTATATTTAAAATTTATTAAAATGAGAATTAATTTAATTTAATTTTATTATTTTACATTTTAATCTTTATAAAAGGTGGTTAAAAATGATTAGAAGTAGTTATTAAAAATAAAATAATTTATTTATTTAAAATCAAATCAAATCAAATTATAATAAATCTTATTAAATTTGATAAAATTTTAAAACAAAATAAATAAAATTATAAAATTTTAAAAATTAAATTATTTTATTTTTTATAACATTCTAAATATAATATTTAATTAATTTAATTTATAAATCAAATTATTTCTTTTCTTTTTTTACATTTCAAACACACTCTAACATTGGACCTATAGAAGATAAGATGATATGGCCCTATTCAAAGATAGGTGACTACTCCGTCGAAGTCGGGTTACCAAGTTGCTAAGGAGAAAGAAGGCAAGAGCCTGAGAGGGGTTCTACGTCTCACATCATGCCAAGTGAATTCTGGAAAACCCTCTGGAGTATGGAAGTTCCACAGAAAATAAATTTTTTTCTGTGGAAGTATTGCCACAATTCTCTCTTTTAAAGCCAACTTGTTTAAAAAACGCTTAACCCAATCCCCCTTGTGTCCTATCTGCCCAAAAACTGAGGAATCCATCAAGCATACGCTTTTGAAATGTGATTGGACTCAGCCAGTATAGTTTGCATCTCAACTCTAAATGGTCACTAGCAGAGAGAATATATCTAGATTCGATGATGGATTTTGGGAAAAATGTCAGCTCCTAAAGTAGAAAGGGGAATTCTCGCTTCAAGAAATCTCTATGTTGCTATGGGCATTATGGAAGGGAAGAAACCAATTCTGTTTTGAAGGTGTAAATCCTAATCCGTGGTTCACCCTCAATTGGGCCATCACCACATGTTCTCAGTTCCAGCAACACACTTAAAAATTCTTTTGCAAGTGCTTCTACAATAGGGTTAGAGTATTGTAACTTTTGGAGAAACCCCCAGAGGGCTACCTAAAATGGAACGTAGACGCGACTTTCAACAAAAACTGAGATGTGGGAGTTTTGGCATCAATATGTGGGGACCATTGGGGTCGTGTGGTCACAGTATCAACAAGGAAGATAGCAGCCAATTCTCCATTGATGGTGGAAGCCTTGGTTCGGAGAGAAGTGGTGTTAGTAGCAGCTAATGGCTCGTGGCCAAAGGCACTCTTTGAATCAGATTGTCTTCCACTTGTTGAAGCTAGTAGAGGCGGCCCCTGTGACTTTACAATAGCTCTGATCCTTGAAGATATAGCATATCTTAAGAATTCCCTTGATTTGAGTGGTTTCGTATGGACGGGTAGAGAAAGAAAAATGGTCGAACACAAGATTGCCAAGTTGCGTTGTGTGAATGAGCTCCCCAACAACTGGGTTGGATCCTACCCACCCAGTGTTGTGGAGTTTCTGAATCGTGATGCTTCCAAGTTGTGTTGACTCTGACACCATCAAGCGTGCCTTCCATGTCAGGCATATCTATAGGGCACTGTCATATCAGAGGTCCCATCTACCAAAATGTCTTATTTCTATTAGTCCACTTAAGAAGGGTTACAAAACACATTTGGTGACCTATTAGTGCCCAATTAGATTCAAATTGTGTTTTTGCTGAGTTGGTCTTGACCTTTTGTACCTGGTTTGGGCTTTGGTCCGTTCGGTAATGAGATAATGAGCAATTCATGACTCCAAAAAATATAAAGGAAAAAGCTTCTATAAATATTGCTCTCTTATAAATTTTTTCAAAAGATTAAGGTCCCAGCCAATACTGTATAGTTACTCTTATGGATTCTTTTATGTATCCATGAAGCCTGCCTTGAAAAAACGCAATCAGATTTACGTTTACAGTACTAAAGGCTGTTGTACTTTCTTATGGTTGAATGAATGACAAAATAATTGAGTATTGAATGAACACTACTCAAACATCATTCTTTGGACAGACCATATGAGAAAAGAATTTCAACAGATTTGTTCAAAATATTTCGCATGACCAAAATAGAAGCTAAATCGATCAGTATGTAGTTCACACCACATTATAGCATTTGGGATTTAACTGCTAGTCTCATGTCCCTTCCCACACCTGCCAAATCAGTAATTATGGAATATTGAAGTACTAATACAAATGAATAGTATAAAAATCAATTCACTTGAAAATATTTAAGCTCTCATGCTGCGTCTAAAACTAGTTTTAATATAAGTATGTACATGAAGAAAATAGGACCATCAGAACTCAAGGGGGGAGAGGGAGCGATCATAGTCCAATGTATATAACCTACACCACCATTTCTGCTCTGACCGCTATTTTGGACAGATTTCTGATTTTATTTAAATACCCAACAAGGCGCTTGAACACAACTGATTTCAAAGTGACCAAACCTCAGAAGTCCACAGAAGAGACCTTCGTGAAAGGAATTTGCCAACATTATCTGCTACTGACCAGAGTTCCCCAAAAGCCGTTCAACTGCTGCATGAACATTACCTGAAGTGGCAATAAGAGCCCTTATGTTCTCTTGCGTGTCAAAGAATCCCATCTCTTGAAGCTGTGAAAGCTGGGTGGCATATAATTGCTCTGGTGGCTCTGAGAGGACAAAAAAAGTAAGTGAGAGCAGTGTAACATCTATTTAGAAAAAGTACTAGACAACAACAAAGCTAACCATTTGATCTATTGGGAACAGCTAGGCTACCAGCTCCAAGTCCACCAAACATGCTTGATAACATCTCTAATCCCAAGTTGTTCGTTGATCCTACCAATAAAACAAATTTTATAGTAAAAATAAAAACATTTACAATTTCTACTTGCAATCAAATGGCAGTTGCATCATCCAACAACAGCCACCACCTACCTTAAAACTTCCCCCTTTCATTGCTAGGTATACAATACAACCAGGCCAAAAGATGTGTTTAATGCATGTGGCCCTTCTAAGGGTAGCACATGAATAAACGGGACATAGGATTTAGTTAGAAGCAGCTAAAATTTGGTTTGAAAGTACTTCAGGCAGTGCCCTGTCAAGGTTTACACCTTTTAAACACCCATACCCAATTCTATGATTTATGAACCACCTAACAAAGTCTGAGTAAAGGTAGTCATCAGAGTACAACTCAATCAAATTCACCCCCTGCTGATCTGGATATCATCATGCACAGACCATGTAGAAGTGGAAACTCCATCACATTCTTAGATGTTCAACCAATTCATAAAATTATAATTCATACTAACTCAAGTATGGACGGATGATCATAAGAGATGGTCAAGCAATTTGAATTGCCAATCCAATACGATAGCAACAAAATAACAGTACATAGTTTCTATTAACAGAAACCAGGAGTGCAGGGTTGTCTTGCATACCAGTGCCTCCATCAGTTTGACCTGATTCCCTGCAGAAGCTTACCAGATCAATAGAAAATCAAGCCAGCAAAAAATAGTAAACAGTAAATAAAAAGTCAACAAGGACATACATACTGTATTTTAACAGATTAGACCAGCCAAAACGTAAACCACCACCAAACTAGTCTAGGCAATGACAGCAACCATCCCACACATAAACTATGCCATCCACCACATCGAGATTCAAACCTCACATACTATTTAGCCACCGGATCAAAAATCACATTCAAGAGGCCTTGGCTTGTATGTAGATTTTATTAGATGCTTATAGTGCAAGAAGTACCATATGTTTTAGTAACAAGAATATCCAATTCCCAAACTCACAAAGCAGTTGCACTTTATAATAATTTTAAGCACATAGAATTAGAAAGCTTTGAATTTTTTTAGTTCTAAATACCGCTAACTTGATGAATCACAATGACAACATTTATTTTGGATTTTAAGATGACATTACACACATTAATCAGCTATCTTTATTTCTGGACTTTCTGAAAAATATAAATGGTTGGACATCTAGCTCTACTCTTAGACAGACAAATTAAAAATCTCCTCTTTCAATGATAGTTATTGTAAAGATATTAAAAAAGGAAGCTATAACAATGAATGGCTTTTCGCAAAGTAATCATGAAAAAGAAAAAAAGAAATGCAAGAATGCTTATTCAACTACTTATTTATGGGACGTCAGAAGAGGCATGTAGGCCTAAAGCTCAGTCGTAATGGGTGTGCCAGCCACTAGGGCTGAGCAAATAACTACATCATTCAGCAAAAGAATTGGGACATTGGCACATTCACTACTCACTAGTAGCTTAGTTGTAATGGAAGTTCTTGTTTCTTTTCATGGAGGAGTGAAAAACAAATTCCATGTAAAGGAAAGGCCAGGATTGCGTCATTACATACCTTGTTGATTGTTGCTGACCAAGCTGAGACAGAAGAGCTTGCTGGAAAGACAAAAGTTGCTGCCATTGTGCAATAAGACAGAGATGTGAGAATATTAATTGAAAGCAAGGAAGTGTCCTATTACACAGGCAGACAATACAGGCTCTTATTTATCATGATAGATCCATTTTAAAGAATCACATTTTCTACTGCAAAGATAAAAACCAAAAAAAAAAAAAGCCAATTTTCTCCCCAAAATGCTTAGGTAGGACGGTTATCATCCAACCATTTGACCTATGCTGCCCTAGGTCCAATTAGGTCTGGATACTCATTATTTCTTCCATACTAAATTTTTTTTTTAGAATTTATCACAAAAGACACCACATGCAAACATCTGTGGCAACATTCAAAAGACTGAAACTTTGAGTATTTAAACCACATACTTATTAATGCAAGCAAAGACATGTAACCAGCCATATGCTTGAGAAAGAATATTCAGTGAAATTCATCAACATATACATAACTTTAAATCTGTCTACCTGCAGTGTCTCAGGTGAAGAAAACAAGCGATGGAACTCTGGATTTTGCATCACTTCTCTAAGAGAATTTAAATCAGGCATGCCACGCTGCTCAGTATTAACACCAAGAATCTGAAAGTAAATTAGATGTTAGAAGGATCAGTTCAACACATGCACATCACATCTTGTACTTGTACTAGGCATGGTAAGTAAATACCTGATTCAAAGTCTGTGGGTTGGAAAGGATACTTTGCATCATTTGTGAGATAGCTGGATTTTGCATTAACTGGGTCAATAAAGCAGCATCTGGCATAGCACTGCCGCCCAGTATGCCTTCAAGGTCCGGCAGACCAAGCCCTCCTAAGCCAGTAGGTGCCTGCTGCCTAGCATCCCCACCAGTGGTTGACCTTCTGTTGTTATTTTGGGCACCTCCAGCTGCATTATTCATCATCAATTACAACATTAGTCACAAGCACCTAAAAAAAGTAGTTAATAGCCTTAAAAGTTAAAACAGAAAAAAATTATTAGAATAAGGAAAAATATTTTAAAACAACTGATGAAAAGGAAGCACTGAGTCATGGAATTCTAAGGACAAAAATATAGTATAAGAACTTACTTCCAGTAGAGGACCAAGGATTAGGAAGCGGGTTAATATTGGGTAAGGGAGAACCAGCAGTTGCTTCAGAACTAGTAGTTGAGGGATTAGTTGATTGGTCCCTGGCTTGGCCACCTTGAGTCCCCGAAATTGCTGCATTATTGTTTCCTGTATTACCAGCCATTGTAGTAGCATTTAAAAATGGTTCTTGAACATTTTCATACATGCGCCTCAGCATGTTGAATCCCTCAGGAGAAGATTCAATGTTGCTCATTGCTCTGTCTGTATTTCTCATCATTTCACGCATGATCTCAGGGTTCCTTGTAGCTTCAAGTGTCTGGCGGAGAGTGCTGGGATCATTAAGTATGTGTGCTAGCTCAGGGTTTCGATCCATCAGCTCTTGCATCTGTGGGTTATTCATTATAAGATTCCTCACTATCTCAGGATTATTTATTAGATTCTGCATAGCAGGTGTGTTCATTATTTCTCTCACTAAATTGGGATTTGAAATAAATGGTTGCTGCATTGGTTCAAGATCTGGAAAGCCCTCTCCGAATAAGCCATTGCCCCCAATCCCATTGATACCTAGCCCGGGGAACAGTGAAGCTCCAAAACCAAGCCCTCCTAAACCCTCACCCTCGTTAGCACCAGCACCTCTGGCATTATTCGTTGTAGTATTGGTGCCACTAGTATTGGTCCCACCAGTTGTGTTGGCAGGTGCAAAGCCACGAACCAAATGGACAGTGTGATCTGCCTCCAAACCTATAAAGATAAATAGAAAATTTAGTTATATTCACCTCATTTAAGGAATACTCTCTTAAGAACGTTAGAGTTTTCATGTGAAGAAATCTTGGCTGCATCTAAATGATTTTCCATATGTTATATTTTCACTTGAGGAACACAATACAAAAACTACCTTTCTGCCTAATACAAGCTATGCTAGTAAAGAACTCCACAGATTGTAAACAAATTATTCCCACATTATTACTAGGCACATCGATGCAAAGAAGAGGGTTATCAAGGATCTGTATGTGAGATAATTAAACAATATTTACAATTTTCAAGAAACTGAAATGCATGATAGTGATAAAACATGCAAGTAAAATGGAAAAGGGAAAATCACATCTACAACACCTTGCCGTTTACATGTACATAATCAATATCCTATTTTTCCATTTTACCTGTAACTCCCTTATATCTAAACATCATACACATAAAATCCCGTCTAAAATAAAATTGACTAATGTATCTAAAGATTATGACAGTAACTGGACATCATAATGTTAATTTCAGATTCCAAGCCTTCATAGAAAAAAAGTTAAAAAAAAAAAATACACAAACACACACACACACTAAGTGCTTTAAAAAAAAACAGGGTTCTACTAGAAGGCATGATACCCAAAGCCTAGTAAACAGTATTAGTCATTAGCTTAACCTAGTTGCTGTGTCAAACATTTGGGCAAATCAATTTTTCTAAACAAGTAAGCATTCTTCACTGGCCTACTGCTTTCTCTTAAACAATGGTTTGAGTAGTCCAAAAACAGATCAACTACATTGCAAGGGGTATCTCCTGCATTGTTCATGAACAATGAGATCAAGAGCATATGTACAGTATGAGCAAATTTGAACCACATAGAAGTAACATATGGCTAAGATGCTGAAAAAATGAATTTGATCTTGTCACAACTGGTTGCAAGAAAAAAAAAAAAGGATGGATGAAGAATATTATTTTTAAAAAAATTTAATATAGAGATTACATATGCAGGAGATCAATATAATTTTAGAAAATAGAAAAGAACAAACCCAATGAAAGGCTAGGTGATTACTATCACAGCATCACCTAATATAGCTTTATATTACATTATAATTGTACTCAGATAGTCAGACTGAGAAAGGAAGGAATCCAAAAAATTTGTGTTATGCTGTAAATATATATGATTTCTCAAACATGTGCGACCCTGACTTAAAAGACATACATAATATTCCAAATCGAAATAAGGGACTAGTTAAACCTTCTTATCCTGCCCCCTCCAAGCTTCATAAAAAAAAAAATTTAAAAAAAATAGCAGCAGGGTATTACAAATCATCAATCTTCCCCAAGTGGTAGCACACTTTCTTGGGTGACAATATAACACCCTTCTCTTCCACATCTAATACCCCATCTTCCATTAGAAATTGGTGAAGAACCTTTCTAACTATAAGCACGCATATCACAATCCTAATCCAGTAAAAACTAGACATTTTGAGCTAAGCCATTTTCTCTTTGACTAGCCAACCACGCAATGATTTAAATAAAACTAGGATCCCCATGAACACCTCCATGAAACCATAGAATCTATAATACCTACCCAAATATCATTCAATTCATAAAATATTAATTTTGATTTAAAAAAGAAAAAAAAAACATGAACAAAAATTCAATTCTCTGGAGGAACATTAACAAAAATGAGATCGGGTAACAGAATTACCGTAGCTTTGCAGGGTTTGATCGTCCTTCAAGATCCGACCCTTGTAAATCAGTCGCTGTTGTTCGGCCGGGATGTCGCAGTTCCGAGCGATGACATCCTTGAACGATCCAACGATGGATTCGAGGGCAATCTGAACCGAAAACTTGGAACCATTGGAGCAGCGAATGTTGATGTTGACCTCTTCGGCGCCCTTCGATTCCGTCGCATCCTCAACGGCACCGTCACCTCCCATGGCGTCTCTCCGTCGTCACCAACCAAGCACGGGAGGCGCGTCAGGTTCACGCTCTCGGATTGAATGCGCGGAGATTGAATCGGATCGAATCTAAGGGGGAATGAAAAGGGGATTGAAACCCTAACCCTAGAAGGATCGAAAAGGATGCGAAATTTGGCAAGGGAAGAGAGTGCGAGCTGCGAACTTTAGAGTTGGGACTTGGGAGAGAATGAACAACAGAGAAAAAATAATTAATAAGAAAATAACGAGATTGAAAAAAATTCTGAATAAATAAATTGTATTTACTTTTAATTTATTTTAAAATATATTATAATTTTAATGTATTGTAAATTTAATTTATGATTATACACTTTTATTTTATTATTTTAAAGATAATCTCAATTAAAAAATTTATTTCAACTCTCGAATGAATGATTATGCAATATAAAAAAAAGAGTAAATTAGTAAATTAAACTCACTCTTCCAAGTTTGATGATATTACATTCAGTCTCATTCTTTTTTTAAAATGACACTCATCTTCATTAATTGATCAAGTTACATAATTGTATAAATATTATCAGTTAAAATCTATAAAATTTTCAGCATTTACGTTATTTATAAAAAAAATTTAAAAAAAATATTATTATGTATAAATATTACTAGTTAAAATCTGGTAAATTTTTTTATTAGTTAAAATTTGATAATATTATTAGTTAAAAAATGTATATATTTTTTCAAAAAAAACTCCTTACACACCCACAAAAAAAATTATAAAATTTTTTTTATAAAAAAATATTATTATATATAAATATTATTAATTAAAATCAGTAAAATTTTCAAGATCACGATTATTTTTAGTATACACAATTTTTCATAAATAATTGTGAATGTTGAAAACTCTATAGATTTTAACTAATAATATTTACATAATTATGTAACTTGATTAATTAATTGAGGGGTGAGTGTCAATTTTGAAAAAGAATGAGACTGATTTTTTTTAAAAAAAATATTTTTTATAAATAATTGTGAATGTTAAAAAATTTATAAATTTTAACTGATAATATTTGTACAATTATGTAACTTGATTAATTAATAAAGGTGAGTGTCATTTTTAGAAAAGAATGAGACTAAGTGTAATATCATCAAACCTGGAAGGGGATAAGTATAATTTACTCTAAAAAAATATTGATAGAAAAGTTTAGGACCATTTTATAGAAATATTACTTTCTATTTTCTTTCCTATTTTTCAGTCAACTTCAAAAATTATGTACCAAAATTCATTCATTTTGGCACAAGTAAGAGTTTTGCAATTTTTGTTTTAAATACAGTTGAGACTTGAGAAGTTACCTTGAAAAGGCAGCTTTTTAACTGTATTTTAAAAAGAATTGAAAAGTAACGAGAAAATAATAAAAGAGTAGATCATTTTATATAATTTTTTAAATGATAAGTTATGTAAAAGAGAGAGATAAATATAGAAAGAATTTATTAGTGGAATTAGTTAAAATGTTTGAAATTTTTTGTAACTTTTATATTTATTTTTCTCTCTTATATGATATTATCATATGAAAAATTATATTAGAGAGTCATTTTTAAATAAAGATGACTAATTAAGATAAAAATATATATAATTTGAAAGTCCATCTGAGCTATACAATTTTTTAAAAATATAGCTGGAAAGTCATCGTAGCTTAATGGGACTTCTCAACTTGTACTAAAATTAATGAATTTTGGTACATAAATTTTGAAGTAGAATATAATGAATTAAAAAACCCTAAAATTTGGATCTGGTAAATATAAATAAATAAAAAGAAATAAAAATAGCATTCTCATTGAAGAGGAACACTACTTAACTTAGCATACCTCACTTAGAAAAAATGATAGATGTTTTAAGTTTTACGCAATTTTTTAAAAATCAGAATAAATAATTGCATTATAAATTATTCATATTTTCAGTTGGAATAATATTCAAATCAATCACAATTAAATTATAAATTTAAATTATTAAACCAATTAAATTATGATGTAAAAGTTACTGATTCAATTTTTAATTTTATTTTTAAAACATTAATTTTACGAAAAAGTTAGATCCGTCTGTTAAGGTTGCGTGTGTCGCTATCTGTTATTTGGAGAGGTATTAAGTATTAACATGCCAAAGCGTTTGTTCTTTGACATAATGATAAAAGCACTCTTAACTTTGTGCAGTAGACGAGGAAGCAAATCCAGACAGGGACTTGCTCTCTCTTTTCGTTGCATCTAAGATTCATCGGCATGTATTTTTATTTTTATTTATTTTTTCATTTTAAATTTGAATGATAAAGGGCAAACGGATCATCTACATGAGCTTCAGTTATGTATTCAAGAGTTCATATGTGATTTGTAATTTTTATTATATTGTGTAATAAAACTGTAGACAACCCAAATCCATGATAAAGTTGATAGACGGAAATAATTAGAGTTGTTTAATCATGTTAATAATTTCAAAAATTAATTTTGATGAAACATATTATTTTATTTTACTTTCTTATTAATTATATATTATAACATCATTTAAAGTGTTTGACCTTTCATATTATTATTATTATTATAGTTAAATTATTTTAATAATGTATTAATACATGATTAGATAAATACTACAAAAATTTTACATTATTCATCAAAATAAAATATTTTAAAAATATAAATTATTTAATGAAATTTTGACATGTAATTTAATAAAATGATAATAAAATTTTCTATAGTATTACATTTAAGAATAAATATAAAGAGAACAAACTTAGTCTTTGTTCTGAACCGTGAACCGGGATCCTACCCAGAAGGATCAACCTGGCACACACTCCGCTGTATCCCTCCATTAACACTCCGAAAAGGATTGTAGAACCTCAGAATACAGAACTCTGATGAGGATTAGGGAATCAACACTGACTTTCGTAACCGCTGATTTGAATATTTCTGATTCTATAATCTCTACTCTCAATAAATGACTGTAACGTCCACATTCTAATAATACATGCATTGAATGCTATGACTCCAATCATGTACCATAAAGATCAGGTTAAGTAAACCTAAAACAGGTAATAGTTATTGAATTACTGAGACATTCTTGCACACAGCCTGACTTGAGCGTCGGAATCCTTTTTACAGGTACTACCCCCGCCGGACCCTAACAGTGGAGCGCAACTGCAAAAAGGAGAAAACCACCAAACTATACCTTCTACAGATATCCTTCTGAATCCGTTCAGAACAGTCTTATTTGTTAGTACCACAAGTGAATCTTTAGGCCATTTTTTTGTGTCAACCAATATTAAATTATTAATTCCCTCTCTGGATAGTTTTAATGGCACACTTTCACATCAACGAGTAGCAATTGAGGAAATAAATTTTCCTAGGTATTAGCCCATGTTCCAACTTGAATAGTCAATATACGAGATATATCTCCTTAACTTCTAAGGCAAACTCCATGGGGTTAATCTCTTTCTTTTATTTTATAAATCAATTTTATTTTTAGTTTCTATAATGAAAATATTTAAGGAAGTTATAAATTTTTTATCTTATGTTGTTACTTCTCTCGGGAGTATTTAAGAGAAAACTTTGTGGGTTTCCAGTTGCACCCAAAATCGTATAAAAGTTCTGTACTAGTCATAGTCATAATATGCATAATGATTTGTTTTATTTATTATATTTTTAAGAACTTTTCGTGAATAAATTTGTCTCTGAAGTCTGTCGTCATGATATTAGACCATAGGTACCACATACCTTAAACTCTAGCGCTAGCTTCATAATACTTTTGAAAACCTTATAAGACTAACCATCCATATTAGTATTATTCCCTTTTTTCGTTTCTTGAATATATTATAGTGTTTGGTAGGTTAGAAATTAAATTGTGAGTTAGTAAATTGAGTGCAATATGTAAAATTAAACCACAAAAGACAATTAGAGAGTCATTTACAATGTGAAGATCATCTTGGGTTAGATGGTTTTCATCCCTATGAGTCACACCAATTACACTGTGTTATAAGGAGAGTCTCATGACATTTTTCTAGCGATGTCTTGTAAGTTTATGATATGGTTCTGAAAATCAAATTAGACCAGATAGTTCATCTAGGAACCAACAACCTTTGCAATTTGGTTTAATCATACAACTTGTTTTGTTAAGAAAAAATGGTTAAGAACCATAGAACTAATCAAACCATGCGATTTGTTCACGATTTAACTAGTTGAATGGCCTCAGATCCCATAGCTCATATTATGTACCTGTAGCCCTTCTCATGCTTCCTTTCTTCACCAAATCCCTCTTCCCATGCTTTGAGCATGTGAGAACTAGACAAAACCTTCTTCTGGATCACGTTTCTTGAGTAAGCCTTAACAATAGATGAGTATTGAAGGTGAAAGCTTTTGCCAAATCTCATTACTTGTGGGTTTTTCCCTCCCACCATGGAATGAGATAGAAGTAGCATCTTCAAGAGAAACTTTAGGAGTGGAAATATTGAGTTTCAGGTAGAAGTTAAAGTTAGAATAGAAAAGTGAAAACATATGAGGGCTAAAAGACAAAATAAGGTATAAGAGTAAAAGTAAAAGGAAAATAATGCATTAGGTTTTGAATTTAAATAAAGAAAAGGAAAGATTCCAGGTGACCTTGCTTTGAGAAGAACTATGTGTAAGCTCTAAAGCCATTTTATGCTTTATAATGCATATTATGTTTTGATGATAAGAACTATATTAAAAATTATGTTTGAATCTTCTTAATGCTTAAAATAGTTTAACATGATCTTTATGGAGTGGTTCTTGTTATTATTAAGTTTTTGAGGACTAAACAACTTTCAAGGAAGCTTTCTGGGTAATTAGAGAGGGCTAAGAATATCAAATTTTGACTTGAGAAAGTTCAAGTGTAACTTGAGAGAGTTCCTGTAGAACATGAGAAAATTTAACATAAGAAGGTAATGAGAAAACACTGAAAAAGTTCAAGAAAATGAAGAACTTCGACATTGATTGATCTCAAGAGGAATTCAAATCAATAAGAGAAGAGGTTACCATCCAAATCATCAAAAAAAATAGATAGGAAGATGGTGAAACTAGAAAGATGAAGAAGGTTCCTGAGAATGTTGGATAAGAAAGTTCCTGAGAAAGTTCAATGAGAAGCTAAGTGTTGAGAAAGTTGATGAGAATATTGCTCGTGGGAAAGTTACTCAACATTCTCACTTAAAGAATGGCATGCTGACTCAATAAATAAGAAAGACAAAATATCGGTCACCTGCAACAAGCAAGTACAATTTTCGTTTGAATTATCCAATAGTCATATTTTTGAACCCTATAAAAGGATCCAAGCTTAAAGATAAGATGGTTATGAACTTTGAAGCCAATCTGACATAGTGAAGCATAAATTGAACCTTCTCATCTCTACCTGTTGTTTTCAAAATCTGTAAATCTTTAGTAAGTGTTGTTTTTAAGCTTGATTAAGTGTATGTATCCACTCATAGAGTGTTTTCGAGAGGCACATAACTGAAACAAACACTTTACTTCATCTATTGATTCTCATTTTTTGTGAATAAGCTTGTGAGTTGTACAAGCTACTTAAATATGAGTTTCTGAGCCTGAAGAGGCTATGAAAAGAATACTTGGTTTGTGAGCCTGAAGAGGCCATTGTTAGAGAATACTTGGGTTGAAGTTGTTACCAAGTGGCTTCAAACTCAAGAGGGGGTGAATTGAGTTTGTAAAAGATTTTTACAAACTTTGCCAAAAACACTTGTTTATCAATTTTTGTTGAAGTTATTAATTATTAGAGATGAATAGATAAATAAGAATGAACACTTCTAACACTAATAAACGAGTCAAGATGTAAAGTATTCAAGAAAACATACAATAAACAAAGCACGAATGTAAAAGAGATAGAGTAAGATAAGCAAACTCAAGATTTATCCTAGTTCAGTTACTCATTGTGACCTATGTCCAGTCCTCAAGTGAATTACTTGAGATTTATCCACTAAACTTCAAGTTTCAACAAGTGTTTGCAACCTTTACAACTAAGAGCACACATAACACTTTTAAGATACCTCACCCTTTGTGTTTGAGCCTCATCACAAGGGATGCCTCACCATTTTCTCTCTTGAAGGATACATTATCCTCTTACAAAGGAAATTAGATGTGTTGGTGTATGCCCTAGAGGTCGATATATTTTGTTTATAATTTACATACATTGTATTATACTATTTTTTTAAGGTATTTCATTTATTGTGTTGTTTATGATAAACATAATAAAGTCCTTAGAATAGTAAGTTTGATGCCATAGGACATCAAGTGGATGACTTGATCGTGAGATCCTACTGGATAAAATTAGAACATTATTCTTAAATGTCCCTAGTCAAGTATTATTATTAATTAGGACAACAATAATGCATTGAGACTAATATGTGCTTAGACTGATGACCATATCTCACATGTCATGGATATGAGATATCAAGTCTTCACATGGGTATATTTATTAAGAGTAATGATGTACTGGACTGACCCACCATAAGAACACTATGTGGATTGTTACGTGAGTGTCATAAGCAATTCTCATAGTGATAATGGTGTATGTCGTCATTTGACCTGAAATCACTATGATTCCTACATGAGGAGTTGTATGTTTTGATGTCATCAAACGTTATCTGTAACAAGGTGATTATAAAGTTGGTTATAGACATACTATGAATCATGTGGAGGGATATGAGTGACCTAAATGAGATTTGTCCCTCCTACATAACAGAAGTGATATATTCGGACCCCCTGATTGAGTGAGACTATGAAATGTATGGCCATGCTCAAATGAGTCAATATGAGATATTGATCTCATTTACTACGTCTACTCGAGTATCAGGAAACGAAAGATTGAACTATACAAGGGTGACACGTTTCATGCCTTGTGTTCAATTTAGATATCTGGACAAAGGGACTATACTATACGAAAACATTGATCACGGAAAGGTTATGTCAAATCACTGACATTCTCATTACTCAGGTAGCAGCAATGTGTTGTTAGATATCGCTCACTGCTTGTAATATTAAAATGAGAAATATTACTGCCAACGTCATAAGAACCTATAGGTTCACACACTTAGAACAGACTAAATTGGAGTAAATATAATCTAAGTTGGATTGGGAATTCTATCGTGGGCTAAAACTCATAATAGATGAGCCCAAGGCTTCACACTAACCCTACTACTGCTCTTTCACTCAAGGATTCTAAAAAAAACTATTAGAGGCTTCTCAGAGAAGCTAATGGAAAGGCTTCTCGAAGAAGCTAATATAAAGCTTCTTAGAGAAGCCAATGGAAAGCTTCTTGGAGAAGCTAACGTAAGGCTTCTTGGAGAAGCTAACGCAAGGCTTCTTGGAGAAGCTAATGCAAGGCTTCTTGGAAAAGCTAATAAAAAGCTTCTTGGAGAAGCTAATAGAAAGCTTCTTGGAGAAGCTAAAGCAAGGCTTCTTGGAGAAGCTAATGCAAGGCTTCTTGGAGAAGCTAATTCAAGGCTTCTTGAAGAAGCAAATAGAAGGCTTCTTAAGGAAGCTATTGGTGGCTTCTTCTATAAAAAGGGCATAAGGGCATGGATTGTAACCTTGATGCACACACATAGTGAAAGAGGGTGATAGATTTTCTTCTCTTCGCAGCTAGCACTACATTAGGGAGGCGGGACTCCTAGCGGACGTTAGACATTCGTGGGTCTGTTCATGTGGACTATGTAGAGACATTATCACTATTACGGTGTTAGTGGTTTGCGCTGATCATCTTTCTTTTGGCTTCAAGAGGTATACTCGAAAATCACGTTTCATGGTCCCCTTTTCTCATGGATCCTTGGTGGGAATTTCCCTTTTTTTGCTGTGTTTTTTATGCCAAAATTCCCAATAGTGGTATCAGAGCCACTTGCGAAACCATGATTCAATTTTTCTATTCTTTATGTTGTATGAAATAACATGTTTAGTTATTCTATTTTTACGAAGTTTTCTGGTATATATGTGATATATACGGTGTTCTGGAAACCTTGTTTCTAGTCTGCGGCAGCATCAAGTGTTGATGTCAAGCAAACCTTTTTATGACTTATAAAATAATAATGTATTATTGTTTTGAGTTTTTATGTACTCTATGGTGTTTGGTGAATGGTTATGGCCTTAGTCTTCTTATTTTTGCTTCTTTGGTTATTTTAAAATATGGCCTGCATGTCATACCTTTCTCTCTACATTCTGATTGTACATTCTCTTCTCACCTAACTCCCCTCAAATGTAAAAGAGGTTTCTATATAATGTAATCTTGATGTGGAGGCAAGAGGACAACATCATATGAGCACGTTGGTGGGAGACGCTTGGTGAAGCTGATTCGCTCTTTAGGTTTAGTTAATGATACTCTCATTAGCTTAGGAGAATCATTACGTTAGGGGCTATAACCATGTCACATTTATTATATGCTTTATATGTATGAGATGCATGGATGCTATTTATAGTATGTTAAATAGTTTAACAAATGGTGAGATCAAATAATAATAATAATAAATCTCTCAAAGCAAATATTAAGTCATTGTGTGATACCTTCCAATGCTTAGCACTCGTCAAGACTAGTACCGATTAAGTATAGGTCTGCCAAAGTAGGGTGCCTTTATCTATATTAGTAAGGCATAATGGGATAAAAGTAATATCCAACTGTCAACCATTAAGTTTGACTTAACTAAGCCATTTCAATAGGATTGAAGGCTTAGAGGCATGGAGTTGGGCTTTAGTCCATTAGATGGATTAGAATAAGTGTTATTCACCTAACTATCCAAGAGTTGCATGTGGTGTAATTAGAAAGTGTTTCCTACCTAAATAACCAAATTTTGGGTGATCAACCAAAACTGACTCAAAGCTAGGTGAAATATAGATCTTGGCCCACTAGAAAATCTTACGATGGGATTTTCTGAGTCAATGCTGAGGGTCATTGATTTGAATAAAATAGCAGGAGGCATATTTAATTAAAGACCTCATTAAATATGTTTATGGCATGATACTTATATATTGCATATCTCTATTGATAGATTACCATGACAACAAACATTTCAAATAACTTATCATTGTGATCCATCCTTGAGAAAGACAAGTTGTCTGGAACAAATTTCCTAAACTGGTACAGGAACTTGAGGATTATCCTCAAGCAAGAGAAAAAATTGTATGTTCTCGAATAGTCTATTCCTGAGCCACTTGCTACTAATGCCCCTAAGGGTGTGTTTGGGAACTAATTTTATGAGGGAAAGGGAGGGAAGGGGAAGGGATAGGATAAACCTTCCCATTGTTTGGAAGTTTTATAATGAGAGAGAAAGGGATTGAGGACATTTTAAATACCCTCTGAAGCCCTCCATTTTAGTTCCTTCAATTTGGGGGATTTTAGTTGAAAATTACTAATTTACCCACTCTGCCTCCGTCTCCCTCTCCCTTTCCCTCTGCCTCCCCGTCTCCATCTCCCTCCGACTCTGCCTCTGTCTCTGCCACCTCCTCCATCCACAAGCACAAGCTTCCCTCCTCCGACGACCACGCCCCTCCCTTCCCTCCCTCCTTATAAGACACCCACGACGGCGCCCTCACCTACTCTCGCCGACACCCACCGCCATTACCACCACTCGAACCATCGTGGGATGCCATCATCCCTGTCTTCGTAGGAAACCCACATCAACCGCGACCACCGTCTCGCCCACCAAAAATACCGCGACTTGAACCCCAACCATCCAAAATCCAAGAATCGCAAGTCGTCACCACCAAAGCCAAGATCGCAGCCCCCTCGCGATGGCAAGCGCAAGTCTTTGTCACCGATCCTGCTCGCCATAGCCTCACCGTAGCGGGATCTCCATAACCACCTAAAGCGAACCAGATCCGCGCCGAACGAGCCACCATGCACTAGCAGAAGCAGCTGCTGCTCCAACACCCAAACCCCATTACCCATCGTCAATTCAATCCTGCCAAGCACAAGTTTTCATTTATTTTGTTTTGTTTTTCACTTTAACATTTTTTATAAAATATTAATTATATTAATTTTTTTAATAAATGGTAAAAATATATTTTAAACCCTCTATTTCCTTTCCTTCGTATATTTCACACTCCCAAACAAAGAAGAGGATAAACCTCTCATTTTCCTTCCCTTCCTTTCCCTTTAAACCCTTCTCCTTCCTTTCCCTCCAAACTTCCAAACACACCCTAAAGCTGAAAAAGATGCTTATAAGAAGCATCAAGATGATGCCTTGGACGTCAGATGTCTAATACTAGCCACCATGAACTCTGAGCTCCAAAAGCGATATGAGAACATGGATGCCTATGATATGATCGTACACCTCAAAAAGCTCTATCAAGAGCAGGCTAGACATGAGAGATATAAGGTCTCTAAAGCACTATTTCAGTGTAAGCTGGTAGAAGGAAGCTCTGTTGGTGTTCATGTACTCAAGATGATTAGGTATATTGAAAACCTAGAGAGACTTAGTTTTCCTTTGGGCCAAGAGTTGGCCACTAACTTAGTCCTGCAATCGTTGCCGAAGAGTTTTAGTCAATTTGTCATGAATTACAACATGAATAAAATTGACAAATCACTACTAGAGCTACTAAGCATGTTGAGAACTACTAAGCAAAATATAAATAAAGGCAAAGGAAAGGCCATTATGATGGTCCAAAAGAATAAGGGCAAGAAACAACAGAAGAATCCCAAGGACAAGTGGAAGGGCAAGGGTAAGGATAAATCCAAGCCTAGCTCTTCTGGCTTGAAACCAATGGGCAGAGTGGCTAAGGAAGGTATGTGCTTCCACTGTGGTCAGACCGGACATTAGAAGATGAATTGCGTTAAATACCCGGAAGAGCTTAAGAAGAGGAAGGGAAGTGAGACTTCCACTTCAGGTATTTTTGTTATAGAAGTCAATTTATCTACCTATGCATCATAGATATTAGATACCAGATGTGGATCTCACATTTGTGTAAATGTACAGGATCTAAAGAGCAATAGACCATTGACTAAGGGCAAAATCGACCTACGAGTGGGAAATGGAGCAAAGGTTATTGCATTAGCCATAGGGACTTACTTGTTATCTTTGCTTACTGGGCTTGTAATAGAGTTAGAGAACTGTTATTTTGTACCAGCTATTAGCAGGAATATAATTTCTGTTTCTTGTTTGGACAAGAAATGCTTTACTTTTATTATAAATGACAAATGTTGTTTCATTTATATTTTTATGGTAGTGCACAATTGAGTAATGGATTTTATGTCATTGATCTCAAAATGCCCGTCTATAACATAAATACAAAGAGGTTAAATCAAACGATCTGAACCCAATTTTTATCTGGCATTGTCGTTTGGGCCACATAAATGAGAAATGCATCTCCAAACTCCATAAGGATGGATTCTTGGACTCATTTGATTTTGAATCATATGAGATGTGTGAATCTTGTTTATTGGGGAAGATGACAAAGGCTTCATTCACTGGACAAGATGAAAGAATTAGTGATCTTTTAGGCCTTATACATAGTGATATATGTGGATCACTAAACACACTAGCTAGAGGTGGTTTTCAATACTTCATTATATTTACTGATGATTTCAATAGATATGGATTTGTATATCTTATGAAGCACAAATCAGAATCCTTTGAAAAGTTCAAAGAGTTCAAAAATGAAGTACAAAACTAACTTGGAAAGAGTATTAAAATTCTTCGATCAGATCGAGAAGGTGTATACTTAAGCCAATAATTTGATTATCATCTGAAAGAGTGTGGGATAATATCTCAACTCACTCCTCCAGGAACACCACAATGGAATGATGTTTCTGAAAGGAGGAACCGGACTCTGTTGGACATGATCTGATCCATGATGAGTCATACCAACCTTCCAAGCTCTTTTCTGGGGATATGCTCTATTAACAACAGCTTTCACACTTAACTGTGTTCCATTTAAAACGATTCAAAAGACACCATATGAGATATAGACAGGGAAACAACCCAATATGTCTTTTATGAAGATTTGGGATTGCAAAGCTTATGTGAAACGTAAAGTTTCTGATAAGCTTGGACTCAAATCAGATAAATGCTTCTTTGTTAGTCATCCCAAGGAAATCAAGGGATACTATTTCTATAATCCTACCGAGGGCAAAATGTTTGTCACACGGACTGCTGTGTTTCTAGAAAAGAAGTTTATCTCCAAAGGAACCAGTGGGAGGAAAATAGAACTTGAAGAAGTTCAAGGTTCACAAAGTAGCAATGAATTGATGGTGGAAATAGAGTAGCTTCCACAAAATGTTATGGAAGAACAACCTGCTCTAATAGTACAAGACCTGCGTAGGTCTAACAGGATACATCATCAACCAGAGAAATATGGATTTATCATGACCCAGCAAGGTGATGTATTGCTCATGGATCAAGATGAGCCTGTGACTTACCAGGAAGCTATTATGGGCCCAGAATATGAGAAATGACTTGAGGCCATGAGATCTAAAATGAAATCCATGTATGCCAACTAGGTATGGGCCTTGGTTGACCTACCTGAAGGGGTAAAACCCATTGGGTGCAAGTGGGTTTTCAAGAATAAAACTGACATGGATGGTAACGTGCATACCTTTAAGGCACGATTGGTGGCTAAGGGTTTCAAACAAATTCATGGTGTAGACTATAATGATACTTTTTCCCCAGTTGCAATGCTTAAATCTGTTCTGATCTTGCTTGCTATTGCAGCATACCATGATTATAAAATCTGGAAAATGGATGTCAAAACTACTTTCCTTAATGGAAATCTTCTCGAGGATGTGTACATGACACAACCTGAGGGCTTTACCACTCCACAGGATGCTAGAAATGTGTGTAAGTAGCAACGATCTATTTATAGATTGAAGCAAACTTCTAGAAGCTGGAATCTTCATTTTGATGATACAATAAAACAATTTGGTTTCATCAAGAATGAAGAAGAATCTTGTGTCTACAAGAAGGTTAGTGAGAGCACAATTATCTTTCTGGTGTTGTATGTAGATGACATACTACTCATCGAAAATGACATCCCTACCTTACAGTCTGTAAAAACTTGGTTAGGGAAGTGCTTTTCTATGAAGGACTTAGGCGAAGCCACCTATGTGTTAGGTATCAGGATCTATAGAGATAGATCACAGAGATTGCTTGGCCTAAGTCAGAGTATATACATAGACAAAGTGTTAAATGGTTTAACATGTATGAATCCAAGAAATGACTCTTACCTATGTCACATAGTGTAAGCCTATCTAAGGTTTAATCCCCTTCCACCCAGGTTGAGAGGGATCACATGAGCAAGATTCCGTATACATCTGCAATTGGATCTATCATGTATGTCATGTTATGTACTCGACAAGATATTTCGTATGCTTTGAGCATGACGAGCAAGTACTAATCTGATCCTGGTGAGAGTCACTGGACTGCTGTCAAGAACATCCTTAAGTACTTAAGAAGGACTAAGAATTCATTCTTGGTATATGAAACCGAGGAAGAGCTAGTTGTAAAGGGTTACATTGATGCTAGCTTCTAAACTGATAAAGACGACTCTAGATCGTAATCGGGTTATGTTTTTTGCCTAAATGGTGGGGCTGTGAGCTGGAAGAGTTTTAAGCAGGAAACAGTTGTCGATTCTACCACAGAGGCTGAGTATATTGCTGCCTCCAATATAGCAAAGGAGGTCGTTTGGATCAAGAAGTTCATTGCTGAACTTGGCACTATTCCTAGCATTGTGGACCCAGTAGACATCTATTGCGATAATAATAGAACCATTACATAAGCTAAGGAGCCTAGATCTCATAAGCGATCCAAACATATACTTAGGCACTTCCATCTCATTCGAGAGATCATCGATAGAGGAGATGTGAAGATATGCAAAGTACCAATAGATGATAACATTGCTGATCCACTGACGAAACATATTGCACAGCAGAAGCATGCGGGCCACACTAGATCTTTAGGTATTAGACATATGTCTGATTGGCTTTAGTGCAAGTGAAAGATTGTTGGTGTATGCCTTAGAGGCCGATATATTTCGTTTGTAATTATATATATTGTATTATGCTATTTTTTAAGGTATTTCATTTATTGTGTTATTTATGATAAACATAATAAAGTCCTTAGAATAGTAAGTTTGATGTCATAGGACATCAAGTGGATGAATTAATCGTAAGATCTTATTAGATAAAATTAGAACACTATTCTTAAATATCCCTAGTCAAGTATTATTGTTAATTAGGACAACAATAATACATTGAGACTAGTATGTGCGTAGACTGATGGCGGCCATATCTCACGAGTCATGAATATGAGATATCAAGTCTTCACATGAGTATATTTATTAAGAGTAATGATGCACTAGACTGACCCGCCATGATAACGCTACGTGGATCGTTACGTGAGTGTCATAAGCAATTCTCATAGTGATAATGGTGTATGTGGTCCTTTGACCTGAAATCACTACGATTCCTACATGAGGAGTTATATGTTTTGATGCCATCAAATGTCATCTGTAACAAGGTGATTATAAAGTTAGTTATTGAACATACTACGAATCATATGGAGGGATGTGAGTGACCTAGATGAGATTTGTCCCTCCTACATAACAGGAGTGATATCTTCGGGCTCCCTAATTGAGTGAGACTACAAAATGCATGGCCATGCTCAAATGAGTCAATATGAGATATTGATCTCATTTACTACGTCTACTCGAGTATCAGTAAATGAAAGATTGAACTATATAAGGTGACACGTTCCATGCCTTGTGTTCAATCTAGATATCTGGACAAAGGGACTAGACTATACGAAAACATTGATCACGGAAAGGTTATGTCAAATCACTGACATTCTCATTACTTGGGTAGCAGTGATGTGTTGCTAGATACCGCTCACTACTTGTAATATTAAAATGGGATTTTAATATTACTATCAACGTCATGAGAACCTATAGGGTCACACACTTAGAACAAACTAAATTGGAGTAAATAGTATCCAAGTTGGACTAGGAATTCTATCGTGGGTCAAAACTCATAACAGATGAGCCCAATGCTTCACACTAACCCTACTACTGCTCTTTCACTCAAGGATTCTAAAAGAAGCTATTAGAGGCTTCTCAGAGAAGCTAATGGAAAGGCTTTTCAGAGAAGCTAATGGAAAGCTCTTTGGAGAAGCTAATGGAAAGCTTCTTGGAGAAGCTAATGGAAAGCTTCTTGGAGAAGCTAATACAAGGCTTCTTAGAGAAGCTAATGGAAAGCTTCTTGGACAAGCTAATGGAAAGCTTCTTGGAGAAGCTAATGCAAAGCTTCTTGGAGAAGCTAACGCAAGGCTTCTTGGAGAAGTTAATGCAAGGCTTCTTGGAGAAGCTAATTCAAGGCTTCTTAAAGAAGCAAATAGAAGGCTTCTTAAGGAAGCTATTGGTGGCTTCTTCTATAAAAAGGGCATAAGGGCATGGATTGTAACCTTGATGCACACACATAGTGAAAGAGGGTGATAGATTTCCTTTTCTTCACAGCTAGCACTGCATTAGGGAGGCGGGACTCCTAGCGGATGTTGGACGTTCGTGGGTCTGTTCGTGTGGACTATGTAGAGACATCGTCGCTATTACGGTGTTAGTGGTTTGCGTTGATCATCTTTCTTCTAGCTTCAAGAGGTATACTCAAAAATCACGTTTCATGGTCTCTTTTTCGCATGGATCCTTGGTAGGAATTCCTTTTTTCTGCTACATTTTTTATGCCGGAATTCCCAACAAGATGAAAAATATCACAATAGTGAATTATACCAATTGAAGCTCTATAGATTGAAGGATGATCACACTTTTTAGCTCAAAACAAAGTAATAGGATTGAAGGCTGGTAAAGTTCGTAATAAATGTTCAATGAGCTCTTTCAGAATGATTTCCTCATTCTCTTAAGTCCCTAATAACTTATATTTATAGCTCAAGTCATTAAAAAGTCATTGGGAGGTGGTTGGTGACATTTAATGCGAGCTACTAGCCGTTTATTACTGCATTTAGAAATCTAAATAATCGATTATTGGAGCCTCATAATTGACTATGATTGTGATAGCACAAAAGAAATGAGTTTCTAGAACTCAATAATTGATTATCCACTTGGCATAATTGATTATTGGCTTTTAATTAAAGAGGCGCGTAATGCCTTTTAAAAATCAATAATCGATTATTGCCCTACAATAATCAATTATTACCTGAAAGATTGAAAACCATGACATTTTGACTTTTGCTAATCGATTATGGAAACCTCATAATTGATTTTTACTTTTAAAATTCCAAAACAAGGCATTTGTTGAGCTTAGATAATCGATTATGGCAAACCAATAATCAATTAATTTGGCTTCAAATAGCTTTAAAAAACTTAGCCATCTTACAGTCAAATGCCTCCAATTATTCTAACAAAATTTCAAGCACTTAAAGTTATTTCTCATTATTTTAAAAACATTTTAACAACTTGAAAATACTTTGATTCATTGAGTGCTATCTTAGGTTTTTGAAAAACATATTTAGAGCTTAAGTATGAACCCTTTTTACCTTTACAAAAGATCTAAACCTATAACTAGTCTTGAAGGTTCTTGGACTTGATCTTGTAATCATCTTCTTGTTTGTAATCATTAAAATCATTGCCAATTGCCAATTGCCAATTACCTATGAAGCACTAACACACTATTTTTAGGCGTGTCCCTGTGTTGAACACATGTCCATGTCAGACACATGAGAACACATGTACAACATTTGTGTCCTGTGCATTCGAATGTGTCTAATTAAAAAGATTATCTTTTCAACTTGGACACTTCTTAGACATATCTCGAACACACTTAGACACTCCTCAGATATGCTTGGACACATCTCAGACACGCTTAGACATGTCTAGGACATGAATTATTGATATTTTTTTAAAACTTAATTTACATTACTAACGTCCAATTAGTAAGCCCATGACCTACCCAAGTCCAATCATATAGCTGATGTCCCAAGCCACTATTTTCTCATATCAGTATATAAAGTTTTATCTTTTCACACGCCACTATTATACTTTTAAGTTTTATTTTTTCACGCACCATTATTTTCATGTGCTCCTTCTACCTCTACTCGTACCAAGTCATCCACTTCATTGTCACCGAAGCTTGCCTCACACCACTATTCCTTTTAGTTTTTTTTTTAGATGCACATGTACTTGTATATGGTTAATTCTATTAGGAGAAGTTAGTTTAAAAGATTTTTTAAAAAATGTCAATAGAAATTATGTTTCATTTTTTTTGGAGGGACTTATTAGGTGGCAAATATTGACACACATGACATATATTAAGATATTGTAAATCTTCAAGCATATAGAAATAATATTAATGAATTATGAATCTTTTTTTAATATTGCAATTATATATATACATAAACAAAGTTCTTTAATTTACTTTGATTATATATATATATGTGTGTGTGTTGTGTCCTACAATTTTTTGAATTTGGTTTGTCCCCGTGTCTGTATCCATGACGTGTCTTGTGTCCGTGTTTGTGCTTCATAGCCAATTACATAATTCTAAAGAGGGTTGCTTGTAAAAGAATACTTGGAAATAGTGAAAAATTCTAGTTGTTGCTAAGTACTAGATGTAGTCTCACATAGTTTAGGGGTGAACTAGTATAAATCATTATAATAAGCTTATCTTCTCTTTGCTCTTTATCTACTTTATCAGTCAAATTAAGTTAAGAAATTGAAATTGAAATTCGAACTACTTTGATAAGGATTTCACAAAAAGCCTCTATAACTACAGAGTATAATTTGAAGCTTTGAACAATTTTGTTAACTCTAAGTTTGCTTTAAGAAAAAGCTTTGAGTTCGTATTTAACTAATAAGATTAATTTTTAATGGTGAGAAGGTTGTTTTGACTCAACTCATTAACCCTTTCACGAACCTTCTCACCTCTTTCTGTTAACATACTTCTGAACCTTCTCACTAATATTTTGTTTAAGTTTGAGCCTTCTCATCTCCAAGTCTAAACAGCTGAAGAAAGTTGAGATAAAGTTAATTTTCAGGAAAAAGAGGAACATAATTCAACCCCTCTTATTGTACTACTGCCAACTTCAGTTAGTATCATAGCTTAGGATTTGGGTTGAGCACATCTAATAGTGTGAGAGAATAAAGATTCTGAAGGAAGTATGGCATACCTACAAGGAGGAGGAAACTACCTATGATAAGGTTCATCAACAAACAGGCCAGCAGGTTTTGATGGAAGAGACTTCTTCAACTGGAAGGATAAGCTGAGGCTATTCATCGAATCTCAACATGTTGATCTTTGGGGGATCATTGAAGATGGTCCTTATATACCAAAAACAAGATTCAATGATGGCATAAAAGCTGAGAAGCCAAGAGATAAATGGACAAAAGAAGAGAAAAACAGATACATTATCAACTCCAAAGCCAAGTTCTTTCTAACTTATGCACTAAGCAGGAATGAGTATGACAAAATTGCTAGATGTTAATCAGCCAAAGAAATATGGGACACACTTATTATAGCTCATGAAAGAACAAATCAAGTCAAGGAAGCAAAGACCAACATGCTTGTACATCAGTATAAAATGTTCAAGATGAAGGAACATGAAACTATAAATTAGATGGTTGCAAGATTCACTATTATTGTGAATGATCTTAAGTCACTAGGAAAGGTCTACTCAAATCAATAATATGTGAGAAAGTTGCTAAGAAGCTTACCTAAAGTTTGGAGACCAAAGGTTCATCCAAGAAGCCAAAGATTTGTCAGTCCTAAGGTTGGATGAGCTGTTGGGATCCCTGAAGGTTCATGAGCAAGAACTTGTAGAGATAGAAGAATATGTGCCTATGAAAAGGAAGAGCATTACTCTTAAGTCCACTCACAAGATTGCTAAGCAGTCTTCTCATCAACCTTCTCAAAGCTCTCTCAGCTCAAGAGTAGAATATGATGATAAGAGTGAAGAAGATGATGACAATGGATCTGATGAAGATGAATTATCCTTCATATCCAGAAATATTCACAAGATTTGGAGGAGAAAAGGAAGAAATGGAAAAAGCTTTTGATCTAAGAAAGACTCTCAGAAGGGAGAATTTGGGAACTTCAATAAAGGACAATTAACATGTTTCGAGTGTAAGGAACTGGGTCACATAAGATCTAAATGTCCATTGCTAAAGAAGTCACAAAAGAAGTTTTCAAAGAAGAATGGAATGATGGCAACCTGGGAAGACATATATGACTTCTAAAGTGAAGAAGAACAAGAAAAAGTAGCTAACATATGTTTGGTTGCAAAAGATCAAGATAGTGATGATAAAGTACCAGATACTGAACCCTCTCACCCTTCTTATAATGAACTTGAGATTGCTTTTGATAATCTCCTCTCTGATTCCAACATCTTAACTCAAAAGTGCAATGTCTTAAAAGCCAAGTTAGCTGATTTGGAAAAAGGAAATGATTTACTAAAAAGAGACAATGCAACTTTGAATAAGAGAGTTGGATCCTTGGTCAATTTGAACATTGAGTTAACAACTTAGTCCAAACTTAAGAAGGTTGAATCTTTTCACCATCCCTCTCACCAACCTTCTCATGTGATAAGAGAAAGTGAGTTGTTGAAAAAGAAGGTGGAAGATTTAACAAATGATCTAGCTAAATTTGTTAATGGTACAAACAACCTTGGGAAGCTTCTGGCAAGCCAAAGATGTACCTTTGACAAGGCTGGTCTAGGATACAAAGAAGAATCAAAATAGAAATGGTAAAAGAACTTGTTTGTCCTTGCTATGAAGCCTGAGTTGGTATGTTTTTGCTATCACAAAGTTTGACATATTGCATCTAAATATTTTTTTCAAAAATAAACCACTAAAGGCAAAACCATCTAACATGAAAGGACTCAAGAAAGTTTGGGTACCGAAATCAATGATTCTTTCTCATGTAGATCTACCTAATAATAAAGAAAAAGAAGGACAGATGGTACTTAGATAGTGGATGTTATAGACATAAGACATGGGACAAAAGCAAGTTCATATCATTAAAAGACAGAGATAAAGGTGATGTGACTTTTGGAAACAATAGTAGAGCAAAAATAAAAGGAATAGGTAAAGTTGGTAGGGCAAACTCTATCACTGTTGACAATGTATACTATGTGAAAGGGTTAGAACACAAACTTCTCAGCATAAATCAGTTTTGTGACGATGGGTATGAGGTTGTGTTTGAACTAACTAAGCGCATAGTTAGAGAAACCAATAATGGCAAAGTCATGTTTTCTGGAAATCATGACAAGAATGTTTATAACATTAAGCTAGAAGACCTTAGTGATCAAAATTTAGAATGTCTTATGTCTATGAGTTCTGAAAAATGATTGTGACATAAGAAAGTTGGTCATGTTAATATGAAAATCATTTCAAAACTGCTGAAACATGACCTTGTGAATGGTTTGCCGAAAATCAAGTTTGACAAATATATAGTATGTGAAGCATACCAAAAAGGCAAACAAACAAAGTCAAGTTTTTAGCCAAAAGATGTTGTTACTACTCATAGACCCCTAAAACTTATGCATATTGATCTCTTTGGACTTACCAAGACTGCTAATCGAGGAGGAAAGAGGTATAACTTTGTCATAGCTGATGATTTCTCAAAATTCATGAGTGCTCTTCCTAAAATACAAGAATGATTCTTTTGAGGTCTTTAAAACCTTTTGTAAATAAGTTCAAAATGAAAAATGTTTTTGTATAACTGTCACAAGGAGCGATCATGGAGGAGAGATTGAGAATGTTTATTTCAAAAACTTTTGCAAAGAAAATGACATTATTAACAATTTCTCCTATTCAAAAACTCCACAATAGAATGGAGTTATGGAAAGGAAAAATAGGACTTTGTAAGAGATGGCTTAAACTCTCTTATATGATACTAAGTTACCAAAATATTTTTGGGTTGAGGCTATCAGCACCTCCTGCTATATTTTAAACAAGGTTTTCATAAGACTAATATTAAAGAAACCATCATATGAATTGTGGAAAGGAAGAAAGCCCAACATATCATACTTTTATGCATTTGGATTTGAATGTTTTATGCTAGACAACAAAGAACAACTAGGAAAGTTTGACTTAAAATATGATAAATGCATTTTTCTTAGATATTCTCAAACTTCCAAAGCTTATAGAGTTTATAATATGAGAACATTAGTTGTTGAAGAAAGTATGCATGTTGTCTTTAATGAAATTAACTCTTTCAATGAGATGAGAAGGATTGCAGATCTGGATGATGAAATAGAAAAGCTCTCACTTAATGAAAAATGTGACAACGATGATAAGAAGATAGATGGATCTAGTGAAGGTAGAAAGAAAGATTAGTCCAAGGATGAGAAGGTTGAAACAACAGATGAGAAAGTTCAATCAAAAGCTCACAATAAGAATTTTAAAAATTTGCTACTAAATTTAGCTATGAAATAAGTTTCCCTAGCTAAATTTTGGATGTCTGAAGAAAAATTTGTAACAAGCAAATAACTACAGAATATGTTTGATTTACCTACGAAAATTTTTGTAGCTAAATAAAATTTTGTAGCTAACTAAGTTAGCTAGGAATTATTTGGTAGCTAAAACAATTTAGCTCAAAGTTAATTTTAGCTAGGAATTTAGCTAAGGAAAAGCTTAGCTAATCTGAAGCTAATTATATCTTATCTTCTTTGTATTTTATTTTTAAATCTTTAAATTAGTAATAAGATTGCACAAAAAAATTAGTAATAAAATATAATTATAATTTTATCCTCTTTTTATATTTATCTTTGAATTTTTAAATTAGTAATTAATAATGATAATATTAGAAAAACAAAAAAGGAACAACCAAAGTGGGACAAAGATAAAAAACATTTTAATATTATAAAATATAATAAATATTAAATTTTAAATAATATTTTTTTTTAATAAAATATGCATATAATCTAACTTAGTTTCTAAAGACAACTATAATCCCTAATTCTTATACTTATTCAATTTGAGAGAAGAACTTCTTCATCGCTGAGATCCTATGCTAATTGAGAAAGGAATACGTCGTCATGAATCTCAACCACCCACCATCTCGAGTCACATCTAAGAGAGGAAGACGAACCTCGACCACCCACCATTGCAACTAGCACGAACCTTAACCACCCACCATCGATGTCAACCATGACTAAGAGTGAAAGAGGAAGTCGTTCACAAATCTCAAACACCCATTGCCACTGGAAAAGCAATTAACCCACTTGACTAATAATAATAATAATATAATAATAATAATAATGATAATAATAATAAGGAAAAGAAGAACGAGGACAAGGAAGAGAAGAAGGAGAGAAAGAACAAGAAACTGAAAACAAAGAGGCCTCATAGCCCACTGAGAAGCTTCCTTCTCTACAACCTTCTCACCAGGACAATGATGAAGTTGTCTCTTAGCCTACAAGGCTCGAGCAACCTGAAGACATTCATTCTCCAATTGCCTACACATCCCCTCAGTTTTTTTTGGCCAATCTATGATGCTACCAAGTAGAAAGGGAAACAAGTCCTAAAACCCCCCATTCCTACTGGACTTACTGAGATTCTTGAATCTTTAGCCAAAATGGTCTCTCTAGGATCCTATCTAAATGTGCTTGCTGAACAGTAGGCTAGAGGAAAAATTGATCCTACTCAAGGAGCAAAGATGGAAGGAAGTGAAACTAATCATGGTTCTACTCTGGCTGAACTAACTCCTTCCAAGCCACCTATCAAGAAGACCTACAAGATCGCCCAAAAAAAAATCAAGTAACTGAAGGTTGACAACAAGAAGTTGAAGAGAATAGTGAGAAAGTTAAATGCTGGGCAGCATGAAATGCATTCAACCATACATGTCTTCATGGATTGATTTCTTATGTTTGAGGAATGGATAGTGCATAAAATGGAAGAAGAAGTCATTTCTGGCACTGCAAGGAAGGAACACTATCCTTATCCTCCTCATAACAAAATACCAGACTTCACTCCTTCCCGCTCATCTTCTAATAACTCTTCTTCAACTGATTCCCAACAAGGCTAATCTAGATGATGGATATTAGTTCCCTTTCATTTTTTTTATTGATGACAAAAGGGGGAGATAGGAAAACTTGAAATTTTTTATTTTTGTTGAATAGATGCATATGTTTAAGGGGAGTTTATTTTGATTATGATATTATGTAAGCAAATACTATTATTAATGAATGAGCATGATATTTTCAATTTCATATCCTATCTATACTCCATCTTTTACTTGAAAAACCTATAATTTTATTGAGATTACTATTTCTGCTAACATTTTTCAATGAGCAATACATTGAGAAGGAGCTATCAGAACTTTCTCACTAACTATGTAGAATTGGTAATGATTCTCAAACCTTATAAGTTCACTCTTAAAATTTTCAAAATAGTTTGTCATCATCATAAAGGGGGAGAATGTAAGCTTCAAAGCCTTTTTGTGTTTTATAATGCATATTATGTTTTGATGATAACAACTATATTGAAAATTATATTTGAATCTTCTTAATGCTTACAATAGTTTAACATGATCTTTGTGGAGTGGTTCTTGTTATTTTTAAGTTTTTAGGACTAAACAAGTTTTAAGGAAGTTTCTGGGTAATTAGAAAGGGTTAAAAAGATCAAATTTTGACTTGAGAAAGTTTAAGTGTAACTTTAGAGAGTTCCTGTAGAACATAAGAAAGTTTAGCATGAAAAGGTCCTAAGAAGACACTAAGAAAGTTCAAGAAAATGAAGAACTTCTACATTGATTGATCTTAACAGGAATTCAAATCAGCAAGAGAAGAGGTTACCATCTAAATCATCAAGAAAAATCAAAAGGAAGATGGTGAAATTAGAAAGATGAAGAAGGTTAAAGTCTTTTAAGCTTGAGAATGTTGGATGAGAAAGTTCCTGAGAAAGTCCAATGAGAAGCTATATGCTGAGAAAGTTAATGAAAAGGTTGCTCATGAGAAAGTTGCTCAACCATCTCACTTAAAGTATGGCACACTGACTCAATAAAGAAAAGATAAAATAATGGTCACCTGCAACAAGCAAGTACAATTACCATTTGAATCATATAACAGTCATATTTTTGAAGCCTATAAAAGGATCCAAGCTTGATGATTAGAAGGTTATGAACTTTGAAGCCAATTTGACATAGTGAACCACGAACTGAACATTCTCATCTCTATCTATTATTTTTGAAATATGTAAATCTTTAATAGGTGTTATTGTTAAGCTTGATTAAGTGTTTGTATCCACTCATAGAGTGTTTTCGAGAACACTTTATTTCATCTATTGATTCTCATTTGCTGTGAGTGAGCTTGTGGGTTATACAAGTCACTTAAATATGAGTTTGTGAGCCTGAAGAGGCTGTGAAAAGAATACTTAGTGTGTAGCCTAAAGAAGTTGTGAAAAGAATACTTAGTTTGTGAGCTTGAAGAGGTTGTCATTAAAGAATACTTGGGTTGAAGCTTGAAGAAGCTTGCTTGTAAAAGAATACTTAGAAATAATGGAAAATCCTAGTTGTTGCTGTAACATCCTTAATACAATTACTAATAACGTATCCGGACTACGCATTAGTAATATAAATTAAGCATGTCACTTATAATTAATATAATATACTTGAAAAATAAATGTAAGAGATATACAAAAAATATGAGCCTGTTCTAAGTGAATAATATACAAATATTATAAAGAACAATATATATAATATATTACAATACTCAGTATTTACTTAATTTGTTACAAAGTACTAAATATACAACCTAAAATACAAAACAACATTAAAGCTAGTCTACGTCTTCGTCTTCTGTCTCCTTGCTGAAGTACGCGTTCCTGGAAATATTATGGAATATAAATAGAAAGAGGTGAGAATTCTAAGAATTCTCAGTAGTACTATTAAAACAATATGTGTCATCATAATACTTCTAGCTACTTAGGGGGAAAATTATTTCAAAACTCATTTAATAACGTAAGAAGGTGGCAAAAGTCAAATCCAGTTCTTCCTCTTCCTGAGGCAAAAGTCCTGTTATTAATAGTTCTCCAAAAATATTTATTATCAAACATCACAATTTACATTCAAAAATATTTTCATAAACACATTTTCAAATAAGCAACATAATATTATGTTTAAATTCAATTTCATCACAATGCTTATTTAAATCACTTGGAAGTATTCTGCTTTCAGATTGGTGCACTTCAACCTATTTATGACGATTCACCAGTCACACAAAATTACTCTGAGGTAATGTTAAATTTAAGTTCAAATTCTTCTCAGTACTCATTATTTAGTGCTAATTCTTATAGAACCAGGTCACCTCATATAACCTGCATTCTAACTTGGTAATAGTCTGCTTTCAGGTCAGCTCATTCCAACTTATTTATAACCATTCGTCAGTCACACAGAACTATTCCTGAGCATCCTTATATATACACATGAGGGAACTTAGGCCTGTGAGGAAACTAGTAAGGAATTTTAAGAATATAAGATCCCTTTCCTCATGGAGGATCATCTCTATAATTCTAATGGAATTCTAGATATCATTCCCTCAAAGATGATCAACTCCAGAATTCACTTATGCCAAATATACTCAAGAGTGGCAGAATGTCAAATCTATTCAATTACAAATATGATACTTATAAGTTGGGAATAACATTCTCACGTTCAGTTTAAATACAAATTCTATGAACACTGATATACAAACACAATATAACTACCATTCTAGCACAATCTTAAAGAATTAAGGGGGTAAATTCTCATATTCATATTAAATAGCTCAACTTTGCATTCAAATGAGCAATGTAATCTCAAATACACAATATTATTTATTTCCAAGAATTTTCTAAACAATCAATTATGCAAACATAATGGATGAAGAATGAGTCTCGACCAAGGTTCACATTAAGGAACATCTATGCAAACTCATCAATTACACATCATTTCCTCAAACAACTTGATCATCAAATGGATATAAAAACATGAAAATCTCATAATTTAACTAAAACCCTTTTCTCTAGGGTATGGTCGTGGCATACATAGTTCAATCATGTTTCTTATTTTGGCACACTTGGTCGTGACTACCATTCAGTCCAAAACTCACAATTTCAATCAAAACATAACTTCAATGCATAACAAAATTGCATTCAAATTAAAGTCATAACATGGTAGCATTCAACCTTATGTTTTAATCGCATTTCAAGTCTTAATTTCATGCTCAACGATACCAAGATTCTGGGCAAAAAGAGTGGCATTCTGCCAAGACCATTCATCCATCATCCAAGTCACAATTTCATGCTTAAATACACCAAATTCTTGGTTTCAAAAGGGACGCATCCTACCATAATAATTTTACACCATTCTAATCATAATTTCATGCATAAAAACAAGCAAAATCATGGTCACAAATAGGGTAGCCAATCAGCCCCAAAAACACAATAAAATCCTTTTTTCCCATCAAATTCAACATCACAAATCCAACTCAATCATCAATAGAAAAGAAAGAACAAATTTAAAGTAAAGTAGTCTCTTCTAAACATGACTTGTTCATGAGTCAAACAGCCCAAGAACACAATCAAAGCATAAGTTTTCTTTTAAGAATTTATAAAAGAAAAAAATAACTTAAAGGTAAGGAACAAAAGCACATAAAAATCAAAAGATACCTCCTCTGTTCTTGCTCTAGCTGTGACCTTCTAGGGTCCAAAAATCCCTCATTTGAAATCAAAACTAATGGAGAAGAAGACGAAGTTGAAGATAAAAACCCCTACCTCAACTTCCTAGCTTTGGTTCCTTAGTTTTTCTCCACTTTCTTCTCCTTCCTTTTTCTCTTGGTCGTGTAGTTTCTTTCCCTTATTTTTCTTCTCTGTTTTACCGTGAAAACAATAGCACAAAATGTGAAAAAGAAGGTCAACAAGTGTGTAGAAAAATCAAAGGGTGATTGGCGGTGGAGAATAGGAAAAATTGAGCAAACTTTTTCATCCAGAAACTTTTGTATCTGTTATGTATACTTCAATCTTCCAAAGTTGAGTTTTCAAGTGTTCATAAGTATTAGAAGAAATTTTAGAACTCAACTTAGTCATTGGATCCATTTGTCCATAATCTTTCATATATTGTTATTTATCAATTAAGCTTCATTACTTAGACCTAAGTTAAATTAAACCGAGGGGTTGAGTAAATATGCTTATTGATACTTATTTTAGTTGACATTTTATATCAAAATATTCTTCACATCTTATTTGTCATCTCCGTGTAATTTCATAATTTTTTGAGCTACTTAGCTGTTCCAGCTACTCCTTTTTAGTGTCCTTCAAAATGTCAAACTATCTCTGTTGATTCTCCTAAAATTACTTCGACTCTTATCAATGGTTCTTAATTAGGAAATAAAATTTTCATATTTATTTCCATTATATCAACTATTTATGCAAATACTTTAATTATTTTTTCACAATCAGTGTTATAGAATTATATTCAAACTGGTTCAGAAAATTACCCGAATTAACAGATAACTCTTACTAATATTACTAAGCTTTTGTAACCCTAATTAGGACTATTAGGTTAGGGAGGATGTTACAGTTGCTAGGTATTGGGTGTAACTCCACATGGTTTAGGGGTGAACCATTTTAAATCATTGTGTTAAGTTTATCTCCCCTTTGCTATTTATTTGCTTTATCAATCAAATTAAGTTAAGAAATTGGAATTGGAATTTGAAATTATTTGATAAGGCTTTCACAAGAAACCTCTATAGCGGCAAAGTGTAATTTAAAGCTCTGAACAAATTTTCTATGTTTTTTAACTCTAAGTTTGCTTTAAGAATAAGTTTTGAGTTCAGATTTAACTGATAAGATCAATTTTCAGTGGTGAGAAAGTTGTTTTGACTCAACCAGTTAACCCTCTTACGAACCATTTCCCCCTTTTGTGTTAACTTACTTCTAAACCTTCTCACTAATATTTTATTTAAGTCTGAACCGTCTCATCTCCAACTTTGAACAACTTGAGAAAATTGTGATAAGGTTTATTTTCAGGAAAAAAAAGGAGCACAATTCAACTTCCCTTCTTGTGTTACTACCAACTTAACTATGTGTTGCTGCCAATGCTGCATATGCTTTAGTGCTACAACCATAGCTGCATGGTTCACAAACTCATAGTGTTATAGATAGCCTAGAGAATAAAAAAATGCATGGGATTTAAATTGTTTTTATTGATATATATGATATTCAATTATATTTTGATTTCAGTCATGATTGAATCCTTAAACTTTGAATCAATCCTTTTGCCAGTTTAATGACTAGTATGATTTTCAAAACCTAAGATGATTATTTAGTTATACAGTTCATGATTGAAAGATTATAATGACATTTGAGTCATTTGCTGAATCAGCTAAGTTAGTTATAAGTAAAGGGCATGTGGCAACCTATTTGTAACATCCTCCATAACTAGTTAGCCTTAATGATTGTTATAATAGCTTATTAAACACTTGTGTGATGTACTTGTTAATTTTGGTGATTTTCTGAATTAGTTTGGGCATAATGCTATAAAATAGAACATGAAAAATAGCTTACATTAGCTCAAAACTTAGCATATATTGCTTAAATGAATGAGATAAATATGAAAAATTTATTTTTAGATCATAAATAATTAGAATGAGTTATGGTAGTTTTTAGGGAATTAAATATATTAGTTTGACATTTTTAATAAATAGAATGAGTGTTTAAAGGTCAAATTAAATACGAGAGTAGCTTGAAAAATTATGAAACTTTGTGGAGTTATTAAAAAGAGGATGGAGATTATTCTAGAAATGATTATAGGTTAGGGCATATGCTTGTAAGCATATTAATTTAACTCTTTAAGTTTATCTTAATTTGAGGAAGAGTAATATAGCCTAATGACTATCAAAGTATGTATAGATATCTAATAAATGATGAGTAAAGGAACTGAATGAAGTCTTAGAATTTTCTATAACACCTATGGAAGCTAGAAAACTCATTAATGTAAGATCAAAGTATCTCTAAGAGATAAATCTCTTCCACTTAACCATAATAGCACATTTTTCTTTTATACTTATCCTTATCTCTTACTCCACCGCCTCATCCCTCTACACACACCCTTTTCCACTTTTCACTTCACTTTCTCACGACAAACATAATAGAAAGAAAGGGTAAAAAAAGAAAAGGAAGATAAACACCATCAACAAGGAAACAAAGGAGGAACAAAAGAGAGAAAAGAAACACCATCAATAAGGAAGCTTAGGTAGGGGTTGTGCTGCTTTATCTTACTTTTTCCTCTTCTTGCTTTCCAAATCTTGTATTAGTAGATTAGGTTGAAAATTGTTCTTGTGAGTTGTATGTTGAATTGATGGTGTGTGTGTGTGTGTGTGTATATATATATATGTATATATGATTATTAGACTTAAGGATATCTATTAGACTTTAAGGATTTGAAGTTGATGATATGGGTTTTTATTGGTTTGACCATTATTATTGAACCTTGTGGATTTTGGATTGAGAACATATATTAAGGATTGATGTTGTCTTGACTAAAAATGAAGGGGAATAAGTTGTTCTGAGATTGTTGTGCTTAGAAACCATTTTCTGGTGTTAGAAAACATTTGATAATTGATTACTGAAGTCAGTAATCGATTGCCAACCTCCAAAGATTGTTGCTGAATATGTGGTAATTGATTACCATAGGTGGCAATCAATTACCAAGTTACTGTTTGCGAAAAATTATATGTGGTAATCGATTACCAGGCTCCTAACTTGAGAAAATATGATGTGGTAATCGATTACCAAGCATGGTAATCAATTACCAAGCCCCTGTTTTGAGGATATGGCTTGTGCTAATTGATTACTAGGAATGGTAATCGATTATCAGGAATGGTAATCGATTACCAATCCCTTGTTTTGAGAAAACAGAGTTCTCTGCTCTATGGAAACCAAATGGGATATTTCTATGCTATATGATATGATGAGATTTGATTAAGTTTAGTAAGTAAGGTGACTTATGCTTAAATGATGTGCATTTGATGTGTTTATGAGATGAAATATGATATGCACTCAATATATCTATGAATAAATTATTATATGCACTTGATAAACTTATGTGATGATGATAAAGTGCATTGTTATACTTACAAGATGAACTATAATGCACTGAAATTTGATATATTCCTTGAGAATGTTAAAGTTGAGTTAGTAACTGAATGAAAATATAAAGTACACCCTTAAGTGCTCAAAGTGTAAAAAGAACTTGGACATAATCCTCGTACCTGAGGGTGATCCTTAGATGTTATTCCCTTATGAAGGATAGCCCATTGATTGTTTTGGCTAGTGATTGATATTGGAAATGATCCTCGTACCTGGGGTGATCCTAGATGTTTAGTAGATTGAGGAGGAGACATGCCCTCTTTACTTGTGATCCTAGTAGATTGAGGAGGTGACATGCCCTCTGTACATGTGATCCTAGATTTGGTCAGGGTTATTTGGGATAGTGCTGTGTAACGAAATATTTTTGCGTATAGGATAAGTGCACCGACTTAATAAGCAAACTATCATCAAGTGTTTGGTAGTGTGAGGATGCGGCATTCCCTTCCTATCAGGGTAATGTGAGGAGACAACATTCTCTCCCTACCTATTTGAAATAAAAGGACAAAAGTCCAGAGAATAAGTTGAGAAAGATGATAATTATTTAGCACTAAAGGAAATATTTATGGCATTGCTTGAGCATTTGTGTAACATCATCCCCAATCTAATAGTTCTAATTAGGGTTATAGAAACTCAATAATATTGATAAAAGTTATATGTTAATTCGGGTAATTTTTTGAACCAGTTTCAGTGTAATTCTATAACATTAAATACAAGAAGATAACTAAAGTTTCTGTAGAATCAATTAATATAATGGGAATAAATATTAAAAATTCATTTCCATGCTATGAACCAGTGATAAGAGTTGTAGTAAATTTTAGAGAATCAACTGAGCAAATCTGATATTTTTAAGGACACCGAAGAGAAATAGTTGAAACAGTTAAACAACTCAGAAATAAGATGACAAGTGAAACACGGGGGATGACAAGTGAAGCATGGAGAATAATTTGGTATATAATACAGAATAAGATAAGTATCAGTAAGCATATTTACTTAACTCCTAAGTTTCATTTAATTTGAGATTGAGTAATGAAGCATAACTAATAAATAGTAGTATAAGAAAAATTATGGAAAAATGGATACAAGGACTGAGTTGAGTCCTAAAATTTTCATAACACTTATGAATACTTGAAAATTTAACTTTGGAAGATTAAAATGTATGTAACAGATGCAAAAGTTCCAGCATAATCCACTTTTTACATTTTCCTTCCCTCCACCGCCAAACACAATCTACCTTGATCTTGAAAATTCTCTCACTTGTGCTCACTTTTCCACTCGGTTGAAAATAGAGAAAATAGAGGCAAAACAAGGTAGCCTTCGCACACACAAATAGGAGAAAAGGAGGAAGACCTAGAATAGGACTTGATATTACTTTTGTATTTTCACATGTATATTTATTTTTATGTAAATTCTATAGTACTTTATGTAATTATTAAGTTCTGTATTATAAATAGTATCCTTGTGTAAACTTTCTTTCTTAGGAATATGCACATTTGTGAATAAATTCAACCACAAAAGGCTCATATTTTGTATATATCTTATATTTATTTTCAAAACTATTAAATTAGTATTACATGACATGCTTAATTCTAATTACTAATACATAATTTCGGACATGTTTTTAGTAACAGTATTGAGATGTTACAATTTGCACATCATCATGAAATTGCTATATATATATATCATAGTTTTGATAATGAACATTTGCATCTTGAGTAATTGTAAATATTCTAATGATAATGTGAGATGGTTTATATGTTGATACATTTATGATGAATTCTATGATTTCTTGGTTGATGTGCTTGTAAATCTATATAATGTTTGAGTATATTTTTGTTGTTCAATGATTAAAATTGAACTTCTGCCCTCAGGAAGAGAAATGAAACAAATTGACAATTGCTACCTTTCTATGAAAGATTTAAAGAAAAATGATTTAATTCCTCAAAGTAGTTAAAATTATTGTAATAACATATAATTATTAGATATACTGGGAATTTCTAGAATTTTCATCCATTATTTTCTTTTCCATGATGATTCCACCACATGATCCACCTGCGGAGTGAAGATGCAGATGATGATGTAGTATAGAGTTACTTGTTCTTTTTTACCATTGCCATATATTTATATTTATATAGTGGTTTGTATATGGTTTATATGTACATATGCCTATGAAGGCTTGGTATGTATAACTTGGATACTAATGTACTGGATTGTATGGGATTCTAATGTTAGTATGATTTATATATGTTATGTATACACATGTTTGTACTTCGGATTATTATATGAAAATCTATATGGTATCCAATTAGGTAAATGTGTAAGATTCTAGAGTTTTGTCAGAAGGACTCAAATGACACTAAGGCAATAAAGGAAATAAAAAAAATTATCCCTCACAAAAAGCTTGAATAAGAAATAAAGTTAGTAAAAGTTTAGTTGTGATGTGCCTGAACTTAAGTGCTTCATTGCAATATAGATATACTTGGAGTAATTAGTCTTAGGGCGTTACACTGTTAGTATAATATATATATATATATATATATATATATATATATATTTATATATGTTTAAGTTATAGTAAAATTACATTTGAGTTGTTTAAGAATTGCATAAGATAAAGTAATCTTGATAGCCATGACAACTGAAAGTGGGAAGTTATGATTGGTTATTGATAGCTATGTGAAAAAAGCCAAATTCATGAGAGCAGTTATTGAGAGTGCTTATTAGTAGTGTGACAACTGAAGACTTGAGGACAAAGAAGTTATCAAGAGCATGAAAGTTATCTAGAGTAATTCTTAGAAGTTACTAATAGTTTAGTTATTTTTATTGAATAAAATGTGTTAATTTGTATGGTTGACATGTGTCTATTATTAGGTGACAAAATTCTAAAGACTAGTAGTTAGGATCTTTTCCTATAAATATTAGTTTGTACAATGTAGTAGTGGTTGGAACTTGTAAAATCTCTATACATCCCACATGCCTTAGAGGATTCGACATGTCACTGCAAGTTTTCAACCACCATTTTCATTCAATCAAGTTTGTTTTCTTTTGTTTTAATTACAATTCTTGATTGCTTTCTTTACATGCTTTCCTTTACTTGCTTTCATTCTTTTCAATTCAATCAAGTTTGTTCCCTTTTATTTCAATTCTAGATCTTTATTACTTCCTTTATATACTTTCCTTTACTTGCTTTCATTTATTACTTTCATTTTCTTTTAACTTTGATTTTTTTTTTGAACTTACTTCTAATACTTTTTATTCCTTATGCTTATGATTTTAGTTACCTAATTATTGAAGAAACCATAGAGTAAGTGATTTCCTTTCTCAAATTGAGATCCGGAATCTAATTGTCATACACTTGACAAAATTTTCAAGTAAACACAACCAAAGCTAAAAACAAGGGAAATAAGTTGGAGGGAAAAAACTATAGGCCAAAAGGATTTAAGGAATGGGAAAAGAATGGAAATGTAAACAAGAATTGACTGAAGAGTGTTCTCCTTCTCCCTCCCTCTGAATATTCTCTCCTCCTCTTTGTGTCTTATTCTTCTCTTCCTTGTAAAGCTGTTCCTTACCACTATCTCTATAATTCTTCCTTATCTATACTAAGTTGCTTACTTAATGACAAATTCAAATTATACTAATCATCATTAGTGAGTGTTTTATTGCTGCATAATCCTATTATTGTTAGTCATTACAGTAGTTACCATTACATTGGTGCTTTCATTGATCTCAGCTCATTGATCGCTAATATGCTCGGGACATGGCTCGCTTTGATTGGTTATGTTAGAATATCTAGAACATATATCATAATTAAATTAAACTTGATTTTATGTTATCTTAGGGATTTGATTTGCACATAATTAGAATACTATTTTAATTATATTTGATTATATTTTTTTATTTATATGGACTCTCTCTCTAAAAATAGGGAATCTTCTTGTACACACTGATTAATTTAGAGATAATTTTGAGAATATACAGAAATATTCTCCATACTTCTTATGTGTCCTTATTTCTCTATTTTTAACATGGTACTAAAGAGGTACCATCCTCCGTGACCCGTCTCATCATTATTCCGCTGCATAGTTCCTGAAAATCTAGAACTCTGATTGCTTATCTTTCATGTCGTGTTTTCTTTTCGACTTTCTCTCTCTATCTCTATGCCATCATTTGCTCTCTCCTATTTGTAGTTGGCTCCATCTTCACTATGCTCCTCCTTTGCACATCTCCGCTGCGCCCTTCTGCTCCTTCGTTGTGCTCCCGATCAGTTTCGCCTGATCTAGCATCTCCAATATGCTTCTTTGTTCAGTTTCGCCAATCAGTTTTGTCGGATCTAACTTGAAAGATTGACTCCATCTCCAATGCTACAGCCTTTGATCAATCGTCTGATCTAGCCTAAAAGATTGGCTCCGTCTCTGTTGTTTCAGCCAAATGTAGATTGGTTCTATCTCAGATTAAGTTTGACTCTATTCCCATTGTAGATTTTTTCAAATGTTAATGATTCCATCTTAAATGCAGTTTGAGCCTCTTAGCTTTTTCAAGATTAGAAATTGTATTTTTATAATATTTTTAGTTTATTTTTAAATGTAACGTAATTTTAACTTGAGGGAAAATATTATAATATCTAAAATATATCTCAAAATTAAATTAGACTTGATTTTATATTATTTTAAAAATTGAATTCACACATAATTAAAAATATTATTTTAATTATATTTAATTATATTTTTTTATTTATATTGACTTCTTTTCTTATAAATAAGAAATCTTTTTATACATATTAATTAATTTAAAAATAATACTGATAATATAAAAACCTTCTCTTTAATATATATTTTTTATATTGTACCTGATTCTCAATTTCTATCACGTTAGATCAAGCCTTAGCTAAACACTCACTCCTTGGAAACTTGAAACGAAAAAGTGGAACAAACCTGTAACCAGATGTTAGGAACTCAAGTATGGAGGTAGCTTCAAACAGAGTCATTGACATTGTTCCATTCCAAGCTATAGGGATAAAGATGCCAAAACTATTAGCAATTGTGGAGCAAAATGATGATCATAATGATGAGCATCTGGATCTACCAAAAGCGACAAAGGAAAAAATCTTGTAAACTACGAAATCCCTAAGCAATCATAGATCTGCGGAAGCTTGTTTTCCTCCTTTGGATTTTACCCAACAGAGACCCCTCTCACCAGTTTGTTGCCCAAAATCATCAGGATGTGAGTGGAAATATTCTTCCAATTTTCTTCCAAAACCCAACTCCGAAACCTTTCTCGGCAATTCTGGGTGGAATTTATGGCAGGAAGAAGTGGGTTTGAATCGAAGACCCTAACCATGATGAAATTAGCGGTATCCATTATGTTTCCCTAGCTATTGGTATGTGGGCTCTTCGAAATATTGTAGAAGCGTACTTTTGGTTGTTGTTAAAAGACTCTAGAAATCCAAGCACATAGGATCCCGGTAGCAATCATGCATATGAAGGTTTTTCTCTGGGCATGCACACAATTGATGCCTTAGTTAAAATGGTTGAAACCCTGGATCTACATCCACTGATGCTATCACCGGCCATTCCTTCGCCGCGTCGAAAACCACCAAATTCAAGGCATTGCGCTGTGGCCCCTTACAGGGTTGTAGGTCGGTTTGATTTAATAAGGGACTTGAATAGTGCATATGTGGTATCTGACTATATGCGGGAGAGAGATGTCATCTTAGTTGCCATAGGTTATCTACAAAGTGGTTCCAAAGAAGGACACCACTTGTAGATGTTTTGTGATGCGAGAATTGTAGGGGTTTTATGCTTAACGAAAAAAGAGGAAGGTAAGATAGCCAGTTACTGTGCTCTTGACTATTGTCTCTAATTGCTCGGTAGACAAAATTGGAAGTTGCATGTCCTTGCTGGAAACTACTATCCACATGTTCTTGTTCCTAGTAGTGATAGCTACTATACCAAGCATAAAGCTTATTGTTTTTGGTGGGGAGAAAACCAGGTCTCCAAAGAAAGTGAGCATTCAAAAGCAAAACAATTAAGTGATGATTAGTTTCATGATGCTGCTAACAGCAAATATCGTGCTTTTGAAGGTTATTTCATTTTATTGCTCATTCATTGCAATACATATGGCCAATTAATCAATATTTAGGGTGATGAAGGGGATTTGATTTCTAGGATTTCTGGAATTACTTTACTGAAGTTTAGCAAACCATTGCATGGAAATGTTGTTCTAGATTTTGCTGCTGTCTTTGTTACCTCAATCCCTGCTCAGTTCAATATTGATAAATTACTACGGCCTGTGTCCAGGTGTTGTTCTGAAATTGGGTTTGGAGGAAGGAAGGTGTATAAGGGCGCTGGGATTGCAGATGCAAGCATACCTACTGGTGTTTGTTTTAGTATTTGTAGGACTTAGTCTCAGAGAAATGAAGAACCTCAGAAGGCTTGGCAATCAAGAAGTTAGATGCCATCAAACAGCCTAATGAGGAACTTTCAGCCCAGGTGGCAATGGTATCAAGGTAGAAGCATGAAAATTGTGTTCAGTTGCTTGGTTATTGTGTTGATGGACACTCCCGTGCTCTTGCTTATGAGTTTGCATCTAGTCCGTCTTTACATGATATTTTGCTTGGCAGAAAATATTTTAATTCAGGAGCACCACCTAGTCTTGTTTTGACACGGGCACAAAACTTCGAATGGTAGTAGGGGCTGCAAAAAGGCTTGAGTATGTGTAGGATAAGGTGGGTACCAAAAGAAATCTGCTTTTTTCTGACTACTAAACCAGTATTTTTCAGTTATAACTCGTCACTTAATGTAAGTTTCTTAAGAAGCATAAGATCAATCTTCAATCCTAGAACAACCAAATTGGTTTTCAAGATCCTCGAGGAGAATAAGATCAAAACTGCAACCACTCAAATTTATCATTCCCTATGGAAGATTTTTAAGCAAACCAGGCCAATTCTAGAATTCTCATGGTGCAGTTGTGTAGTGATGATGTCAAGTTTTCAGTTGGGCTTAAGAAGATGAAGCATGAAGACTATTTTGGGTACTTATACCAAGTTAGAAAAGAAAAACCATTGTATTTGTTTAATTCAAAATTAAATAAAAATGCTTTGAGTCTTGCTTTAGGTATGGCAGTTAATACTTATCTTCCGTTGTGGGCTATAATGGCCAATATGCTATGCTTGAGTGATTTCCATACATCTTATATTTGGAGAAATGCAGACCTTGAATCAGTAGTTGGAACTAAAGGGCATAAAGGGTTGTTGGATTTTCTTTTGTGGACCAATGTGTCCCAACAGCATCAGGTGCTAAGACAATATAATAAGGATATGGGTGTTTTGTTTTCTTCTTACAGCTTCTGAGGTCGTGGGAGAAGAAACAACCAATTTACAATTTTTTTATTATTGTAATTGTTTCCTTATATTTGGGATGGCAGCAACACCATCTTGCTGGAGATGCTTAACTTGCTATGGTAAATGAACTCATAGATGCTACAATTACTCGATGGCTAGATACGATTGAGCATTTTGATGTTCTCACCAATCATAATGGTGAGGTACAAGGAGTTTGCTGGCTTTGCACGATTGTTGATGCAAAGAATCTATTGGCAAAAGGTGCATTTCTCTTGGAGTATTCCAGTGATGTGTACAAACACCCTTCAGGCTCAAGATCCACTGTTGCAATTCTTAGATTACCTCAATTTTGTGAGTGACAAAACCGTGGTGGCCTAGATGGGTACAACATATGGAATGTGGCCATCACAACTCAGAGTCCATTGGGATACTTGACATTACACAAGTCACTTGGGAAGCTTACTCCTACATGCAACAACATTATCATACCTTGGACCATGAGGACAAGGTCCATTTCAATGGGGGAGGTAATGTAATGACATTTAAGTCAAGTTGGTTACAAGAAAAGGATAGGTGGCAGCCAAAGCTGAAAACAAGGGAAATGGGTTGGAGGGAAAAACTGTAGGTCAAAAGAATTTAAGGCATGGGAAAGAAGGGAAATGTAAGCAAGAATTGATTGAAGAGTGTTCTCCTTCTCCCTCCCTCTGAATATTCTCCTCCTCTGTGTCTTCTTCTTCTCTTCACTGTAAAGTTGTTCCTTACCACTATCTCTGTAATTCTTCCTTATTTATACTGAGTTGCTTATTGAATGCCAAATTCAGATTATACTAATCGTCATTACTGAGCGTTTTTTACTGCATAATCCTATTATTGTTAGTCATTACAGTAGCTACAATTACGGAGATCAAGTAAAGGAATGATTTAACCTAAGTAATTGCATATAATAGAAACTTCTTGAGTTGGTTAAATAATTTTTGGTTGCATCTAGTGGGTTTTTAAGGGCTCAATGGAGGGAGATGTTGTTATCTAAGAATGGGAGGAAATAGGTAAGATCACCCGTATGGTTTGACCTATTTGAGACTTGATCTAATTTGTTTATTAAACAAGCTAAGTCAAATTTTTTTTAAAAATATATTTAATTAAAGAAAAAGTCAAGACTCAAGTCATTTAATAGACTTTTTAGATCTAACAGATCGATCTAACTTGTTTAATTATATATAATATATTAATATATTTTTTAATTAAATTTTAATAAAAATTAATAATTAAAACTTAAGTTAATAAGTTAAAATAAAAATAATATATTAGAATTATATTATAACTTAATACTTACTCTTACTTTTATAGATACTCATTACTTTTTTTTATTCGATTCTTTAGTTTACGTGAGATTTGAAAATTTTTTAATGAAAAGCTGCAAAATGAAATGGGTACAGTATCAACTTATCTGTAAAGCCACACAACCTGACCAGATGAAACAATGGTCAAAAGCAATCATATTATGTTGAATGATTCAGAATTTCGTCACTTGAAAAAGATTAGAATGATTTATTGAAGGAACATTATCAACTTTGCTCCTTATCATGCTTGAATTCTTTCACCGAAGGACCATGTTTCCTTCCCAATTCTAGCTCGTTCCTGTTGAATTAGTTCCCCTTCAAACTTAATCAGTAATTTTAAGAAGAATGACATCAGTGGCCTGTGTTTGATTTTAGAGGTTTTAATATTCTTACCATTCTAGAATATACAAATTACTTAAACAAAAGCAGAGATTTTCAAATATAGCTAAAAAGTTGACTTCTCTGCAATTGTTGACCACCCAATCAATCCGTTACTCATTTTTCTGTGTTTCCTAATTCAAAAAGTATCTACTTGTTAGTAAACAACTCCGGTTTGTTAATACTTAAAGAAACCACATTCAAATGGAAAGTTCTACTTTGCAAATCAAACTCCGGTTTGTTAATACTTAAAGAAACAACATTCAAATGGAAAGTTCTACTTTGCAAATCAAAATTCAAGCTTGAATCTATTCCTTTGATGACCCATATGCTGAAATGACCACGTACCCTGGCACCTAAGTTCCATATTCTTCGAGTTCAAGGCATGTACTTCCATATTTTCAAGTCTCACATCAACTAAATATCAGAGTAAGAAAATAATGAGCATCTATAAAAGTAGGAGGTAAGTGTTAAGTTATCAAAAAAAAATATACGGACCTATTTCAAAGCTTAGGTTTGTTAGCTTATGTAAAGACTTGTTGGCCTATTTAAAAGATAGGCTTGTTAACTTATATAAAGGCCCGTTGACTTATTTAAAGATGAGTTTGTTAACCTATTTAAAGGCCTGTTGACTTATATGAAGGTAGACATGTTAATCTATTTAAAAGTCTTATTGTAAAGTAAGTCTTTAAATAAGTTTTTAGGCTAGACCAGACTTTCGAAAAGGTTAAACTAAATTTTTAAAAATATTAAGCCAGACCTTAAAAATTAGCTTATTTCAGGCTCATAGGCCAGACTCAGGCCTTATAATTGGCATACAGGCCAAGCCTGCTTAAGGCAGAGTCTGACCTGTTTCCACTCCTATATGTGAGGTTGGAATCTATTTCATTTTGAAGTAGTTTTGTTGTTAAGACCTGGAAAAATGAGAGAGAATTGTGATGATTAAGTCAATAGTCGTAAAAAAAGAGAATCAGTTCAAAATAAATAGAAAGTGTGCCACACCTAGGTAGTGTTAGTCCTCTATTAGGGGTAGAAACAGGACAGGTTAGGCCAGACTTCACCATAAACAAGTCTGACCTATATCTCAATTATAAGGTTTGAGTCTGACTTGTGAGCCTAAAATAAGACAATTTTTAAGACTTAACCTGAAAACTTATTTAAACGCCTACTTTACAATAAGGTGTTTAAATAGGTTAACATGCCTACCTTTAAAAAGGCTAACAAGCCTATCTTTAAATACCTATCTTTAAATAGACCAACAAGTTTTTACATAAGCTAACAAGCTTAAGTTTTGAAACATGCCAATATATATATATTTTTTATAACTTAACATTTACTCCCTACTTCTATAAATGCTCACAACTTTCTTGCTCTAATCTTTGATCGATGTAGAACTTGGAGATATGAAAGTACATGCCTTGAACTAGAAGAATATGGAACTTAGGTGCCAGGGTACATGGTCATTTTAGCATATGGTTCATCAGAGGAATAGGTTCAAGCTTGAATTTGGATTTGTAGAATAGAACTTTCTATTTGAATGTTGTTTCTTTTAAGTATTAACAGATTGGAGTTGTATACTATCAACTAGATACCTTTTGAATTAGGAAACACAGAAAAATGAGTAACAAATTGATTGGGAAGTCAACAATTGCAGAGAACTCAACTTTTTAGCTATATTTGAAAATCTCTGCTTTTTTTAAAGTAATTTGTGTATTCTAGAATGGCAAGAGTACTAAAACCTCTGAAATCAAACACAAGCCACTTATGTCATTCTTCTTAAAATTACTGATAAAGTTTGAAGGGGAACTGATTTAACAGGAACGAGCTAGAATTGGGAAGGAAACGTGGTCCTTTGGTAAAAGAATTCAACCATCATAAGGAGCAAATTTGATAATGTTCCTTCAATAAATCATTCTAATCTTTTTTAAGTGACGAAAATTTGAATCATTCAACATAATATGATTGTTGTGGACCATTGTTTCATCTGGCCAGGTTGTGTGGCTTTATATATAAGCTAATACTGTACCCATTTCATTTTGCGGCTTTTCATTAAAAAAATTTCAAGTCTCATATCGATCAAATACTAGAGTAAAAAAATAATAAGTATCTATAAAAATAAGAGGTAAGTGTTAAGTTATAATATAATTATAATATATGCTATTGTCATTCTAACTTATTAACTTAAATTTTAGTTATTGATGTTTATTAAAATTTAATTAAAAATATTATTATATTATAATAAATTAATAATTATAATTATTATAATAATATATTATATTATATATAATTAAACAAAGTTAGGCCAACTCGCCAGTCTAAAAGGCCTATTAGATGGCCTGAGATCTGACCTTTTTAATTAAACTAACTTTTAAAAAAGTATTGATTTAACTTGTTTGGTAAACAAGTTAGGTCTCAAGCAGGCTAGACAATAGGCTCTTGACGAGCGGTTTGACCTATTTCCACCCTAAGTGCTAACCTTTACTTATAGTGTTGAATGTTAACATTCCCCGTAGATTATCATGAGGTAAATGTGATAGAAAGTTTGAGTAGTGACATGAGTCCACCTCTTATGATGATAAGGAAAAGACTAGGTAGAATGATTTAAGAAAAAGAAGAATAAAAATATTGTAGATTAAAAAAATAAATTTGCATTTTTTTGAAATAGATTTTCTAACAGACAGAAGCTGCATGATGGAGCATTTGGAGAATAAATCAAAAATTGAAAGCAAGTAAAATTGATATAAAGAGTGATTTAAACAATGAAAATGACGTTGTATAAGAGTCCCATGAAGAGGATATGTTGGATAGAATTGTGAGCTCGACATCATTAGGATTGGAAAAGTTGAATAGATAGTGCCTAGATTATTGCCTTAGCTAGTGACACCGAAAGCGTGTGTCTCCTTGCACTCGTAGACCCAAATGGCTAGCCATCGTTGTTTACCAAACGTCCAGCCTCCACAGTTAAGAAGACCCAAATCACTGATCGAGACAGCAAAAAAAATTCTTTGCTTCCATATAGATGTCATCTCTACAAACTCATGACTCCCCAAAGAGTTTTGTATTTTTGTTGGTTCTAAGTTTTTGTGTTGGTTTGACTTAGCACATATTAGAAAATAGGGATCATCACCTCTTGCTAATTGAGTTTGGGTTGACTTTAGTTTGTTAAGCCATTGAAGCCATCTAATTACTTGGAGTGTTTCAGACTAGAAAAATTTGGACCTACAATGAACCATTAAGAAAAGTGAAATGGGAGAAAAGACGTATCTGATATGATAGCTAAATCAGTAAGGACAGAATGAAAAAAAGGTTAAAACCTTATTCATGTCTCTCGCGTTTCACGAAAGTTTTAATTTGGTTAGGTGTTGTGTGACATCTATGCCAGGTGCCAAATGAATCGATATTAGGTGCCACATGAGATACACGTTAGGTCAAAATAGCCATATAGAATCTACGTCAACCTTCACTGTTTACAATTTAGATAGCGTGACCAAAAGACTAAATTGGAACAAAAAAAACAATGTTTATGACATAAATAGAAAAAAAAAACTTTTGGGACTACATTGAAACTTTTATGAAATATGAGGGATGTAAATAGGGTGTTAGCTAAATTTTACTCAATTCTTCCTCTTTTTTCGTTTAGCTCGATAAAGTTAGTTTATGAAATGGTGTGAAATCAAAGCTCAAATTTGAGCTCTTTAATGAGCTAAACTTGAGTTCAGCATTACTCGACTTGTTTGGTTTTTGAACTGGCTCAATATATATATATATATATATTATAAGTATGAGAAAAGATGTATGAAATATTTTTTGACTTACAACATTTATTTAAAATTAAAATTAAGTTATGAACCAAACTAATAACTTAGGTTTAGGGACTCACTTGGTTTATTTGATTCATATTGTTTTATTTTGATATTTGGCTCATTTAGTTCAATCTAATGAGTTAAACCGAATAATTCACAAACTTGATCCGAGCCGAATTCAAACTACAAAAAATAATTTATATCAAACTCAAACCAAATTTTAAGCCAGACTATTCTCTATCAAATCAAGTTGTGCTTAAGAAGTGCCTTAATGTACAAAGCATGCTTGGTTTTCGTGTAAATCTTGGTTTTGAAGTGAACAATTTTAATTCATATCACCTAGGTTTGGAATCACTTTTCATGTGGGCTTAGATTAGTTCAAGGGCCACATCAGTTTAGAAGGAGTACATGCTTTTTGATATTTCATAAATGGGTATGAACTTAGGTATCTAATTTGAATTCCTTGTTTTTTAGGTTGTTCATTGGCTAGTGTAGACATTAGGGGGGTTAATCCTACTTGATAAAATCAATGGCTTGGTCTTGTTTACATTTGGTATAGATTAGCTCTTTGTGAGTTTGATTTCTTTAGAAAATAATAATATTAAAATGAAAAAGATAAAAAATAAAGAACATTGAAATAATGAGTTTATTTTGAATTTTTTTCTTTTTGCTTGATTCTATGATTGATGCATTTCTTGTAAATAATAATTCTTTTGATGTTTTAGTCTTTTTCCTTGTCAATTTGTTGTTTGCTTATTTTATTTGAATAGTTGTTGTTTATTCAAACAAAACCCTATTTTTTAACTTCATAAATTTGTTTTTTTTATCCATGCAAAATGGCTAGTGACACTGATAGTACATATTGATGCTATTATCAGTGTGTCATTTAAATTGTAAGGGTATATAACCTGTGCTATCTTAAACCTTGTCCAAAAGTGAATTTTTTTTAAAAATATATCCTTTTTTTAAAAAAAAAATTCATAAAAAAAGTCAAGTCAAATTGTAAAATTTGTAAATTAGTTTTTTTATTGGTAAATAAATGTTTGTGTTAATGTTTGCTTTTATTTTCTAAAAGGGCTAGAATAAATAATTTTAAGGTTATTATTAATTTGTAAAGCTAATTTAGGGTAACTGTTTTAGGACATGTGCATCAAGGGGGCTAGGAGACTAAATTTTCATTGTCTTCTATGCACAATCGACTCTCGAACCTTGTCTGGTTTTGAAGAGCATTTTTATAAAAATTTAAAATTAAGGGTTTTGCTAATCATTTCCCCTATCTAATAAAAAATTAGTGGGGAACTCCATTTTTCTTAAAAAATTTCTGCTATCTCATTGTGACCTTGATCGTGATAAATGGCAACTTCATTGAGGACAGTTAGAGAGTCAAACGTGTTTGATTAGTTGTGCAAATCAATAATAACTTTTGCATAAATGTTTTACCCCTTGATTTTGTTGTTTATTTCTATATGTTTTGTCATAAGTAGATTTTAATTTTATCTACTTGTACATAATAGATTACCTTGATGATTCTATTTTGCTTGATGATAATAACATATTTTATACATTAATAAACCCTCATTTTTATTCATTTACACTCTCAATGTACTTAATTGATTGAGTTTGGTTATGTTTTGTAAGTTTGGACTCAAATTGAACTTAATTGATTTTTTCAGCATGATTTACGTCTTACACTATTTCTGTATTTTAGTCATATTTTAAGCTTTAGATATCTAACAATTATGTATTTTACCATGTTGGAAAGATAAGAGAGATATCTACAACTTTCACGAGAGCTCTAGGTCAAAGTCGGATATTTAGTAGAACTAATTGGGCTTGGAAGTCAGAATACGGGTTTTGTGATTAGAACCTGAACAGTGTGCAGTAATCAGAGCATAACTCGGGCTGTAAGATCTGGATTGGGCTAAAATTTTGGTATCTGTAAATTAAGACTCATATCTACAACTTCATGGAATATAAGCTCAATTTAGACTCCTTGGAGGTCATATTGGGCTTGAAAGTCAGAATAGAGGAGTTGTAACTGGGCTTGAATACTGTGCAGTAATTGGGCTATATCTCGAGCTGTAGGTGGCCTTTTGAGGTGATTCTAATGGCATTTGAAAGCTAAGACAAAAGCCTACAACTTTCGTGAAGACCATATTTCAATATTCTAATACATTCAATGACTTTAGAATTGAATGATTTCAAAGATAAAGAATCTCTATAATTTTCCACTCATCAAAAGTCATTTGACATTTTTCACTTATTTTTCACTCATCCACTCACTCATGAATCAATCTCCTTGTCATTTTATATCCCTAATCCTCTATAAAAGATAACATTGGCTAATCATTTAGGAATCTTGGTGTTAGATATCAAGATCATGCTATTGTATTATTTGATTATCTTATTGTAGTTTTCTTTTATTCTAAATTGAAGTTAGGTTCTTCTTCTTCTTCTTCTTCTTCTTCTCTCTTCCTTTTTTCTTGTCTATGAGTAACTAATTTTCATTTTACTTAGGTGAAAGAGTGAAGCTATTGGTAATGAAATAAGGTTAGATTAATCTCTTTCTTTTGCTTAAATAATATATTTTCAAGTCGTCATTATATGTATTGTATTTTGTTTCCAATAATTTTAGAAACCCCTCTTGTAAAGTGGAGATATTGATTTGTTGCAGACAAGATATTGGCACAATGAATACTTGAGCCCATTTATAAGTGGTGGTCTTAATAGATAGTTAAAGGAACCATTATATAATTACATATATAATCTTAAATGAATTTTGATTGTTGTATTTTTCAATTAGAACCTCCATTATGTGTGGATTCTAATTGAGTTATAAAAAAAATTAATTTTGTCCTTATTTTATTTACCAAGAGTGGATCTCCTATCCCAAGTAAATCCTTTTTATTTGTGACCAACTTTTATCACCTTTATTGTTATGACAAAATATTTTCTTTATCTTAAAGAATTTTTTTTCATCAATTCCCTGTAGATCGACCTCGTACTCCTGAGAATTTATTACTTGAAACAACCTGCATTTGAGTTTGAAACTTTTAACCCGTATTAAGTTTTTGGTGCCATTGCCGGGACTTGATTTGAAGAACAAATTTATGGTGTAAATATTTTGTATATATATATTTATATTTTTTTCTGTGGATCTTGTATATATATATATATATATATTTAATATATTTAATATATTTTTTTTTTGTACTTACTAACATACTAACTTAGTGGGAAAAACTCTCCCTTATCCATCTGTAATCTTTAAACATTAATGAAATAATCTTTCTTCTTCTCTTCTCTCTCACTAGAGTAAAAAATTGGCTTGTTGATTCTCCGGTTTCATATTTTAAATTTACTTTCTGCACTTTACTTTCTGCACTTTATTTTTTATATTTTATTTCCTGTATTTTATTTCTAACTTTCTAACTTACTAACCTACTAACATTTTAATTTTCTTGCTTACTAACTTACTAACTATCTAACTCTCTTACTAGCTTTCTAACTTTTTAATTTACCTGCTTCTAATATTTTAATTTACTTGTTACTAACTTTTTAATTTATCAGCTTATTAACTTATTTGGTGAGTAAACCTTCACTTTAGTTCCTGAAATTGTACGCACTGGTCACATTCATCCCTTACTTTAAAAAATTGATAACTTAATCCCTGAAACTTCAAAACGTTAGTCAAGTTGGTCCCTACATCAGTTGCTGTTAATTAAACTTGATGGAGATGCACGCGTGGCACGTTAAGTGCCAATGTGGATCCTACATGGCAAACAGGTCCTCCTACCCATCTTCTTTCAAAACCATTTCCCTTTTTTTTTTTTTATCTCCATGGCTGTTACCTGAAGAGTAGATTCTTCTGCAAATCCAAAAATTCAAAAACCCTAACCCCTATTTCCTAAATTGTTTGCTTAGTTAAGATGGTAGGTAGTGGAAACTGACCCCAAATCGCATCATCACACTCTAAAATTCATGGGGATTTGCTCTCAATTAGGAGTTAAGGGCACAATATACCTTGACAACTCCATCTTAACTATCTGCATATTTGTCAAAAACTATGAGGGGGTTGTTGATCCTGCACATTCCTATACCATCCCCCTTGTTTCCTTATCCTTCCATTGCTTTGTAAAATTCTTCCAAAGATGCCAAACGTAGAACCTATGATGCACTCCAAGCATCACCTCTTGTGTTGCTGGTATCAATCCCTATAATATACACAACTAATTTATTTTAGTCCCAGTAACTTACATAACTAATTCATTTTAGTCCCTATAATGAATACAATGTATTCAAATCAGTCCTTGCGAACCAGATCACTTACCTTTTGCATATCTGATATGAATTTTCATCCATGCTGTTTGTAGTCCCCCAAGTCCTCATGCAACAGGGTCAGGGACCATTTCCAAATCTCTTTGTTCTTGACCCCCACAATAATATGTTATACCACAATAACATATGCTGTGACAAAAATGTCAGTATTGGCATCTTCTAATGTGAAGTATCAGGTCATGGTAATCACCAATAAACTTCTCTGTTGATGAAAATTTAACTTCTAATGCATACCTTTATGCCTAATTTTTTTTGGCTTTCCTAGGGGAATTATAAGCCCATCCTCTAGTGTCCGAGTTTTTGAAAAATTTAGTATAGTTCCCCCTACTCCTTTTGTGCTATAGTATGAGATTGCACAGAATATAAACTCAACTAGTAAAGCATACAATGAGTTATACACAATATTTGTAAGTTATAGAAACATTCAGTTGATGAGTGGTAGACACCACCATCCAAGCTCCACAAAAACTTGTTATATTGACTGACATTACATAGAGACATAAATTAATTGATCAATTTATATTTAGCCATTGAATTAGAGGATTCCACAAGCCAATGTCAATTAACTAAACAAAATAGTGACAATTAAGAAATTAGAGAAACAAAAACTTCGATTTTCCTTCTAGCAACTTATCAACATCATATTTAGCAGTTAGAAGCTTAGCCATCTTACCTAGTGCAACCTAGAAGTACACCAAATAAATCATACTTCCTGAAGATGTGAATCAATAATGACATATTGTACAACAAAAAACTTAATAAAAATCAAACTTCCTGAAGATGTGGATCAGTAATGAACATATTGTAAGCCTAATCTTCTAAATGGAATCTAGCAGAGAATGTTCACATTATATTTCAGCAACATAGGATAATAAAACAATGCAAAATAATCTCCAACTTGGGCTGTTGTAATTATTTTTATCTAATAATAATTGAATGCAGCACCAATTGGTGAAATTGATGAGTTTATAGTTTTTTATTTAACTATACTGCCTTTGAATAATCAAATTCAACCTTCAAAATCTTTTTGTCATTTGCAGCAACAATAGTTAAAAATTAGATGCAGAGATAATGGCAGAGTGCAATGGACTAACAAATTCATCATAGACATTAAGCATGGTATCATTTTATCTAAAAGCTGTCCAAAAAGACATGTTACTATAATTTTTTGGCTAATTATGAACTGAATAAGAAACCAATAAACTATATAGAGGATGATCTTGCTTTGTTCAATGAAATGCAGTCCAGAGAAAGAGAGATTTTTTTGCTTCAGTTGTCAGATAACTTGGAAGACTGATTCTTTAATTTTCTTTACTATCATCCTAAGAAGAGAATGTATCTATTTTTTGGTTGCTCCATTTGGGTGATACTTATGCATTTCAACCTTTTTTCTTGGATTTTAATTTGCAGCTACAAAGTTGAAACATTTTTCTGATATCAAGCTTGGGATATCCATTCCTGGTCGAGGAGAAACCAGTGACTTGCTTAATGTAGATGGTGAAAAGAATGACTATGATTGATGTGTAGTCTTTTTTGTCTTTTGAGCTTTGTTAGATCATGTTTGTGTTATATGATCAAATTTTATGATTCTGATTCCAACTTTTGCAATATGTTTTTATTGCACTAATAATTGCATAAATTTCTTGGACAATAATTTAAGTTTCTGGATCACAAAACTTGAGACTTTGATGTGCATAAGTTAATTTTCTAGTCTTCACTGCTAGAGCTGTAAATGATTTGCATGCATAATTTTCCTTGTAATAGAGTTGCAAATTCTAGAGATGACAGTTTTTCTACTTTTAACTCCGGAGAAAGAATAGTACAAAAAGAATTTAATTTAAGAATCTTCCTAAGAAACAGTACTGAGCAGTCCATGTGCATCTTCAGAATATGATCTTGTGGCTTGGCATATGTCCTCTGGTAATGCTAACAATTCTGGAGGTGCACCTCCTATATTTTGGATTGGATCTTCAAGTTGCCATCGGTCTTGTGGCTTAGAAGTAATTTGGGTTTTGAAGCAATTTGATCTTCAAGTTACTGTTGATCTTCTACCATCTGATAGTTTAGGGTTAGGGAAAGTTGATCTTGAGAATTTTGGTCCAAAACAGCGTTGTCTTAGGGTTGAAAACTTTGTTTTTTCATGGATAATCAAAACTACATCGTTTTGGAGAACATAGGAAGCCACATCAGTGTCCAACTTAGCACTTAACGTGCCATGCATGCGTCTCCATCAAGTTTAACTAACGGCAACTGATGCAGGGACCAACGTGACTGACATTTTGAGGTTTCAAGGATTAAGTTGTCAATTTTTTAAAGTTAGGGATGACCGGTGCATACAATTTCAGGGACTAGAGTGAAGGTTTACTCTTTATTTGGTGGTTGGTTTATACCACACCCTTGTGAATATATATTTGGTGGTCAGTTTATACCATATCCTTGTTAATATTTATTTACTACGTGTTAATATATATTTGGTGGCTGATTTATATCACATCCTTATTAATATTTTTTTTATGAAAGGTGGAGCTCTGTATATATTTTTATTTTATTCTTCTTATTTCTTCTTCTCTTTTGTCATATGTAGTTAAAATTCGTGTGTTTCTAGGGTGAAGATGTAACTTAATTCAATCAACATGTATTAAGATTAGAATTTTAATTAATTTATTTTTTATTCAATTTGAGTGCTTATTATGATTCTTAATGCATAAATTGATCTAGTGAGGTGTATGTAGAATCAGAAGGTTTGTATATGACCTAGACCATAAATAATAAGTGTCATAATTTATAATCATCTAAGAATAGAGGTTATAGGTTGTGTGGGAGAATTGTGATATTTTTCATGATAATCCATAGAGTAAAGGTCATGCCTGTAAGAGTTAAGGTTTAAATCAAGGAATTAAGTTTTAATTAATTACTGGATTCTTCCTATCAATGGAATAATTAGAAATTAATTAGAATGAATGTCCCAAAGTTACTCTATTGTCTATGATAGATTATTGAATCAAGTGAAGTCAGATCCCTAGTGTTTTAATTTCATGTATTTATATCCTTAATGTGTTTTGCATTCATGTGCTTTGTTTTCTCTTTTCCCTCTTAATTTCATGCATTTTAGTGTTTTTTTCCTCTTAATCGTCAACTTTATTACTTTGATAATTCGGTACACTTGTCGATTTTCTCAACAAGTTTTTGCAAACCTAGTTTGATATGGTAAATTTTGTTGCTTCAAGCATTTAACATCACAACAAAAAATAAAAAAAGAGCCAAAAATATTGTTGCAGATCATTTGTTCAAACTTATAACAGACTCATCTTTTGATAGCACACTTATCAATGATTCTTTTCTTGATGAATTTTTATTTTCTGTTAATTCTATGCCTTAGTTTGGTAACATTGTCAATTTTCTTGTAACAGGTAAAATGCCGCCTCAGTGGACACACTAAGACAGAAAATATTTTTTGATTGAGGTGAAATTTTTTTATTGGGATGACCCATATTTGTTCAAATATTGTCCTGATCAAATCTTTCGGAGATGCGTACCCGATAATAAGGTGTGAAAGACTAAGACTGTTAATGCACATGGGCATCCCAGAGGATATACGCTGGATAATCGAAGCAAAGGTTTGTTTAGCTGGTGAATCTTCAGATTCATTTGTCCCATACATGCTTGGTCACAGTAAAAGTTTGTATTCAAAAAGGAAAAGAGCAAAAAGAATAAAAGTTTGTTATAAGTGTGCACGATGGAATTGTAATATGCGATGTCATTCTTTAGGAATGGTTTTCGTAAACAGAAAAGATAAAATATTCTTCATTAAGAATGGACTGAGTAAGGAATCATTAGATAATATCTTATTAACTCTTGAGACGTATTCTTGTGGAGTTGTGCATCGTGAACTTATTAATTTGTGGAATCTCTTCAGGGATGAGCAAAAGTGTTACAGTCTTGGGAATCTGACTCAAAAAGACCCTGTTTGCCAATTTATAAGAAAATTGGATGGGAAGCTTATCCTCGACTCATAGAAGACATTTAAGACGTTATTAGACGTAAAATCAGAGGAAGATGTGAGTCGCAATCACAGCAACATGTATATATACATCTTCAGAAAAAAAAGAAAAAAGAAAGAAAAAAAGGGGGCAAAACTTTGGTTGTACTTGGTCTTTAATTAGATTAGGAGCCTTGGGTAGATGCCCATCCCATCATTGACTTAGGTGGACCTTCGCATGTCAGTCCGTAAATAAGTTTTGTGTGCCTTACTCTGTAGAGAGTTGTGCAAGCATTCCCAGGTTTTAACTGTAGGCTCTACTTGCTGATGGACAGATAGAAGCGTCCCGTGTTTGCATTCCTGTGTGACAATGCCTCTGAGCTCAATTCCTGGTATTGATTTATTAGGTTCCTGAGTGTAGCTCCACTGGATGTGGTCACTGGTCGTCGTATTCAGATTTTCTCTCTTTAACTAGAGGGACGATGCATAGGCTGGGAAATCCCACAAGCAGGAGGAGTGCCTTAAGTCTAAAATTCCTTAAAGGAATTCGATGTCTCTTTCAAGGGGCGGTAAGATTGTGAAGGCTTCTACACTGGTGATACGCAGTATAAAGATATGCCACCAATTCCCTGTACATAAAGGTATGTCATCATTTGTTATTATAATTTTATTTTTATATGATTTTATTATATTTTGGTTTTGGACAGACGATCCTTTGAGCGGGGTCCTTCAGGAGTTTCTAGATTTCTTTACCCTAATGGTTTTCTTGACGTCTAAAAAAAATAAAAAAATAAAAAAATGAAAAAAAAATAAAAAAAAAGTTTCTTAATTTCAAACTTTTCTAACAACAGTCGACCTACCCATATAGGAGCTATCATTACTTTTTCCATTCTCTTTCCTATTTAAACACTTCATTTTCTTCATTTTCCTCTAACTCATAATCATTTAAAGAGAGTGTGAGTGTAGAAATGAAGGGAGCTTCTTCTTCTGTTCATAGACTTACTAATATTTATGTATTTTGTGCGTCAAGTTAAGGGAATAGTTTAGAGCATGTAAATGCAGCAAGCACTCTTGGTCGAACACTTGCTGCAAGGAAAATTCATGTAGTATATGGGGGAGGTAGCATTGAGTTAATAGGGGTTGTTTCACTCTCTGCACATATAGGAGGCAATTAGGTTTTAGGTATCATTCTTGGACCTTTAACTCGAAAGAACATCACTAGAAAGACAATTGGGGAGGAGCTTCAAGTATCATCTATGCATAAACAAATGAGGACAATGCTTGCAAACTCTGATGCATTCATAGTTTTACCAAGTGGTTTTGGTAATTTGGAAGAAGGTTTTCAAATTATCTTTTAGGCCTAACTGAACATCCACCATAAACTCATAGGTTTGTTGAATGCTAATAATTTCTTTGATCTTTTGTTATTTTTTCTTGACCATTCTGTGGAACAAAAATTTATCACACTTTCGACAAGACGACTCCTTATCTCTGCTTCCACTGTTGATGAGTTGATTGATATATTAGAAGCTTTTGTCTATGAACCTGATCCAATAACAGCTTAGATAGATTAGTCAGAACGAAGCGGTGAGGGAAGTAGTATGAAAAGTAAGTCAAATCAGACACTCCAACTATTTAAATAATTACAAGCTTTAGTTTTATTTATTGTACTTTATTTCTGTTTAAATTTGTGTAAGGTTTCTCTTTTCAGTAATTTTAGCAACAGGTAATATCTTCTATCATTTACCTAACTATGTTTTGACATTGAGGACAATGTTGTAATCTAGTTGGGGGGAAAGGATGGTTGTGAAAGTAAAAAAAAAACCCCAAAAAAATCAAGAAGTGTGTTTATTAATTTGTTTGTTATGCTTATATATTTGTTAGCAACTTATTAACAGCAAAACTAATTAAGGATGACAGAGTAAGGAGTAAATTATTTACTCTTGAGACGCATCAAAATTGGTGGCATAGTATGGAGTAACTAGGTAGAAAACTAGTTTGTGTGGAAGTAACAATTCAAATTTAGGGAAATTTGTATGATTGAGTAAATTATCTTCTTTATTAAAAATCACATGCTTGGTTATGGATGTTGAAATTGGTGGACTGAGAATGATAGAATTATAGCTTTTGAGATTTTGAGCCTATTGATGAATGGATTGAACATTTGTACCATTCTCTTCTTTCTTGTATGAATTTCACTCATGAAATTATTACTCTAGAACTTACTTTGATTCTTTTTTAGACTACATTTTCATATGCATACATAAATATGATTGAGGCATTTTTCTTGAATTAACTACTTTAACAAAATAGCCAAGAATGACTGGTAAACAAATAGGCAGCCTTGCTCAGCAGCATATTATCTCAATATGATATCAAGCACTCTTATAGCTTCTTGAAAATTCTCTGATTCCTGACAACGTAAAGCATTGGAAATGACCTATTTCTCCTTACTTAACCCCTTTGAGCTTATTTGATCATTATTTGTTTCGAACTCATTATGTGCCTTAAATAAAAAATCATATTCTTACCCGGCCTTAGGGAATAAGAGAACATTAGCTTTGTCATTGGATGAGTTCTTGAACAAATGTGGGGATGTGTGTGTAGAATGATTTAAAAAAAGTTTACTTAAAAAATGTATATATTATGTTATTAAAAAAAATAAAAAAATAAAAAATTTAAAAAAATGTGTAAATAAGGGCCAACAAGGCAATAAAGGAAAGAAAAAGAATATGTAAAAGGAATTTGTATTAGGTGGAGTTGGGATGAACTTTCATGCTTGTTAATTGAACTTGGCTCTTATGCTCTTTTATTCTCTTTGGTATTTAACTTGTCATATCCATATTACCTCTTCCTTTACCTTGACCCCATTACAACCTTGAATAAAGTTCTTATGATTTGTATATGCATGTGTTCTGAGTAGTGGAGAAGTAGAAGATAAGCAAGCTTATGATAGTGTAATTTTTATGGGTTGAATTGAGTGAAATACCTACCTTTTAAACACTTGAGGGATTGGGAATGAATCTTGTGAAGATCTATCATTCTTGACTCATGTATTGCAATTGAAATTTCCTTACTTGTTCATTTGAGATGTGAAAAAATGTTACCTCATAAATGTTTTGATCCCTTGAATGACTGGTTGCTCTTCATTCTTAAATATTATTAGAAATTGAGTCTTTTCGAGTGTTTAGCTTTTGAGTCTATGTCATTTTTTTCCCTAGTTTTAGTCTTGTGTATTTTGCCCAGGAGTGCAAAAAGTTAAGTGTGAGGAAATTTGATAATCACATATTTTATACATTAATAAACCCTAATTTTTAGTCATTTACACTCTCCATGTACTTAATTGATTGAATTTGGTTATATTTTGTAAGTTTGGACTCAAATTAGACTTAATTGATTTTTTCAGCATGATTTATATCTTACACTATTTCTGTATTTTGATCACATCTTGAGTTCTAGATGTCTAAAAATTATGTATTTGATCTTGTTGGAAAGATAATAGAGTAATCTACAACTTTCATGAGAGCTCTAGGTCGAAGTCGAACATCTAGTGAAACTAATTGGGTTTGGAAGTCAGAATATGGGTTTTGTGATTGGAACCTGAACAATATACAGTAATCAGAGCATAACTTGAGCCGAAATTTTGGTATCTGCAAGTTAAGACCCATATCTATAACTTTCATAAAGAACACAAGACGTAAATCAGATTTCTTGGAGGTGATATTGGGCATACAATTCAGAATAGAGGAGCTGTAACTGGGCCTGAATATTGTACAGTAATTGGGTCATATCTCAGGCTGTAGGTGGCCTTTTGAGGTGATTCTAGTGGCATTTGAAAGCTAATACAAAAGACTACAACTTTTATGAAGACCACTTGGTGAGATTCTAATGCATTCAATGAGTTCAGCACTGAATGATTTCAGAGATAAAAAATCTTAATAATTTTCCACTCATCAAAAGTCATTTGGCATTTTCCACTCATTTTTCACTCATCCATTCACCATGAATCAGTTCCCTTGTCATTTTGCATCCCTAATTCTCTATAAAAGGGAGCCTTGGTTGATCATTTAGAGAGTCTTTGTCTTAGAGATCAAGATCATGCTATTGTGTCATTTGATTGTCTTATTGTAGTTTTCTTTTATTCTAAATTGAAGTTATGTTCTTCTTCTTCTTCTTCTCTCTTTCTTTCTTCTTGTCTATGAGTAACTAATTTTTATTTTACTTTGGTGAAAGGATAAAGCTCTTGGTAATAAGTTAATGTTAGATTAATTTATTTATTGTGCTTAAATGATATATTTTCAAGTGGTCATTATATGTGTTGTATTTTGTTTTCAATCAATTTAGAAACCCTCATTGTAAAGTGAAGATCTTGATTCATTGTAGACAAGAGGTTGACACAATGAATGCTTGATTCATTTATAAGTGGTGGTGTTAATAAATGATTAAAAGAATCATAATATAATTACATTTATAATTTTTAATGAACTTTGAATGTTGTATTTTTTGATTAGAACCTCTATTATGTGTGGATTCTAATTGAGTTATAAAAAGAATTAATCTTATCCTTAATTTATTTACTAAGAGTGCATCTCCTAACCCCAAGTAAGTCTTTTTTATTTGTGACCAAGTTTTATTAAATTTATTATTGTGACAAAATATTTACTTTACGTCAAAGAATTTTTCTTCATCAAATCCTTGTGGATCGACCTCGGATTCCTGAGAATTTATTACTTGAAACAACCTACTCTTGAGTTTGCAATTTTTAATCCGCATCAAGTTTTTGGCGCCATTGTCAGGGACTTGATTTGAAGAACAAATTTTTGTGTAAATATTTTGTATATATATATTTATATTTTTTCTGTGAATCTTGTATATATATATATATATATATATTTCTACTCTTTTATTTTTTCTTTGTATATACTAACATACTAATTTAGTAAAAGAAACTCTCTCTAATCTTTAATTATTAATTAAATAAATTTTCTTCTTCTCTTCTCTCTGACTAAAAAAAAAAAAAATAGCTTGCAAGTTGTATGATTTTTATTTTATGTTCTAATAATATCTCAATCTTGACTCTTCTCTTCTTCCTCATTCGTCGGCTCTAGTGGGGATCTGCCTCTCTCCAGTTTTCATATTTTAAATTTGCTTTCTGTATTTTATTTTCTTTAATTTTACTTTCTACACTTTAGTTTTTGTAATTTATTTTCTATACTTTATTTTCTGTATTTTACTTTTTATATTTTATTTCTAACATTTTAACTTACTAACTTAATAACATTTTAATTTTCTTGCTTATTAACTATCTAACTCCCTTACTAACTTTTTAACTTTTTAATTTATCCGCTTCTAACATTTTAATTTATCTACTTCTAACATTTTAATTTATTTGTTTCTAACTTTTTAATTTATCGATGATTTGGTTTATACCACACCTTTGTTAATATATATTTGGTGGTTGGTTTATACCACACCTTTGTTAATATATATTTGGTGGCTAGTTTATATCACATCTTTGTTAATATTATTATTATTATTATTTTACTATGCGCAGTTTACCGCCTACTTGTTAATATTATTTTTTTTACCATGGCAGGTTTACCGCCTACACATTAATATTTTTTTTTATGGAAAGTTGAACTCTGTATATATTTTTATTTTATTCTTCTTATTTCTTCTTCTCTTTTGTCATGTGTAAATAAATTCTATGTTTTTAGGGTGAAGATGTAACTTGATTCAATTGACATGTATTAAGATTGAAATTTTAATTAATTTCTTTTTTATTCAGTTTGAGTGCTTATTATGATTCTTAATGCTTTTATGAATTGGCTACTCATAAATTGATCTAGTGAGGTGTATGTAGAATCAGAAGGTTTGCATATAACTTAGACCATAAATAATAAGTGTCATGATTTATAATTATCTATGAATAGAGGTTATAAGTTGTGTGGGATAATTGTGGTATTTTCCATAAGAATCCATAGAGTAAAGGTCATGCCTTTAAGAGTTGGGGTTTGATCAAGGAATTGAGTTTTAATTAATTAAGGAATTCTCCACATCAATTGAATGATTAAAAATTAATTAGAATGAAGGTCCCAAAGCTATTTTATTATCTATGATTGATTGTTGAATTAAGTGAAGTTAGATCTCTAGTGTTTTAATTTCATGTGTTTACATCCTTAATGTGTTTTGCATTCATGTGTTTTGTTCTTTCTTTTCCCTCTGAATTTCATGTGTTTTAATGTTTTTTTTCCCTCTTAATCATCAACTTTATTACTTTGATGATTCGGTGTACTTTTGATTTTCTCAACAAGTTTTTGCAAACCTTGGTTGATATGGTAGATTTTGTTGCTTCAAGAATTCAACATCACAATAAAAGATAAGAAAGAAGTCAAAAATGTTGTTACAAATCATTTGTCCATACTTACAACAGGCCCACCTTTTGATATCACACTTATCAATGATTCTTTTCCTAATGAATTTTTATTTTCTGTCAATTTTAAGCCTTGGTTTGCTAATATAATCAATTTTCTTGCAATATGAAAGATCTTGCCTCAATTATCCTGATCAAATCATTCGGAGATGTATGCCCAACAGTGAGGTAGGTAATGTCATTAAATTTTGTCACTCAGAAGCATGTGGGGGTTGCTTTTCTTCAAAGAAAACGGCTGTGAAAATCTTATAATGTAAATTTTATTGGCCCATTTTATTTAAAGACAGCTATATATTTTGAAAAAGTTGTGAAAACTGTAAAAAATAGGGGTCTATTTCTAAGAAAAACAAGATGCCTCTGAACCCTATCATTATCATTGAAATTTTTTATTGTTGAGGAATTGAGAAATGATGCATATGAAAATACAAAGATTTATAAAGGTAGAGCAAAAACTTTTCATGATAAATCAATTTTGAGAAAAACTTTTGAAATTGGTCAAAAAGACTTGCTTTATAATTCTCGTCTTCACCTATTCATTGAAAATTGAGATTTAGATGGCGTGACCCTTTTATTGTCAAATATGTGTATTCTTATGGGGCCATAGACATTGAGAACCCTAAGAATGGTAATGTTTTTAAGGTCAATGGACAAAAACTCAAATTATTTCTGGAACATCAAGTTGTTAAAGTAGAACCCATCTTCCTTTCTATTCCATGTTATGAGTAGAATTTATTTTAATTTTGTTACTTTCTTTTTGCAGTTCTTTGTGTTTCCAATTAAATGGCGGATAACGGTACTCCATGACTCTCAAGTCAGTTTATTTTTTAGTTTCCCATAATAACTGATTTCTTCTCCTTTAAAATGGATGTCATTTGATGTGGATTAAAAGTTGCAAACCCAAGTGCAGGTTGTTTCAAATAATATATTCTTAGGAGTCCGAGGTCGATCCACAGGGAATTGATGAAGAAAAATTCTTTGACGTAAAGTAAATATTTTGTCACAATAATAAAAGTGATAAAACTTGGTCATAAATAAAAAACACTTACTTGGGTTAGGAGATCCATTCTTGGTAAATAAATTAAGGACAAGATTAATTCTTTTGAAAACTCAATTAGAATCCATACATAATAGAGGTTCCAATTGGAAAATACGACATTCAAAGTTCATTAAAAATTATGTACATAATTATATTATGATTCCTTTAATAATCTATTAACACTACCACTTATATATGATTTCAACCATTCATTGTGCCAACCTCTTGTCTGCAATGAATGAAGATCTCCATTTTACAAGGAGGGTTTCTAAATTGATTGAAAACAAAATACAACACGTATAGTGACCACTAGAAAATATATCATTTAAGTACAAGAAAGAAATTAATCTAACATTAACTTATTACCAAAAGCTTCACTCTTTCACTAAAGTAAAATGAAAACTAGTTACTTATAGATAAGAATAAAGAAAGAGAGAAGAAGAAGAATAAGAAGAAGAAGAACATAACTTTTCAATTTAAAACAAAAGAAAACTACAACAAGATAAACAAACAACACAATAACATGATCTTGATCTCTAAGACCAAGACTCTCTAAATGATTAGCCAAGGCTCCTTTTTATAGAGGATTAGGGATACAAAATGATAAGATGGCTGATTCATGGTGAGTGGATAAGTAAAAAATGAGTGAAAAATACCAAATGACTTTTGATGAGTGAAAAATTATTGAGATTCTTTATCTCCAAAATCATTCAGTACTAAACTCATTGAATGCATTAGAATCTCACCAAGTGGTCTTCATGAAAGTTTTAGGCTTTTGTCTTAACTTTCAAATGCCACTATAATTAACATAAAAAGCCACCTACAACCTGAAAGCCTAATTACTACACAGTGTTCAGGCCCAGTTACAACTCCTCTATTCTGAATTGTAAGCCCAATATCCCCTCTAAGAAATCTAATTTGAGTCTTATGTTATTCATGAAAGTTGTAGATATGGGTCTCAACATGCAGATACCAAAATGTTAGCCCACTTCAGATCTTACAGTCCGAGTTATGCTCTGATTATTGCACATTGTTTAGTTTCTAATCACAAAACTCGTATTCTAACTTCCAAGCTCAATTAGTTCCACTAGATGTCCGACTTTGGCCTAGAGCTCTTCATAAAAGTTGTAGAGCTCTCTCTTATATTTCCAACAAGGTAAAATACATAATTTTTAAAAATCTAAAACTCAAGATATAGCCAAAATACAAGAATAGTGTAAGACGTAAATCATACTGAAAATATCAATTAAGTCCAATTTGAGTCCAAACTTACAAAATATAACCAAAGTCAATCAATTAAGTACATGGAGAGTGTAAATGACTAAAAATAAGGGCTTATTAATGTATCAAATATGTGATTATTAATTTCTCCCACACTTAGCTTTTTACTCTCCTAGGCAAAACACACAAGACCAAAACTGAAAAAAAAAATGACACTAACTCAAAAGCTAAACACTCAAAGACTCAATTTCTAATAATATTTTAGAATGAAGAGCAACCATAGATCCAAGGGATCAAAACATTTATGAGGTAACGTTTCTTCACATCTTAAACCAACAAGCAAGGAAACTTCAATTGAAAAGCATGAGTCAAGAATGATAGATCTTCACAAGATTCACTCTCAATCCCTCAAGTGTTTAAAATTTAAGTATTTCACTCAATTCAACCCATGAAAATTGCACTACTATAAGCTTGCTTATCTTCTATTTCTCCACTACTCAGAACACATGCACATACAAATTATGAGGACTTTATTCAAGATTGTAATGGGATCAAGGTAAAAGAAGAGGTAATATGAATATGACAAGTTAAATACCAAAGAGAATAAAAGAGCATGAGAGCTGAGTTCAATTAACAAGCATGAAAGTTCATCCCAGCTCCACTTAATACAAATTTCCTTTACATATTCTTTTCCTTTCCTTTATTGCCTTGTTGGCCCTTATTTACACTTTTTTTAATTTTTCAATTTTTTGATTTTTTTAAGACCATAAAGTATATATTTTTTTAAGTAAACATTTTTTTAAGCATTCTGCACACACACCCCCACACTTGTTCAAGAACTTATCCAATGACAAAGCTAATGTTCTCTTATTCCCTAAGGCTGGGTAAGAACATGATTTTTCATTTAAGGCACATACTGAGCTCAAAACAAAGAATGATCAAATAAACTCAAAGGGGTTAAGTAAGGGGAAATAGGCCATTTCTAATGCTTTACGTTGGCAGAAATCAGATAATTTTCAAGAAGCCATAAGAGTGCTTGATATCATATTGAGACAATATGCTGCTGAGCAAGGCTGCCTATTTGTGCACCAGTCATTCTTGGCTATTTGGTTAAAGTAGCTATTTGAAGAAAAATGCCTCAATCGTAATTATGTATGCATATGAAAATGTAGTCTAAAAAAGAATCAAAGTAAGTTCTAGAGTAACAATTCCATGAGTAAAATTCACATAAGAAAGAAAAGAATGGTACAAATGTTCAATCTATTCATCAATAAGCTCAAAATCTCACAAGACATAATTCTATCATTCTCAGTCCACCAATTTCAACATTCATAACCAAGCATGTGATTTTTAAGAAAGAAGACAATTTACTCAGCCATGCAAATTTTCCTAAATTTGAATTGCTACTTCTACACAAACTAGTTACTACCCCAACTAAGATACGTCTCAAGAGTAAAATTTACTCCTTACTTTGCCATCCTTAATTGGTTTTGTAAGTTACTGACAATTATATCACACTTTTCAATTTTTTTGAACAACTATCCTTCCTCCCAACCAGATCACAACATTGTCCGCAATGTTAAAATATAGATGAGTAAAGGATAGAAGACATTACCTATTGTAGCAATTATTGAAAAGAGAGACCTGACACAAATTTAAATAGAAACAAAGTACAATAAATAAAACCAAAGCTTGTAATTATTTAAATAGTTGGAGTGTCTGATCTGACTTATTTTTCATATTGCTTCCCTCACCGCTTCCTTCTGACAAACCTATCTAAGCTGTTACTGGATCAGGTTCATAAACAAAAGCTTTTAATTTATCAATCAACTCATTAATAGTGGAAGCAGAGAGAAGTAGTCGTCTTGCTGAATGTGTGATAAATTTTTGTTCCACAGCATGGTCAACAAAAGATAACAAATTATCAAAGAAATTATTAACATTCAACAAACCTATGAGTTTATGGTGGATGTTCAGTTGGGCCCAAGAGATAATTTAAAAAACTTCTAAAGTACCAAAACCACCCGGTAAGGCAATGATTGCATCAGAGTTTTCAAGTATTGCCTTCATTCGTTCATGCATAGATGATACTTGAAGTTCTAACCTAATTGTCTTTCGAATGATGTTCCTTTGAGTTAAAAGTTTAGGAATGACACCAAAAACTTGACCACCTCTTAGATATGCAGAAAGTGATACAGCCCCCATTAACCCAATGCTACCTCCCCCATATACTACACAAATGTTCCTCGCAGCAAGTGTTCTACCAACAATGCTTACTGTGTTTACAAACTCTAAACCCTTTCCATTACTTGTCCCTCAAAATACATAGATATTGATAAATCTACAAACTAAAGAAGAAGCTCCCTCCATTTCTACATTCATACTCTCTATGAATGATTATGAGTTATAGAAAAGTGAAGAAAATGAAGTGTTTAAATAGGAAAGAGAATAGAAAAAGGTAATGATAGCACCTATATGGGTAGGTTGACTTTGAAATTAAGAAACATAATTTTTATTTTTTATTTTATCTATTTATTTATTTTTATTTATTTTTTTTTACTTCAAGAAAACCATTAGGGTAAAGAAGTCTAGAAACTCTTGAAGGACCATGCTCAAAGGATCGTCTGTCTAAAACCAAAATATAACACAATCATATAAAGATAAAATTATAACAATAAATGACGACATACCTTTATGTATAGTTTTCATGGCGTATCTTTATACTGTGCGCCATGAGTGCAGTAGCCTTCACAATCTTACTGCCCCTTAAAAGAGACATTGAATTCCCTTAAGTAATTTCAAACTTAAGGCACTCAAAGTACAATAAATAAAACCAAAGCATGTAATTATTTAAATAGTTGGAGTGTCTGATCTGGTTTGCTTTTCATACTGCTTCCTTCACCGCTTCCTTCTGACTAATCTATTTGAGTTATTACTGGATCAGGTTCATAAATAAAAACTTCTAATTTATTAATCAACTCATCAACAGAGAAAGTAGAAATAAGGAGTCATCTTACTGAAGGTGTGATAAATTTATGTTCCACAGCATGGTCAAGAAAAAATAACAAAAGATCAAAGAAATTATTAACATTCAACAAACCTATGGGTTTATGGTGGATGTTCAGTTAGGCCCAAGAGACAAATTGAAAAACTTCTTCCAAAGTACCAAAACCACCTTTATGTACAGGTTTCATTGCGTATCTTTATACTGTGCGTCATAAAGGCAGTAGCCTTCACAATCTTACCATCCCTTGAAAGAGACATCAAATTCCCTTAAGGAATTTTAGGCTTAAGGCACTCCTCCCGCTTGTGGGATATCCCAGCCTATGCATCGTCCCTCTAGTTAAAGAGACAAAATCTAAATACGACATCCAGTGACCACAGCCAGTGGAGCTACGCTCAGGAACCTAATAAATCAATACTAGGAATTGGGCTCAAAGGCATTGTCACGTGAGAATACAAACACGGAACGCTTCTATCTGTCCATTAGTAAGCAGAGCCTATGGTTAAAACCTAGGAATGCTTGCGTGGCTCTCTATAGAGCATGACACACGAACCTTATTTACGGACTGGCATGTGAAGGTCCACCCTAGTCAATGATGGGTCTGCTACTGGTAGGTGCTCCTAATTTAATTAAAGACCAAGTACAAGTCAGGAAGTACCATTATCCGTCACTTAACCGGGGGCACAAAGAACTCAAAAACTTGATTTTTCAGAAATAGTTTAAGTCTTTTCCATTGACCATAAATACACTATCATTCCTAGGGTTCTCAATGTTTATGGCCCCATGAGCATGCACATGTTTGACAATAAAAGGGTCACACCACCTAGATCTCAATTTTCTAGGGAATAGGTGAAGACGAGAATTATAAAGCAGAATATTTTGACCAATTTCAAAAGTTTTTCTCAAAATTGATTTGTCAAGAAAAGCTTTTGCTCTAACTTTATAAATCTTTGTGTTTTCATATGCATTATTTTTTAATTTCTCAACAATAAAAAATTTCAATGACAATGATAGGGTTCAGAGGCATCCTGTTTTGCTTAGAAATAGAACCCTATTTTTGACAATTTTACAACTTTTTCAAAATGTATTGCTGTCTTTAAAAAGAGTGGACTAATAAAATCAACACTACAAGATTTTCGCAGATATTTTCTTTAAAGAAAAGAAATCTCCACATGCTTCTGAGTGACAAAATTTAATGACATTACCTACCTCACTGCTGGGCACACATCTCCAAATGATTTGATTAGGATAATTAAGGCGGGACCTTTCATGTTGTAAGAAAATTGATTATATTAGTAAACCAAGGCTTGGAATTGACAGAAAATAAACATTCATTGGGAAAAGAATCATTGATAGGTGTGATATCAAAAGGTGAGCCTGTTGTAAGTATGGACAAATAATCTATAACAACATTTTTGGCTCTTTTCTTATCTTTTATTGTGATATTGAATTCTTGAAGCAACAAAATCCACCGTATCAACCTAGGTTTGCAAAAACTTGTTGAAAAAATTGACAAGTGCACTGAATCATCAAAGTAATAAAGTTGAAGATTAAGAGGGGGAAAAAAATACTAAAACGCACAAAATTAAGAGGGAAAAGAGAGAACAAAGCATATGGATGCAAAACACATTAAGGATGTAAACATATGAAATTAAAACACTAGGGATCTGACTTCACTTGATTCAATAATCTATCATAGATAATAGAGTTGCTTTGGGACCTTCATTCTAATTAATTTCTAATCATTCAATTGATGGAAAAAATTCAGTAATTAATTAAAACTCAATTCCTTGATCTAAACCTTAACTCTTAAAGGCATGACCTTTACTTTATGGATTTTCATGGAAAATATCACAATTCTCCCACACAACCTATAACCTCTATTCGTAGATGATTTTAAATCATGACACTTATTATTTATCGTTTAAGTAATATGCAAACCTTCTGATTCTATATACACCTCACTAGATCAATTTATAAGTGGCCAATTCATAAAAGTATTAAAAATCATAATAAGCACTCAAATTGAATAAAAAAGAAATTAATTAAAATTTCAATTTTAGTACATATTGATTGAATTAAGTTACATCTTCACCCTAAAAACACACGAATTTAACTACACATGACAAAAGAGAAGAAGAAATAGGAAGAATAAAATAAAAATATATACAGAGCTCAATCTTCCATAAAAAAATAATGACAAGTAGGCGGTAAACCTACCATGGTAAAAAAAATAATATTAACAAGTAGGCGGTAAACCTGCCATTAAATATTAATAAAGATATGGTATAAACTAGCCACCAAATAAATATTAACAAGGGAGTAGTATAAACCAGCCACCAAATATATATTAATACGTAGTAAATAAATATTAACAAGAGTGTGGTATAAACCAACCACCAAATATACATTCACAAGGGTGTGAAATAAACCAGCCACTAAATATACATTAACACGTAATAAATAAATATTAACAAGGGTGTGATATAAATTAACCACTAAATATATATTCACAAGGGTGTGGTATAAACCAACCACTAAATAAGTTAATAAACTAATAAATTAAAAAATTATTAAGTTGATAAATTAAAAATTTAATAACAAGTAAATTAAAATATTAGAAGCGAGGTAAATTAAAATGATAGAACTAGGTCAAGTAAAAAGTTAAATAATTAGTAAAAGTTAGATAGTTGGTAAGTTAGTAAGCAAGAAAATTAAAAGATTTGTAGGTTAGTAAGTTAGAAAGTTAGAAATAAAATATAGAAAGTAAAATACATAAAATAAAGTACAGAATGTAAATTACAAAAAATAAAGTGTAAAAAGTAAAGTGCAGAAAGTGAATTTAAAATATGAAAATCGAAGAATCGACAAGTCATTTTTTTGCTCCAACGAGAGAGAAGAGAAGAAAAAGATTATTTCATTAATGATTAAAGATTACAGAAGGATAAGGGAGAGTTTCTCCCACTAAGTTAATACGTTAGTATGTACAAAGAAAAAAAAATTAAAAAAGTAGAATATATATATATATATACACACACATACACAAGATCCACAGGAAAAAATATAAATATATATATACAAAATATTTACACCATAAATTTGTTCTTCAAATCAAGTCCCCGACAACGGCGCCAAAAACTTGATGCGGATTAAAAGTTACAAACCCAAGTACAGGTTGTTTCAAGTAATAAATTCTCGAGAGTCCGAGGTCGATCCACAAGAAATTACTGAAGAAAAATTCTTTGATGTAAATTAAATATTTTGTCGCAACAATAAAAGTGATAAAACTTAGTCACAAATAAAAAAAACTTACTTGGGTTAGGAGATCCACTCTTGATAAATAAATTAAGGACAAGATTAATTTTTTTTATAACTCAATTAGAATCCACACATGATGGAGGTTCCAATCAGAAAATACAACAATCAAAGTTCATTTATTATAACTACGTATATAATTTTAAATGAACTTTGAATGTTGTATTTTCTGATTGGAATCTCCATTATGGGTGGATTCTAATTGAGTTATAAAAAGAATTAATCTTGTCCTTAATTTATTTACCAAGAGTGGATCTTCTAATCCAAGTAATTTTTTTTATTTGTGACTAAGTTTTATCACCTTTGTTGTTGGGACAAAATATTTTCCTTACATCAATAAATTTTATCTTTATCAATTCCCTGTGGATCGACCTTAGACTCCCGAGAATTTATTACTTGAAACAACCTGCACTTGGGTTTGTAACTTTTAATTCACATCAAATTTTTGGCGCAGTTGCCGAGAATTTGATTTGAAGAACAAATTTATTTTGTATATATTTTGTATATATTTCTTTGTAAATATTTCTTTTTCTACTTTTTTTTTTTTTGTACTTACTAACGTACTAATTTAGTGTGAGAAACTCTCCATTCTCCTCTGTAATCTTTAATCATTAATGAAATAATCTTTTTTTTCTCTTCTCTTTTATCGACTCTGGTGGGGCTCTGCCTTTCTCCAGTTTTTATATTTTAAATTTACTTTCTGCACTTTACTTTCTATATTTTACTTTCTACACTTTAAATCTAACTTTCTAACTTACTAACTTACTAACTTTCTAACTCACTAACTTTTTACTTTATCAACTTACTGACTTTTTACTTTATCAGTTTACTAACTTTTTACTTATTCAGCTCACTAACTTACTAATTGTTAATATTTATTTGGTGGCTAGTTTATACCACATCCTTGTTAATATTTAATGGCTTGTTTATACCGCTTACTTGTACATTTTATTTTCTATTTTAAGTTACTTATATATTGATTTGTCTAAATCACAATCACACACAATAAACACAATAGCTGAAAATGAAAGTGTATATCATGAACATGAAAATCAACCGTTGCGAACCATACGTGAATATTTGTAACCATCTCAAAATTCTAGTTTATTATGTTTTATCTTTTCACTCAATACTAACAATATTAGATTTAAGCCGGGTATGATTTCATTACTTCCTAATTTTCATTGTTTAAAATTTGAAAGCCTGTATGTATATTTAAAAGAATTTGAAGTAGTATGTACCGCTTTTAATGACCAAACTTGCATTGAAGAGATTGTTAAGCTTAAATTGTTTCCTTTTTCTTTGAAAGATAAAGCAAAAACTTAGCTTAACGCTTTGAAAGCAAGATCAATTGGCACATGGCAAGAAATGCAAGGTGAATTTTTTTAAAAAAAATTTCAGTACATAAAACTAATGCTTTGAAAAGACAAATCTAAAATTTTTCCCAAAATTCAAATGAAGCATATTTTCAAAGTTGGGAACGTTTTAAAGATTTATTAAATTCTTGTCCACATCATGGTTTTAAAAAATGGCATACTATAAGCTTCTTTTATGAAGGGTTAACACCTAAAACCAAACAGTTTGTGAAAATAATGTGCAATGGTGAGTTTCTTGATAAAGAACCTGAAGAAGCTTTAGACTATTTAGACTATTTGGCTGAAAATTCTCAATCTTTGCATGATACTAATCTTTTTGAAAATTCAATTAGATATAACCTTACAAATGCTAGTAAAGAAAAATATTATCTTAGTCAAGAAGAAGATCTAAATGCTAAGTTTACTAGTTTGGCTAGAAAGGTTGAAGCCATGGAATCAGGGAAAGTAAAAGAAATCAAATATGTGCAAAATGAAGAAATTTGTAGTATTTGTGATGAATTAGGACACTCAACAAATGAATGTTCAAAAATTTCTATTTTTAAAGAAGTTGTACATGAGCAAGTAAATGCAATGAATAATTTTAAAAAGTTATTCACCTCTTCTTTTTCAGATTCATACAATCCGAGATAGAGAAATCACCCGAGCTTCAGTTGGAGGACTAATAATCAGGCGTAATTCATGCAACCACCACCTCCTCAGGCACAACAGGACTCTCAAAATTCTCAAGGATATGCACCTTATATCCCACCATATAGGAAAAACCTTGAAGTAACATTGCATGCATTCATGGAAAAGCAAGAGGCCATTAATAACCAAAACACTCAAGCCATGATTGACATAAAAAACACTCTTGCTAAATTTTCTTCTGCACTCACCATTCATGAGAAAGGAAAGTTTCCCTCTCAATCTCAACTGAATCCCAAGGGCCAATATAACCTAAATGAGGGTAGTTCAGAAAGCTAACAAATAGATCAAGTCAAGTGAGTGATAACTCTTAGGGGTGGAAAGACTGTTGAAAAACTAATTCCTGAATATTGTGAGAAAGATGATGAATTAAGTCCTAAAGATAAGGAAGCAGTTGATAAGCCACCTGGCCAAAAAGAGACCAAACCCTCGCCTTCACCCCTATATCCTCAAGCATTAAACAATTTGAGTAAAGTGAGTCATAACAGTGAAATTTTTGAAATCCTTAAACAAGTAAAGATCAATATTCCTCTATTAGATATTATCAAACAGATTCCTTATTATGCAAAATTTTTGAAGGGCATGTGCACTATTAAAAGGAAACTAAATGTGAAAAAGAATGCATTTTTGGTTGAACAAGTAAGCTCCATTCTTCAAAATAATAATGCATTGAAATATAAAGACTGTAGTTATCCTACAGTTTCATGCATTATTGGAGAACATAAAATTGAACAAGCTTTACTTGATCTTAGTGCTAGTGTTAATTTGCTTACATATTTAGTTTATCAGCAACTCAACCTGGGTGAGTTAAAACTAACTTCTGTAACTCTTCTACTTACTGATAAATTAATTAAAATTCCAAAAGGAATAGTGGAAGATGTGTTGGTACAAGTTGATAAATTTATATATCATGTGGATTTTATTGTCTTGGAGACTGAACCTATAGAAAATAGTAGTAAGTCAATTCCTGTTATTTTAGGTAGCCCATTTTTAGTAACATCTAATGGTTTGATAAATTGCAGAAATGGAGTGGTGAAGCTAACATTTGGAAATATGATACTGGAGCTTAATGTTTTCAACATGTGCAAGCTTCTTTTGACCCATTAGAAATTTCTTTAATTAATTCATTTGATTTAGGTACATAATTAGATGATGATATTTTTGAAGTATATTCTTTGATTGATTGTACACAGGTAATGGAATACAAAGGATGAAAGTCAAGATTCGAAGAGCTAAAACCCATGAATGATGATACCCATGAAGAAGTACCCACACTGAAACTAAAGTCATTATCTGCTGGGTTGAAGTACATATTTTTGGGAGAAGAACAAAGCTTTATAGTGGTAATTTTCTCATCCCTGACCAAAGAACAAGAAGGTATGTTGATAGAAGTACTTAAAAGGCATAAAAGTACAATTGGATGGACATTAAAAGACATAGAATGCATTAATCTATTAATTTATACACATTGAATACTTTTAGAGGATAATACTAAAACATCTCAACAACCTCAAAGAAGATTAAATCCACATATGAAAGAGGTAGTTAGAGCTGAAGTTCTTAAATTACTTGATATTTAAATTATCTATCCTATCGCTGATAGCCAGTGGGTAAGCCCTACACAAGTTATGCCTAAGAAATATGGAATAATAGTGGTTGAAAATGAAAAAGGTGAATTAATACCTACTCGAGTCTCATCCAGCTGGCGTATGTGTATTGATTTTAGAAAATTAAATGCAGCCACTAGGAAAGATCATTTCCCCTTGCCATTTCTTGATCAAATTCTGGAAAGAGTAGCAGGACATCCCTACTAATGTTTTCTTGATGGTTATTCAGGGTATAATCAAATACCAATTGCATTAGAGGATCAAGAAAATACCACTTTTACGTGCCCCTTTGGCACTTTTGCATATAGAAGAATGTCTTTTGATCTTTGTAATGCTCCGGTAATTTTCCAAAGATGCATGCTAAGTATTTTTAGTGACATGATTGAGCATTATTTAGAGGTTTTCATGGATGACCTAACAGCTTTTGGAATTTTTTTTGAAAATTGGGTTCCTCTTCTCTTCGGGCTTCTTTAACTGGGTTTCCAACCCTTTGTCTGGGTTCCGTTATCCTAGAAACTTCTGGATTGCAGTCTCCGTGTTAGGATGGTTCCCTCCTGTTATCAGGGTTTCTCTGTGGAAAGCAGTTTTCATCTTATCTTCAACATTAGTCATTCTTTCTAACTCCTGGATGCGATCATCTTGTAACCTAACTAAGGAAAGCAGTTCTCGTGATAGCTCAGGAAGGATTGACTCGCCCTGTTAGGACCGAGCACCCTCACTATTCCCTCTAGAGCCTAAATGCTGTAACATTGAAATCTATAGTCTAGCTTTGCCTAAGGGGCCCCCTTGCTAACCTAGTCACAGTGTCGCTAGAACATGCCGCGGCGGAGGGGATAGGTTCTCATTGGTATGGGAAGTCTCTTCCCCATCACGCTTGAGTTCGGATTGAGCAATAATTGCATCTTGGGTAGGGAAGTTGATGGTTGATTCTGAGTTGCAGAGGCATGGCTCTGCCTAGTAGTAACCATGGTGGTGGTAATGGGAATCAAAGTTTATCATTCGCACAAATGGTGCCAATGTTTTGCACAAGTTTCAGAGGATCACCTAAGTCAGACTGATGATGGTGGTTTCCTCCGTAGCACGGTGGCAGTGACGGTGGTACGAGGGGTGGGTACCTACAAAAGGCACTCTGATGCTCAAGTTAAACTATGTACAAGGTGGGTAGATTGTTTGGGGTTAGATACATACCTTTGCTATCTTGTGTGGTATTTGTAGGAGCGTCATGATAGATAAAAATCATGTTTAAATCTATATTAATGGATAGTAAATATTGTTAATTAGGATAAGAATCCATTACGATCATTATCTCTTATAACTGATTCTTATATTTATGAAGGATTCTATGAGAGATTTACTCTTCATAAATAGACATATTTATTTATCTAAAAGATCTCATTATTATTTGAGATCCAACTCTTGCTGGATAAATTGCTCTTGAACTACTAACCCAGAACCCAATCAAAACAAAGCCATTGAGAAATTTTAGAATTGGATAAAATGGCAACTTGTATTCCACTACTATGTATGATAAGTATAAATACATGAAACTCAATCACAAATTTCTAACTTCTTAATTAAAACAGTTACAACTACTAGGTTAACCATATCCTACACTTGCATGAGTAACTCCACATGGACGAATTGCATCTTCACTCATTACATTCATTGAAGCTGCATGTATGAAGTTTGAGTCAGTTGAGACCCCCTACAAGCTGGCATATAGAGGCACCACCATTGGCAACTTGGAAGTTCAAATACAACAATTTGAATGGTGAGGGATCAAGTGGCTTGGTGAGAATATCCGCTAACTGAGAAGAAAAACTGAGAAGGAGGAGATGTAATAAGCCAGATTGCAACTTCTCATGGAAAAAGTTGTAATCTAACTCAATATGTTTCATCCGTTCATGAATTTTCAGATTCTGTGCAATGTGCATAGCAGAGAGATTATCACAAAACAACATAGTAGAGAGCTGAATTGGAATGTGAAGGTCCTGACTCCTGAAATAAATATACCAACTAGTGAAGATCACAAGCTATCGTTTGCCATTAATAAGATTCTGCCTTAGAAGAGATGCGTGACACAATGGATTGCTTCTTTGATCTCTATGAAAGCAATGTTGAGCCAAGAAATAAGCATAGGCCAATAACAGATTAACGCGTTTCAGGACACCCTGCCAGGAAAGAAAAATCCACAACCAAGACTGCCCTTGAGATAGCGAAGAATACACAAATATGTTATGTAGTGGTGCTGTAAAGGATTGGCCAAGTGTTAACTAATGCGGATTAAAAGTTACAAATCTAAGTGCAGGTTGTTTCAAGTAATAAATTCTCGGGAGTCCGAAGTTGATTCACAGGGAATTGATGAAGAAAAATTCTTTGAGGTAAAGAAAATATTTTGTCACAACAATAAAGGTGATAAAACTTAGTCACAAATAAAAAGGATTTACTTAGGTTAGGAGATCCACTCTTACTAAATAAAATAAGGATAAGATTAATTCTTTTTATAACTCAATTAGAATCCACACATAATGGAGGTTCTAATCAGAAAATTCAACAATCAAAGTTCATTTAAGATTATATATGTAATTATATCATGATTCCTTTAACTATCTATTAATACCACCACTTATAAATGGGCTGAAGCATTCATTGTATCAATATCTTGTCTACAACAAATCAAGATCACCACTTTACAAGAAGAGTTTCTAAAATTATTGGAAACAAAATATAATACATATAATGACCGCTTAAAAATATATCATTTAAGCACAAGAAAAAGATTAATCTAACCTTATTTCATTACCAAGAGCTTTATTCTTTCACCTAAGTAAAATAAAAATTAGTTACTCATAGACAAGAAGAAAGGAAGAGAGAAGAAGAACATAACTTCAATTTAGAACAAAGGAAAACTACAATAAGATAAACAAGTTACACAATAGCATGATCTTGATCTCTAACACCAAGATTCTTCAATGATCAGCCAAGGCTCCCTTTTATAGAGGATTAGGGATACAAAGTGATAAGGGGACTGATTCATGAGTGAGTGGATGAGTGGAAAATGAGTGGAAAATGCCAAATGACTTTTGATGAGTGGAAAATTATTGAGGTTCTTTATCTCCAAAATCATTCAGTGCTGAACTTATTGAATGCTTCAGAGAATTGAAAAATGGTCTTCATGAAAGTTGAAGATATGGATCGTAGCTTTCAAATGCCATTAGTTTGAGTCCAAAACATTCCTACAGCTTAAGATATGATCCAATCACTGCACACTGCTCAGGTCTAACTATAGCTCCTCTGTTTTGAATTGCAAGCCCAATATCACCTCCAAGCAATCCGATTTGAGTCTTGTATTCTCATGAAAGTTGTAGATATGGGTTTTAAATTATACATGCTAGAATTTCAGCTGAATTAAGTTCTTACAACCCAAGTTATGCTCTAATTACTGTACATTGTTCAGGTTCCAATCACAAAACTCGTATTCTAATTTCTATGCCCAATTAGTTCTACTAGATGTCCGACTTTGACCTAGAACTCTACATGAAAGTTGTAGAGCTCTCTCTTATCTTTCCAACAAGGTAAAATACATAATTGTTAGACATCTAGAACTCAAGATATGACCAAAATACAGAAATAGTATAAGATGTAAATCATGCTGAAAAAAATCAATTAAGTCCAATTTGAGTCCAAACTTACAAAACATAATCAAATTCAATCAATTAAGTACATGGAGAGTGTAAATGACTAAAAATGAGGGCTTATTAATGTATAAAATATGTGATCATCAAATTCTCCCACACTTAGTTTTTTGCACTCCTGGGCAAAACACATAAGACCAAAACTAAAAAAAAAATGATACAGACTCAAATGCTAAACACTCTAAAAGACTCGATTTCCAGTAATATTTAAGAATGAAGAGCAACCAATCATTCAAGGGATCAAAACATTTATGAAGTAACGTTTCTTCACATCTCAAATCAATAAGCAAGGAAATTTCAATTAAAAAGCATGAGTCAAGAATGATAGATCTTCACAAGATTCACTCTTAATCCCTCAAGTGTTTAAAAGGTAGGTATTTGTACTACCATAAGGTTGCTTATCTTTTACTTCTCCACTACTCAAAACACATGTATACACAAATCTTGAGGATTTTATTCAATATTGTAATGGGGTCAAGGTAAAGGAGGAGATAATATGGATATGACAAGTTAAATATCAAAGAGAATAAAAGAGCGTGAGAGCTGAGTTCAGTTAACAAGTATGAAAGTTCATCCCAACTCCACCTAATATAAATGCCCTTTACATATTCTTTTCCTTTCCTTTATTGCCTTGTTGGCCCTTCTTAACACTTTCTTTTTTTTTTGTTTTTTTTACAAGATGAACATAATATATACATTTAAACAATTTTTTTCAACCATTCTGCACACACACCCCCACACTTGTTCAAGAACTCATCCAATGACAAAGCTAATGTTCTCTTATTCCCTAAGGCCGGGTAAGAACATGATTTTTTATTTAAGATACATAATGAGTTCGAAACAAAGAATGATCAAATAAGTTCAAAGGGGTTAAGTAAGGGGAAATAGGTCATTTCTAATGCCTTACATTGGCAGGAATCAGAGAATTTCTAAGAAGTCATAAGAGTGCTTGATATCAAATTGAGACAATATGCTGTTGAACAAGGCTGCCTATTTGTGCGCCAATCATTCTGGGTTATTTGGTTAAAGTAGATATTTCAAAAAAAATGTCTCAATCATTTTTATGTATATATGTGAAAATGTAGTCTAAAAAAGAATCAAAGCAAGTTTTAGAGATACAAATGTTCATTCCATTCATCAATAGGCTCAAAATCTCACAAGGCATATTTCTATCATTCTCAGTCCACCAATTCAACATCCATAACCAAGAATATGATTTTTAAGAACGAAGACAATTTATTCAATTATGCAAATTTCCCTGAATTTGAATTGCTACTTCCACACATCAAAGTTGTCTACCTAACTACTCCTTACTCTGCCACTAATTTTGATGCATCTCAAGAGTAAATAATTTACTCCTTACTCTGCTATCCTTAATTAGTTTTGCTGTTAATAAATTACTGACAAACATATTAACACAACAAACCTATTAATAAACACACTTCCTATTTTTTTATTTTTTTTTGGTTTTTTGGTTTTTTAGTTTTTTTTACACAACTATTCACACAACTATCATTCCCCCAACCAAATCACAATATTATTCTCAATGTCAAAACATAAATAGGTAAAGGATAGAAGATATTATCTATTACCGCAATTACTAAAAAGAGAAACCTTACACAAATTTAAATAAAAATAAAGTACGATGAATAAAATCAAAGATAAAGGAAAGTTATAGATGAAGTTGTTAGCCATGACAACTATCACCCAAGAGGGGGGGTGAATTGGGTGATTATAAAATTTTAAAACATCATTAAGAAATTAAGCATTTTGAATCACTCAACTAATAAATGCAGTGAAAACATGCATAACACAACTATTAAGGATTACTCAAATACAACTTGGGATATAGGATGAATCAAGCAAATAAGCTAAATATCAAGTTCATAGAATCAAATCACCAAGATGACAAGATATGCAATAGATAAATATACCTCACAAAATACTGAAATTAAAGAGTGTAGGGAAGAGAGAATCAAACTTAAGAATTTATCTTGGTTCAGCCACCAACCACTTGTGGCCTACATCCAGTCCCCAACCTTAACTTGAGGTTTTCTTCACTATCTCCTAGACTTCATAGGTGCTAGGAAAACTTTTGTACAAACAAGAGCACTCCTTACACCTTGGGATATCTCACCCTTGTGCTAGAGCCTCCAACTCTTCAAGCTTCACAGGTGCTCGAAAAACCTTTACAACCAAGAGCACTCAACATACCTTGGGATGCCTCACCCTTTGTGCTTGACCCTCAAAACAGGGATGTCTCACCCTTTACATCTTTAGAGGGATACCTCACCCTCTTTACAAACAAGGGAGACCTCACACTTTTATCTCTTGAGGGATACCTCACCCTCTTTTACAGGAAATACAAAGTATAGATGAATCGAAACTCTCACAAGAGTGAATAATACAAATTGAAGCTCAATGGGTATAAGGATTCACACTTTAAAGCTCAAAATATGATTTTGATGATTTAAGGATCAATTCTAGTGTTCTTGTGTTTCTTAGGATGTAAATGTTTTAAATAACACTTATATATAGAGCCCAAATGATAAAATAGTTGTTGGTAGTGTTTAGAAATAATTTTTTTTATGAAAACTAGCCATTTATAGTCGTTGGGAACATTTATGGGCACTTGGTAATCGATTACACACTTCTGGTAATCGATTACATGGCCTCTGCCAACGTTGTAATTGATTACAGGACTTGTGTAATCGATTACAACATTTTTGGTTTTGAAAACTGACTTTAAAATGTTATAACTTCTTCATTTCTTATCCGAGTAATGCGAATGATCACTCATTGGAAAGATCTTTGAGTCTATTTTCAAATGAAATATTTCAGAATAGAACTCAAAGTATTTTGAAAGATATGATCAAATTAGTAACTAAAGGTCGGTTTTACAAAATACAAACTTGACTATTTTTTATAGATTTGAAATACCACCAATACTAGCTTTCCAAAAACAGTTTGTTAGGCATTTAAACATTTTAGAAACACTTATAAAGATGTTTAAAACTTATTTGAGCTTAGTGTGATTCTCATTTACTTTTACACAAGATCTAAGTCCTATAAGCTAAACTTTGAAGAGTCTTGGAACTTAATCTTTGCACTCCCATTCATTTCTTGTTTGTTATCATCAAAACCATTGCTTTAGTCAATGCCAATTACATTTTCGTCTTTTTTGATGATGATAAACATCCATTAAGAAAAGAGTTAGTTCAAATAAATTGGAATTCACAAAATGTGTATTAGATACTTACTCCCCCTCTATTTTTCAAAGGGTGATTAGATCAAAGATTGCACAGCTCTCCCTTAATTTTGGAATTCCAAAATCATTGAATTTGCACCTTTTTCTATTTACCTTTTCTCAAAGACTCAAACTTCTCCCCATTTTGTCATAATAAAAAAGATATGCAATATATAGATTTTGACAAAGAGAAGTTACACAAAACCATTGCCATATAACAAATATGCAAACAATATTGTAGCAGCAAGATAATCAAACCAGTATTTTATTCATGTTAATTGAATAGCTATTGCAAAATATTCATTTCAAAATAAACATAGTTAAGCAAGCTAAGATAATAAGCATTGTGGGGTAAACTATGATCATGTAAGGCATGTTAAGGAATAAAAAAAAAACTTTCTACTTATCCAAATATCACATGATATTTAATTTAAAGCATAAGTAAGGATAAGAGATTGATGTCACAAAAAGTGTACTCTTTTGAGTTTTTGTAGGTGACTCTAACTTATATGCATCAAGGCTCCTTGAGAATATTGTGGTTCTCCATGCTATCATTTTATGTTTTCATTACTCTTGGAGAACTTGGACTATTTCAAATTTTTCCAACCTCAAGTAGTGTAGTTGTATTTCACTTCAATGCATGCTTGAACTAATAGTCACCCTAAAGCACAATTCAAAGTACTTTCTTTGGTATCTACCAATTTTGGATCCATAGAGGTTAATTGTTGATCATTAAGCACATACTAAGAGAAAAGGCGAGTAACAGAAGAAATATGATTTCTTACGCACTGAAACTCATTTTTAAAGTCTGTGTAATCAATTATAATGTGTGTGTAATCAATTACCAGTCCTCTAGAATCCATGTAATTGATTACATGTTTAGTGTAATCGATTATTAACTTTCTGGGAACCTTATAATCGATTATAGGGTTGGTGTAATCTATTAGCACCCTTAACAGAACCTTTGTAATCGATTATAAAGTCTTGTAATCGATTACGAGTTTTCTAAAACTTAATTTTTGCACTTTAAATAGTAAATGACTAATCTTAAAGTTTTCAAATTAGTTTCAAAATGTCTCAAGGTAATTTTAAACATCATGCAAGCATACCTAGGCATTGTAGAACCTTATGTTAAAATAAGAATAAACATAATCATGTGCTAAACATAATATTCAAATTTTACTAAGTACACATGATTCTATCTTTTACCTAAGGCCTACAAAGAATATACCTCATATTCATTGTCTTTTTAGAGGTAAAAACATACCTTGGCCTTAGTAACTAAGGAAACTCTTTTCCTTACCCATTACTTCTCTTTTGGTGTTTTGAACTTTGCAAGTTCCACATTTTGTACTTGAGAAGCGTTGGTTGAAGCCATGTTCCTTCCACAACTTCTACCATTGGGCTTTGGAAACATTCTCCTTGATGATTCCTCTTTCTTTTGACTTATTTGTCTATCCTTTTGAGAAATTTTTTGCATAATTGGAATACTAAGAGGACATTTTGGTACCCATTTCATCTTGGGTCCTTGAATGTTAGTACTAGGACATTTAAGATCTTTAGGAACTCAAATCATGTTATTTCTCATATAAGAATTTCTTCTATAATTACATAAATGAGAAATATATCTTACATGACCACAAAAATTGTAAATAATTGAATTTAATGATGACTTAGTCTTTTGAAGATCATCTTTGAAAAACTTAAGCCTTTTCTTGTTATTACATTCTATGTTATTTTTGCTACAAGCCTTACTTAAATTTTCATGTGGAATAACATCAATTTCATTCTTATTAACAAACATAGATTATAAACAATTAGAATCACTAGCTTTGGCAAATTCAGAAGATAAGTCCTCAACTTAATTTTCTAAATTAATGCATTTTTTATAAGAAGTTGAGGTTTCACATTTCAAAGGCATTTCCTCATCAAGAAAAGCATATTCATTTTTCAAGATTTCAATTTCATTTTCGATGGAGGAAATGTTTTTCAAACAAGATAAGTTTTTTTTCTAAATTCAAAAAATCATCATACAATTCATCATATGCACATTGTAGCTCATCATAGGAAGGACCATAAAAATGATAAGTATGATTTACCTCAAAGTCTTTTTTAGTCATATATGAAGTGGTATCAATTTCAAGCATACTTGGCTCTTTAAGGAAATCATCATCTTACTCGTTGTTGTCCATCCAAGATTCAAGAACATCTTCATTCTCAATTTTATTTTGCTTTGTCTCTTCTTCAAAATGAGCTCCATCATCACCAAGATACATTGAACTCTTTTTCTTACTTTGAACATATTCTTGAGGACATTTTTCAATGTTATCTTCCTCTAGAGGCTTTTGCTCTTCTTGCTCTCTGTATATAACTTTATGCAAAAAAATTATTATTAGCAAGATAGATAACATCAAGAGCATCTCATATATCTTTAGCACTAGAGCAACTCTTAATTCTATCATAAGCATCATCATTCAAACCATTTATCAAGATTTATATAGCTCTAATGTTCAATGAAAAGCATTTCTTGTCAGAGGCATTCCAAGTTTGTTTTGATTTGCAAGTAAATCCATCAAGCATAATATCCCACAAATCAAGATCAATAGATTGCATATAAATTTTCATTCTAACTTTCCAATAAACGAAATTCACACCATTAAATAAAGGTGGTTTATCAATTTCAAAACCTTCCATTTTGAAAAGCTTTTAATGGCTGCCAACAAACAAGGATTTTTAACTCCAAGCGGTTAAGCTTTCAACAGAGCATGAAACTCTGATACCACTTGTTAGCCATGACAACCATCATCCAAGAGGGGGGATGAATTGGGTGATTAGAAAATTTTAAAACACCTTTGAGAAATTAAGCATTTTGAATCACTCAACTAATAAATGCAGCGAAACATGCATAACAAAGGCACAACTATTAAGGATTACTCAAATACAACTTAGGATATAGGATGAATCAAGCAAATAAGCTAGATATCAAGTTCATAGAATCAAATCACCAAGATGACAAGATATGCAATAGATAAATATACTTCACAAAATACTGAAATTAAATAGTGTAGGGAAGAAAGAATCAAACTCAAGAATTTATCTTGGTTCAGCCACCAACCACTTATGGTCTACATCTAGTCCCCAAGCTTAACTTGAGATTTTCTTCACTGTCTCCTAAACTTCACGGGTCTAGGAAAACCTTTGTACAAACAAGAGCACTCCTCATACCTTGGGATACCTCACTCTTGTGTTAGAGCCTCCAACTCTTCAAGCTTCACAGGTGCTAAAAAAACCTTTACAACCAAGAGCACTCAATACACCTTAGGATACCTCACACTTTGTGCTTGAGCCTCAAAACAAGGATGCCTCACCCTTTACACCTTTAGAGGGATACCTCACCCTCTTTTTTAGGAAACACAAAGTATAGATGAATAGAAACTCTCACAAGAGTGGATAATACAAATTAAAGCTCAATGAGTATAAGGATTCACACTTTAAAGCTCAAAATATGATTTTGATGATTCATGGATCAATTCTAGTGTTCTTGTGTTTCTTAGGATGTAAATGCTTTAAATAATACTTATATATAGAGCCTAAATGATAAAATAATTATTGGTAGTGTTTAAAAATATTTTTTTATGAAAACTAGTCATTTATAGCCATTAGGAATGTTTCTGGGCATGTAGTAATCGATTACACACTTCTGGTAATCGATTACATGGCCTCTGCCAACGTTGTAATTAATTACAGGACTTGTGTAATCGATTACAGCATTTCTGGTTTTGAAAGCTGACTTTAAAAGGTCATAACTTCTTTATTTCTTATCCGATTAATGCGAATAACCACTCATTGGAAAGATCTTTGAGTCTATTTTCAAATGAAATAAGTTTCAGAATAAAACTCAAAGTATTTGAAAGATATAATCAAATTAGTAACTAAATGTCAGTTTTGTAAAATACAAACTTGACTATTTTTCATAGATTTGAAATACCACCAAGACTAGCTTTCCAAAAACAATTTGTTGGGCATTTAAACATTTTAGAAACACTTATAAAGATGTTTAAAACTTATTTGAACTTGGTGTGATTCTCATTTACCTTTACACAAGATCTAAGTCCTATAAGCTAAACTTTGAAGAGTCTTGGAACTTGATCTTTGCACTCCCATTCCTTTCTTGTTTGTTATCATCAAAATCATTGCTTTAGTCAATGCAAATTATAGAAGTGCCAGATCACACTTTTGTTCCTTGCTGCCTCCCTTGCTGCTGCCTTCTGATCAATTTATCTGAGTTATTACTGGTTCATGTTCATAAACAAAAGTTTATAATTTATCATTTAATTCATCAACAGTTGAAGCGGATATAAGGAGTCTTCTTGCAAAAGGTGTGATAAAGTTCTGTTCCATAGTATGATCAATAAAATATAACAAAATATCAAAGAAATTATTAACATTCAATAAACCTATAGGTTTATGGTGGATGTTCAGTTAGGCCCAAAAGATAATTTGAAAAACTTCTTCCAAAATACCAAAACCACCCGGTAAGACAATGAATGCATCAAAGTTTTCAAGCATTGCCTCATTCGTCCATGCATAGATGATACTTGAAGTTCCAGCCCAATTGTCTTTCCAATGATGTTCCTTTGTGTGAAAAGTTCAGGAATGATACCTAAAACTTGACCACCTCTTATATGTGTAGAAAGTGACACAGCCCCCATTGACCCAATGCTACCTCCCCCATATACAACACGAATATTCCTCGTAGCAAGTGTTCTACCAACAGTGCTTGTTACGTTTACAAACTCTAAACTTTTACTATAACTTGTCTCACAAAATACACAGATATTGGTAAGCCTACAAACAGAAGAAGTAGAAACTTCCTTCATTTCTACACTCACACTCTCTTTGAATGATTTTGAGTTGGAGGAAAGTGAAGAAAATAGAGTGTTTAAATAGGGAAGATAATAGAAAAAGGTAACGATGGCACCTATATAGGTAGGTTGGCTGATGTCAGAAAAGTTTAAAATTAAGAAACTTTGTTTTTATATTTTTATTATTTTATTAATTTTTAATTTTTTTAAATTTTTTTTAGACTTCAAGAAAAACATCAGGGTAAAGAAGTTTAGAAACCCCCGAAGGACCCCGCTCAAAGGATCGTCTATCCAAAACCAAAATACAACAAAATCATACAAAGATAAAATTATAATGACAAATAATGACATACCTTTATGTACAGTTTTCATGGCGTATCTTTATACTACAGGTCATGAGTACAGTAGCCTTCACAATCTTACCGTCCTTTGAAAGAGACATCAAATTCCCTTAAGGAATTTCAAACTTAAGGCACTCCTCCTGCTTGTAGGATATCCTAGCCTATGCATCGTCCCTCTAGTTAAAGAGAGAAAATCTAAATACGATGACTAGTGACCACATCTAGTGGAGCTATGCTCAGGAACCTAATAAATCAATATCAGGAATTAAGCTCAAAGGCATTGTCATGCGAGAATGCAAACACGGGACACTTCTATCTGTCCATCAGCAAGCAGAGCCTATGGTTAAAACCCGGGAATACTTGCGCGCCTCTCTACAGAGCATGGCACACGAACCTTATTTACGGACTAGCGTGCAAAGGTCCTCCTGAGTCAATGACGTAGCGGGCAGCTACCCGAGGCTCCTAATCTAATTAAAAACTAAGTACAACCAAAGTTTCACCCTCTTGTTTTTTCTTTTTTTCTCTTTTTTTTTTTTTTTTTTTTTGAAGATGTACAAAATAATATATACATGTTGTTGCGATTGTGGCTCACATCTTTCTCTGGTTTTACGTCTAGTAACGGCTTAAACGCCTTCTACGAGTCAAGGATAAGCTTCCCATCTAATTTTCTTATAAATTGGAAAATAGGATTTTTTTGATTTAGATTCCCAAGACTGTAATGCTCTTATCGTCCCTGAAAAGATTCCACAAAGTAAGAAGTTCACGCTACACAAATCCACAAGAATGCGTCTCAAGAGTCAATAAGATATTATCTAATGACTTCTTACTCAGTCCATTCTTAATGAAGAATATTTTATCTTCTCTATTTATGGAAACCATTCCCAAAGAACAACATCGCATGTTACAATTCCATTGCGCACACTTGTAAAAAATTTTCATTCTTTTTGCTCTTCTCCTTTTTGAATATGAACTTTTACCGAGACTCGGCATGTATGGGACAAATGAATCTGAAGATTCGCCAGTTAAATAAACCTTTGCTTTGATTGTCCAGCGAATATCTTCTGGGATGCCCATGTGCATTAACAGTCTCAGTCTTTCACACTTAACTTTGTGGATTTTTGTCAGAGCATTTTGAGGGAGAGAAGGAAAATAATTTCTTAAATTCGAGAGAATGACATCCATTTTAAAGGAGAAGGAATTAGTTATTATGGAAAACTGAAAAATAAACTGACTTGAGAGTCAAGGAGTACCATTATCCGCCACTTAATTGGGAACATAAAGAACTGCAAAAAGAAAGAAACAAAATTAAAATAAATTCTACTCATAATAAGGATTAGAAAAGGAAATCGATTCTACCTCAACAACTTGATGTTCCAGAAATGATTTGAGTTTTTATCCATTGACCTTAAATACATTACCATTCCTAGGGTTCTCAATGTCTATGGCCCCATGAGGATACACATGTTTGACAATAAAAGGGTCAGTCCACCTAGATCTCAATTTTATAGGGAATAGGTGAAGACGAGAATTATAAAGCAGAACTTTTTGATCAATTTCAAAAGATTTTCTTAAAATTGATTTGTCATGAAAAACTTTTGTTCTAGCTTTATAAATCTTTGAGTTTTCATATGCATCATTTCTCAATTCCTCAAGTTTATTCAATTACAATTTGCGTAATTTAGAAGCATCATCAAGATTTAAGTTGAAAGCTTTAATGGCCCAAAATGCTTTATGCTCCAATTCTACAGGCAAGTGACAAAGTTTTTCATAGACTAACCGATAGGGTGACATGCCTAAAGATGTTTTGAAAGCAGTAAGGTAAGCTCAAAGTGCATCGTTTAATCTTAAAGACTAATCTTTACGATTTTAGTTAACCATTTTTTTCAAAATTTGTTTAATCTCCCTATTTGCTAATTCAACTTGTCCACTTGTCTGAGGATGATAAGGGGGTGACAATTTTGTGTGTGATGTCATATTTCTTCATTAAAGATTCAAATGGTTAATTGAAAAAATGTGTTCTCTCATCACTGATGATAGCTCGAGAGATTCCAAATCGACTCAAAACATTTTCTTTTAAAAATTTAAGAACAATTTTATGATCATTGTATCAACATGGAATCGCCTCAATCCATTTTGAGACATAATCAACTGCAACCAAAATATACATAAATCTAAATGATGATGGAAATAGACCCATGAAATCAATTCCACAACAATAAAAAAATTTTAATGACAATGATAGGGTTCAGAGGCATCATGTCTCGTTTAGAAATGGACCCTAATTTCTGACAATTTTCATAACTTTTTCAAAAAGTATTGTTGTCCTTAAATAAAGTGGGCTAATAAAATTCACACTGTAAGATTTTTACAGCTATTTTCTTTGAAGAAAAATGACCTCCACATGCTTCTAAATGATAAAATTTAATGACACTACTTATCTCACTGTAGGATATACATTTCTGAAAGATTTGATCATGACAATATTTGAACAAAAGTGGGTCATCCCAATAGAAATTTTCACCTCAATCAAAAACTTTTTTCTGTCTTAGTGCATCCATTGAGGCGGCACCTTACCTGTTACAAGAAAATTGACAATGTTAGCAAACCAAGGCATACAATTCATAGAAAATAAAAATTCATCAGAAAAAGAATTATTGATATGTGTGCTATCAAAAGATGAGCCTGTTATAAGTCTAGACAAATGATCTGCAACAAAATTTTTGGCTCTTTTCTTATCTTTTATTGTGATATTGAATTCTTGAAGTAACAAGATCTACCATATCAACCTAGGTTTGGCATCCTGCTTAGACATTAAATATCTAATAGTAACATAATCAGTGAAAACAACAGTAGAAGAACCAATTAAATAAGCTCGAACTTTGTCTAATGCAAAAATTACAACAAGTAGTTCTTTTTCAGTAGTGGTGTACTTCATTTGTGCACTATACAAAGTTAAACTTACGTAATAAATTACATGCGGCTTACCTTCCTTTCTCTATCCTAAAACAGCGCCAATAACAAAATCACTAGCATCACACATTAACTCAAAAGACAAAAGACCAATCAGAGGATTGCATGATAGGAGCAGATGTAAAAAGACTGATTAATTTTTTAAAAGATTTCTAACAATCTTGGATCCAATCAAATGGTGTATTTTTTGTTGGAAGATTACATAATGGTCTAGATATAGCACTAAAGTCCTTCACGAATCTTTTGTAAAATCCTGCATGTCCTATAAAGGAATGAACTTCTCTGACTATTTTTGGGGAAGACAAATGAGCAATTAATTCAACTTTAGCTTTATCAACTTTAATTCCCTTAGAAGATATCACATGACCTAACACGATTCATGAGGTAACCATGTAATGACATCTTTCTCAGTTTAACACAGATATTTTTTCTTTGCATCTTTTAAGAACTTTTTCCAAATTATCAAGATAATTTTCAAAAGAATTTCCAAAAAATGTTAGGTAATCCATGAAAACCTCTAAATAATGCTCAATCATGTCATTGAAAATACTTAACATGCATCTTTGAAAAGTTGTTTGAGCATTACAAAGACCAAAAGACATTCTTCTATATGCAAAAGTGCCAAAGGGGCACGTAAAAATGGTATTTTCTTGATCCTCTAATGAATTTCATATTTGATTGTACCCTGAATAACCATCAAGAAAACAATAGTAGGGATGTCCTTCTACTCTTTCCAGAATCTGATTGAGAAATGGCAAAGGGAAATTATCTTTCCTAGTGGCTGCATTTAATTTTCTAAAATCAATATATATACGCCAACTGGATGAAAGTTGGGTAGGTATTAACTCACCTTTTTCATTTTCAACTACTGTTATTCCAGATTTCTCAGGCACAACTTGTGTAGGGCTTACCCATTGGCTATTAGAGATAGGATAGATAATTCCAACATCAAGTAATTTAAGAACTTCAACTCTAACTACCTCTTTCATGTGTGGATTTAATCTTCTTTGAGGTTGTTGTGATGTTTTAGCATTATCTTCTAAATGTATTCTATATATACAAATTAATGGATTAATGCCTTTTATGTCCTTTAATGTCCATCCAATTGCACTTTTATGCATTTTAAGTACTTCTATCAACATACCTTCTTGTTCTTTGGTAAGGATGAAGAAATTACCATTGAAAATGTGTACTTCAACCCATCAGGTAATGGCTTTACTTCAAGTGTGGGTACTTCTTCATGGGTATCATCATTCATGGGTTTTAGCTCTTCGAATCTCAGCCCCCATCCTTCGTATTCCATTACCTGTGAACAATTAAGCAAAGAACATACTTCAAAAATATTATCACCTAAATGTGAACCTGAATCAAATGAATTAATTAGAAAAATTTCTAATGGGTCAAAAGAACTCCTGATTTGAAGATGAACATCTATAATGGCCTCAATCCCTTCAATTTCTTCCTTGTCATCATAAACTTCCTGTTACACATGTTAAAAACATTAAGCTCTAATATCATATTTTCAAATGTTAGCTTCACCACTCCATTTCTGCAATTTATCAAAGCATTAAATGCTCCTAAAAATGGGTGACCTAAAATAACAGTAATTGACTTAGAACTATCAACCATAGGTTCAGTTTCTAATATAATAAAATTCACAAGATATATAAATTTATCAACTTGTATTAACACATCTTCCACTATTCCTTTTGGGATTTTAATTGATCTATCAATAAGTAGAAAAGTTACAGAAGTCGATTTTAACGCACCCAGGTTGAGTTGCTGATAAACTGAATATGGAAGCAAATTAACACTAGCACCAAGATCAAGTAAAGCTCGTTCAATTTTATGTTCTTCAATAATGCATGAAACTGTAGGACAACTAGGGTCTTTGTATTTCAACTCATTATTGTTTTGAAGAATAGAGCTTACCTGTTCAGTCAAAAAGGCATTCTTTTTTACATCATGTTTCCTTTTAATAGTGCACAAGTCCTTCAAAAATTTGGTATAATAAGGAATTTGTTTGATAGTGATAATCACATATTTTATTTATTAAGAAACCCTTATGTTTAGTCATTTACACTCTCCATATTCTTAATTGATTGAGTTTGGTATGATTTTGTGAGTTTGAGCTCAAATTGGTCCTAATTGAATATTTTCAGCATTATTGAGATTTTACACTGTTTCTGTATTTTGGCCATAACTTGAGTTCCTGATATCTGATAATCATGAATTTTATCTTGTAGGAAAGCTAAGAGGAAGCTCTACAACTTTGATGAAGAGCTCAAAGTCCTAAACAGATGTCTAAGGGACCTAAGTTTACATGGAAGTCAGAATACGGGTTCTGTCACTAGAATCCGAACGGTGTGCACTCATAAAATCATATCTCAACCTGTAATAATGGAGATAGGCTGAAATTTGGATAGTTGATAGTCAAGACCCAAATAAACAACTTTCATGAAGAACACCTTATGAAAGAATGAAGTCTAATGGGTCAGTTTGGGCTTGCAAGTCGGAACAGATGTGCTGAAGTTGGGTTTGAACAACCTGTGGTATTTGGGTCATATCTTGGGCTGTAGGAAGCCAAATTGGACGATCCAGATATGCATGTTATAGCCAAGACAAAGATCTACAACTTTCATGAAGAGTACTTTTCATGGATCTGAAGTATAGTTGGTCATTTTTGGCTTCCAAGTCAGACCAAGAAATTTTCGCACTCAACCACTCCACTCCACTCAACCAAATCACTCCACTCATCCACTCAACTCTCACCCACTCAACCAACCCACTCACTCCACTCATCCATTCAACTACTCACCCACTAAATCAATCCACTCAACTACTCAACCACTCCACTCCACTCATCCACTCAACCAAATCACTCCACTCATCCACTCAACCACTCCACTCATCCACTCAACTAATCCACTCAACCAATCCACTCAACCACTCCACTCCACTAACCCACTCATCCATCCACTCTCCTTTGTCATTTTGTTACCCTAGACTTCTATAAAAGACACCATTGGTTATCATGAAGGAAGTTGGACTCTTCTTAATTTCTCTCATAGTTTCTTCTTGTTTCTTCATAGTTTTTCTTGTGATTTCCTTCTAGTTATGTGTAACTAAACCTCCCTTGGTTAAGGGAGTGATGAAACCACTAGTATTAATGTTGTGAACCTTGCATATTTGATTATTTCAACATAGTTATGTTTTTATTCATATATTTCTGAATCTATTATTGGTATGAAGGTTTTTATACTTGTTTCCACTTTCAAAGTGGTAGATCTGGGTTTATTATGCACGGTTGTGGTAGTAGATCTAGTGGGATGTATGATGTTCATGTGGGTATAATTATCTTTGTGCTATTTGCCAGTTATAAAAGTAGTAGATCTGGGTTTATTATGCACGGTTGTGGTAGTAGATCTAGAGAAATATATGTTCTAAGTAATTTAATCCCGGTGTGTGATTAGATCTTAGTGTAATTGGTTTTCTAAATCTTAATGCAATTATTGGATAGTTGTAAGAGCGGTTACTTTATGACTAATCAGTGATTAGGAGTTGATTTGAGTGGTTGTTAAATTGGCCAACACGTAAGGAAAACAGAGATTTACTCTCGCAATTGCATAAAAACATAATTGAGCATGTTGGAATAAAATGATATGTGGATTTACATCATCATATAAATCTAGTGGTGGATTCAATCTCTTAACCAATTTTCTTATATTGTTGTTTTTAGTTTATTTATTATTATTGTCTTTGAAACTGTTCATTATTCATCAAAACTCCAAAACCCCCCTTTTTACTGTTTATTGTTAATTAGAGTTTAAATTGGAAATTATTTAATAGTGTTAATTGAATTGGTTCTTTGTGGATCGACCCTTACTAACTACAACTAGTTGTAAGGTTTTTATTTTCTGGTGGGCCTGACAACTAATTTTTATCTAAATTTTAATCACTACATCCGCACGCATCAGAATTTTGGCGCCGTTGTCGGGGAGCCAATTTTTCAATTACACTATTAATTTATTTCCTATTTTTACTCTATTTTTATTTTTGTTTTTAGTTTTGAATCTTTTTTTCTGAGTGTTTTGTAGGTGTTGATGTCCATTGAAGGGGTAGACGAAGGATTGCTAAATTTGAGGAACTATATTGATCAACTCACTTCACATCCTCAATTTCCCTTCCATCAGGATAATTTCCACTTCACACCCGCCGACATTGAAGTGCCCGTTACATTGATCTATCAAGTTCGAGACATCCGAAATATCGAAGAAGTGACGATGGCAAAAACACTTTAAGGGCATTGGGTGCTCCAGATCTAGATCAACAGCCTCGTACATAGACATTCTTGAAAATGAAGAGGCATTTGAATTGAAATCCGGCTTAATCCATCTCTTGCCATCTTTCAATGGATTACCCGGAGAGGACCCCAACAAGCACTTGAAGGAAATTCATGTGGTATGTTCTAGCATGAAACCTGCAGGAATTCATGTAGAGCAAGTCAAATTGAGAGCTTTTCCATTCTCATTGAAAGACTCAGGGAGTGGCTTTACTACTTGCCACCCGGATCCATCCAATCATGGCAGGACATGGCCCGAACTTTCCTAGACAGATACTTCCCTGCCTCAAAAGCTGCAACAATCAGAAAAGAAATCTGTGGTATTCAACAAAGGCATGGAGAATCACTCCATGACTACTGGGAGAGATTTAAGAAGCTATGTTTCAGCTGCCCTCATCATCAAATAAGTGAGCAGCTCTTAATTCAGTATTTCTATGAAGGCTTACAAGTGATGGATCGCAACATGATTGATGCTGCTAGCGGAGGAGCATTGGTTGATAAAACTCCTCAAGAAGCTAGAAACTGATCTCAAGAATGGCTGCCAATACTCAACAATTCTACTCTAGAAATGACACCTGGAGTAAGAAAGTGAAAAAGTAGAGACAACCAGTCTACAAAGACAAATGACTCAATTGATGCTATGGTTCACGGTTAATGGATACAGCAAAGCACCAGTTCATGTTTGTGGGATCTGTTGTTCATCCTGGACATCCCATCGATATGTGTCCCACTCTCCAAGAGGACACAAATGAGGAGGTAAGAGCGAGTGGGGATATCTTTGGACTTTCAAAAAGTTACAACCCCTACTCAAACACATATAATCCAGGTTGGAGGGATCATCCTAATTTTAGCTATGCAAAGCAACCTCAAAATCAACCTCCACTTATGGACCTCCAGATTCCAACAAAGGCAAGCACATTTCCCTCGAGAGACAAGCAAGTTCAAGCTCCTAAGCAACCCGAGCCTTCACTAGAGGAGCTAGTGAAGCAAATGGCTACTAATAATTCACAGTTCCAACAAAAACAAGGACGCAATCAATAACTTGCAGAATCGATAGGACAATTTGTCACGAGAATTCAACAAGTTTCAAAGCCAAGCTTCAGGAAAACTACCTCTCACAAATGTAAGTAAATCCGAGGGAAAATGCTAGTCTTTGTCACGTTGAGAAGCGGAAAGACGATGGATGAGTCTACATCTCCTCTACCAATCACTCAAGAGAAAGATGAACCACCCAAAGAAGCAAATGATAAGGGCAAACTTCCAAAGCCCCTAAGGTAAGTATTTCTGAACCCCTTCCTAAATATGTTACTAAAGCTCATTTTCCTAGTAGGTTAGTTAAAACCAAGAAAGAAGAAGCAGAAAAAAGAAATACTTGAGACTTTTAGGAAGGTAGAGGTTAATATCCCTTTGTTAGATGCCATTAGCTGGTACCCAGATATGCAAAATTTTCGAAAGAATTATGCACTAACAAGAGGAAGTTAAAAGGAAATGAAAAGGTCCAAGTGGGAGAAAATGTTTCAAACTATAATTAAAAAGAAACTCCCAACCAAATGTAAGGACCCTGGCACATTCACCATTCCATGCACTATAGGTAACACAAGGTTTGAAAGGGCAATGCTTGATTTAGGTGCATCTATAAATGTCATGCCATATTCTATTTATGCATCTTTATACTTGGGTCCTTTGGAACCTACTGGTGTTGTTATTCAATTGGCTGATAGATCTAATGCATACCCTAAGGGTGTGGTGGAAGATGTTTTGGTGCAGGTGAATGAATTAGTGTTTCCGGCAGATTTCTATGTTTTGGACATGGAAGAGGATGAGTCTCCCAAATCTGCTCCTATCTTGTTAGGGAGACCATTTTTAAAGACTGCGCGGACAAAAATTGATGTGCACTCAGGAACTCTAACAATGGAATTTGATGGGGAATTAATTAGATTCAATATTTTTGAAGCTATGAGATACCCAAGTGATGTGCACTCTGCTTGTTTAATTGATTCTTTTGATCCTTTTGATTCTTTAATTTCTGCAGCTTTTGATACTAACCATTTTGATGCTCTTGATACAATTCTAACTCATAGCTTAGATGTACAGGAGGAAAAGAAAAAGAGTGAAGAAGAGCCATGGAGTGAAGACATTGATGAAATTGTTGCTGCCTTATAAGAGCTCTCTTCCACTCAAGAAGAGCACGAGGTAACTTTTGTTGATTTACCTGTTACTACTGATATACCTCAACCTTCTGTTGTGCAGGCACCTGAATTGGAACTTAAAACACTGCCTGGTCATCTTAAATACATCTTCTTGGGGGAGAAGGACACCCTTCCAGTAATAATTGCAAAGTCACTCACCCAAGAACAAGAAGAGAAACTGGTAGCTGTTTTGCAGGAACATAAGACAGCCATTGGTTGGTCAATAACTGATATCAAGGGTATTAGTCCCTCCATTTGTATGCACAGGATATTAATGGAGGAGGATACTAAACTTGTGAGAGACCCTCAGCGGAGGTTGAATCCTCCCATAATGGAAGTTGTGAAAAAGGAGATACTGAAGCTCCTAAGTGTGGGGGTGATCTACCCCATTTTCGACAAAGAAGTGGGTAAGCCCAGTCCAGGTAGTACCAAAGAAATTTGGAATTACTGTGGTAAGAAATGCTGAAAATGAGCTTATTCCCACTAGGTTACAGACAGGGTGGCGTGTTTGTATTGATTACAGGAAGTTGAATGCCGCCACGAGAAAAGACCACTTTCCTTTACCTTTCATTGATCAAATGTTAGAAAGATTAGCTGGTCATTCTCATTATTATTTTCTGGATGATTTTTCAGGTTACAATCAGATTGCCATAGCTCCAGAAGACCAAGACAAGACTACATTCACTTGTCCATTTGGTACCTTTGCATATAGGCGAATGCCTTTTGGACTCTGCAATGCACCAGGAACTTTCCAAAGATGCATGATGAGTTTATTTTCTGATTACATTGAAAACATCATTGAGGTTTTTATGGATGACTTTAGTGTCTTTGGAAATGATTTTGAAAATTGCCTGGAACATTTAACATTGGTTCTTAAAAAATGCGTTGACACTAACCGGTACTGAATTGGGAAAAATGTCATTTCATGGTGAATAAAGGTATTGTGTTAGGTCATGTAATTTCTGCTAGGGGAATTGAAGTAGATAAAGCTAAGGTAGAACTCATGCATTCTTTGCCACCACCCACTAGTGTGCGGGAGATTCGTTCTTTTATTGGTCATGCAGGTTTCTACCGGAGATTCATTAAAGACTTTTCTAAAGTCTCATTGCCCCTTTGCAGACTTCTTCAAAAAGATGTTAATTTTAACTTTGATGAGAAATGTATGGAAGCTTTCAATAAACTCAAGAAGTTGTTAACTGTTGCGCCTATCATCAGGCCACCCAACTGGGAGTTACCTTTTGAACTAATGTGTGATGCTAGTGACTTTGCAGTAGGAGCTGTCTTGGGACAACGAGTTGATAGAGTTCCTTATGCCATTTACTATGCATCAAGGACTCTAAATGATGCTCAACTTAATTACTCAACCACAGAAAAGGAACTTCTAGCTGTTGTATTTGCTTTAGAAAAATTTAGATCATATCCAATTGGTTCTAAAGTGATTGTGTTTTCAGATCATGCAGCCTTGAAGCATCTTCTAACAAAGAAAGAAGCAAATCCTAGATTGCTCCGATGGATTTTATTGCTCCAGGAATTTGACTTGGAGATTAAAGACAAGAAAGGGAGCGAAAACTTGGTGGCCGATCACTTGAGTAGATTGGTAACTGAAGAGGAAGAAATGCCTACCATGGAGACTTTTCCGGATGAATATTTGATGGTTGTCAACACCATAATCCCTTGGTATGCCGACATTGTTAATTACCTGGTTACTAAGGACTTTCCAGGAGGGTTTGAACAAGGCCCAAAGAGATAAATTAAGGATTTGATCAGAATACTATATCTGGGATGACCGTACTTATGGAAGCATTGTGCAGATCAAGTCATTAGGAGGTGCATTCCTGATTCTGAGACACACTCTATCCTCTCCTTTTGCCACACCTATGCATGTGGAGGACACTTTGGCAGTAAAAGGACAGGCAATAAAGTGCTTAACAGTGGTTTCTATTGGCCTTCAATTTTCAAAGACGCTTACAACTTCTGTAAGTCTTGTGACCACTGTCAGAGAACAGGTAATATTGGTCCTCGTAATCAAATGCCTCAGACTCCGATCATTTTTGTGGAACTCTTTGATGTGTGGGGTATTGATTTCATGGGACCATTCCCTCCTTCATTTGGTTTCACATACATTCTTTTATCTGTTGATTATGTGTCTAAATGGGTGGAAGCAAAAGCCACCCGATCTGATGATTCTAAAACTGTTGCAGATTTTGTTAGAACACATATTTTCTCCAGGTTCGGGACCCCAAGGGCTATCATCAGTGACCAAGGGACTCATTTTTGCAACAGAACCTTTGATGCTCTATTGAAAAGATATGGAGTTATGCACAGAATCTCCACTCCTTACCATCCACAGACAAATGGGCAAACTGAAGTGTCCAACCGGGAGATTAAGTCAATCCTTGAAAAGACAGTGAATCCCTCAAGAAAGGATTGGAGCACTCGACTTGAAGACGCTTTATGGGCTTATAGGACTGCCTATAAGACTCCCATTGGCATGTCACCATTTCGGTTGGTGTATGGAAAGCCCTGTCATTTGCCCGTTGAGTTGCAACATCGCTTTTACTGGGCCATTAAACAAGTGAATATGGAATTGGAAGGAGCTGGAAAGCAAAGGAAGTTCCAATTACAGGAACTGGAAGAATTAAGAAATGAGGCCTTCGAGAATGCCCTGATTTATAAGACTAAAGCTAAGGCATTCCATGACCGTTGATTTCCAGAAAAAAATTTCACAGAGGGCAAAAAGTTCTCGCTTTTTCAATCAAGACTCAAATTGTTTCCAAGTAAATTGCGTTCTAAGTGGATTGGGCCATTGTGGTAACTAATGTTTTTCCTTTTGGTGCAGTTGAGATCAGGAGTGAAATTTCATGCAAAACATTTAAGGTCAATGGTCATCGTCTCAAACCTTATTATGAACTTCCAGAGAATGCAGAAGTGGAGGTGATGAACCTTCTCCATCCGCATTATGAATAAAAAAAAGAAAAAAAAATAGTTGTATGCCCGACAATAAGCGACAACAATTGCGAAAATCTTGCAGTATGGATTTTATTGGCCTACTTTATTCAAGGTCTACAAAAGCTACGAAAATTGGTCAAAAAAGTTCTGCTTTGAGATTATCATCTGCACCTACTCCTTGGAAAATTGAGATCTAGGAGGCGTGGTTCTTTTGTTATCAAACACGTGTATCCTCTGGGGCCGTAGATATTGAGGATCCTAGGAATGGTAATGCGCTTAAAGTTAATGGACAAATACTCAACCATTCCTGGAAAATTAAGTTCTTGAGTTCTTTGTGTTACTGGTTAAGTGGCGGATACGGTACTCCGTGACTCTCAAGTCGGTTTATTTTTTAGTTTCCCAAAATAACTGAACCCTTCTTCTCCTTATGGATGTAATTCTTTCAAACCTGAGCAAATATTTTCCTTCTCTTCCTCAAAATGCTCTGAGAACAATCTACAAAGTTCGATGTGAAAGATTGAGACTGTTAATGCACAAAGGTATGCCAGAAGATGTACGCTGGATAATTGAAGCAAAGGTCCGATTAGCAGGTGAGTCCTCAATTTCATTTAACTCATATATGCCCGGTCTTGGAAGAAGTTCATATTCTAAAAGGAGAAGAGCAAAAAGGTTACAAGTTTGTCACAAATGTGGACGATGGAACTGTAACAAGCGATGTCGTACTTTGGGGATGGTTTCCGCAAATAGAGAAGATAAAATTTTCTTCATTAAGAATGAACTGAGTAAGGAGTCATTAGATGATATCTTATTGACTCTTGAGACGCATTCTTGTGGATTGGTGCATCGTGAAATTCTTAAATTGTGGAATCTCTTCAAGGATGAAGAAAAACGCTACAGTCTTGGGAATCTGACTCTAAAAGACCCTGTTTGCCAATTTATAAGAAAATTGGATGGGAAGCTTATCCTCGACTCATAGAAGACGTTTAAGTCGCATCGGACGTTAAACTAAAGAGGCGATGTGAGCCATATCCACAAACAATTTGTACGTATCATCATCATCATCTTCTTCTTCTTCATGTCATCTTTCAAAAAAAAAAACAAAAAAAAAAAAAAAAAAAAAAAAAAAAAAAAAAAAAAAACAAAACAAAAAAAAAAAAAAAGAAAGAAAAGATTCTCGTGTTTCTTAATTTCAACCTTTTTCGACAACAATGTACCAACCTACCCTTATAGGTACAATTATTTCCCTTCCTATTCTTTTTCTTATTTAAACACTCCATTTTCTCCACTAACCTTCAACTCGAAACACTCAAAGAGAGGAAGAGTATAGAATGGGGCCTTCTATTCGTAACCTCAAAAAATGTCCGTGTTTTTTTTGGGTCGAGTTATGGGAAGGGATTAGAATTTGTAAACGCAGCTAGCACTCTTGGTCGATCACTTGTCTGCGAGGAATATTCATCTTGTATATGGGGAGGTTGTCGTGGGTTAATGGGGGCTATATCACTTTCTCGCTTTTATAGGAGGCAGTCAGGTTTTAGGTGTTATTCCTAAACCTTTAGCTGACAATAACATCACTGGAAAGACAGTTGGAGAAGAAATTCAGGTAACATTCATGCATGGACGAATGAAAATAATGGTTGACAATTCTGATGCATTTCTTGTCTTACCAGGTGGTTTTGGTACTTTGAAAGAAATTTTTCAAATTGTCTCTTGGGCCGAACTGAACATCCACCATAAACCCATTGGTTTGTTGAATGTTAATAATTTCTTTGATCTTTTGTTATTTTTTCTTGACAATGTTTGTGGAACATAAATTTATCACTCCTTCTAAGAAGACAACTTCTTATCTCTCGCCTCCACTATTGATGAGCTCATTGATAAATTAGAAGCTTTTGAGTATGTACCGATAAGGTATTAGCTCGATAGATTGGTCAACAGAAGCAAAATGAAGGAAGTGACAAGAAAAGAAAGCCAGATCTGACACTTTCTCTTTAGTTAGTTTGATTTTATTATACTTTGTTTCTATTTAAATTTGTGTCAGCTTTCTCCAACAGGTAATATCTTCTATCCTTTACTCATCTATATTTTAACATTGGGAATAATGTTGTGATCTAGTTGGGGGGGAAGGATAGTTGACCTAAAAAAAAAATTTGTTGTTTTGTTTGGAAAGTATGATATGATTGTCATGGACTTATTAAACCAATTAGTGATGGCAGAGTAAGGAGTAATTTTACTCTTGAGACGCATCTTAATTGGTGGCAGAGTAAGGAGTTTGTTTTTAGGTAGTATTTAATTAGTATTAAATTGTGAAAGTACTAAAGTTTTATTATTTGATTTCTTTTCGTGGTCCGATGCAGATCGACAAGTGTGTTTCTTTTCCTGCTTAGCGTTGATTCACTTCTTATCAGGTTGTGTTGCTCTTTTCTATATCTCTCTTTCACATTGAGGGCAATGTTATATTAAGTGTGGGGGAGAGATTTTAGCATTTAAAAAAAATTGTCCTAATTTCAAAAAAAAAAAGTTTTAAAAGAAAAAGAATCATTGCATGATTGAATAACTTTTCTCCCTTCTTGAACTGATGTGCTTGGTGATGAATGATTGAATTGATGAATTGAGTTTGATGGATGCATACCTTGTGAGATTTTGAGCCTAATGGATGGATTCAACATTTATGCCATTCTCTTCTTTCTTGTGTGACTTTCACTCATGTTAATGACCACTCTAGAACTTGCTTTGATTCTTTTTGAGGTTACGTTTCACTTGCATGCATGAACATGATTGAGGCCCTCTTTCTTAATTAGCTAGTTTAACCAAATAGCCAACCTTGTTTTCAATATGATATCAAGCACTCTTTTGACTTCTTGAAAATTTTCTGATTCTTGCCAACCTTGTATATTTTCCTTTACTTAACCCCTTTGAGCTTATTTGACCATTCCTTGTTTCTAGCTCATTATGTGCCTTAAATGAAAAATCGTGTTATTACTTTACCTTAGGGAATAAAAGAACATTAGCTTGGTTAATGGATGAGTTTTTGAACAAGTGTGGGGGTGTGTGCACAAAATGGTTGTTGAAAAAGGAAAGAGTGCCAAAAAAAAAGGATTGATAAATGAATATGTAAAGGGTTATACATTAGAGTTGGGATGAACTTTTATGCTTGTTATTTGAACTCAGCTCTCATTTGCTTTTATTCTCTTTGGTATTTATCCTCTCATATCCATTTTACCTTCTTCTGTTACCTTAACCTCACTACAACCTTGAATAAAGTCCTCATGATTTGTGTATGCATGTGTTTTGAGTAGTGGAGAAGTAGAAGATAAGCAAGCTTATGGTAGTGCAATTTTCATGGTTGAATTGAGTGAAATACCTACCTTTTAAACACTTGAGAGATTGAGAGGGAATCTTGTGAAGATCTATCATTCTCGATTCATGTTGAAGATACCTTGCTTGTTGGTTTGAGATGTGGAGAATTGTTAACTCATGAATGTTTTGATCCCTTGAACCTTTGGTTGTTCTTCTTGATTGTAAAATTTTGGGCTCTTGAATGTCGTTGGAATTTAAAATTTTGTTAATCTCTTATGTCCTTGTTTTGGTCTTGAGTTTTGCCCAGGAGTGCAAAAAGCTAAGTGTGGGAGAATTTGATAATCACATATTTTATTTATTAAGAAACCCTTATGTTTAGTCATTTACACTCTCCATATTCTTAATTGATTGAGTTTGGTATGATTTTGTGAGTTTGAGCTCAAATTGGTCCTAATTGAATATTTTTAGCATTATTGAGATTTTACACTGTTTCTGTATTTTGGCCATAACTTGAGTTCCTGATATCTGATAATCATGAATTTTATCTTGTAGGAAAGCTAAGAGGAAACTCTACAACTTTGATGAAGAGCTCGAAGTCCTAAATAGACGTCTAAGGGACCTAAGTTTACATGGAAGTCAGAATACGGATTCTGTCACTAGAATCCGAACGGTGTGCACTCATAAAATCATATCTCAAGCTGTAATAATGGAGATGGGCTGAAATTTGGATAGTTGATAGTCAAGACCCAAATAAATAACTTTCATGAAGAACACCTTTTGAAAGAATGAAGTCTAATGGGTCAGTTTGGGCTTGCAAGTCGGAACAGATGTGCTGAAGTTGGGTTTGAACAACCTATGGTATTTGGGTCATATCTTGGGCTGTAGGAAGCCAAATTGGACGATCCAGATATGCATGTTATAGCCAAGACAAAGATCTACAACTTTCATGAAGAGTACTTTTCATGGATTTGAAGTATAGTTAGTCGTTTTTGGCTTCCAAATCAGACCAAGAAATTTTTGTACTCAACCACTCCACTCCACTCAACCAAATCACTCCACTCATCCACTCAACTACTCACCCACTCAACCAACCCACTCACTCCACTCATCCACTCAACTACTCACCCACTAATCAACTCAATCCACTCACTCATCCACTCAACCAAATCACTCCACTCATCCACTCAACCCACTCATCCACTCAACTAATCCACTCAACCAATCCACTCAACCACTCCACTCCACTAACCCACTCATCCATCCACTCCCCTTTGTCATTTTGTTACCCTAGACTTCTATAAAAGGCACCATTGGTTATCATGAAGGAAGTTGGACTCTCCTTAATTTCTCTCATAGTTTCTTCTTGTTTCTTCATAGTTTTTCTTGTGATTTCCTTCTAGTTATGTGTAACTAAACCTCCCTTGGTTAAAGGAGTGATGAAACCACTAGTATTAATGTTGTGAACCTTGCATATTTGATTATTTCAATACAGTTATGTTTTTATTCATATATTTCTGAATCTATTGTTGGTATGAAGGTTTTTATACTTGTTTCCACTTTCAAAGTGGTAGATCTGGGTTTATTATGCACGGTTGTGGTAGTAGATCTAGTGGGATGTATGATGTTCATGTGGGTATAATTATCTTTGTGCTATTTGCCAGTTATAAAAGTGGTAGATCTGGGTTTATTATGCACGGTTGTGGTAGTAGATCTAGAGAAATATATGTTCTAAGTAATTTAATCCCGGTGTGTGATTAGATCTTAGTGTAATTGGTTTTCTAAATCTTAATGCAATTGTTGGATAGTTGTAAGAGCGGTTGCTTTATGACTAATCAGTGATTAGGAGTTGATTTGAGCGGTTGCTAAATTGGCCAACACGTAAGGAAAACAGAGATTTACTCTCACAATTGCATAAAAACATAATTGAGCATGTTGGAATAAAATGATATGTGGATTTACATCATCATATAAATCTAGTGGTGGATTCAATCTCTTAACCAATTTTCTTATATTGTTGTTTTCAGTTTATTTATTGTTATTGTCTTTGAAACTGTTCATTGTTCATCAAAACTCCAAAACCCCCCCTTTTTACTGTTTATTGTTAATTAGAGTTTAAATTGGGAATTATTTAATAGTGTTAATTGAATTGGTTCTCTGTGGATCGACCCTTACTAACTACAACTAGTTGTAAGGTTTTTATTTTCTGGTGGGCCTGACAACTAATTTTTATCTAAATTTTAATCACTACATCCGCACGCATCAGATAGCATCTAATAGAGGAATATTGACTTTCACTTATTTAAGGATTTAAAAAATATCACTATTATGGTTCACTTTACTTGAATTATTTAATGCTTGAGGATATGGGGGTGAAGGCGAGGGTTTGGTCTCCTTTTGGCCAGGTGATTTATCAACTCCTTCCTCATCTTTGAGACTTGATTCATCATCTTTCTCATAAGGTTCAGGAATTTGTTTTTCAACAACCTTTCCACTCTTAAGAGTTATCACTAACTTGACTTGATCTATTTGTTAGCTTCCTGAACTACCCTCATTTAGGCTGTATTGACCCTTGTGATTTGGTTGAGGTTAAAAGGGAAACTTTCCTTTCTTGTGAATGATGAGTGCAGAAGAAAGTTTAGCAAGAGTGTCTTTTATGTCAATCATGGCTTTAGTGTTTTGGTTATTAATGGCCTCTTACTTTTCCATGAATGCATACAATGTACCTTAAAGGTTTTTCCTATATGGTGGGACATAAGGTGCATATCCTTGAGAATTTTGAGAGTCCTGCTATGCCTGAGGAGGTGGTGTTTGCATCAATTGTGTCTGATTGTTAGTCCTCCAACTGAAGTTCGGGTCCAGATTATATGTATCTGAAAAAGAAGAGGTGAATGATTTTTTAAAATTGTTCATTGCATTTACTTGCTCGTGCATAACTTCTTTGAAAACAAGAATTTTTGGACATTCATTTGTTGAGTATCCCAATTCATCACAAATATTACAAATTTCTTCATTTTGCACAGATTTGATTTCTTTTACTTTCCCTGATTCCATGGCTTTAACCTTTCTAGCCAAACTAGCAAACCTAGCATTTAGATCTTATTCTTGACTAAAATGATATTTTCCTTTACTAGCATTTGCAAGGTTATATCTAATTGAATTTTTAGAAGGATTAGTACATTGCCAAGATTGAGAATTTTCAGCCAAATGGTCTAAATAATCTAAGGTTGTGTTTGGATAAGGTATTTTGAAATTTTAAGGTATTTAAAATTCAAAGAATTTTATTATATCAATTCAATCCCCTTCATTTGTAAAATAATTTGTTTGGATAAAGCAATTAAATTCCTTTGAATTTAAAATTTTTTGTTTGGATAAAGCAATTCAATTGCGGAATTTTATAAAATCTCTTTTTAAGATATTTTTTGTAAAATTGGGATTTCAATATAAAATTTTACAAAACAAAATAAATATCATATAACATTTTTTTATTCATATTAAAAATAAAAATAAATAAAATATGAATTTAAAAAAATTAAAAAATCTACATAAAATGAAAGGATTAATATACCATTTTTTCATAGATAATCTATGAGTACAACTAATACCATTAGGAGTGTAAACTTATACATCATCAATAAAAATAAAATAACATGATTTAGGCTACTGATGATCACATATTTGATACATTAATAAGCTTTCATTCTTAGTCATTTACACTCTCTATGTACTTAATTGATTGAGTTTTATTATGTTTTGTAAGTTTGGACTCAAATTGAATTTAATTGAATTTTCCAGCATGATTCATATCTTACACTGTTTCTGTATTTGGGTCATATCTTGGGCTGTAGGTGGTTTTTGGAGGTGATTCTAGTGGCATTTGAAAGATAAGAGAGATTTATATAACTTTCATGAAGACCTCAAAGGCCTAATCACACGAGTAGATAACTCAAATTGGGATTGAAGCAAGAACCAGAGTGTTTTCCCTGATAGCTTAATTTATGGGTACTGTTCATCACATATTTCGGGGTAGAAGTTGTAAAATGGGCTAAAATTTGGATGCTGAATAGTTAAGACCAATATCTACAACTTTCATGTTGAACACTTTTCCAGAATCGGACTCCTTGAAGGTGATATTGGGCTTGGAAGTCAGAACAGAGGAGCTGTGACTAGGCTTGGGAAGTGTTCAGTAAATTGAACGTATCTGGAGTTAGAGAAATGATATTGGACTCAAACCAAGGCCATTTGAAAGCTAAGATCTAGGCCTACAACTTTCATGAAGACCACTTGGTTCAAAAATGACGAATGCAATGACTTCAGAGCTGCATGATTTTGGAGACAAGGAATCTCCATAATTTCCCACTCACCTAAAGTCATTTGGCATTTTCCACTCATCCAACCACTAATGACTCAGCCCCCTTGTCATTTTGTATCTCTAATCCTCTATAAAAGGAGGCCTTGGCAGATCATTAAGGGTGTTAGGTGTTAGGTACCAAAATGATGCCATTTTGTTACTAGGTTTTCTTGTAGTAATTTTCCTTTGTTCTAAATTAAAGTCATGTTCTTCTTCTTCTTCTTCTCTCTTTCTTTCTTCTTATCTATGAGTAACTAAGTTTCATTTTACTTGGGTGAAGGGGTGAAGCTCTTGGTAATGAAATAAGGTTAGATTAATTTCTCTCTTGTGCTTAAATGATATATTTTTAAGTGGTTATTATACGTATTGTATTTTGTTTCCAATCAATTTAGAAACCCTCCTTGTAAAGTGGAGTTCTTGATTTGTTGTAGACAATAGATTGGCACAATGAATGCTTTAACCCATTTACAAGTGGTAGTGTTAGAAACTCTCCTTATAAAGTGGAGTTCTTGATTTGTTGTAGACAAAATATTGGCACAATGAATGCTTTAACCCATTTATAAGTGGTGATAATATTTTTAGGAAACATATAATATAATTACGTATATTATTTTAATTGGATTTTTAATGTTGTATTTTCCGATTGGAACCTCCATGTTGTGAGGATTCTAATTGAGTTATAAAAGGAATTAATCTTACCTTTATTTTATTTACCAAGAGTGAATCTTTTTACCCAAGTAAATAATTTTAATCATAGTAACAAAATATTCACTTCACCTTAATTAATCTTCAACAATTCCCTGTGGATCGACCTCGGACTCCCGAGAATTTTATTACTTGAGACAACCTGCACTTGGGTTCGTAATGCAACAATTAATCCCGCATCAAGTTTTTGGCGCCGTTGCCGGGGACTTGTCTTGAAGAATAAGTTTTTGGCGCCGTTGCCGGGGACTTGATTTGAAGACTGAATTTCTGGTGTAAAAATTTGTATATATACTAACATCCTAACTAGTGGGGGAACCTCTCCCTTTTTAATTTCTGTGCATACTAACTAGTGGGGGAACTTCTCCCTTTTATTTTACGCACTAACTTAGTGGGGGAATCTCTCCCTTTTACTTATATTTTTTTTTTGTAATTTACTTTCTGCACTTTATTTTCTGCATTTTAATTTTACGTATAGTGGGGTAATTCTCCATTTTATTTTTTTGTACATTTTAACTTAGTGGGGTAAGTCTCCTTTTAATTTTTTTTGTACTTTATTTTCTCGTATTTATTTTCTCTCATTTTTTTTTGTTTATTAACTTACTAACTCTCTTACTAACTATCTAACTTTTTACTTTATCCATTTCTAACATTTTAATTTATCTCGTATACTAACTTTTTAATTTTTATGCTTATTAACTTATTTGGTGGTTGGTTTATACCACACCTTTGTTAATATTTAATGGACGCTTATATTACTAGCTTGTAATTTTCTTTTCTATTGTAAGTTACTTGTTTATACTTAATTGGTATCGTGATTTAAATTCGGTCGCTTTTGGTTAGAGTTAATCCAGGTACTTTATATATTGATTTATTTGAATCACAATCACACACATTAAGCACAATGGTGAAAATGAAAAGTGCATGATGAACATGAAAATCAACCGCTGTGAACTATGCGTGAGTATTTGCAACCATCCCGAAATTCTAGTCCATCATATTTTATCTTTTCCATCAATGCCAACAATTTTAGATTCAAGCCAGGTATGATTTCTTTACTTCCTAATTTCCATGGTTTAGAATCTGAAAGCCCATATTTACATCTAAAAGAATTTGAGGAAGTATGCACTTGCTTTTCATGATCAAACTTGATCGAAGAGGTTGTTAAGCTTAAATTGTTTCCTTTTTCTTTGAAAGATAAAGCAAAAACTTGGCTTAACACTTTGAAACCAAGATCAATTGGCACATGGCAAGAAATGCAATGTGAGTTTTTGAAGAAATTTTTTCCAACACATAAAACCAATGCTTTGAAAAGACAAATCCAAAATTTTTCCCAAAATTCCAATGAAGCATATTTTCAAAGTTGGGAACGTTTTAAAGATTTGTTGAATTCTTGCCCACATCATGGTTTTGAAAAATGGCGCACTTTAAGTTTCTTTTATGAAGGGTTAACACCTGAAACCAAGCAATTTGTAGAAACAATGTGCAATGGTGAATTTCTTGATAAAGAACCTGATGAAGCTTTAGACTATTTAGACCATTTGGCTGAAAATTCTCAATCTTGGCATGGTACTAATCCTTCTGAAAATTCAATTAGATTTAACCTTGCAAATGCTAGTAAAGGAAAATATCATCTTAGTCAAGAAGAAGATCTAAATGCAAGGTTTGCTAGTTTGGCTAGAAAGGTTGAAGCCATGGAATCAAGGGAAAGTAAAAGAAATCAAATCATGCAAAGTGAAGAAATTTGTGGCATTTGTGATGAATTAGGACACTCAACAAATGAATGTCCAAAAATTCCTATTTTTAAAGAAGTTGTGCATGAGCAAGTAAATGCAATGAACAATTTTAAAAAGCCATTCACTTCTTCTTTTTCAGATACATACAATCCGGGATGGAGAAATCACCCAAATTTTAGTTGAAGGAATAGCAACCAGCCACAATTCATGCAACCACCACCTCCTCAGGCATAGCAAGATTCTCAAAATCCTCAAGGATATGCACCCTATGTCCCTCCATATAGGAAAAACCTTGAAGGAACATTGCATGCATTCATGGAAAAACAAGAGGCCATCAATAACCATAACAATCAAACCATGATTGACATAAAAGACACTCTTGCTAAACTTTCTTCTGCACTTGCCATTCATGAGAAAGGAAAGTTTTCCTCTCAACCTCAACCAAATCCCAAGAGTCAGTTTAGCCTAAATGAGGGTAGTTCAGAAAGTCAAAAGATAGATCAAGTCAACTCAGTGATAACTCTTAGGAGTGCAAAGGTTGTTGAAAAACAAATTCCTGAACTTTTTGAGAAAGATGATGAGTCAATTCCCAAAGATGAGGAAGGAGTTGATAAGCCACCTAATCAAAAGGAGATCAAACCCTCGTCTTCACCCCCATTTCCTCAAGCATTAAACAATTCAACTAAAGTGAATCATAACAGTGACATTTTTGAAATCTTTAAACAAGTGAAGATCAATATTCGTCTGTTAGATGCTATCAAACAGATTCCTTCTTATGCTAAATTTTTGAAAGACTTGTGCACTGTTAAAAGGAAACATAATGTGAAAAAGAATGCATTTTTGACTGAACAGGTAAGCTCCATTATTCAAAACAATAATGAGTTGAAATATAAAGACCCTGGTTGTCCTACAGTTTCATGCATTATTGGTGAACATAAAATTGAACGAGCTTTACTTGATCTTGGTGCTAGTGTTAATTTACTTCCATATTCAATTTATCAGCAACTCAACCTTGGTGAGTTAAAACCAACTTCTGTAACTCTTCTACTTGCTGATAGATCAATTAAAATTCCAAAAGGAATAGTAGAAGATGTGTTGGTACAAGTTGATAAATTCATATATCCTGTGGATTTTATTGTCTTGGAAACTGAACCTATGGTTGATAGTTCTAAGTCAATTCCTATTATTTTGGGTCGCCCATTTTTAGCAACATCTAATGCTTTGATAAATTGCAGAAATGGAGTGGTGAAGCTAACTTTTGGAAATATGACACTGGAGCTTAATGTTTTTAACATGTGCAAGCAACCACAAGAAGTTTATGATGAAAAGGAAGAGATTGAAGGGATTGAAGCCATTATAGATTATCATCTTCAAATCAGGAGTTCTTCTGACCCATTAGAAATCTATTTAATTAATTCATTTGATTCAGCTACACAATTAGATGATGATGTTTGAAATATGCTCTTTGCTTTCTGTACATGTACAGGAAATGGAATACAAAGGAAGGAAGCCAAGATTCAAGAGCTAAAATCCATGAATGATGATACTCATGAAGAAGTACCCATCATTGGGAACCGAAGCCATTACCTGATGGGTTGAAGTACACATTTTGGGAGAAGAACAAAGCTCTCCAGTGGTAATTTCCTCATCCTTGACCAAAGAACAAGAAGGTAAGTTGATAGAAGTACTTAAAAGGCATAAAAATGCAATTGGATGGACATTAAAGGATATAAAAGGCATTAATCCATTAATCTGTACACATAGAATACATTTAGAGGATAATGCTAAAACATCTCAACAACCTCAAAGAAGATTAAATCCACACATGAAAGAGGTAGTTAGAGCTGAAGTTCTTAAATTACTTGATGTTGGAATTATCTATCCTATCTCTGATAGCCAGTGGGTAAGCCCTACACAAGTTGTGCCTAAGAAATCTGGAATAACAGTGGTTGAAAATGAAAAAGGAGAATTAATACCTACCCGAGTCTCATCTAGTTGGCGTATGTGTATTGATTTCGAGAAAATTGAATGCGTACCACTAGAAAGACCATTTTCCATTGCCATTTCTTGATCAGATTCTAGAAAGAGTAGCATGACATCCTTACTATTGTTTTCTTGATGATTATTCAGGGTATAATCAAATACCAATTGCATTAGAGGACCAAGAAAAGACCACTTTTACTTGTCCCTTTAGCACTTTTGCATATAGAAGAATGCCTTTTGGTCTTTGTAATGCTCTGGCAACTTTTCAAAGATGCATGCTAAGTATTTTCAGTGACATGATTGAGCATTATTTAGAGGTTTTCATGGATGATCTGACAGTTTTTGGAAATTCTTTTGAAAATTGTCTTGATAATTTGGAAAAAGTTCTAAAAGATGCGAAGAAAAAGATTTGTGTTAAATTGGAAAAAATGTCATTACATGGTTACCTCGGGAATAGTGTTAGGTCATGTGATATCTTCTAAGGAATTGAAGTTGATAAGGCCAAAGTTGAATTAATTTCTCATTTGCCTTTCCCAAAAATATCAGAGAAGTTCGTTCCTTTTTAGGACATGCAGTGTTTTTACGAGAAGATTTGTAAAGGACTTTAGTGCCATATCTAGACCTTTATGTAATCTTCTAACAAAAGATACACCATTTGATTGGACTCAAGATTGTCGAAATCTTTTGAAAAATTAATCGGTCTTTTGACTTACGCTCCTATCATGCAATCTCTGGTTTGGTCTTTGCCTTTTGAGTTGATGTGTGATGCTAGTGATTTTTTTGTCAAGTACTGTTTTAGGCCAAAGAAAGGAAGGTAAGCCTCATGTAATTTATTACGCAAGTCGAACTTTGAATAGTACACAAATGAATTACACCACTACTGAAAAAGAACTACTTGTTTGTAATTTTTGCATTGGACAAATTTTGGGCTTATTTAATTGGTTCATCCACTGTTGTTTTCACTGATCATGCTGCTGTTAGATATTTAATGTCTAAACAGGATGCCAAACCTAGATTGATACGGTGGATCTTGTTGCTTCAAGAATTCAACATCACAATAAAAGACAAGAAGGGAGCCGAAAATGTTGTTGCAGATCATTTGTCAAGGCTGACAACAGGCTCATCTTTTGATAGCACACCTATCAATGATTCTTTTCCCGATGAATTTTTATCTTCTGTCAATTCCATGCCTTGGTTTGCTAACATTGTCAATTTTCTTGTAACAGGTAAGATGCTGCCTCAGTGGACACACCAAGATAGAAAAAAGTTTATAATTGAGGTGAAAATTTTCTTTTGGGATGACCCATATTTGTTCAAATATTGTCCTGATCAAATCTTTCGAAGATGTGTACCTGACAATGAGGTAAGTAGTGTCATTAAATTTTGTTATTCAGAAGTATGTGGAGGTCATTTTTCTTCAAAGAAAACAAATAAAAATCTTGCAAAGTGTGGATTTTATTGGCCCACTTTATTCAAGGACGCTTATACTTTTTGCAAAAGTTATGAAAGTTGTCAAAAATTGGGGTCCATTTCTAAAAGAAATATGATGCCTTTGAACCCTATCCTTGTCATTGAAATTTTTGATTGTTGGGGAATTGATTTCATGGGTCCATTTCCATCATCTTTTGGATTTGTGTACATTTTGGTTGCGATTGATTATGTCTCAAAATGGATTGAGGCAATTCCATGTCTCAAGACAATGATCATAAACTGTTCTAAAATTTTTAAAAGAAAATGTTTTGAGTCGATTTGGAATTCCTCGAGTTATCATCAGTGATGGGGGAACACATTTTTGCAATAAATCATTTGAATCTTTAATGAAGAAATATTGCATTACCCACAAAATTGCAACCGCTTATCATCCTCAAACAAGTGGACAAGTTGAATTAGCAAATATAGGAGATTAAACAAATTTTGGAAAAAATGGTTAACCCAAATCGTAAAGATTGGTCTTTAAGACTAAACGATGCACTTTGGGCTTCATTGATCGCTTTTAAAACATCTTTGGGCATGTCTCCCTATCGGTTAGTTTATGGAAAACCTTGTCATTTGCTTGTAGAATTGGAGCATAAAGCATTTTGGGCCATTAAAGCTTTCAACTTAAGTCTTGATGATGCTTCCAAGTTACGCAAATTGCAATTGAATGAACTTGAGGAATTAAGAAATGATGCATATGAAAACTCAAAGATTTATAAAGCTAGAACAAAAGCTTTTCATGACAAATCAATTTTGAGAAAAACTTTTGAAATTGGTCAAAAAGTTCTGCTTTATAATTCTCGTCTTCACCTATTCCCTGAAAAATTGAGATCTAGGTGGATTGGTCCTTATATTGTCAAACATGTGTATTCTTATGGGGCCATAGACATTGAGAATCCTAGGAATGGTATTGTATTTAAGGTTAATGGACAAAGACTCAAACTATTTCTGGAACATCAAGTTGTTGAGGTAAAATCCATTTCTCTTTCTAATCCTTGTTATGAGTAGAATTTATTTTAATATTGTTTCTTTCTTTTTGCAGTTCTTTGTGTTCCCGGTTAAATGGCGGATAACGGTACTCCGTGACTCTCAAGTCGGTTTGTTTTTCAGTTTCCCATAATAACTGATTTCTTCTCCTTTCAAAATGGATGTCATTCTCTCAAATCTAAGAAAACATTTTCCTTCTCTCCCTCTAAATGCTCTAACACAAGTCTATGAAGCTAGGTGTGAAAGACTGAGATTGTTAATGTATAAGGGCATCCTAGAAGATATATGCTTTGGATAATCGAAGCAAAGGTTCGTTTAGTCTAAATGGTGAATCTTCGATTCATTTTGTCCCATACATGCCTGGTCTCGGTAAAAGTTCATTTTCAAAAAGGAGAAGAGCAAAAAGAATGAAAGTTTGTTACAAGTGTGCACGATGGAATTGCAACACGCGATGTCACTCTTTGGGGATGGTTTTCGTAAACAGAGAAGATAAAATATTCTTCATTAAGAATGGACTGAGTAAGGAGTCATTAGATAATATCTTATTGACTCTTGAGACGCATTCTTGTGGAATTGTGCAGCGTGAACTTCTTAGTTTGTGGAATCTCTTCAAGGACGAGCAAGAGCGTTACAGTCTTGGGAATCTGACTCAAAAAGACCCTGTTTGCCAATTTATAAGAAAATTGGATGGGAAGCTTATCCTCGACTCATAGAAGGCGTTTAAGCCGTTTTTGGACGTGAAACCAGAGGAAGATGTGAGCCACAATCACAACAACATGTATATATTATCTTGTATATTTTCAAAAAAAAGAAAAAAAAAGAAAAAAAAAAAAAAAAAAAAAAAAAAAAAAAAAAAAAAAAAAAAAAAAAAAGGCGAAACTTCGGTTGTACTTGATCTTTAATTAGATTAGGAGCCCCGCGCGGTGGAGTGGCAGACCGTCATTGACTCGGGTGGACCTTCGCATGTCAGTCGGTAAATAAGATTCGTGTGCCATGCTTTGTAGAGAGCCGCGCAAGCATTCCCAGGTTTTAACCAAAGGCTCTGCTTGTTGATGGACAGAAAGAAGCATCCCGTGTTTGCATTCTCGCGTGACAATGCCTCTGAGCTGAATCCTGTGATTTAATGCCATGGGCTCTTCGCCGACCTCTCACCGGGCTGTGGTCGTTGGTGGTAGTGTCGATTTACGCACTTTAATTAGTGGCGTCGTAGCTCAATCCAAAATATCCCACAAGCGGGAGGGAGAAGAATGCCCAGATTGGCTGAGCCGTCTTGGTATTACTGCACTCATGATGTGCAGTATAAAGATCTGTCATGAAACCTGTACATAAAGGTATGTAATCATTTGTTATTATTATTTTATTTTTATATGATTTTGTTGAATTTTGGTTTTGGACAGACGATCCTTTGGATGGGATCCTTCGGGGGTTTCTAGACTTCTTTACCCGATGGTTTTCTTGAAGTCAAAAAAAAAAAAAAAAAAAAAAAAAAAAAAAAAAAAAAAAAAAAAATTTTTTTCTGACACCATTCAACCTACCCATATAAGTGCTATCATTACTTTTTCTATTCTCTTCCCTATTTAAACACTCCATTTTCTTCACTTTCCTGCAACTCGTAATCCTTCAAAGAGAGTGTGAGTGTAGAAATGGAGGGAGCTTCTTCTTCTGTTCGTAGACTTACCAATATTTGTGTATTCTGTGGGTCAACTTATGGGAAGGGTTTAGAGTATGTAGACGCAGCAATCACTCTTGGTCGAACACTTGCTGCGAGGAAAATTCATTTAGTATATGGGGGAGGCAGCATTGGGTTAATGAAGGCTGTATCACTTGCTGCTCATTTAAAAGGCAGTCAGGTTTTAGGTATCATTCCTAGACCTTTAGCTCAACAGAATATCACTGGAAAGACAATTGGGGAGGAGCTTCAAGTATCATCTATGGAAGAACGAATAAGGACAATGCTTGCAAACTCTGATGCATTCATAGCATTACCGGGTGGTTTTGGTACTTTGGAAGAAATTTTTCAAATTGTCTCTTGGGCCCAATTGAACATCCACCATAAACCTGTAGGTTTGTTGAATGTTAATAATTTCTTTAATAATTTGTTATCTTTTGTTGACCATACTGTGGAACAGAAATTTGTCACACCTTCTGCAAGAAAACTCCTTATCTTTGCTACCACTGTTGATGAGTTGATTGATAAATTAGAAGTTTTTATTTATGAACCTGATCTAGTAACAGCTCAGATAGATTGGTCAGAAGGCACCAAGAAGAGAGAGGCAAAGAAGAAGCAAAAGGAAAAGAAAGGAACAAGAGTGTGATCTGTCACTTCATCTATAAATATCCTTTATCTTTAGTTTTATTTATCGTACTTTGTTTCTGTTTAAATTTGTGTGAGATTTTTCTTGCAACAACAGGTAATATATTCTATCCTTTTTCCTATCTATGTTTTGACATTGAGGACAATGTTGTGATCTGGTTGGGGGGAAGGATGGTTGTAAAAAAAAAAAAAATTCAAAAGTGTGTTTGTTAATATGTTTGTTGTGTTTGTCATCAATTTATTAACAACAAAAGTAATTAGGGATGGCAGAGTAAAGAGTAAATTATTTACTCTTGAGACGCATCAAAAATTGGTGGCAGAGTAAGGAGTAATTAGGGTAGTAACTAATTTATGTGGAAGTAGCAATTCAAATTCAGGGAAATTTGCATGATTGAGTAAATTGTCTTCTTTCTTAAAATTCACATGCTTGGTTATGGATGTTGAATTGGTGGATTGAGAATGATGGAATTATGCCTTGTGAGATTTTGAGCCTATTGATGAATTGATTGAACATTTGTACCATTCTTTTCTTTTTTGTGTGAATTTCACTCATGGAATTGTTGCTCTAGAACTTGCTTTGATTCTTTTTGAGACTATATTTTCATATGCATACATAAATATGATTGAGGCATTTTTCTTCAAATAGCTACTTTAATTAAATAGCCAGCCTTGTTTAGCAGCATGTTGTCTCAATATGATATCAAGCACTCTTATGACTTCTTGAAAATTTTCTGATTCCTGACAACATAAAGCATTAGAAATGACCTATTTCCCCTTGCTTAACCCCTTTGAGCTTATTTGACTATTCTTTGTTTCGAACTCATTATGTGCCTTAAATGAAAAAATCATGTTCTTACTTGACCTTAGGGAATAAGAGAACATTATTTTTGTCATTCGATGAGTTCTTGAACAAGTGTGGGGGTATGTGTGCAGAATAGTTAAAAAAAATGTGTATATATGACGTTCTTATTGTAAAAAAAAATGTATATATGATATTCTTATTGTAAAAATTCAAAAAAAATAATAAAATAATAAAAAAAAATAAAAAAAAATGTAAAAAGAAGAGGGTCAACAAGGTAATAAAGGAAAGGAAAAGAATATGTAAAGGGAATTTGTATTAGGTGAAGTTGGGATGAACTTTCATGCTTATTAATTGAACTCATCTCTCATGTTCTTTTATTCTCTGGTGTTTAACTTGTCATATCCATATTACCTCCTCCTTTACCTTGACCTCATTACAACCTTGAATAAAGTCCTCATGATTTGTGTGTGCATGTGTTCTGAGTAGTGGAGAAGTAGAAGATAAGCAAGCTTATGGTAGTGCAATTTTCATGGGTTGAATTGAGTGAAATACCTACCTTCTAAACACTTGAGGGATTGAGAGTGAATCTTGTGAAAATCTATCATTCTTGACTCATGCTTTTCAATTCAAATATCTTTGCTTGTTGATTTGAGAAGTGAAGATATGTTACCTCATGGATGTTTTGATTACTTGAATGATTGCTCTTCATTTTTAAATATTATTAGAAATTGAGTCTTTTAGAGTGTTTAGCTTTTGAGTCTGTTTTTTTTTTTTTTTGTGAGTGATCTTATGTATTTTGCTCAAGAGTGCAAAAAGCTAAGTGTGGAGGAGTTTGATGATCACATATTTGATACATTAATAAGCTTTCATTCTTAGTCATTTACACTCTCTATGTACTTAATTGATTGAGTTTTATTATGTTTTGTAAGTTTGGACTCAAATTGAATTTAATTGAATTTTTCAGCATGATTCATATCTTACACTGTTTCTGTATTTGGGTCATATCTTGGGCTGTAGGTGGTCTTTGGAGGTGATTCTAGTGGCATTTGAAAGATAAGAGAGAGTTATATAACTTTCATGAAGACCTCAAAGGCCTAATCACACGAGTAGATAACTCAAATTGGGATTGAAGCAAGAACCAGAGTGTTTTCCCTGACAGCTTAATTTATGGGTACTGTTCATCACATATTTCGGGGTAGAAGTTGTAAAATAGGCTAAAATTTGGATGCTGAATAGTTAAGACCAATATCTACAACTTTCATGTTGAACACTTTTCCAGAATCGGACTCCTTGAAGGTGATATTGGGCTTGGAAGTCAGAACAGAGGAGCTGTGACTAGGCCTGGGAAGTGTTCAGTAAATTGAACGTATCTGGAGTTAGAGAAATGATATTGTACTCAAACTAAGGCCATTTGAAATCTAAGATCCAGGCCTACAACTTTCATGAAGACCACTTGGTTCAAAAATGACGAATGCAATGACTTCAGAGCTGCATGATTTCGGAGACAAGGAATCTCCATAATTTCCCACTCACCTAAAGTCATTTGGCATTTTCCACTCATCCAACCACTAATGACTCAGCCCCCTTGTCATTTTGTATCTCTAATCCTCTATAAAAGGAGGCCTTGGCAGATCATTAAGGGTGTTAGGTGTTAGGTACCAAAATGATGCCATTTTGTTACTAGGTTTTCTTGTAGTAATTTTCCTTTGTTCTAAATTAAAGTCATGTTCTTCTTCTTCTTCTTCTCTCTTTCTTTCTTCTTATCTATGAGTAACTAAGTTTCATTTTACTTGGGTGAAGGGTGAAGCTCTTGGTAATGAAATAAGGTTAGATTAATTTCTCTCTTGTGCTTAAATGATATATTTTTAAGTGGTTATTATACGTATTGTATTTTGTTTCCAATCAATTTAGAAACCCTCCTTGTAAAGTGGAGTTCTTGATTTGTTGTAGACAATAGATTGACACAATGAATGCTTTAACCCATTTACAAGTGGTAGTGTTAGAAACTCTCCTTATAAAGTGGAGTTCTTGATTTGTTGTAGACAAAATATTGGCACAATGAATGCTTTAACCCATTTATAAGTGGTGATAATATTTTTAGGAAACATAATATAATTACGTATATTATTTTAATTGGATTTTTAATGTTGTATTTTCTGATTGGAACCTCCATGTTGTGAGGATTCTAATTGAGTTATAAAAGGAATTAATCTTACCTTTATTTTATTTACCAAGAGTGAATCTTTTTACCCAAGTAAATAATTTTAATCATAGTAACAAAATATTCACTTCACCTTAATTAATCTTCAACAATTCCCTGTGGATCGACCTCGGACTCCCGAGAATTTTATTACTTGAGACAACCTGCACTTGGGTTCGTAATGCAACAATTAATCCCGCATCAAGTTTTTTGTAAACTTGTTTGGGACTTGTGCAAGAATAAGTTTTTGGCGCCGTTGATTCTTGGGACTTGATTTGAAGACTGAATTTACGGTGTAAAAATTTGTATATATACTAACATCCTAACTAGTGGGGAACCTCTCCCTTTTTAATTTAATTTCGTGCATACTAACTAGTGGGGAACTTCTCCCTTTTATTTTACGCACTAACTTAGTGGGGAATCTCTCCCTTTTACTTATATTTTTTTTTTTGTAATTTACTTTCTCGCACTTTATTTTTTGCATTTTAATTTTTGTAGTGGGGGTAATTCTCCATTTTATTTTTTTGTACATTTTAACTTAGTGGGGTAACTCTCCCTTTAATTTTTTTTGTACTTTATTTTCGTATTTATTTCTGTCATTTTTTTTTTTTTATTTATTTTCTGTCATTTTTTTTGTTTATTAACTTACTAACTCTCTTACTAACTATCTAACTTTTTACTTTATCTCTTTTAACATTTTAATTTATCTGTATACTAACTTTTTAATTTTTATGCTTATTAACTTATTTGGTGGTTGATTTATACCACACCTTTGTTAATATTTAATGGACAGTTTATATTACTAGCTTGTACGTTTTCTTTTCTATTGTAAGTTACTTGTTTATGCTTAATTGGTATCATGATTTAAATTCTGGTCATTTGGTTAGAGTTAATCCAGGTACTTTACATATTGATTTATTTGAATCACAATCACACACATTAAGCACAATGGCTGAAAATGAAAGTGTGCATGATGAACATGAAAATCAACCGTTGTGAACCATGCGTGAGTATTTGCAACCATCCCGAAATTCTAGTCCATCATATTTTATCTTTCCAGTCAATGCCAACAATTTTAGATTCAAACCAGGTATGATTTCTTTACTTCCTAATTTCCATAGTTTAGAATCTGAAAGCCCATATTTACATCTAAAAGAATTTGAGGAAGTATGCACTGTTTTTCATGATCAAACTTGCACTGAAGAGGTTGTTAAGCTTAAATTGTTTCCTTTTTCTTTGAAAGATAAAGCAAAAACTTGGCTTAACACTTTGAAACCAAGATCAATTGGCACATGGCAAGAAATGCAATGTGAGTTTTTGAAGAAATTTTTTCCAACACATAAAACCAATGCTTTGAAAAGACAAATCCAAAATTTTTCCCAAAATTCCAATGAAGCATATTTTCAAAGTTGGGAACGTTTTAAAGATTTGTTGAATTCTTGCCCACATCATGGTTTTGAAAAATGGCGCACTTTAAGTTTCTTTTATGAAGGGTTAACACCTGAAACCAAGCAATTTGTAGAAACAATGTGCAATGGTGAATTTCTTGATAAAGAACCTGATGAAGCTTTAGACTATTTAGACCATTTGACTGAAAATTCTCAATCTTGGCATGGTACTAATCCTTCTGAAAATTCAATTAGATTTAACCTTGCAAATGCTAGTAAAGAAAAATATCATCTTAGTCAAGAAGAAGATCTAAATGCAAGGTTTGCTAGTTTGGCTAGAAAGGTTGAAGCCATGGAATCCGGGAAAGTAAAAGAAATCAAATCTGTGCAAAGTGAAGAAATTTGTGGCATTTGTGATGAATTAGGACACTCAACAAATGAATGTCCAAAAATTCCTGTTTTTAAAGAAGTTGTGCATGAGCAAGTAAATGCAATGAATAATTTTAAAAAGCCATTCACTTCTTCTTTTTCAGATACATACAATCCGGGATGGAGAAATCACCCGAATTTCAGTTGGAGGAATAGCAACCAGCCACAATTCATGCAACCACCACCTCCTCAGGCACAGCAAGATTCTCAAAATCCTCAAGGATATGCACCCTATGTCCCACCATATAGGAAAAACCTTGAAGGAACATTGCATGCATTCATGGAAAAACAAGAGGCCATCAATAACCACAACAATCAAACCATGATTGACATAAAAGACACTCTTGCTAAACTTTCTTCTGCACTTGCCATTCATGAGAAAGGAAAGTTTTTCTCTCAACCTCAACCAAATCCCAAGAGTCAGTTTAGCCTAAATGAGGGTAGTTCAGAAAGTCAAAAGATAGATCAAGTCAACTCAGTGATAACTCTTAGGAGTGGAAAGGTTGTTGAAAAACAAATTCCTGAACTTTTTGAGAAAGATGATGAGTCAATTCCCAAAGATGAGGAAGGAGTTGATAAGCCACCTAGTCAAAAGGAGATCAAACCCTCGTCTTCACCCCCATTTCCTCAAGCATTAAACAATTCAACTAAAGTGAATCATAACAGTGATATTTTTGAAATCTTTAAACAAGTGAAGATCAATATTCGTCTGTTAGATGCTATCAAACAAATTCCTTCTTATGCTAAATTTTTGAAAGACTTGTGCATTGTTAAAAGGAAACATAATGTGAAAAAGAATGCATTTTTGACTGAACAGGTAAGCTCCATTATTCAAAACAATAATGAGTTGAAATATAAAGACCCTGGTTGTCCTACAGTTTCATGCATTATTGGTGAACATAAAATTGAACGAGCTTTACTTGATCTTGGTGCTAGTGTTAATTTACTTCCATATTCAGTTTATCAGCAACTCAACCTTGGTGAGTTAAAACCAACTTCTGTAACTCTTCTTCTTGTTGATAGATCAATTAAAATTCCAAAAGGAATAGTAGAAGATGTGTTGGTACAAGTTGATAAATTCATATATCCTGTGGATTTTATTGTCTTGGAAACTGAACCTATGGTTGATAATTCTAAGTCAGTTCCTATTATTTTGGGTCGCCCATTTTTAGCAACATCTAATGCTTTGATAAATTGCAGAAATGGAGTGGTGAAGCTAACTTTTGGAAATATGACACTGGAGCTTAATGTTTTTAACATGTGCAAGCAACCACAAGAAGTTTATGATGAAAAGGAAGAGATTGAAGGGATTGAAGTCATTATAGATGATCATCTTCAAATCAGGAGTTCTTCTGACCCATTAGAAATCTGTTTAATTAATTCATTTGATTGACTACACAATTAGATGATGATGTTTTTGAAATATGCTCTTTGCTTGACTGCACGGAAATGGAATACAAAGGAAGGAAGCCAAGATTCGAAGAGCTAAAATCCATGAATGATGATACCCATGAAGAAGTACCCACACTGGGCCGAAGCCATTACGATGGGTTGAAGTACACATTTTTGGGAGAAGAACAAAGCTCTCCAGTGGTAATTTCCTCATCCTTGACCAAAGAACAAGAAGGTAAGTTGATAGAAGTACTTAAAAGGCATAAAAATGCAATTGGATGGACATTAAAGGATATAAAAGGCATTAATCCATTAATCTGTACACATAGAATACATTTAGAGGATAATACTAAAACATCTCAACAACCTCAAAGAAGATTAAATCCACACATGAAAGAGGTAGTTAGAGCTGAAGTTCTTAAATTACTTGATGTTGGAATTATCTATCCTATCTCTGATAGCCAGTGGGTAAGCCCTACACAAGTTGTGCCTAAGAAATATGGAATAACAGTGGTTGAAAATGAAAAAGGAGAATTAATACCTACCCGAGTCTCATCTAGTTGGCGTATGTGTATTGATTTCAGAAAATTGAATGCAGCCACTAGGAAAGACCATTTTCCATTGCCATTTCTTGATCAGATTCTAGAAAGAGTAGCAGGACATCCTTACTATTGTTTTCTTGATGGTTATTCAGGGTATAATCAAATACCAATTGCATTAGAGGACCAAGAAAAGACCACTTTTACTTGTCCCTTTAGCACTTTTGCATATAGAAGAATGCATTTTGGTCTTTGTAATGCTCCGGTAACTTTTCAAAGATGCATGCTAAGTATTTTCAGTGACATGATTGAGCATTATTTAGAGGTTTTCATGGATGATCTGACAATTTTTGGAAATTCTTTTGAAAATTGTCTTGATAATTTGGAAAAAGTTCTTAAAAGATGCGAAGAAAAAAGATTTGTGTTAAATTGGAAAAAATGTCATTACATGGTTACCTCAGGAATAGTGTTAGGTCATGTGATATCTTCTAAGGGAATTGAAGTTGATAAGGCCAAAGTTGAATTAATTTCTCATTTGCCTTTCCCAAAAATAGTCAGAGAAGTTCGTTCCTTTTTAGGACATGTAGGTTTTTACAGAAGATTTGTAAAGGACTTTAGTGCCATATCTAGACCTTTATGTAATCTTCTAACAAAAGATACACCATTTGATTGGACTCAAGATTATCGAAATCTTTTGAAAAATTAATCGGTCTTTTGACTGCTCCTATCATACAATCTCCGATTGATGGTCTTTGCCTTTTGAGTTGATGTGTGATGCTAGTGATTTTCTTTGTTGGCGTATTTGTTTTAGGCCAAAGAAAGGAAGGTAAGCCTCATGTAATTTATTACGCAAGTCGAACTTTGAATAGTGCACAAATGAATTACACCACTACCGAAAAAGAACTACTTGTGTAATTTTTGCATTGGACAAATTTGAGCTTATTTAATTGGTTCATCCACTATTGTTTTCACTTGATCATGCTTCTTTGTTAGATATTTAATGTCTAAACAGGATGCCAAACCTAGATTGATACGGTGGATCTTGTTGCTTCAAGAATTCAACATCACAATAAAAGACAAGAAGGGAGCCGAAAATGTTGTTGCAGATCATTTGTCAAGGCTGACAACAGGCTCATCTTTTGATAGCACACCTATCAATGATTCTTTTCCCGATGAATTTTTATCTTCTGTCAATTCCATGCCTTGGTTTGCTAACATTATCAATTTTCTTGTAACAGGTAAGATGCCGCCTCAGTGGACACACCAAGATAGAAAAACGTTTTTAATTGAGGTGAAAATTTTCTTTTGGGATGACCCATATTTGTTCAAATATTGTCCTGATCAAATCTTTCGAAGATGTGTACCTGACAATGAGGTAAGTAGTGTCATTAAATTTTGTTATTCAGAAACATGTGGAAGTCATTTTTCTTCAAAGAAAACAGCTGCGAAAATCTTGCAGTGTGGATTTTATTGGCCCACTTTATTCAAGGACAGTTATACTTTTTGCAAAAGTTATGAAAGTTGTCAAAAATTGGGGTCCATTTCTAAAAGAAATATGATGCCTTTGAACCCTATCCTTGTCATTGAAATTTTTGATTGTTGGGGAATTGATTTCATGGGTCCATTTCCATCATCTTTTGGATTTGTGTACATTTTGGTTGCAGTTGATTATGTCTCAAAATGGATTGAGGCAATTCCATGTCGGCACAATGATCATAAAACTGTTCTAAAATTTTTAAAAGAAAATGTTTTGAGTCGATTTGGAATTCCTTGAGCTATCATCAGTGATGGGGGAACACATTTTTGCAATAAATCATTTGAATCTTTAATGAAGAAATATTGCATTACCCACAAAATTGCAACCGCTTATCATCCTCAAACAAGTGGACAAGTTGAATTAGCAAATAGGGAGATTAAACAAATTTTGAAAAAAACGGTTAACCCAAATCGTAAAGATTGGTCTTTAAGACTAAACGATGCACTTTGGGCTTACTGTACTGCTTTTAAAACATCTTTGGGCATGTCTCCCTATCGGTTAGTTTATGGAAAACCTTGTCATTTGCTTGTAGAATTGGAGCATAAAGCATTTTGGGCCATTAAAGCTTTCAACTTAAGTCTTGATGATGCTTCCAAGTTACGCAAATTGCAATTGAATGAACTTGAGGAATTAAGAAATGATGCATATGAAAACTCAAAGATTTATAAAGCTAGAACAAAAGCTTTTCATGACAAATCAATTTTGAGAAAAACTTTTGAAATTGGTCAAAAAGTTCTGCTTTATAATTCTCGTCTTCACCTATTCCCTGGAAAATTGAGATCTAGGTGGATTGGTCCTTATATTGTCAAACATGTGTATTCTTATGGGGCCATAGACATTGAGAATCCTAGGAATGGTATTGTATTTAAGGTTAATGGACAAAGACTCAAACTATTTCTGGAATATCAAGTTGTTGAGGTAGAATCCATTTCTCTTTCTAATCCTTGTTATGAGTAGAATTTATTTTAATATTGTTTCTTTCTTTTTGCAGTTCTTTGTGTTCCCGGTTAAATGGCGGATAACGGTACTCCGTGACTCTCAAGTCGGTTTGTTTTTCAGTTTCTCATAATAACTGATTTCTTCTCCTTTCAAAATGGATGTCATTCTCTCAAATCTAAGAAAACATTTTCCTTCTCTCCCTCTAAATGCTCTAACACAAGTCTTTGAAGCTAGGTGTGAAAGACTGAGATTGTTAATGTATAAGGGCATCCTAGAAGATATACGCTGGATAATCGAAGCAAAGGTTCGTTTAGCTGGTGAATCTTCAGATTCATTTGTCCCATACATGCCTGGTCTCGGTAAAAGTTCATTTTCAAAAAGGAGAAGAGCAAAAAGAATGAAAGTTTGTTACAAGTGTGCACGATGGAATTGCAACACGCGATGTCACTCTTTGGGGATGGTTTCCGTAAACAGAAAAGATAAAATATTCTTCATTAAGAATGGACTGAGTAAAGAGTCATTAGATAATATCTTATTGACTCTTGAGACGCATTCTTGTGGAATTGTGCAGCGTGAACTTCTTAGTTTGTGGAATCTCTTCAAGGACGAGCAAAAGCGTTACAGTCTTGGGAATCTGACTCAAAAAGACCCTGTTTGCCAATTTATAAGAAAATTGGATGGGAAGCTTATCCTCGACTCATAGAAGGCGTTTAAGCCGTTTCTGGACGTGAAACCAGAGGAAGATGTGAGCCACAATCACAACAACATGTATATATTATCTTGTACATTTTCAAAAAAAAAAAAAAAAAAAAAAAAAAAAAAAAAAAAAAGAAAAAAAAAAAAAAAAAAAAAAAAAAGGGCAAAACTTCGGTTGTACTTGTCTTTAATTAGATTAGGAGCCCCGCCGGTGGAGTGGCAGACCGTCATTGACTCGGGTGGACCTTCGCACGTCGGTCGGTAAATAAGATTCGTGTGCCATGCTCGCAGAGAGAGCGCGCAAGCATTCCTGTGTTTTAACCAAAGGCTCGCTTGTTGATGGACGAGAAAGAAGCGTCCGTGTTTGCATTCTCGCGTGACAATGCCTCCGAGCCGAATCCCGTGATTTAATGCCATGGGCTCTTCAACGACCTCTCACCGGCTGTGGTCGTTGGTGGTATTTGTCGATTTACGCACTTTAATTAGTGGCGTCGTAGCTCAATCCAAAATATCCCACAAGCGGGAGGGAGAAGAATGCCCAGATTGGCTGAGCCGTCTTGGTATTACTGCACTCATGACGCGCAGTATAAAGATCTGCCATGAAACCTGTACATAAAGGTATGTAATCATTTGTTATTATTATTTTATTTTTGTATGATTTTGTTGAATTTTGGTTTTGGACAGACGATCCTTTGGATGGGATCCTTCGGGGTTTCTAGACTTCTTTACCCTGATGGTTTTCTTGAAGTAAAAAAAAAACCAAAAACAAAAGGAAAAACAAAAAAAAAATTCTTTTCTGACACCAGTCAACCTACCCATATAAGTGCTATCATTACTTTTTCTATTCTCTTCCCTATTTAAACACTCCATTTTCTTCACTTTCCTGCAACTCGTAATCCTTCAAAGAGAGTGTGAGTGTAGAAATGGAGGGAGCTTCTTCTTCTGTTCGTAGACTTACCAATATTTGTGTATTCTGTGGGTCAACTTATGGGAAGGGTTTAGAGTATGTAGACGCAGCAATCACTCTTGGTCGAACACTTGCTGCGAGGAAAATTCATTTAGTATATGGGGAGGCAAGCATTGGGTTAATGAAGGCTGTATCACTTGCTGCTCATTTAAAAGGCAGTCAGGTTTTAGGTATCATTCCTCGACCTTTAACTCAACAGAATATCACTGGAAAGACAATTGGGGAGGAGCTTCAAGTATCATCTATGGAAGAACGAATAAGGACAATGCTTGCAAACTCTGATGCATTCATAGCATTACCGGGTGGTTTTGGTACTTTGGAAGAAATTTTTCAAATTGTCTCTTGGGCCCAATTGAACATCCACCATAAACCTGTAGGTTTGTTGAATGTTAATAATTTCTTTGATAATTTGTTATCTTTTGTTGACCATCTTGTGGAACAGAAATTTGTCACACCTTTCTCGTAAGAAAACTCCTTATCTCTTGCTACCACTGTTGATGAGTTGATTGATAAATTAGAAGTTTTTGTTTATGAACTGATCTAGTAACAGCTCAGATAGATTGGTCGAAGGCACCACAAGAAGAGAGGCACCCAGACAAGAGGCAATGAAGAGAGGCAGCAAGGAACAAGAGTGTGATCTGTCACTTCATCTATAAATATCCTTTATCTTTAGTTTTATTTATCGTACTTTGTTTCTGTTTAAATTTGTGTGAGATTTTTCTTGCAACAACAGGTAATATATTCTATCCTTTTTCCTATCTATGTTTTGACATTGAGGACAATGTTGTGATCTGGTTGGGGGGGAAGGATGGTTGTAAAAAAAAAAAATTCAAAAGTGTGTTTGTTAATATGTTTGTTGTGTTTGTCATCAATTTATTAACAACAAAAGTAATTAGAGATGGCAGAGTAAAGAGTAAATTATTTACTCTTGAGACGCATCAAAAATTGGTGGCAGAGTAAGGAGTAATTAGGGTAGTAACTAATTTATGTGGAAGTAGCAATTCAAATTCAGGAAAATTTGCATGATTGAGTAAATTGTCTTCTTTCTTAAAATTCACATGCTTGGTTATAGATGTTGAATTGGTGGATTGAGAATGATGGAATTATGTCTTGTGAGATTTTGAGCCTATTGATGAATGGATTGAACATTTGTACCATTCTTTTCTTTCTTGTGTGAATTTCACTCATGGAATTGTTGCTCTAGAACTTGCTTTGATTCTTTTTGAGACTACATTTTCATATGCATACATAAATATGATTGAGGCATTTTTCTTCAAATAGCTACTTTAATTAAATAGCCAGCCTTGTTTAGCAGCATGTTGTCTCAATATGATATCAAGCACTCTTATGACTTCTTGAAAATTTTTTGATTCCTGACAACATAAAGCATTAGAAATGACCTATTTTCCCTTACTTAACCCCTTTGAGCTTATTTGACTATTCTTTGTTTCGAACTCATTATGTGCCTTAAATGAAAAAACCATGTTCTTACTTGACCTTAGGGAATAAGAGAACATTATTTTTGTCATTCGATGAGTTCTTGAACAAGTGTGGGGGTGTGTGTGCAGAATGGTTAAAAAAATGTATATATATGATGTTCTTATTGTAAAAAAAAAATGTATATATGATATTCTTATTGTAAAAATTAAAAAAAAAAAAAAAATAAAAAAAATAAAAAAAAGTAAAAAGAGGGTCAACAAGGTAATAAAGGAAAAGAAAAGAATATGTAAAGGGAATTTGTATTAGATGAAGTTGGGATGAACTTTCATGCTTGTTAATTGAACTCAGCTCTCATGTTTTTTTATTCTCTGGTGTTTAACTTGTCATATCCATATTACCTCCTCCTTTACCTTGACCTCATTACAACCTTGAATAAAGTCCTCATGATTTGTGTGTGCATGTGTTCTGAGTAGTGGAGAAGTAGAAGATAAGCAAGCTTATGGTAATGCAATTTTCATGGGTTGAATTGAGTGAAATACCTACCTTCTAAACACTTGAGGGATTGAGAGTGAATCTTGTGAAAATCTATCATTCTTGACTCATGCTTTTCAATTCAAATATCTTTGCTTGTTGATTTGAGAAGTGAAGATATGTTACCTCATGAATGTTTTGATTACTTGAATGATTGCTCTTCATTTTTAAATATTATTAGAAATTGAGTCTTTTAGAGTGTTTAGCTTTTGAGTCTGTTTCATTTTTTTTTTATGAGTGATCTTATGTGTTTTGCTCAAGAGTGCAAAAAGCTAAGTGTGGAGGAGTTTGATGATCACATATTTGATACATTAATAAGCTTTCATTCTTAGTCATTTACACTCTCTATGTACTTAATTGATTGAGTTTTATTATGTTTTGTAAGTTTGGACTCAAATTGAATTTAATTGAATTTTCCAGCATGATTCATATCTTACACTATTTCTGTATTTGGGTCATATCTTGGGCTGTAGGTGGTCTTTGGAGGTGATTATAGTGGCATTTGAAAGATAAGAGAGAGTTCTATAACTTTCATGAAGACCTCAAATGCCTAATCACACGAATAGATAACTCAAATTGGGATTGAAGCAAGAACCAGAGTGTTTTCCCTGACAGCTTAACCTATGGGTACTGTTCATCACATATTTTGGGGTAGAAGTTGTAAAATGGGCTGAAATTTGGACGCTGAATAGTTAAGACCAATATCTACAACTTTCATGTTGAACACTTTTCCAGAATCGGACTCCTTGAAGGTGATATTAGGCTTGGAAGTCAGAACAGAGGAGCTGTGATTGGGCCTGGGTAGTGTTCAGTAAATTGAACGTATCTAGAGTTAGAGAAATGATATTGGACTCAAACTAAGGCCATTTGAAATCTAAGATCTAGGCCTACAACTTTCATGAAGACCATTTGGTTCAAAAATGACGAATGTAATGACTTCAGAGCTGCATGATTTCAGAGACAAGGAATCTCCATAATTTCCCACTCACCTAAAATCATTTGGCATTTTCCACTCATTTTCTACTCATCCAACCACTAATGACTCAGCCCCCTTGTCATTTTGTATCTCTAATCCTCTATAAAAGGAGGCCTTGGCAGATCATTAAGGGTGTTAGGTGTTAGGTACCAAAATGATGCCATTTTGTTACTAGGTTTTCTTGTAGTAATTTTCCTTTGTTCTAAATTAAAGTCATGTTCTTCTTCTTCTTCTTCTCTCTTTCTTTCTTCTTATCTATGAGTAACTAAGTTTCATTTTACTTGGGTGAAGGGGTGAAGCTCTTGGTAATTAAATAAGGTTAGATTAATTTCTCTCTTGTGCTTAAATGATATATTTTTAAGTGGTTATTATACGTATTGTATTTTGTTTCCAATCAATTTAGAAACCCTCCTTGTAAAGTGGAGTTCTTGATTTGTTGTAGACAATAGATTGGCACAATGAATGCTTTAACCCATTTACAAGTGGTGGTGTTAGAAACTCTCCTTATAAAGTGGAGTTCTTGATTTGTTGTAGATAAAATATTGGCACAATGAATGCTTTAACCCATTTATAAGTGGTGGTAATATTTTTAGGAAACATAATATAATTACGTATATTATTTTAATTGGATTTTTAATGTTGTATTTTTCGATTGGAACCTCCATGTTGTGAGGATTCTAATTGAGTTATAAAAGGAATTAATCTTACCTTTATTTTATTTACCAAGAGTGAATCTTTTTACCCAAGTAAATAATTTTAATCATAGTAACAAAATATTCACTTCACCTTAATTAATCTTCAACAATTCCCTGTGGATCGACCTCGGACTCCCGAGAATTTTATTACTTGAGACAACCTACACTTGGGTTCGCAATGCAACAATTAATCCCGCATCAAGTTTGTAGACTTGTTTGAAACTAAAAAGTGTGCATCAGCTACATTGAAAACAAGTCAACTTTCAATGACATATGAAACCAACATTATGTACAGGCCTAGCAAACATCCCAAATATATGAACCCAACATCATGCACATATGTAATTGGGAAGCATCTCTGTTACAATATCTATACCACTAAAGACTAATGGTGTAATTGGGAAACAAAATAAAGATTGAATTTGCAATTTAATATCTCAACTAATGGTGTTTTTAAATCTATAATTTCACATATATAACTAATAATAGAGATTTAAATCACACTAATAAATCACACTAATAATAGATTTAAATTTGTAATTCCACATAATTCTTGTTGCAGCAACATTCCTGATAGGTGCTATCTTGATGGGACTAGCTCTTTCATTCCCATTCCTCATGGCTGGCCGTGTAGTTGCTGGCATTGGTGTTGGTTACTCTTTTATGATTGCCCAAGTGTATGTAGCTGAGCTCTTTCCTGCTCTCACCAGAGGCTTCCTCACTTCCCTCCCTAAACTTTTCATCAATGTTGGCATTCTACTTGGTTACGTTTCCAACTATGCTCTATCAGGCCTTCCAAATAACACAAACTGGAGACTAATGCTTAGTCTTGCAGCACTTCTAGCAATTGCAGTGGCACTAGGTGTGTTAGCAATGCCAGAATCACCACGCTGGCTGGTAGTTAAGGGAAGGTTTCAGGAAGCAAAATAGGTTTTGATCAGAACATCAGAGAACAAAGGAGAAGCTGAACTGAGGCTTGCTGAAATATCAGAAGAAGTTACTTCCATCAATGCAGGCATGTGGCATGGACAAAGGGTTTTGAAGGAGTTGCTTGTTACACCCTCTAGGCCTATGCTGAGGATTCTGGTGGCTACCATTAGTGTCAACTTCTTCATGCAAGCTTCTAGGAAAAAAAAGTCTCATAAATCATCAACATAGAAAGTAGAAGTACAATTTTCTGAGACAGCCATCCAAGTATTATTACATTGAATGAATCCACATTCAAGCATTTTATCGCCATTACTGCAGCTACAAACATATTGTCCTAAATGAAAATAGAAAGCACCATAGAGGATATCATCTCAGTGGTAGAAATTTTAGCAAGCTTTGCCATGAAAGCAGAACCAACGTGTCTTTTGAAAAGAGCTCAAACTCCAAACACCATCTCTTAAAAAAATCTAGTCATATTTCCAAATTGCTGAAACAGCAAAAGGCAGACCAAAATAGTTAATAGCACTAGACAATCCATCCATTGAAACAAATTATGCAACCTCATAAAGTCCTAAATTCAACCAAAATTATGAAAAAAGAAAGAAAGAAAAGGAGTGTGCAGAGAGGGGTAAACACAGGGTGGAATGTCCTTAAGAGAGGCCATGGAGGCCACTTTGATAGCGGAAAGCACACCAGAACCTGGACAACCTCTGGACCAAAGCAAAACAATGAGATCAAAGAGTGCTAGGAAGAGCAACTGAAGAGCAAAACCACGTGTAGCTTCATCTGTGAAATACACTCTTTACTCAAAAGAGCGAGTATGACTCAATGAAAGCCTCACTCGCAAGAAAGAGGACTCTCTCTTAATAGATAGGGTGGAAATAAGCATTTAAATAGTCTCTACGTATGTGATCATTGGCTCATTGCTTCTTGAACTTGGTCTCTGCAATTTGTTTCCAAACATATATGTGGACAAAGGAAAGTAACTATAGAGAGAACTACATTGTATACCACTATTTTCCAAGCTCCATCGCTCTTGTCAATTGGGAAAGCAGGGATGCAACGTAACAGAAATGTTGCAACCTACCTAATGAACCCAGAAAATGAAATCAAAATTGCTATTTCAAAACCCCACTACTTTATAAATTGTAAATGATGGCAAAATTCTACTATAACAAAATTACAACATAGAGTTCCAGAAGATATAAAGACAACTATAAGAAATATATAAAGTACTAAAAAAAATACTTGAAAGTTAAAATTTTAAAAGCACCTGAAAACAAGAAATAACTTAAGGCAAAGTATCAGCCAAATAGAAGATGTTGTCAATTCCCAAATATGAGAAATTACTAGAAAGTTCCTCAACCAAATATATATATTACTTTGTTTATGATCTATCATTTCATTTGAAAAGAATATTCATTCTGTCCCAAATGCCAAGCCATAGTGTGCTAAAATAGCAACAAAATATAAAGTGAAAGAACAGTGCTTGCAGTACAGTAATGTGGATAGGCCTTGAACTACAATAGTGTGAACAGTAAAATTCTATAGTCCTGTAAACAACAATATTTTCCCTTGCTCCTGCATCATTCATAAAAATTGCAAGCCATATTTTTAATCCAACTTCTAAATTTGTTTGGCGTGTCTTGCTTTTAAAATTAGGTCATATATCCCTGTCATCTTTTATTTAAGTAGACTACTAGTAATGCTAGTAGCCCATTTCAACTATTAGCTACAAGGTATGTATAGAAGATTTTAAGTTCAATAGTATGAAGATAAAAAGGGGTAGTTATCAAATATATAAGGCCTAAGAAATGGTAATGGTCCAGAATCGATATTGTTTGCTAGGTTTTTATTTGTTTAAGTCATTTAGCCATTTGCTAGTGATGGTTTGATCAGCATGTAAATAAGTGATTCTAATAGAAAGCAGTCAGCATTGCAAGGTAGGTGAGTAGAAAATTTTTACAATGAAAACTTTTGAGAAGATATCTGAGTGACTAAGTCCTGAAAGTGAAAAGGTGATCAGGGTTTAGTGTGTAGGCCTATTATTAAAATATAATTTATCAGAAAGTCATAAAGTGAACTTTAACCATCTATTTTATTATTCTGAGACATAATATCAAACACTGAACATGCACAGCATGGAACTAAGTAACTCTCTAGTTTTATCCATTTAATAATGTTCATGTGGAAAAGATACTATTCCTTCAAAAGTAAATGCATAATACTTACACAAAGAGATCAGCAGCCCACCTATATTAAGCTCACAATATATAGAGCACCTTTGAAATAGCACTTGCACAAGAATGACAATTACTCAGATGGTTCAATCTAAATAAAAGGTTGTTCTCTTTAGCCCAAAATTCCATTTATAAAATGTCCCAGGCAGCATTAGGATTAGTAATCAAGATGTGCAATGGTTGGAAAATAGAACCAAAAACAAATTCAAGGCAAAACAGTAGATAGAATTCATGCAACAGAGAACGAAAGGAACCTTGAACTTTTTAGCATTTTAACAAAGTAAATTTTACACTGGTTTTCAAAAGGAGAGACCCACCAAGCCATAATTGATATTCAAACTGAAACAATATACGTCAGAATTGGCAATAGATCTATTGAACCTATAAAACTTCAGAAACTCCCTTCTTGGCATATTAACAAACAGAGAAAATGCAACAAGCACGCCAAAAGAATGACACAAGGCTAGCAACAATCTATTCCATCTCAAAAAACCTAATGTGCACATAAGTGAAAATCCATTTTGGACTCCTCAAAATACATGTATCCATGAATCATCATAACAAGTAAACAACTAATATAAAACATACAAAGATTATGCCAGAAACATTTGATCAATTCTCATGCTCATGGTCATGGCAATTTGACAAGTAGGAATGATGGATCAGAGCATAGAGAGCTTACCAAACAAGAAGATGATACAAATCAAGTTTGAACCAAGATTACACAGACTATCGAACAAAGAATACAAAAAAAAAGAAAAATAAAAAAGAAAAGAAAAACAAAAACAAAACAAAACAAAAAACTAAAAATGAAAATGTGGTCAAATTAAGTAGAATATAACATCAACAAAGCAAGATTGATTAGATTTGAGTTCAGCGCTCAACTTACCAAGCTAGAGCTATGGAGGTGAAGAAGAAGCAGCAGCACGACATGAACAAGCGTAACTATCAGTAGAGTAACAGACAAAGTAGGGCGAGTGAGAGTAACAGCTTGAACAATTTTTCAGTGAATGAGATAGCGAAAACCACCAGCATTGCTTTGTCATAAAAGAAGAAGGAGAACATGAAGGTGAGCCACACCTCATTGATATTTTGGCATGGTTGCTGTCACCATCACCGCCGCTACTGCCATCACTGGTGCCAACATCGATCCGTCGTTGGTGAAGGGTAAAGGCATAAACTATGACAATGGCATCCCACTTCCCTCCATGGCTTGTGTGAACTTGAAGTCTGAACCCCATTGAGATCGGGTTGATTGGGAGAGAAGGTTGATTTCTAACAGAGGAATTTCACAAATTCCACCTATTTTGGTGGAATTTCAAATTCTTCAATTTTAATCTAAAAATTACTCGATAAAAATTTCTTGGAATTTTTAAATTTCTTTGTTTAAATATCCAAACAAGTTATTTTATCTTAAATCATTTTAAATTCTCTATAAAAATACATTCTCTCATTAAAATACTCTATCCAAACACAACCTGAAGCTTCTTCAAGTTCTTTATCAAGAAACTCACCATTACACATTGTTTCCACAAATTGTTTAGTTTCGGGTATTAACCCTTCGTAAAAGAAGCTTATAGTGCTCCATTTTTCAAAACCATGATGTGGGCAAGAATTCAACAAATCTTTAAAATGTTCCTAACTTTGAAAATATGCTTCATTTGAATTTTGAGAAAAATTTTGGATTTGTCTTTCAAAGCATTGGTTTTATGTGTTGCAAAAATTTCTTTAAAAACTCACCTTGCATTTCTTATCATGTGCCAATTGATCTTAGTTTCAAAGTGTTAAGCCAAGTTTTTGATTTATCTTTCAAATAAGAAGGAAACAATTTAAGCCTAACAATCTCTTTAGTGCAAGTTTGATCATTAAAAGCGGTACATACTTCCTCAAATTTTTTTAGATGTAACTATGGGCTTTCAGATTCTAAATCATGAAAATTAGGAAGTAATGAAATCATACCTGGCTTGAATCTAAAATTGTTAGCATTGAGTGGAAAAATAAAACATGATGGACTAGAATTTTGAGATGGTTTCAAATAATCACGCATGGTTCGCAATGGTTGATTTTCATGTTCATCATGCACACTTTCATTTTCAGTCATTGTGTTTCATGTGTGTGATTGTGATTTAAACAAATTAATATGTAAAGTACTACGATTAACTTTAATCAAATGACCAAAATTTAAATCACGATACCAATTAAGCATAAATAAGTAACATAAAATAGAAAAGAAAATGTACAAGCTGGTAGTAATAACTAGCCATTAAATATTAATAAAGGTGTGGTATAAATCAATCACCAAATATATATTAACACCTAGTAAATAAATATTAACAAGGGTGAGGTATAAACCGACTACCAAATAAGTTAGTAAGCTAATAAATTAAAAAGTTAGTGAGCAGATAAATTAAAAAGTAAAAAATAGGTAAATTAAAAAGTAAAAAAGCAGGTAAATTAAAATGTTAGAAACAGGTAAAGTAAAAAGTTAGATAGTGATAAAGTAAAAAGTTAGATAGTTAGTAAGAGAGTTAGATAGTTAATAAGTTAGTAAGTAAGAAAATTAAAAGGTTAGTAGGTTAGTAAGTTAAAAAGTTAGAAAGTTAGAAATAAAATATAAAAAGTAAAATACAAAAAATAAAGTACGAGAAAATAAAGTGCGAGAATGTAAAATACACAAAATAAAGTGCAGAAAGTAAATTTAAAATATGAAAATTGGAGAATCGACAAGTCGATTTTTTGCTCGACGAGAGAGAAGAGAAGAAAAAGATTATTTCATTAATAATTAAATATTACGAGAGGAATAAAAGAGAGTTTCTCCCACTAAGTACGTTAGTAAGTACAAAAAAAATTAAAAGAGTAGAAAAAATATATATATATACAAGATCCACAGGAAAAAAATATATAAATATATATAAACAAAATATTTACAAAAAAAATTTGTTCTTCATATCAAGTCCCCGGCAACGGCGGCAAAAACTTGATGTAGATTAAAAATTACAAACCCAAGTGCAGGTTGTTTCAAGTAATAAATTCTCGAAAGTCTGAGGTCGGTCCACATGGAATTGATGAAGAAAAATTCTTTGAGGTAAAGAAAATATTTTGCCACAACAATAAAGGTGATAAAACTTGATCACAAATAAAAAAGATTTACTTGAGTTAGGAGATTCACTCTTGATAAATAAAATAATGACAAGATTAATTCTTTTTATAACTCAATTAGAATCCACACATAATGGAGGTTCTAATTGGAAAATACAACAATCAAAGTTCATTTAAGATTATATATGTAATTATATCATGATTCCTTTAACTATCTATTAATACTATCGCTTATAAATGGGCTCAAGCATTCATTGTGCCAATATATTTTCTACAACAAATCAAGATCACCACTTTACAAGAAGGGTTTCTAAAATTATTGAAATAAAATATAATACATATAATGACCACTTGAAAATATATTATTTAAGCACAAGAAAGAGATTAATCTAACCTTATTTCATTACCAAGAGCTTCACTCTTTCACCCAAGTAAAATGAAAATTAGTTACTCATAGACAAGAAGAACGGAAGAGAGAAGAAGAAGAAGAAGAAGAAGAACATAACTTCAATTTAGAACAAAAGAAAACTACAACAAGATAAACAAGTAACACAATAGCATGATCTTGATCTCTAACACCAAGATTCTTCAATAATCAGTCAAGGCTCCCTTTTATAGAGGATTAGGGATACAAAATGACAAGGGGGTTGATTCATGAGTGAGTGGATGAGTGGAAAATGCCAAATGACTTTTGATGAGTGGAGAATTATTGAGATTCTTTGTCTATGAAATCATTCAATGCTAAACTCATTAAATACATTAGAGAATTGAAAAATGGTCTTCATGAAATTGTAGATATGGATCTTAGATTTCAAATGCCATTAGTTTGAGCCCAAAAGCATTCTTACAACTCAAGATATGATCCAATCACTACACACTGCTCTGGCCTAGCTACAGCTCCTTTGGTCTGACTTGCAAGCCTAATATCACCTCTAAGTAATCCGATTTGAGTCTTGTGCTCTCATGAAAGTTATAGATATGGATTTTAACTTGCAGATGCCAAATTTTCAGCCCAATTAAGTTCTTACAGCCCGCGTTATGCTCTAATTATGGCACACTGTTCAGGTTCCAATCACAAAACTCGTATTTTGACTTCTAAGCCCAATTACTTCCACTAGATGTCCGACTTTGACCTAGAGCTCTTCATGAAAGTTGTAGAGCTCTTTGTTATCTTTCCAACAAGGAAAAATACATAATTGTTAGACATTTAGAACTCAAGATATGGCTAAAATACAGAAATAATGTAAGACATAAATCATGCTGAAAAAATTAATTAAATCCAATTTGAGTCCAAACTTACAAAACATAACCAAACTCAATCAATTAAGTACATGGAGAGCGTAAATGACTAAAAATGAGAGCTTATTAATGTATAAAATATATGATCATCATTAACTCAATTATTTGAACCTTAAAAGAGATGTCTGGTTGTGTGGTTTGTAGATACAAGAAGCGGCCATTAAGTCTGCGATACTAAGAAACATCTTCATAGGGTGGAGATTAAAGATGCTGTGAAATGATGCTGTAACGGATTAGCCATGTGTTGATTCAATTGTTTGAACACTAAAAAAGATGTCTGGCCATGTGGTTTGTAGATACAAGAAGCGTCCATTAATGGTAAAAAAAATGAGATCTCAATTATATCTCTATGGGCAAAATGAATGAATCGAAAAGAAATAGTTGCCAATAACATATTTTCATTTAATGTAGTGTGCAATATTATAAATAATAATGAGAATCTTGAAATTAGAATTATTAAAGAATATTGACGAAGAAATGATTAGCCAAAAATAGAAGAATGCCTTGCAGGCAGAATTGAACTTGGACCATCCTGGCCTGGTCATCATCGGACAATTCATAAGCTTGGCCAATCTCGATGATTGATCAAGCTGGGGGGCTGTGAACCGTCTTGGCCTGATTGTCATCAAACCATTCATAAGCTCGGCCAATCTCGATGATTGATCGAGCTGGGGGTTGTGGGCCGTCCTGACCCAACTGTCGTCAGACTACCCAAAAAGCTCGACCAGTCTCATTGATTGACCGACTTGGCGGGCTGTGGACCTTTCTAACCTCGATATAAGGCTTTCCATAACCAAAAGCAGGACTTTATTGGACCAATCCAACAATTGTGCCAGTGAGGCCCACTTCTAAGCAATGAGCCCGGGATGGTGTAGGATAACTCGACCGACATTCAGCTTCGAGACTAGATTGGGTTGAGCTCGAACGGGTAACGAATTGTTTATCACGTGCTAATTATGAGTCGTTAACGGTCCTTGGTTATTCGGCGCCATCATGACCAACGTTCAAAAATGGCTTCACGCCACACAAACCGAACATAACGTAATCATAACCATCGAAGCCCTAAATGGCTTTAACGATAAGAATCTAATGAGTTAGTCATTGAATTTCTATATAAGCCGACCTGGCACACTAGGTTAGGAATGTTCCATTTTCGCGAAAACACTCATTCCTACCATACTTTGCAATCTTTCTACTGATCAGCCTAGGTGCCGACCTTGTTGTTGCCTCTCCTATAGGCCTTCAGTAAGTCCCCCTTTTGCCTGTCGATCTAGGTACCGGTCAGTATCTGGAACAGAACTCACTTGTAAAAACATGAGGTTATTGAATTTAATGGACCTGAAATTTAAACCCCAAAAGGTGCAAAATATGTGGATACAAATGGATGCAATTACGTTTTGATATATGATAAAGTTATTTGCACATAATAAGTTAAGTACTTTTAATGGATGTTATTACATCTTATGACTCTATACCTGTCATCTACATGAAAATCACATTTGTCAACTACAAATGCTCCTGGATGATTAGTTGTCATTGCTGGACATCCTGTGGGTATGACATCCAATGAATCTAAAACACGGCAGAAGCGTGGTAGACATATTGGTTCAAAGGACACTGTTCCTCGAAAAAGAAGGAAATTAAATTTTTTCAAATGACGCTCTAGAATATGTCAATATTCCTGAAGAGGTCAAAAGCAATATAGATCAACAATCCCATATTTTTAGGAAAGCAACCCTATAAGTGGTTCTGGTACTAGCAAATTATGAGATCACATTAAAATCTAGAAATATAAAGGGAAGAGATGAATTATATATATCAAATTAAATTTTGTCTATTAAGTTATAGAGAATGAGTTCTTAATTGATTTATACATAAAAATTTTATATATATTGAGTGCACTAATGCTTGTTAGATTATTGGATTTAAAAAAGATAACGAAGATTTTAGTCCTCAAGTACCCGACCTTAGTACTATAGAAGCACATATGCATATTGCTAAATACTACATGACCTGATATAATATTATTTTCATGAATTTAGTAGCAACATGTAGTTCATCAACAACCAGAAGACATTGAAATGAAATTAAGTATATTATTTTTTTATATTTTCGAGGCACAACTAATGATATTATTTTATTCACATGAATCTATGTCAAGCTAATTGATTATACAAATGCAGGATATTTATTTGATACAAATAAAAGTCAGATAACAAACAGACTATTATTTACATGTGGTGAAATTTGTATATTCTTGTGATATACAAAACAATATATAATTGTCATTTCTTTATATCATGTAGAAATTACAACAATTCATGAAGGAAGTCGTAAATGTTTCTAGTTGAGAGTTATGATTAATCATATTTAATAATCTTGTAGATCATCGTATGAAAAGGAAATTCCAACTGAAGATAATATCAATTACAACGCTCAACTGAAAAGAAGATATATTAAAGGTGACATAACAAAGTATGAGACATATCCCTAATGGACATCCAAGGAGGAGTGCTATGAATAATATTGAAGATACTTCAAGAGCTACAAGAGTTATAATGCGCCGACTTAAAGACATTTTATGATTGATTGTATTTTTTAAGGGAAGTAAGTTGTCTATGAATATTGTACTTTTTTTCTTTCATTAAATTTTTATCTCACTAAATTTTTTTTAACAAGATTTTAACAAAGCATATTCATAGGGGTATAATCATCCAATGAAAAGTATTATAAAATATGTATATTTTACATGTGGTGAATGACTATATTTATTAGGTATTAAAGATAATAAAGAGTCATTAGTATGATTTATAATTATAATCTTTATTATTCTTAATAATAGTGTAATAACATTTACACATTATGAAGAAATATAACCTCCTTTCTCTATTTATATTTGGAGTCTTACATAAAGACATATTTTTTCCATAAAAAAGGAGAAGAAAAAAAAAAAAGACTTGGTGACTTAATTAGTACATGAAGAATTAGATGCCCATATTTCTTTTATCTTAATTTATCTTTATTTTTTTTATTTCATTTACAACAATTTTTATATTATCACTCTTTACTTCCACTTATTTAAAAATATAACTACATAAAATTATTTTTTCATCACTAACAAAATTTATTGCAATTGGAGTAATTTTCTTTTTAAAGAGTACATAAAAATACAAAATACGGATTAATAGGCACGATACTAATTGATTATAATTGTGGTTGTGTTGAAAATTAATAACAATAATAATATTCTTCCAATAAATAGTAAATATATTTTTTATATTTTTTAAATATTATTAATTATACTTATTTTTTATATATTTTTTATTTAATCATAATTTTTAAAAAGAATATAAATAATAATATATCTTTAAAAAGAAATATAAGATTATCATTTTTCAATTAATAATGATTGAATCGAGGGACGCGTTAACACCACTCATTGCAAAACTCTTATCTTTTTCTCAAGACGTCCGTGTCAAACACTGTCGGTGATAATGGACCTTGCTAAAACGCCATTGACTCAAGTCAATGACATTGAGCGTGCAAATGGCTGTTTTTAAAAGGACCAAGCTTTTCATAAAGTAAGTTCACATTGAAATGTTAGAAAATTACCCAAGTGCTTGTCTCAAGCAATGAAATTATAAGAAAAATAATATTTTTATATCATTTTTCACAAAATATTAATTTTATATTATTTTTAAATAATAGTAATTAAGTGAAAAAAAATAAAAAAATAAAATTAATAGTATAAAAAATAATACTACAAGATATAAAAAAGTCATAATTAAAATTATTATCACTACCAAAACTTACTGCAATGAGACTAATTTCTTTTCAAAGAGTGCAGAACTGTGGTTGTGTTGAAAATTAATATTGGTTGAATCGAGAGACGCGTTAACACCACTCATGTGCAAAATTATATTTTTCTCCAGATGTCCGTGTCAAACACTGTTGGTGATAATGGAGCTTACTAAACGCCATCGACTCAATAACATTGAGCGTGGAAATGGCTGTGTTTTTAGAAGGACCAAGCTTTTCATAAAGTAAGTTTACATTGAAAGGTTAGAAAATTACTTAAGTGCTTGATTCAAGCAATGAAATTATAAAACTTCAAATATGTTACTCAGAAGCATACATGCTATACAAAGAGATCCCTGATTTCAATATCTTGAAGTTGGTGGCGTGGGACTGGTATATAATGATTTTAATCCAAATTACATATTTTTTTTTTTTGTGTAAAGTCAGTTTTGTAGACTGTCTTTGTCCAAATCATTTCATGCTAGTAGCTAATCTTTTCTTCTCTATTTTACTTTCTGATTGATTGTGTGTTCCTTTACAGACTTATTGCAGATTGTTGAGAGAGCTAGATTTACTTTGTGTTGAGGGAGGGACTAGAGGCCAAATCTATTAATTAAGACACTTTGTGGTCTTGTTTCTGTTCAATGGCATCCTCTTCTTTTTGTCATGTTACTGAAATACAACATGATGTCTTCATTAGCTTTAGAGGCACAGACGTCCGGCGTGGTCTGCTTAGCCATTTGATAAAAGAATTACGTCGTGAGCAGATTGATGTCTATGTAGATGAAGAACTTGAGAGAGGAGATGAAATATCATCCTCACTTCTCAGAGCAATCGAAGGATCATATGTTTTATTGGTTATATTCTCAGAAGACTATGCTTCTTCAAAGATGTGCTTGAAAGAGCTTGAGAAAATGATTGAGTGCATGGAAAGAAATAAACAAATTGTAATACCTGTTTTCTACAATGTAGATCCATCAGATGTTGGGCACCAAAAAGGAGATTATAGAGATGCTTTAACTAAACATGAAGGAAAATTCGAGGAATACATGGTTGAGAATTGGAGATCAGCTCTGAAGAAAGCTGCTGAATTATCAGGATTTCATTACCCAACAAAATTTGAGTAAGTTTTTTTTTTTTTCAAGTACTTGTTTGATCAATGTTTTTTCACCTGTTATTTATTATTTCTTGTATAGCATGCATTTTTAATAGGTTGCTTGAATAGCATTTGTTTTCTATATTATTTTCCATCAAACACTGCAACAGTTTTAGACTACATTAATTCTTAAAGATCAAAATTATATTTATCATAACTCGTTTTTTCTCATGGTTTGTTTGCATTAAGGGAGAGAGAGAGAGAGAGAGAGAGATTTCTTATTTCATTTGTTGTTAGTCTATACATGCACATTGCATTGACAATCAATAAAAGACAGAACGTTACCAACAAAAGATTTTATTTTATGGATAAAAGTTTTGTTACTTTGATATATACATTTCTCCTATATTTTGTTGTTTTTTATTTTATACATTCTCTTTTCATTTTTCTTCTTCTTTTATCTGCCAGGAATGAATCTGAACTTGTTGATGAAATTGTAAAACATGTTTCAAAAAAGCTGAGCAAGTTTTACTCAAGTAAATCAAATGGCGAATCAAATGATCTCGTTGGAATCGATCAAAATATAGCACAGATTGAATCTTTATTGGCAATGGAGTCAGAAGAAGCTCTAATGATTGGAATTTGGGGCATGGGTGGCATAGGTAAGACAACCATTGCTCGTGCTATATTTGATAAATATTCTCTCCACTACGATGGATGCAGCATCTTGGGAATAAGAGAAGAACTTGAAAAAAACCATTTGAGTTGTGTACATGAAAAACTTCTTTTTGAACTAATTGGGGGGAAAAAACCTCCCTACAGATGGCATAAGCAAAAAAAGATTTTTTTCTGATGTTAAGAGAAGGTTGAGTCGGAAAAAAGTTTTTATTGTGCTGGATGATGTGAATACTTCAGAACAATTAAAACATCTTGCTGGAAATCTAAGCTTTGGATCAGGGAGTAGGGTGATCATAACAAGTAGAGATAGGAGGGTGCTTACTAGTGGAGGAGTTTATCGAATACATGAAGTCAAAGAATTGAATTCTCAAGAATCCCTTAAACTCTTCTGCTTAAAAGCCTTCAACGAAAGCCAGCCCAAAATAGGATATGAAGAGCTATCAAAGAAGGCAATTGTTAATGCCAAGGGCAATCCATTAGCTTTAGAAGTTTTGGGTTCAGATTTCCACTCCAGAAGTAAAGACAATTGGGAGTGTGCAATAAGAAAACTGAAGATGTATCCCAATGAGAAAATTCAAAGGGTGCTAAGATTCAGTTATGATGGACTAGATGATATAGAGAAAAATGCATTTCTGGATATTGCATTTTTTTTCAAAGGAGATGACAAAGATTATGTTATAAGGAAACTAGATGCTTGGGATTTTTATGGAGCTAGTGGAATAGAGGTTCTACAACAGAAAGCTCTTATAACTATTTCAAAAGACAATAGAATAGAAATGCATGACTTGATACAAGAAATGGCTCAGAAAATAGTTTGTGAAGAATCTCCTAATCCCAGAAGACGCAGCCGATTGATTTTGAGGGATAAAGAGGAAATCTATGATGTATTGAAAAATAACAGGGTAAGAAAGATAATTTATCTTACCTTTCATTTTTTTTCGTAGAAATTGCAGCTAGTTTAATAGTATTTTCTTAACGTTATTATGGTTTTTTTTCAGGAAAATGATGCAGTGGAAGCCATGCTAATGGATCTGTCTCAAATTGGAGATGTACCCCTGAGTGTTGACACTTTCAGAAAGATGCCTAATCTAAGATTTCTCAAATTTTATTGCCCGTGGCATGTTGATCTCTTTATGCCACCAAGCCATGTTATAGAACTCTTGCGGGGAGTGCAGGTATATATGAATATATGTAGTCTCGTTTTTTCATTTTTTCATTTAATTGAAATTTGAGGATTTTCTAATATCATGTTTTTTCTTTAATTGTATAGGATTTTGTGAACTTAAAGACATCTGACCTTAGTCGATCGAAACAGTTGGTGGAGCTCCCACAGTTCCCTAAGATGTCAATTCTTGAATGTGCAAATCTCAATAACTGTCATAGTTTACACGATCTTGTGAATTTAAAGACAATTGATGTTAGTAGATCTAAGCAGTTGATGGAGCTTCCAGATTTGTCAGAGGCATCCAATCTTGAGCGAGAATATCTCTTGGAATGTGAAAGTTTGTGTGATGGTCCTCCATCTATTTTATCTCTGCAAACACAAGTTACTTCGGTTCTATCTGGCTGCAAAGAACTCATGAGCATTGGAAGCGAGATTCATATAAAATCTATTGACTACCTTCTTATTGATGGCTGCTCAGGTCCAAAGGAATTTTCAGTGTCATCGAAGGAAAAAAGACAGCTAAATTTAACAGACACTGGAGTGGAAATATTAAACTCGTCCATTGGACACCTCAGCAATCTTGAATGCTCAGATATGGATGGTCTACAATTTAAGAATCTCCCCAACGAGTTATTTTGCCTCAGATCTACATATTATCTTAGGCTTTCTAAAAGCGGAGGACAAGACACTGGGAAACCCAAGCTACATATTCTATTTGATGGGTTAAGGTATTCTCGACGAATATCTTTGAACGAGTTGTATAACTTACTTAAACTGGCAGTCCCTCAGAGTATCAGTGTTTTTTCATGGTCTTGTGATTTGACACTAGATGGAAGCAACATTCAGAGCTTGCCTGAAAGCATCAAGCATCTTCGACGGCTAGAAGTTCTTTCCTTAAGATATTGCAGTGGGCTTTTGTCTCTTCCAGAGCTTCCACCATCAGTTAAAATTTTGGATCTCTCCCACTGCACATCACTGAGACTTGGTCAGTTTATATAACCTTAGGTCAAAACCGCTGACTTGTTTGGGCCAGACACGTCCGGGCATCTATGCGCCTACTTCGCTAGACTTGGTACGGTTTATAACTGTCAAATATTTCGCTAGACTTGTTTACATGACACACAGGGCATCTATCACTAGACGCCTTTCTTCCAGACTTGAGTACAAATTGTTAGGTTACTTCATCTATGCGCCTACTTCGCTAGACTTGGTACGGTTTATATATCTGTTAGGTCAAATACTTCGCTAGACTTGTTTGGGCCAGATACTTCGCTAGACTTGTTTGGGCCAGATACTTCGCTAGAAGTATTTGTTTCTAATGTGAGATTCTAACTTAAAATCAATTGACATTAAGTGAAGTGACCCAACAGATATATAAATCGCACCTGGAAGATGGAGATAGGCGATGTGGGACTCTTAACACAATGTCGGTCTTTAAGTTGAAAACACTATATTTGGTGGATTGCTGTTAGGTTTGTCTGAACTCCCCATTTGTTGAATATTTATACACATCAATCAGTGTCTTATCACAGTTATGTGAATTAAGGCTAGATAGCAGCAGTGTGGTGAGGTTGCCTTAGAGCATCAAGCATCTTCCCGGGCTGAAAATACTCTCATTGCGGGGTTGCAGGAGGCTTCAGTCTCTACCAGAGCTTTCATCATCCATTCAATTTTTTGATGCCCTCGACTGCATATTGCTGGAGACAGTAGTATTCAGTTTAACGACTGCTGGACCACCTGAACTACAATACGCATATATTTCATTCCAAAATTGCATGAATTTGGTTGCAGAGGAATTTAATGATTCATTTCATCAATATGTAAGGACACTAGCACATGGATACAAACTAAGAAGCACAAAAACAAGAGCAAAAGAGTGGAAATACAGCTCTATTAGTCCTTTTAGCTTTTGTTACCCAGAAAGCAGAGTACCAGAGTGGTTCACATATCGTACAATGGGGGCTTCCATAACTATGGAACTTGCTCCACATTCAAATGACCTTTTCAGTTGCCTTCTTTGCATTGTTCTGTCTCCCTCCAGATTCCCCATATTCGTAGATATTAAATGCCAATCCTACTTGGAAGATGGTAACATGCCCAGATATGCAACTGTGGAACATTTTCAGCATCGGATTTGGATGGATCTGAATTCAGATCATGTTTATATATCATATTCTGACTACTGTTGCCACTTATTGAGGGAAATTAAGGCAGGCAGAGCAAATGATCAGTGCACTTCTTCTAGTTATAATCCAAAAGTTACGTTTGAATTCTCTTTTGAAGTGGAACATGAGCTGGAAGGATTGATCAAAGAGTGTGGGGTCTGTCCACTGTATCTCTCAGATTATCACAACTTCAACAAAACTGAGAGGCAACAGGATGTTTTTGAGTTGGAGACCACTGAAATTGAAAATGGAGCTGGAAGCACTAGTGACCAAGAACCACTCCCTCAAAGAAACTAGGAATTGGTTTAATCGGTATGTCTTTCTTGCTATCTTTAAATTTTTATTCCTCTGATATAAATTCTTTTCCTGTATTTCCTTCACAAATCAATACCTGATATTTCTTAAAAGCTTGACATTGGTACTCTAATAATGAATGTATATTTAATAGATAGGTCTGTGTGAACAAAACTTATGGGGACGATGAATCAGAAGAAATATTTTTATTTTTTTACAATTTGTCTGTTTTTAAAAGAAAATGGTTACTTTCTAATGTACTGAACCCTGTTGATATGTCCTTTAATGTCATTTTTCCCTAGTTATACTCTTTATGATATCTCTTTGACTTGTTGCCATGACATTTTCCATCGGATACCGTGTTCCTAAGTACGGTGTTTGTAGTTATATGGATTTGCCTTGTGCTTACTATTCTGTTTCTAACTCGTTCTCTGTCCACTGTAAATTTTAGTCTTGTAGGTAGTTAAACATAATCATTGTCTCTGCAATTCATTTTCACTATAATTCATTAGAAGAAAATTCAAGTGTTAGCAAAATCATGAACAATTCAGAGAAAAATTAAGATGATTTACTTTCAGGATTGGGATTTACTTTAATAAATGTGAGCAGAAGTTTTTTTCTTATCTTGTTCCTTTTTCTCTATTGTTAGATGAAACAATGTATTTCAATTATTGTTTTCATATGACACTAACTATTATAAAGACATGTGAAATTAGCTTGCATCAGGCGTTTAGTTTTTAATTTTTTTTTTCTGTTGTCTATTTTATTTTTGAGCATTGCATATCAAACTTTGCAGGATTTGTGGTCTGTTTTTTAAAAATACTTTATTAAACCTTAATGTTAACGTAAGTGGTTAAAGCAAAATGTTTCAAGGTCAAAACTTAATTTCTTGTCTTCAGGTTCTCTTTTGTTTTCCTTTTGGTGGTTGGCTCAAATGTCAGAAAAATGAAGTGAATCTTGATTTGTGTTGTTTTTCTTTATCTCTTTATTTTAATTAGAAACAAGGTATCTTAATTCATTCTGCAAAACTTCCCCTCAATTGTAAAATTTTGATAAAAGAGGGGTTTAATTTCTTGAGCAGTCAAATCATGAACAATACGGACTAAATGGTGGAAACTAGGATATAACTACAGCATTGCCTGCTAACAATGCTTTTTTACTTTGTCATAAATAATGTTTAAAATATCAAAATGTTATGTTAGGCCAAAATATTTTTTAAAATTATTTTTCTGACAGATTGTCTTTTTGCAACAATTTGCTTCAAGAATTGGCTAATCTCAGTTCTGATGGAGCACTGCAGCTATTTTCTGAACTCTAAATATCTTTTTTCATTGTAGTAAAACTTTTATATGCACTCATAATAGTAATCTTTTTTTGGTACATCATAATAGTATTTTTTTTTCTTTGTGCATGTGGTGTGCATTTTATGGTTAAGTGTGTGTCCAGTTATCAGTTGAAAATCCGTTTGAGGCTGTAAACGTAAGTTTGGAATTCATGAATGTTGCAAAACTTTGTTTGAGCATTTGTATGCATTATTTCAACATGCTTTTTGCCTCTACAAGTCGTTTGGCTTAAAGCAACAAATATGTCCGTTAAAGTTCATTTTTTTTAATATTTATTTTCTCGAACTCATTTTTAATGTAAAAGTTTTCAAACATAAATTACATTATTATAAATTTATTTTTAACCAAATTTAAGTTTTTAAAATCAAAATTAACTCAAATTTAAGTTTACAAATTTTAATCCAAACACACAGTAATGCTTGCATTAAGTAGTTGGTTAGATCTAACGAAGTGCATGAAACCGACATTAAGTACATATGATCTCTTTTAGTTTTCATGTGTTCACTGTTCACTCCGTCATATCTTTATTATTATGTTAACCATAGATGTGAATATGTTCTGGAGTTCTTTAATCCTTCTTTTTTAGTTTTACATGGTATATTTATGTCACTAGGCCACCAATTTCTTCTCTGTGACCCATTTGACACTACAACAATTTTGATTTTTAACATCGAAGCTTTTGACAAAGCTTAAAAAGTGTTATTTAAATTTGTATTAGTAACGTTTTTTTAAATTGCTTTTAATTATAGTTTTAAGCCACATATTTTAGACAATGTTTAAGAAACGTTATGATAATAAATATAGACAACACTTTATGACCGTTATTTAAATTTAAATATGTTTAGACAATGCTTTTGACATAACACTTAAAAAGTGTTGCCTAAAGCTTGTAAAAGCAACATTTTCTTATAGGTGGCATTTGACGAGAGTTTTGACAATTAGAAATAAACATCGCTTTTAAAGCGTAGTTTTAGAGGACAAAGAGAACTTTTTTTTAGCATGGCTAAAAAATATTTTATTTGGATATGCTTATTCACATAATAAGCAACGCTTAACAAGGGTGATCTTAAAAAAATTTATATGCTACACTTAAAATCATATCCTATATTTTCAATTCCCGCTAAACTTTCCAATCTTTTAATTTTCCCACAAATTTTATGCACACAATTTTGATATTATTATTTTCTAAGATAAAGCTAAACATTTATTTCCAGAAGATTTTGAGCCCTAACTTCTTCCAACCAAGCTCACTTCCACGACCTCCCACCAAGTTTGATTCTACTGCAGGTGTTCTTCCTTGGTTTTGAGCCTTTTCATGAGCAAGTTTGCTTCCTGGGAGTGGTGGAGCTGCAAGAGACGACGAGGCTAAGAGATTGAGAGTGTGGGAAGAAGGATCGAGATCAGGAAAGGGAGAGAGACCGATTGGGGCGAAGTAAGAGGAGGAGGGGTAACAGGTTGATGAAAGGCGGAGAAGATATCTCAGTGAATAGTATTAATAATGAAGCAGAAGATGACGATGATGGCGACAGAGGCGGTGGTGCCGCCGTTAGAATGCTTCCGCTGAACCCGTCATTGCGTCATTGCGCTACTGTCATGGAAGGCCGCTGATGAGATGATTGGGGTATCAATGCCTAGGAAGGCACGCTCAGATACACCGCCTCTTCCTCACTTTTGCTTCCGTGTCTCTTCTCTTGTCTTAGTGTCCGATTCCTCAATTCCTTAATCTCCCTTTGTGTTCGATTCTTCAATTTGGTACCAAGCTCTTTTTTGTTCAATACCAGCTCATTTGTTCGAGCCGTCACCACCACCATCACTTCCACTGGTGATCCCGACCGCATTCTGGGGACTCCACACTCACGCTGTGGGATATTTTAATACTTCTCGGTAGCAATCTCTGTAAAATAAGTTCTTTTTTGTTTTAAGGTTTCTTTTTCGTAGCTTAGTCTAAATTTTGAGGTAATTTAATTTAAGAAGCTGGATGGACTAGTAGAACTAGCTAGGGATAATTTTCATCAAATCTGTGAGCAGAAATAGGTAGCTTTGATTAATCTCCCCGTCCAAATGAGATTACTTCCATTAACCCGACAAATGCAAGAGCAGCTCAAGAAGTTCATCCACAAAATCACGAAATCCAGTACTTTTCCTAGCTGGATGGACCCTCAAAAACTTGGAGAATGGCTGAAGCATCAACCACAGAAAGCGTAGTGCAAAAGCACCCACATTACTGCCATCAAGGTTCTTGCTATACATTTTGAGGACAAGTTCAAGCCCTGCCTTAGCTGTGACAATCCACAAGGTCAAATCTTCTTTTCACAACCCACCATGGGATGAGAATACCAATGAAACACAATCAAGGGCAGTGTCATACAGTTTATACCTTTCGTCAGATATAAAAAATTCTCCTCAACAGATAGAGGAGTCCTCTAGTAGTGACAGAGCATTCCTGGCAATAAAACAAACGGTTTGTAGGAGGTCCCGGTACAAATTCAAAGAGACATGAAACTTCAAAGACTTCTGCAAGCAGAACTTGAATATCTCCCAACAACGAAGATCCATATATGCATCAATTCCCTCAACCTGAGGTTTCTTATGATCGTGCAGGTCTTTCTTATTATATGGAGGAAACAGCAGCGAGTGGATCCATTCATTAAAGAAACATAGTAGTCTAGGTAGTTTTGCAGTTTCACAATGCTGTTCAGTGTCATCACTATCATTATCCACTCTTGAATGCACAAAATTGAACGCTGATTTGACCTTACTGCACTAACACACACATTGTTGAAAAGGGAGAAACAAAAATGTGTCAGTATGTCATTGATGAAAACTTGTGTTGCGTAATTTACAAGAGAAAAGCACAGAAACTAACCTCTGAAGATCAAGGTGTTTATCTTGGATGTTCAGTGACAATTGGAGGTTCTTCCAGGGAGGCTCAAGCTCTTGAGGTTTGTGAGCAGATGAATCAATTCGCTGCAGTTTGGAAGGTGTCCAAGTGTTTATTGACTAAATGTTGAGAACTGGAAGTTCACTTCCCATTTTCTAGAGACCTAAAAAGCTATAAGTCACTACCTACTAGTTGTAGTTCATCCTCATTCCTCCATTTATGTTTGTTCTAGCTCATTTTTCTTTGTACTCGTACTGCTTGAATTCAACTTGCTTATTTTAGTTCCACTTTAAAAAAAAAAAATCTTTTATTGGGCTCTTGATTTGATTCATCTGATCATCTACCTTTTCTTGTTTGTTATTGCAGCATTTGCATCAAACTGGTTTCTTAGTAAACCAGTGAAGATTTTAAATGGCACATGGTGCTGCAATGCCAGATGAACAGGTAAGCCCTTTAATGCCTCTGCCTCTAATTGTTGATTTGGTTTTTGCCAGAGCAGTGTCTCTTCTTTTTTGGTCTGTTTATCCATTTTTTTTTATTTGTATTTGTAATTGCTACCACCCATAATGGGTTTATGCAACTATTGTCCAAACAAAATATGCTAGTAAATAATGAATGGGTATTGTTGGTTTTGATCTTAAGGTTGTTATTCGAGAGGAGATAGACCATGTAAGAGCATCATTATCTGTAAGGATTTAATGTTTCTGTGCAATCAAGTTCACAGACAGATTTTGCACTTTTTCTGAGTTAGCATTAGTAGATGATATTTAGGAGAGAAACTAGAAAGAGGATGTCTTTACATTACGTAACCTCTTTTGAAGAGTAAGGTCTTTTTTCTTTCATATTTGAATGTATTTAGACCTCTTTTGGTTGTATCCATAATTGTGCTGTGGTTCTGCTACTGAGCGTACAACCCCAATTTCTTCTTGTGTGCAGACAAGGGTTGTTATTGCTATATAGTTATATCATAACACATTACTTTGATGCATGTAAACATTCCCTTAGATGGTTCAAGAAACTCTCTTTTCCCTCCTTGGAGATCAAGGAGTTTAATTATGATTTTAAAGTTAACTCTATGAGTAATTTTTGTTTTATTTTTTATACAGAACAGAGGTTTAAGAAATTTAATATTGTATATCTAGTTTTAAGAAATATGAATCATGTCTTTCTTTTCCTTCTTTATTATCCATTTCCTTTTCACAATATGCTGTGATATTGTTTTAAGGAACTTTTTCACAATATCCATTTCTCAATATCTCTTTATTCGTTTTGTTAAATTTGAAATTTTTTTCCATGTGGGTGTAGGAGCTTTGTTTATAGCTTTGAGTTTAATGACATATTTTTAGGGAGGCCTATCTTGTAGTTGCGTTATAATGCTGAATGAAAATATTTACAATAGTCCATTACAATGATATCAGAGCAACTCATTGCAATACTCTCGCTATTTGATGTGATTGTTAAGCAACTGAGTTTTGCAATGTTATTTTGACCATAAATGATGTTGAGAAACTTTCGGAGGAGAACATCAAAAGGAAATTTGGGATTTATATAGGATTGGAAGCTTTGTTAAGCTCCCTGTTTATGTTGTGTTTAAAATGATCTTCAAATGCTTTTGCTTGGCATTGTTTGGTTTGGAGGAAAAGATTTGTGCTTGTGGTGTTATGCCTTTTTGTTGTAGCACTAAGAAGGTATATTATAACTTTTTATGTAGAAGATGAATGACTCATGTATGCAACTTCTAGGTATATTATAGCTTTTTATGCAGAAAATTAATGGCTCTTATATGCAACTTCTGTTACAAAGAAATTGTTCCTATTTTATGTTCTATAATGTATACCTCTCTTTTCTATTTTGTTGGCATAGGAGAATGTAAGCAAATAGTGTTCTTTCTTTCATGCTTCTTCTTGGTCTTTATTTTTTATAATTTACTTTATTTTTATGATGATGCACACAATTTACATGTAATTTGTGTGGTTCTTTGTTGAAATCCATGTTTCTAATTTTTTTCCTTATTACTTGTAATAATAATTTGATATTAATCTGGTTCTTAATGTTTCTTTTGTGAAATGCAATGTTTGCGCTCTAGTAACTTTCTGAGTTACCAAGGGCAACTACCTATCCCATAATATTTAAGCAAACTCACTTGTTCCTTTCTCTCTCTCTTAATTCCACCACTTTATTCAAAGATTTTGGCACCTCCTTATTTATTCATTCAAACGTTGGTGGCAGTTTCAATCTCACGTATAATTTCATTTTAAAAAAAAAAAAAATCTTTGAGCATTTTGAGTCTTAAGATATTATTTGTTTCATGAGATATTTATGAACTTAAAGTCATTTTAACATTTTGATTCTTGATATGTATTTCTTAACATGCATGTTATATAGTTTCATTTCTAGCATTATAAAACTCGAACATATATGGTGACATGGATTTGGGTGTACTGCAATGACTGTATGTATGTAGTGAGCCTCACTAATTTCCTTGAACACAATTGTGAGTAAAAGTGGGAAATGGAAGTAGCATGTTAAAAATTATTTTAATATATATTGTAGTATTATACAATTATATGATGCCATATGAGCCTGGAATGATTTAAAATCTTTAAGCTCCAAAGTCTTAAGACTACTCATAGCTTTTGAAAGCTGAGATATGGAGCTTTAAGTCGTAGAAGATCCAGGAATTATTTATCATACATGAGTTGCTAGTTAATGCATGAAGTAGATTGAATTCCTTTACTGTTATGAGTGATGAGACATCTTACAGTGTGGTCATGGTTGTGGAATCAAATGATTACTTTAGCTCATGAAATTTTAATGAAATAAAGTTAGACACCTTAGGCTTAAGACTACCAGATTTCACAAATTTTGGAAGTCCCTATCTAAATAAAGTCCACCCTAAGAGTTTAGATTCAGAATCTGTACTCTTCTTTAACATTACTCAATGTCATATCCATATTAGATTCTAATGTATTAGTTGCGAGCTTAAAATTTAACCCAAAATGTTGAATAGATTCTAATGTATTAAAATCAATTAACTCAGTGATTTTTTTTCAACATTTATTTATTTTTGGGTTAAAATTAATTAGGTAGATATAGACTTGGCTGTTATTTTATTTTTAATTTTTTAGAATATTTATTTACATAGATTTATTTATTTTGCAGTGAAAATCTACTAGATAAAGTGAAACAAAGACATCTTGCATGTGGATACAATTATGGAGATTTGGCAAGGATATTCAACTCTAGTTTTTTTGTTCTTTCATTTGTGTTATGTAATCAAGAACAATCATACTATTTTTGTACTCACAACAATAGTAAATGAGATTTTTTTTCTTAGTTTTGGTGTAAACAGTAAACACTTGCATAATTTAGTATATTTTATTTGTTTTTGTCAACAATACGTGAATGTTTTTTCTTTGAGAAGAATTGGTTTTTTAATGCATTATAGGTTTTTTAATACATGATTTTTAAAACATATGTAAAAAGTGTTGCCTAAAAGTAGATACACATAAGCAATATTTTAAAAAAATGGCCTATAGGCAACATATTATATAAGTTACCTTACAGCGTATTTAAAAGCAACAAAATTAAAGTGTTGCCTAAAACAGTATTTATAACTAACATGTAAAAAATGTTGTTAAAACCTTAACTTATAAGTAATGCTTCTTACAAGTTGTCTTAGTACTTAAAAATAATGACACTAAAGCATTGCCTAAAAAATACCTATAACCAACATGTAGAAAACATTTGCCAAAACCTTGACCTATAGGTAGCAGTTCTTACAAGTTGCCTTATAACGTCTTTAAAAGCAATGATACAAAAGTGTTGCTTAAAGTAGTACTTATAACCAATATGTCAAAACTATTGTTAGAACTATCCATGGATAACTTCTCAAAAGCATTGCTAGAAGATAAGAATAGGCAATGTTTTTTTTTTTTGAAGTGTTGCCTAAAGCTTAAAAAAGTGTTGCCATAAACTTTAGGCAACGGTTGTTGACCAATGACAACGCTTTTCAACCCTTGCCAAAGGACAAAATTGTTGTAGTGCGAATTTACCTGTGGGCAAGTGGAACATAAGGTGGCTGGCATGCTTGTCCTCAAGCTCAAGGATTACATTGTCTATTATTCTAGTTTTAAACCAACATAAATTGCTGCTGTCTCAGTCATATATTGCTTATTGCTTCCTAGGCTTAACATTTTTCCTGTCAAACTTAGCACCTGACACAGTCATCGCAAATAATTATTATCTATAGGTCAATTTCTAATTCTTTTTCCCTTCCAACTCAGCTATGAATTTGGAAAGATTCACATTACAAAAGTGGAATGAAAATATCACCAAGAAATCCTGCATCACCGTAGGTGTTCTTATATATGCGCCTTGAATAGCAAACCAGCATTGATGCTGTTGCATGAATTCCCTTACTGACAAGTGAGACATGAATGTGTTAAAGAAATTCAGTATGAGACTGTTTACATTTTTTTCGTTTGGCAGGGAAATATCTTTCAAAATATGAGATGTACATTTGAGCTCTAATACCCTCACAAATAGGACTAACCTATGTTATTTAAAGCATATTCAATGACAGTTATCTTGCGTTAGTTATATTATGAAACTTTGGCTTTCTGACTACAGACAATTATGGAAAAGTCTATTTTCACACCTTTTACGTTCATGATAATTCATGTGTAAATAATTAGTAATTGACGTGTATTATATGATCATTGAGGATATGTATCAATATATAAATAATTGGTAATTTAGTCACTATATAATACACATCAATTACTAATTACTTGTATATTAATTATTAATTATTCATATATTAATTAATATTCTCAGTCATTATATAATATATACATATCATTATTTATTTTAATCACCAAATAAATATGTTATGTGAAAAAAATATATGCAAATAGTACAACTGGACAATTATTTGACAAAGTGAACCCACATATCTGGCATACGGTCTTTACAAACACTACAGTTTAAGGGTTGTTGTAAGTTAACTGAATTCCTGAGAATATCCTATTCAGCATGTTATATGCAAATAGCACAATTGGACAATTATTTGACAAATTGAACCTACATATATCCTATTAGATGGCATACGGCCTTTACAAACACTACAGTTAAAGGGTTGTTGTAAGTTAACTGAATTCCTGAGAATATCAGCATGTTATAATTATTAAAATTAATTATCCGTAAGTTGCATGAATTATTTTAAATTATAAATTTGTAACTGATTTTTTACTTTTATTGTATAAATATCTAGTATGTATTGAATTAGCTTGTTTATGCTTTCAAAAAAGGTTATAATTGAAATATTTTAAATAACCAATGTTTAGTTGATTCAAGTAGTTTGACACTTGTTTCTCTTAAGCAATGTCTTGAGGTCAAGTCTTGTGAATGAAAAAAATTAATGTTGGGAGAGCTTTACACCTGTTCTGGACCGAGTTATGAGTTAACAGTTTAGGAGCAACCCGGCCTATCAAAATAACATCCTAGATATTTATGTGCATTATTAGATAAATTAATCTATCTATTTATGAGATGCAAATCACTCACATAATCTCTCATAGATATGGATACTAATTACATTCTACATAAATAGGGAATTAGTTATAAGAGATAACAATCTTATAAATTTTGATCCTAAATAATAGCATTCAATTCAGATTAAATTATGATTTTTATCACCCAAAAGGCTCGTATAAATACTCTACAAGGTCTCAAAGGTATGCATTTAATTCTAAATACTACCAACATTGTGCACGGTTTAACTTGAGCGTCGGAGTGCCTTTTGCAGGTATATACCCCCTCGCACCACTGTCACTACCGCCGTGCTACGGAGGATTCCACCTTCAACCACTATTAAAGTATTTCTCTTAACCTTGTTCAAAACATTGGCACCATCTGTAGGAAAAGATAAAATTATATTCCCATAATCACCATCATGATTACCACGAGGAGAAATCAAGTCTCTGCCGATCATAATCACGCCTCTGTTGCACAGAACCAACAGTCTCCCAACCGCATCTGATGTCTGCCCCCGCCCATGAGCCGATCCAAGAAACAATCGTCGCCCAACCAAAACCTATGCAGGATGGTGCAGAGACTTCCTTTACTGGTGAAAATATCTCCCTTCTGCCTGCGCGAATTCAGGTGAGGCAATGTCCCGGTCCACAAGGAGCACCTTTTGGAGATGCCAAAAAGTGGGTGTCAGTGTTGCAGCATCTTGGAGCTCGAGTGGAGAATGAAGAAGTTCGGTCCTGCCATGCTGAAACCGGTCTCCAGAGCTATCCAGAGCAGAACTCATCTTTCTGTTTAGACTTTAGGATGAATGTATCCATAACCTGGAGAGAGTTGTTAACTAGGAGAAAGAAGGCGAAAATTGATCTCCAAGAAAGAATCAAGAAAATCGAAAGGATAGAGCCCACGATGAGGTTCACCATCAGAACATTCCAGGATCGTGGAAACCGGTCAGAGCGATGAAATTCCTATTTGGGGAAGAAAAGAGCAGGACCACGGAGAAAGGAACTTGGTTTCACAAAACCAACCTTTCTCCGATAAGCTAATGGCCTATGAGATCCCTAGGCGTTTCAAATATCCAACAAATATTGAAGTCTATGATGGAACCATGGACCATCAGGAGCACTTGGATGACTATGTTTATGCTCTCCTATTTACTAGAGGAGATGACCCACTTATATGCTGCGCTTTCCCTTTATCTTTGAAGAAAGCCACCTTAAGATGGTTCACTACCTTAACTCCTAAATCCGTTGTCAACTTTGAGGGCTTGTCCTCGAGATTTTCGCTGCACTTCACCACTAACAAGGTACAGCCAAAATCCATCTCATGCCTCTCCCAGGTCAAACAAGGAAAGGAGGAATCTCTCCGAGACTTTAAATCTCAGTTCAATAAAGCAATAGTGAACATATACGACTAGGGTGAAAGGCTCGGACTACACTACATGAGGGAAGGACTCCATCGTGGGTTGCTTTCCTTCTTTTTTGCTAAGAAAGAGCCCAAGACCATGTACGAGTCTCACGCTCGAGCTGACAAATATATCAATGTTGAAGACGTTCTTTAGGCTAGGAAGCATCTCGAGAAAGGAGAATATGCTAAATTGAAGTCTGGACAACCCAACCAACAAGGCCGAAACTCGAAGCCACCTTTCAAGGAAAAGTACGAGAACTACACTCCCCTCAACAAACCTTGAACTCAGATCTACCAAGAAGTGATGAACACAGAATTCAGAGATGTGAAAAGACCAACTTGAAGAAACATGCGCAAAGGGACAAATCCAAGCATAATGCATAGCATGACGACCATGGGCATAATACTATTAAGTCACTAATCCGATATAGCCGCTTGGGGCGCTATATGCACCAATCTCAAAACAACAATCAGATGGGAGGACAGAATTATAGGAAGTGGAGCTACAGCCCACGGAGAAGTGCATCTCTGCCCTGCTAGAGAAGACACTCTCTTGCAAGGAAAGATAATCCTGGTGCAATCCTATCCCAGGGTAATGCCCAAAGCTAATAAAGGGAACAACCGAGGGATGACGATCAAGATAACGATCGTTGTCTGGGTTATACTGAGCATGACATTATTCTCAGGAACTAAGTCAAATAGCAATGTAAGAAAAACCCCATTGATTTCATTCTCTGATGATGATTACGGGTGCACAATCTCAGATCATAATGATCCCATGGTGACCTTAGGGATAATTACAAGCGCCGAGGTTCATCGAATATTTGTTTATCAGGGGAGCTCGTCTGACATCATGTTCCTAGACTTGTTTGAGAAGCTAGGATTATAAAAGAAGGAACTAATCCCATACACTGGTGAGCTGATTGGATTTATTAGAGATAAAATCACCACTATGGGATACATTGTGACCTACTTGACCTTGGGGGAAAATTTCTTCTTTAAGACAGTCAAGATCAAATTCCTAGTGGTTGATTATCCCTTAGCCTATAATGTCATGTTGGGCTGCCTTTCACTTAACCCCTTTGGGGCTACGATCTCCACACCCTACTTGACCATGAAGTTTTTGGACTAGCATGACAAGGTTATTACAGTCAAAGGAGACTAAGTTATGGCAAGAAGATATTACAATGAAATCTTGAAAATCACCAAGCCTCAGGCCACGACCTAACATAATAGTTCAGCTTCAATTACTTTGGACCCTGTCAACATCTTAGTGACTGAACTGGATGTTCGTGAGGAGATCCATAGTACATGCTCTCAACTTGATGGAGAATTGCAACCCCTTCCACTTGGCTCCAAGTCTGACTAGGTGACCAAGATTGAAGGACATTTAAATCAGGAAGAAAGAGCTCGACTAACCGAGTTACTGGTAAAAAATAAAGGCTTTTTTGCCTGGACCTCTGAGGACATGCCAGGCTTGGACCTAGAGTTCATCTTCCATCGACTTTCTATCATCAAGGATATGAAGCCGATGGCCCAAAAAAAAGGAAAGTCGGGCCTGAGAGGCAAGAAGTAATCCAAAAACAAGTAAAAGAACTCCTGGATACCGGATTCATTTAGGAAGTTTCTTATACCACTTTGCTCTCTAATGTAGTCCTGGTCAAAAAGGCCAATGAGAAGTGGCATATGTGTGTCGATTACACTACCTAAATAAGGCGTGCCCAAAAGACCCTTATCCACTTCCCAATATAGACAAATTAGTGGACAATTCGTTTGGTTTTTGACTACTTTCCTTCATAGATGCCTATTCTGGATACAACTAGATTCCTATGAACTCAGAGGACGAATACAAGACCTCCTTCATAACTGAGATGGGAAGCTATTGTTACCATGTCATGCCATTGGAATTGAAGAATGCAATGGAAACTTACCAACAAATGATGAACAAAGTCTTTGAAGGACAGATTGGTAAGATGTTAGAAGTCTATATAGACGACGTGATAGTCAAGAAGACGGAGACCAGTGAAAACATCAAGGATCTAGAAGAAGTGTTCACCCAAAATTTGAAAGCACAATATGAGGATGAACTTAGAGAAATGCGCCTTTGGTGTATAGGCCGACAAATTTCTGGGGTTTTTGTTGACAAACTAAGATATTGAAGCTAACCTAGAAAAATATCTAGCCATCCTCGACATGCGCAACCCATAGTCTGTGATAGAAGTGCAACAACTGATAGGTTGAATAGCGGCCCTCACACGCTTCTTAGCTAAAGTTGCTAAAAAATCTCTCCCATTCTTCAAAAATTTGAAAAGGGAAAGAATTTTGAGTGGATCCTAAAGTGTGAGGCTGCCTTTCAAGAATTGAAGAAGATGTTGTCCACACCATTGATTCTCACAAGACCGGACCCCGATGAAACACTTTATGCTTACCTCTCTACCAACAAAAAATAATTGAAGGTCAGAGGTCAAATTATTTTTTCAACAAAGTCTTGAAAAGGTCTCGAGATCTGTAATAAAAAAATTGAGAAATTGGCCCTAGCATTATTAATTACTAGAAGAAGGCTAAGGTAGTACTTCTAGTGTCTCCTCGTGATAATGAGGGCAGACCATCCAATTTGGCAAGTACTGCACAAGTCGAATCTCATTGGGAGAATGATTGCTTGGTCAGTGTAGCTCTCTAAGTTCAGTATTACTTATAAGCTAAGACCAGCTATAAAGGCTCAAGTATTATCCGATTTCTTGGTCGAGCTTACACCTAACTTTGCCCATCCTAGAGCGCATTCCTAGACCATCTATGTCGATGGATCCTCAAATCCCAAAGGAAGCGATGCTAGAGTAATGCTAGAAAACGAAGCCAGCCTCATGTTGGAACATTCTCTGAGGTTTGAGATTCCAACTTCAAACAATTAAGCTGAATATGAAGAATGTATCGCAGGCATTAACATAGCAAAGGAGATGGGAGCTATGGATATAATCCTATGCAGTGATTCGCAGCTAGTGACATCCTAGAACTGAGGTGAATACTAGGCTAAGGAACCCCTATTGCAGAAGTACTTAGCTAAGGTTTAAAAATTGATGGAAAGCTTTGACAGTGTTAAGGTAGAGCACATCCCAAGGGAGCAAAACTCCAGAGCCGATATCCTATCAAAGCTTGCCAGCACTAAGAGCCCTTGAAACAATAGGTATGTGATCCAGGATACCTTATTCCTTCCCAATATTATGGACAATGAAGTCCTCTTACTAAAAAATGATGAAACCTAGATGATGCCCATAAATATCTACCTCAGCATTGACTCATTACCTGAAGATAAAAAAGACAGAAACTAGTACAAACAACGACTTGGTATACCATCTTGGATAATCAGTTGTATCATCGCGAGTTTTCTTCTCCACTCTTTAAGAGCCTCGGTCTTAACGAAACGGAGTATGTCTTGGTCGAGATTCATGAAAGGAGCTCTAGCAATCATCTCGGTAGAAAGTCCTTAGCACAGAAAGCGTTGAGGGTTGGATATTATTGGCCTACTATGGAAGCTGATAGTAAGGAACATATACAGAAATGCGACCAATCTCAACATCACTCGAACATTTATGCAGCACCGCCAGAGGAATTATCTACGATGTCTATCCCCTGACCATTCTACCAGTAGGGAATGGACTTCTTAGGTCTTTTCCCCCAAGCACCAGGGCAAATCAAGTACCTAGTGGTAGATGTTAATTACTTCATCAAGTGGATTGAGGCAGAATCATTATCCACCATCACCTCTACACAAATCCAAAATTCACTTATAGGAACATCATTTGTAGATTTGGAATCTCGGAGTCTGTTGTCATAGATAATGGAACACAATTCACAGATCAAAAGTTCAAGGATCTCCTAGTCGGTCCCAAGATCAAATAGCACTTCATCTTGATAGAACAACGAGCGATCCGAAGCCGCCAACTAGGTTATACTTAGAGGAATCAAAAAGCGACTTGACGATGCTAAGGAGAACTGGGTGGAGCAGCTCAATCATGTCTTATGGGCATATCGGACCACACATTATTCCTCTACAGGAGAAACTCCCTTTAAATTAACCTATGATTGTAAGGTTATGATTCCGATGGAAATAGGAAAATCAAGCTGGAGAAGGTATAACTTTTCTAAAGCAACCAACTTGGATCTCATCTGCCATAAATTGGACTTGTTGGAAGAACAACGTCGTATTGCTCATGTCCATGTGCCGCGATCGAGATCTGCGACGGAAGCGGTGAATAAATATTGAGATTTCAAAAAATAAATAATGGAGTTGCCACCAATTCTATTTAAATTTGGAAAAATTAAAAAACCTTTTTTATAAAACAGTCTTTGAAACCAGATTGGATTTAGGAGTTAATTACATATAGGGAAAGGTGAAGACTTAATCTTACAGTACCTTTAATACATCCGTCCTGAGACAGTACCTTAAGTCAGTTATGCAAAACTTGATAATCTCAAATATATTTATTTTGCTCCTCTTAAAAACATTGTTACTATTTTTTTAAAATAAAAGAAAAAAGAAACAACTAAATTATGAAAATTTAATTTTTGGCTTAACAGAATAGAGATTCTGCTCATACATATCCCCAAGTGCAATAAGGAACTCAAAGTCACGTAGTTCTTTAAAAAATAATTGTGGGTTTGTTAATTGTAATTATGAAAAGAATTTTTGAAAATGAATTTTGTTTGAAAACAAATCAATTCTTGCACCGGGTTTATGTAACACCCTTTCCGAAGGGTATCACATTTCAAACTAACTCTTTATAATTAATTAATTTCCCAAGTTATAAAATATTTAATTTCATTTAAATATGGGTTCCAAAATTTCTTTTTTGCAGAAACATAAATTGTTCAAATTAAAGTAACTCAAAATATAAAAACTGAATAAAATACTTTTCATTTAAACAGAGTTTACTGCAACTATACATTCATTATCTTTACATACCCAAAAACATAACACCTAAGATATGAGTCCTTGTCAAGAGACAAATTCCCTAGCCAGGAATGTCTTGACGGGATAGAAGTCCGAGTGAAAGATATCTCAGAAACCTCCCTAATAGGTAAAATAAACTTTATATATGCAATTATAAAAGAAGAAGTAATAACCCCATAGTGGGTCCTACTTACAGACAAAGTAATGTCACTATAGTACTCTATATACTCTGAGTCCCAATGGACATTTTAAGCAGTAGCGCCTTCAAGAAACTGTAGTCTAAGGAAATCTAGTTGATCATTCTTTACCGCCATCACAGTCTTCACAGATGTAAACATAAAATAGAAATAGACAGAATTAAACAGCAAAGAGGTGAGATCTCCTACATCGCATACCAATATGGTAGCAAAGAAACGATACGAACAACAATATCGTTCCATACATACAATCCCATAGAATAGTAAAATCAATAGATATATTCATAGCATTTAATAGATAAATAATCCAATAAACTTGCAGCACAATAATCAGACATAATAATAATTCCACAATAATATTATACCCTCATAATATTATATTACCACAATACTATATCACCATAGTGTAAATGCTGAGTATGCTCATGAATAATGTGTACACTAACTACGCACATACTCAATGAGTACACTGACTATTATTATGCACAATGCAATCTAATCCTACTCCATGGAGCTAACTCAAGATTAAAGATGAACGTTCCAGAAGATTGGTCCCCCCTAAAATGATAGTCTATACTGGATTATGAAAAGCAATAGTGTTGTCAGGTCTGCCAGTGCGTTGCAATCAGTGTCCACAGGCCAGGGGTATTACGTGATTATAATAATCACGGGTGGTAACCACTCCACCGCGTGAATCATCGCGCCCTGACATCCCCCAAGATCCGTTACGATCCACTATCCTGTAAGTTCATGTTCATTCTTTAGGCATAAAATGCCCCAACAAATTAAGCGAATACGCTTTTTTATGCATGATAATTGATTCAAACATATACTGTCATTGATCACACAGTATTATTTATTCACATGTCATCACATGGCGGTATCACCATATAATGCTCAAAAGCACCTTTAATCGAAACAAAGTACCATTGTACTGTTTCCAATGATATTAACGCAACCGCCCATACAATTGTCTAACACCATTAATATCAATAATATTATGTAATCGCCCATACAATTACATAATACCAAAGATCCACTCGGGTCCAATATTTTAGTTTCACAAATTACTTAGTTCAATACATTGGCTCTACAACAAAATTTGATGTTTCTTTCAATCACGTAGTAATATTATAGCGTTTTCACAATCGCGTAACACTTCTGTTACATTTTCAAATCGCGTAAAGGTTTTTCAACATTTTCTCAATCACGTAGACATTTTAAAACGTTTTCTCAATCGTGTAGCTAAAAATTACTATTTTCAAGTTGCGTAAGGGTTTTTCTACGTATTTCCAATCTCGTAAAATATTTATAATATATTTTAAGTCCAAAATAAGATTTTTTCTCATTTAATATAAAAAATTAACCTTATTTTCATTATTTACATAATAGTCCTTCTATAAAATAATATTTACATAATAGTCCATCTTCAAATAATATTTCCAAAATAGTCCCTCTTTAAATAATATTTGTAATATTGTCCCCCTAAAATCAGTATTTTCTAATGTTTCCCAAACCACTGTAACTCTTAATTTTACCTAGGATATTACAGTTCAAAATTTCCTAACACGCTTCAAAACCCGGAGGGTGGGCTATACGTCAGTAAATATCAAGTATTGGCTTTTATTTTACTACATAGCCTTAATTAAGCCAATTTTAATTCTAAAATATCATTTTAAATTTATAAACTTACCAAATTGAATTCTTACTATTAAAAACACCTAAGTCTACATTTAGTAAAATAATTTTGGATCTTGACCATAAAAAATGGCATGTTGTCCAAATTCACATATTGCTTCAAAATTCATATATAAATCATTTCCTAATACTTTAAATCCTTATAAAATTACTTAATTGAATTTTCTTGTCATAAAATTATTTAATCCTCAATTTAGAAAATAATTTAGAATCCTTAGTCATCTTTGTAGTGATGAGGCCGTGTGCCTCTAGGCTCTTTGGAGTCTTCATACAAATTTTTTCATAATGTAATTCACATCCTAAATCACATAAGTATCATCATGCTTCCAAATTCACATAGGCAATCATACTATCAAAGTTATAAGCATAATAAACACATACACAAATCATGCATATTTATCAAAGTAATAAAACAATCACATATAATCTATTAAGCATAAATCAAAAATCACACAATCGAGTGAATAAACTCTTACATGGATTTTTCACTCACGAACACAAACAATTTTATTCCATCACAACCACATATGCTTGATGAGGTTAATCTCTCTCTTACCTGGTTGATGCTCTCCTAAGCTCCTTGTTTAATCCTTTTTGTATCACACTTTCACCACCAAACAGATCTTAGAATCAAATCAAACACATAAAGATTAGCATCTAAGGCTTGATTAATATGACCATAGATCAAACATGGTCGTAGGATTCTAAGAATCAAATAAAAAGTCAAGTTTCAAGATTTTTACCTTGAAATCCTAGAACTTAAATCCAAGATTCAAGTATGAAGATGATGGATTTAGACTAAAGTCTCAAAATCAAAGAGACTTAGAATGATGTGAGGATTCAAGAAGTATGGTTGGTTGAAATTAAACAAACTTGGAAGATGATTTATGGAGTGAGGCCGTGAGCTCCTTAAATGAACAAGGTAGGAACTTTTTGATCTTCAACTTGAAGAACAAGGTTGAAGATGAATGAATCTTGAGAAGTTCACAACATGAAAGTGTTTTGGATTGATGGAAGATTCAACATATGTAGCTATATAAAATTATGAAAGATTGGAAGTGGTTCTATGAGTCATGGTCGTGGGGTTCTTTGGAGAGACAAGGAGAGAATTTTTTGATTATTCTTGAATGGTGAGAGATAAAGATGAAAGCTTTGTGTCACAAAGTGTTAGAATGAAGTAGAATAGGCCTTTATTCCATGCATGGCCGTGGGAATGAGTGTGTAGGAGAATTATGACTTGTTTTGCAAGATTAAGCATAAGTACATGGGCTCACATGAGTGCACATGGCCTTGGTCATCCAGTGGTCATCATTTGATCATAAAATGAATCTAGAACTTGGTAGAATGGCCTTATGGCCATGTGGTTGCTTAGGATAGATAGTTTAAGGCTTGTTCAATAAGCTAAACAAATGCACATGTCTTAATAAGTGCTTCACATGGCTTAGGTAATCAAGTAGTCACCAATTGGTCATAAGATAATTCAAGAATACCCTAGAAAATACTAGGTAGCCGTGGAGCTCAATAGAAAACTAACCAAGTCTTAATTCAATGGCTTTTCTAGTTATACATGAACTAATTTAGTTAATTCACTTAGTTATCTTTAAGCTAACTTAGTTAAATCATTTAGTTACATTCTAATTATCTAGTTACATGATTAAATCATGCTCTTGTCATATATAGGTAATGATTCTAGAAACTCTAGATATTTTGTTGTAACTATAGATTCTAAGTATTAGCAAACTAGATTAGCTCCATTTAGTTACTAATTAGACTATTAGAGTAACTAAGTTAGATTATCTAGTTACTCAACTAACAAATCTAACCATTAAAAATTAACTACATCTCTAAGCCATTGATTAAATCTAATATGGATATCATAAGCTTCTTTATCAATATTGCTCACACACCATTGATTAGATCAATGGTGATGATCTAAGGCTTTTTCATTAAGTTCTCCATCCAACGGTTCCTAAAGTTCAAGCCACTATGTTTGACCAATTCTTATTGGTTAGTCATAAAACTTAATAATGATGGCTTATGATTACCCTTAAGATATTTAACTTATATATTTTCAGTTTTCATGATTACACTTGAGATATTTTATTAAGATATTTTTTTGGTAGATATTTATTCCTAGATATTTATCTTTAGATATTTACTATGTGAATCATCATAGAATCTTCTAGAATAGTTGAGTTAGCATGGTGAGTCGTAGTGCAGAGTCACCAGTTGAGTCATCAAGATATTTTTCTACCAGATATTACCCAATGATATAGAAAATCTTCGTCAACTGTTCCTGATTTTGGGTTTAGTAAGATTCCTTAATCCCGCCTTGATAGTTTGAAACTTTCTAATCTAGGAAAAATTTTTATTTTTTCGGGTTAGCCTCAAACACACATACAACTTAAAATAATATTAAAATAACCACAGACTTAGAAAAATCTACAAAAATTCTCAAAAATCATAAAAATTATAAAACTCATATATTTTCAGAAAAAAACTAAATTCGCACATATATTTCAAAAATAATATTAAAATAATAAAAATAATATTAAAATATTCAAAATAATTAAAAATTCTCAAAAATTCACAAAAATCATAAATATTATAAAACTCATTTATTTCAAGAAAAATAAAAAATCGAGGTGTTATAGTTTAAGTTACAACTAGACTACTCAATAAACCCTTATGATCTAAATGACATTGAGGATAACATCTGCTCTTTAATAATTATCATTGGTCATTGCATTTGATTAAAGAATATTTTTTTTATCTTTTTTTTAAAAATTATTTAATCATGGTTCAATTAAAACAGATAAGAAACATGTTATTTCATTTTTTCTTTTTATCCTTGTTTAAATTTACTAATGCATGGTGACACGGCTCATGCGCGGGTCGCAGTTACAGGTGCAGCCAGACAGTGATTGGATTTGGTGTGTCTGGTTGGGTTAGGCTATGATGGCTAGCTCCATATGTTCATGATGGTGGTGCAGTGGAATGTGGCTCAGGTGGTGCAGTGGTGCGTGCGGTGGAGTGGTGTAGTCGTCTGGTTGGGGGCTTGTAGTGGTGGTGCTGCTGTTAGGACGTGGCTAGCAGATTTGAGTTGCAGGGGTGGAGCTGTGGCTATGACTAGATATAGTGCGTCTCACGTGGTGGGTGTGGCTGGTTACAGGGTGCACGTTGGTTACAGGCAGGGGATTGTTGCGCGTGGTAGAGGTGCGAATTGAGGGGGTACGGTGGTTCTGTTTGGGTTGTGTGGTGGTCATTGATGGTGAGGACAACGGGTGGCTTTGGGTAGATGTTGAGTAGAGGTTGTGCATGGTGGGTGGTTCGCTTTTGGATTGCGAGAGAGGGTGTTGGGGAAGGTCACGGTGGTGGTTTGGTGGGGTTTACGGTCGTGGGCGGAGGAGAGGTGAATGGGTTGCTATTTATGGTATGGATGTCTTTGTTGGTGTATTGTGTTGAGCTTGCAATGGGTGGTGTTGTTGGTAAGGTTGGTTGGTTGTTTGTTTGTGATGGTGGAGGTTTGGGTGGTTTGGATGGTGGTGCAAAGGTTGATGATGAATATGGCTTTGGCTAGTTAGGAAGACTTGTAGCTTTAAGAGGTGGTTGAAAGTATGATAAAGGAAAGTGGGAAGAGTTTACAGCTATTGGATGACGTAGAAAAGAATGAACAAGGATTGCTAGAGTGTTTTTTCATGTGTTGGCTGTGTTATTAATTCTTGTCTGAATTTTTTGTCTATCTTTGTGTGTTCGTGTTTGAACTTTTGTGTCTAGGTTATGGATTTTTATAGAAGGGAATTAGAGTTTCAAGAATGATGGTGGCTAGGGTTTGAGATAAGTCTAATGGTGGCTGCTAGGGTTTCTTTAGGGTGTTCAGTAGCATATGGGTCATGGGTTGGATAATGGGTCGACGGGTCAGGTTATGAGACATGAGTTTATGTAGAAAGTTGGGTCATATTATTTTTTCTTTTTTCCTTTTTTTTTTTTTTTTTTTTTCTTTTTCTTTTTTTCTCTTTTTTTATTTATCTATTTTTTTTTGTTTTTTTGTTTTTTTAAATAAAAAGGTATTAATGACCAGGACAAAATTGAGTGTTCACACCATGAAGCTGCCTTTAAACAGAGGACGCAGCACGATATAATTCTAAAGTAATTCCACAACGATTTAACCTTGGTGACCTCGTGCTACGTATGGTGGATATCAGAGGGAAAAATGTGAAAGACTAGAAGTTAACTCCTATTAGGAAGGACCATACAGAATTACGTCTAAAATTAATACAAGAGCCTACACTCTAGAAACTCTTTCTAGCAAAACTATCAAGATTTTTTGGAATACGGACAAGCTAAGGAAATATTATAGTTAAATGCCTCTAAATTGTTATTTTTATCATATAAGTGACGCGTTCTGACATGAATAAATTAGTTACTATTTTTTCAACATTTACTTACTTTATTCATCTATGACTACTACAACCCATAAGGTTATCACACCTTGGAGAGGTCCAAGGAATATAAGGTTCGAAGAAGATAAGATATTCTGATATCTGTACATGATGGCCAAACATGGGAATCTACTTGATTGGCATCCAGGTTCAAGGAGTGCATTCAAGGGTTTTCTTTAATGTCCTAAATATTAGTACTAACAACGTATCCGGTTTACTTCAGTAATTAAGATTTTGTACATTACTTACGAATATCATCATTTCCTTTTTATTCAAATAAATAATTGTTAAATAAATATCAAAATATGAGCCTTTCGAGAAAGTATAATACATATATATATATATATATATAATACATATATATATATATATATATATATATATGAAAGGAATTTTATACAAAATGTACATCTCTATACAATATACAAATTCAAAATGCCTCATGGATCAAAATTGCTATAAATAATAACAAAGATCTAATTAAAATAACTAAACTAAGTCTTCATGCTAAGACTCCATCTTGCTTGGCTGCTTGGGTCCTGCCTAGAATTATCATAGAAATCATAGAACTAAGGGGATGAGAATTATGAAATTCTCAGTAGTTTAAAAAAAATCATGTCATGATAATAATTCTAACTGTTTCAAGAAAAAATCATTTCAAATCATTAATGTATAATCCATAGAATGGTAGCTAAAGCCAAATCGACTCATTCCTCTTCTTGAAATAGAGGTCCATTTTATATCCTTTATTAAAATCACTTAAATGATTAAATCAATCATCAAATCTTATCAAAATCTTAAATTTATATCAAGAAATCTCATGCTTCAAAATTCATGTCTTAAATCATAATTCATTTCATCAAATTTCATGTCATCAAATCATCAGGATACATGTGTCATCTTGAAATCAAGGTATGGAGGGTGTACTAGCCTCACAATACCATTCACTTGGTAGTAGCCTGCTTTCAGGTTGGTGCACATCAACCTATTTATGATGATCGATTTGCCACATAGAGCTACTCAGGGTAACTAGGCCATATCAAATGAGGGAATAAATCTCATCCTCTTACTACCTTGATAGGGAGGAAATATTCCTTCCTCACACTATCAATTGTTTGGAATAGAGAGAGAGGTACGTTACTCAAACTATCCAGGATTTAAGATCACCCCAAGTAGTGAGGGAATCATCCATCCTCTACTACTTGATGACTAGCGAAGCTCGGGAAAAGAGGGAGGTCTTCCTCAACCTTAAATATTCTAATGTAGAGGGATTCTTATATCTTCTCTTACCATTGTCCAAGCCTTATCCTAAGTACAAGGTATATCCAAAACCCAACCCAACCTAATTCCACAAAGGGATACCTATGAGATAAAAATCATATTTCTTCAAATCTATTCAATCATTGTATTTTCAATCATGCAATCATATGCATATAAAAGTTTTTCTCATCATAGGTAATCAAACTCATCATTCAATCTCATTTGATTCAAACACACTATAAAAATCATTTCTCAATTTGGTTTGGATGCATAATCATTTCACAATCTAATGAATTTCAATCATTCAATTCAAGGTTTAAAGTTTGTATTTAGGTCTCATGGGATAAAGAACTCTATTTCCATCATTTTTAAACCAAAAACCTTAATTTAGAGACTTGGTAATCAATTACCAGGCCTTGGTAATCGATTACCAACTTGATAGAACCCTGGTAATCGATTACAAGAGCTGTGTAATAGATTGCCACTCATTCAGAAGCCTGATAATTGATTACAAGAGCTATGTAATCAATTACTAGTTGCCCAGAAACTCATTTCGTAGCTCTAGAAGCTTGGTAATCGATTATCAGGGCTGTGTAATAGATTACCACTTAGAAATTTATAGAAAAATAGAGTTTTTAACCCATTCTAACCCAAACCAAACCATTAAACATCGTCATTAATATCAAACAATCACACATATGCATCCAAATCACTCATAAAACACCAAATCTCTATATGGGTATGAAACCCATTTTCTAAATCTTAAAACTCATTAAGAGTTAAATCAAAGAATCAAGTTCTCAAATCATAATCAACATATAATCATCTTTTCCATTTCAAAATCATCATTCAAATCTCAAGTTTCCAAAATTTTGAAAAACAAAGGAAGAAATAGAAAAGTAATGAAAACTTCCTGCCTTAACTCCTTTGCGAGGCTCTTTCCTTCTTGCTCTTCTCATCTTCTTCCTCTTGATCTTTCTTTCTTTCTTCTTCCCTTATTTTCTTTTTTCTCTCTTTTCTTTTCCTTGTGGAATTAGCTAGATGAACGAGAGAGAGAGCAGAGTAAGCGTAAAAGAATAGAGAGAAAATTGAGAAAATGAGGGTAAAAACAAGAAATAAAGGGTAAAAAGAAAATCTAACTGGAAACATTATGTCTATTAAGAATACTTTAATGTTTCCTTAATGAGTTTTTTAACCTTCATAGGTATTATTGAAAATTCTAGGATTTCCTTCATTTTTCAGCTTTATATTTCTTCATATCTCATTGTACACCTATAGTTACTAAGTTTCACTATCCATCCCTAAGTTAAATTAAACCTTATGAATTGAATTAAGAAGCTTTCAAGTGTTCAATTTAATCCATTTCCATTCTTAGATTAATCTTCATCATTTATCTTGATATTTGCTCATAATCTTATGATTTTCTAAGCTATTTGTCTGTTTAGTTAAGTCTTTGAACACTTTTTTAGTGTTATTAAAAATGTCAAACTAATTCATTTGATCTTCTGGAATTTAATACAACTCAATCCAATCCTTTATGATTTATAAATAAATGTTCCATATTTATTTTATCTTCTCAGCTAATTAAACTAATTTCTGAGTTATTTCTCAACTTCAGTGTTATAGATTTATGCCCAAATCACTTCAAATCATTCCCAAAATTATCAAGTAACTTCCATCAATTTTTATTGAGATACTATAACCCTAATTATAATTATTGGGTTAGGGAGGATGTTACATTTCTCTTCCCTTTTATAAATTTTGTCCTCAAATTTTGATTTAGCTTACTCCAAAAGCTTTGGATGATCATTCATCAAGTAGAATTTGAGTTCTCACGTGGTCTCTTTTGAGTTAACTTCCTCTCATAACACCTTTACCAAATGAATTTGTTTTCCTTTGAGTTCTTTCACAGTCCTATCCATGATCCTTACAGGTCTAACCATAGAGGTTAAATAATCTTTTATTTGTATCGATTCATTTTTCTAGAATGTGTGAAGGATCTAGATTATATTTTTGAAGTTGGGAAACATGGAAAACATTATAAAGATTCAACAAACTAGGGGGTAAAGCTATTTGATAGGTAACTGACCCAATTCTTTTCAAAATCCGAAAGCGACCAAGAAACCAAGAAGTCAACTTTCTCGTTTCAATAGCCCTACCAACTCCTATAGTAGGAGTGACTCTGAGGAACACATGTTCTCCTTTATTGAATTCCAAGGATCTTCTTCTCTCATATGCATAACTTTTCTGCCTACTTCAGGCTGTTAACATCATATCCTTGATTTGTTAATCTGTTATATGATTTGTTGTATCAAAAGCTTTTTGCAAGACTCTCCAAAATCTAAAGGTGAATATAGGATCTCTATATGATATTATACTAGAAGGGATTCCATGTAATCTAACAACCTCTTAGAGATACAACTGAGCTATTCTATCTAATGGTCAACTAACTTTTATGGCTAAAAAGTGTGCAGACTTTATCAGTCTGTCCACTATAACCCAAATGGCATCATGGCTTGACTGGGTTCTTGGCAATCTCATCACAAAAGTCCATCGATATATTTTCCTATTTCCACTCAGGAATTTTCAAGGATTGAAGGAGTCCAAAGGGTCTTTGGTGTTCTATTCTCACTTTTTAATAAATTAGGCATTTAGACATATATTCAGCTACATCACCTTTCATATTTAGCCATCAAAGCATCTTTTTGAGGTATTGATACATTTTTGTGGCTTCGGGATGGATGATGTATCTACTCTTATAGGCTTCTTTTAAGATCCTCTCTTTGATTTCATCTTCTCTTGGAACATATAGTCTATTTCTAAATATAAGTGTCCTATCTTGATCTGTTGATAATTTTAATATTTTGAATGCCTTTTGTTTGCTCTAATTGGACTCTATATGTGCTTAATTATTGACATTTAGCTAAGTTTCTGATATAGAGCTTAATAAGATGTTTATTATGAAACTATACTTAAATGTGGTTATAAACACTCATAAATGAATTATGCTTTTCAGGAGATCTTTGAGTGTTTAAGTCCATTAGTATCAAACCAAGCTTGATGACCATTTGAGGAGAGAGATTAATACTTAAGAAGATCAAATTTACCCTTAGAAGCAAAGGAAGAAGAACATTTGTGAAGAATCAAGGTTGCATTTGAAGAAAGTGAATGATACGGCCCGTGTCATATGACATGAGGTGGGCCGTGTACTCCTCTGACTACCTTAAGGCTGGGTCAAATCCTATTTTTGGTCAACACGGCCCGTGTCATATGACAAGGGTGGGACCGTGTCCTTCTTTGACTTACAATTTTGTGAAAATCTGTTGACAGACTTGGACAGGGGGTGGGCAGTGTCAAATGACACTGCCCGTGTTTTTGCATCAGAAGGCAAATTTTGTGTTTTAACGAATAGTTAGGTCAAAATACCTATAAATAAGAGTGCTTAGACTCTTAAGAAGAAGTTCTGACCTGGAGGCAGCTTAGAAATAGTTAGAAAACAGAGAGATGAGGGTTAGATTGAAGATTGGAGTCTCGGGTTCGAGCAATAAGAGATCTATCATCCTCAATCCTTGGAAACTCATTTGATTTTTAGTTTTCTTCTGCACTTTCATTTCAGATGATGTTTATTTTCTATTTTTTGTTTGATTTTAAATTTGTCATGTGTGGCTAAACTTCTTATTTGGTTAAAGAAAGATGAAACCCTAGTTTTGATTATGTGAATCCTTCGTATTCCTTTATATTCAATACAGTTATACTCTTATTCATATGTTTCTATTCTTAATTAGGTATAAAGATTTTTATACTCTTTGTTATTTTCAAAATTGGTAAAACTAGGATTGCTATGCGCGGTTGCGGTGGTATGACTAATGAGACATATGATCTAAGTAATTTAATCTCGGTGTGTGATTGGACCTTAGTGTGATTGGTTTTCTAAATCTTAATGCTGTCATTAGGAGGATATAAGAGCGGTTGCTTTATAGCTTACTAGTGATTAGGGATTAATTTGAGTAGTTGCTAAATTAACCAAAACATAAGGAAAACGGAGAATTAATCTCACAATCACATAAGAACATAATTGATCAAGTTGATATAAAGGATATGTAGGTTAGCATTATCGTATAAATCTAGTGGTAGATTTCATCTCTTAACCAATGTCTTTAAATTGGTAAATCAAATCGTGTTTATTGTTATTGCTTTAGATTCAATTTTTATTATTAGTTTTAATAAACAAAACCCTCTTTTTACTGTTTATTGTTCATCAGAGTTTAATTTAGGAATTGGATTGATAGTGTCAATTGAATTGGTTTTCTATGGATCAACCTTTGTTAACTACAACTGGTTGCAAGGTTTTTATATTTTTGGTGGAACTTGACAACTGTTTTTGATATTATTTTTTATCACAATCCACATCACACCAAATTTTGGGGTTGTTGCCGGGGAACTAATTTTCCAATTACGCTATTGATTTATTTCCTATTTTTACTTTGTTTTTGTTTTTATTTTTAATTTTTGATTCTTTCTTTCTGAGTGCTTTATAGGTGTTGATGTCCATTAATCATGGTTCAGCAGTTAATAGACAATAGGAAAGCACCAGTAGATACTTGTGGGATTTGCTTATCACCTGAACATCCCACTAATTTGTGTCCCACTTTCCTAATGGACACAAATGAGGAGGTAGAGGCAGTATGGGGATATCCTAAACCTTCCAATGACTACAACCCCTACTCCAATACATATTATCTAGGGTGGTGGGATCATCCTAACTTGAGTTATGGACAGCAACAAGTTCAAGCTCTTAGGCAACTTGAGCCTTCACTGGAGGAGATTATGAGACAAATGGCCACTTATAACATTCAGTTTCAACAAGAAACAGAAGCCATATGCAACGACCTACAAAATTCTTTGGGGTAGTTAGCCATAGAATTCAGCAAGGTGCAGAGCCTAATTTCTAGAATACTTCCCTCACAACCAAAAGAGAATGTGAAGGAAGATGCTAGTGTTGTCACCCTGCGAAGTGGAAAGACATTAGATAAACCCACCTCCCCTCCACAAACCACTAAAGAGAAAGAACCAGAGCCTAAAGAGGTAAATGAGGAAGGGGAAAACTTTATGGCCCCTAAAGTAAGTATTCCTGAACCATTTTCTTGATGTAATAAAGGAGCAAGATGATGGGTTGTGTGATGAATTTCTTGATTTTATTGGTAATGATAATTATATTCATTGCCACTTATGTACTGATTATAATGGTGATATGATATGTGCTAGTTGTGCTGAGATTTTTGCATACTTGAAAGTTAATGATTCTGTTTTACGTAGCAACTAATGGTATTGAAGGATCTATCAATAATGTTCGTGACACAGTTGTAGACTCTAAGACCTAAAAGGAGGTGGAATTGTAGGCCACTGAAGAATTTTCACAAGGGGAAAAAGCGCATAGGATGGCAGTCACTACTATGGATTTTATTTTTGGACCTTGGTCCAACCTAAACAATGACAGTGAAATTGTTAAATTACACATATTACATCCTAGTGGTGAAGCCAAGGAAATTAAGGAAGGCCAATGGGACCCTGGTGGAAGCCCTTATGCTATTTCAACCATAACTTGGTCATTATGTTTCAGCCAATGGGATCCTGGCGGAGTCTTTTCACCTACCTCACTTGATAAGGCCAATGGATACCATTTCAAGCCTTCCCATGAGCTTTCAGAAAGTGTGGAAGTGGAAGTGATGACTTTTTACCATCCACATTATAAAGATCACTAAGGAGTGTCCCATTATCGGGCTGAGGACAATAAACTAAACACTTAATGGGAGGTAACCCATCATTAAGAAAATCAGATTTGCTTTATTTTTCTCTTTTATTTTATGTTTCTTTATTGTTTTCTTGCTGAGTTTCTTAGGTTAAGTAGACATTGGTGCGTTTCTTACATGGTTACCCATGTCTCCAATAAAGTGAAGTCCCAATTTCTCCCTCTCTTGTGCCATCCATTTGCACAACCCTCACTTATGTTTTGAATCTGACTGTTGATATTTTGGTATTGTATTGGATCTTATTTTAAACATGAATGATACTTACTGGTCAGGGATTCAATGTTCTTCTTAATGTCTTTGAATATGTATTATTGATTCACTTGTGATATTCTTTTTTTGATGGGTGTATTTCTTGACATTGAGGACAATGTTTGCTTTAAGTGTGGGGGGTGATGATCATGTTGAATTTATGGTGCATGTCTCTCTAATGAGTTTTAGAATGATTTGAATGGTGAGTAAAAGATCCATTTAAAAAAAAAATTTTTTTGAAGGAGTAGATTTTCTTGCTTTCAAATTTGTCAGGTGAGGTCTTGAAAATTTTAAGGGTTAATTTGAATGTGATAAATTGAGACCTAGTGAGATTTTGGGCCTTGATGTGAATGAGTAATTTTAAGTCATTTCTGTTCTTTGTTGTGTGATTCCACTTATGATTATATGCTCTTCAGAACTTAATTTGACTCTCTTTTAAACTGCTAACGACCACTGCACATTTTAAAGATGATAAAGGCATTTCTTTCTTTCAGCTATTGGCCAAATAGTTATCCTTGCATTTTGATCTATTGTTTAACCCCTTTGAGCTTGAATGACGTCCTTTCTTTTTATTATAGCTCAATACAAGCCTAACAATGAAAAACCATTACTACCCTACCTTAGGGAGTAGAAGAGCTTGATAATTATGTTGGGAATTGTATTTGAATAAGTGTGAGGGTGATTACATTGTGATGCAAAGCATTTATAAAAAAAAAACTCTCAAAAGAGAAAAGAAAGAAATGAAAAAGAGAATAGTAAAGTTGATTATTGAATGGAAAAAGTCAAGCAAAAGGTGAAGATGGATTGAAAAGTGCTGGGGTGATTTTGCAAAAGCGTTTGAATTTTATATTCCCCTTTGCTTTTCTATTTCCAATGGTCTAACTTTGCTTATCCTTGATATATCCTACCTTGACCTTGACCCCATTACAACCTGATTAAAGACCTTTTGATCTTTATGTGCATATGGCTTAGGTGATGGAAAAGTAGAGGCTTGTTAAGCCTATGATAAGGCATGTTTTCATGAGTTGGTTGAGAGTAAATACAAGCCTAAAACACTTGAGTGAAAGAGAGTATATCAGTGAGGATTTATCATATTGATTTAACCCTGATATTTGATTGACCTAACTTGCTGATTTGGATTGTTGAGAGAAAAGATTCCTGATTGCTTAGATTCCTTGGAAGGACTAACGTGTGTAGGTCTTTGCTCATTGCTTAGTACTTTCATTACCTATTAGGAAGTATGTGCTTGATTCTATGTTTTTTTCCCAAGAGTGCAAAAGGCTAAGTGTGGAGGTATTCAATCTATTGATAATTTCAATATTTTGAATGCCTTTTGTTTGATCTAATTGGACTCTATATATGCTCAATTGTTAACATTTAGCTAAGTTTCTAATATAGAGCTTAATCGGATGTTTATTATGAAACTATGCTTAAATATGGTTATAAACACTCATAAATGAATTATGCTTTTCAGGAGAACTTTGAGTGTTTGAGTCCATTAGCATTAAACCAAACTTGATGACCATTTGAGGAGAGAGACGAATACTTAAGAAGATCAGTTTTACCCTTAGAAGCAAAGGAAGAAGAGCATTTGTGAAGAATTAAGGTTGCATTTGAAGAAAGTAAGTGACACGGGCCATGTCATATGACATGGAGTGGGCCGTGTACTCCTCTGACTACCTCAAGGCTGGGTCAAATCCTATTTTTAGTCAACACGGCCCATGTCATATGACAGGGGGTGGGTCGTGTCCTTCTCTAATTTACAATTTTGTGAAAATCTGTTGACAGACTTAGACAGGGGGTGGGCCATGTTTTAGAATCAGAAGGCAAATTTTGCGTTTTAACAAATAGTTAGGTCAAAACACCTATAAATAAGAGTGCTTAGGCTCTTTGGAAGGAGTTCTGGCCTGGAGGCAACTCAGAAACAGTTAGGAAATGGAGAGAGGAGGTTGGATCGAAGATTGAAGTCTTGGGTTCGAGCAATCGGAGATCTATCATCCTCAATCCTTGGAAACTCGTTTGATCTTTAGTTTTCTTCTGCACTTTCATTTCAGATGATGTTTATTTTCTGTTTTTTGTTTGATTTTGAATTTGTCATGTGTGGCTAAACTTCTTATTTGGTTAAGGGAAGATGAAACCCTAGTTTTGATTATGTGAATCCTTCGTATTCCTTTATTTTCAATACAGTTATACTCTAATTCATATGTTTCTATTCTTAATTTGATATAAAGGTTTTTATACTCTTTGCTATTTTCAAAAGTGGTAAAACTAGGATTACTATGCGCGGTTGCGGTGGTATGACTAGTGAGATATATGATCTAAGTAATTTAATCCCAGTGTGTGATTGGACCTTAGTGTGATTGGTTTTCTAAATCTTAATGTTGTCATTAGGAGGATATAAGACGGTTGCTTTATAGCTTACTAGTGATTAGAGATTAATTTGAGCGGTTGCTAAATTAACCAAAACTTAAGAAAAATGGAGAATTAATCTCACAATCACATAAGAACATAATTGATTAAGTTAACATAAAGGATATGTAGGTTAGCATTATCATATAAATTTAGTGGTAGATTCCATCTCTTAACTAATGTCTTTAAATTGGCAAATCAAATCGTGTTTATTGTTGTTACTTTAGATTCAATTTTTGTTATTAGTTTTAATAAACAAAACCCCCTTTTTACTGTTTATTGTTCATCAGAGTTTAATTTAGGAATTGGATTAATTGTGTCAATTGAATTGGTTCTCTGTGGATTGACCCTTGTTAACTACAACTGGTTGCAAGGTTTTTATATTTTTAGTAGAACTTGGCAACTGTTTTTGATATTATTTTTAATCATAATCCACATCACACCACATCTTGAGCCCTCTAGAATTCTTTTCCTTTCCTAATTAGATCTATTCATTTATTAACTTTAAAGCTTCATCTTCCTCTTGAACTTCTCTAATTTGAGTCCTCAAATCATTCTGAATCTCTAATCTCTTCAAACAATGTCGTTGTCAAGCTCAAATTTTCAAAGCTCTCAAGGATTTCCATCTCTTGTACCATTATTCGGGATGTATGCAGAAGTTTCCTGCTAAGTACATCGGCAATAACTTTGGTCTTACCTGGATAATACTTTAATTCAAAAGTCATAATCTTTTAAAAACTTTATCGACCTCCTTTACCTCAAAATCAACTCTTCTTGATTGAGAAGTATTTCAAACTCTTATGATCACTAAAGACCCTAAACTTGACCACATACAGACAATGCCTCCAAATCTTTAGAGCAACATGACTACCGCTAGTTCTAGGTCATGGATTGGATATTTTTCTTCATTGGGTCTTAGCTACCTAGAAACATAAGTAACTACCCATTCCTTTTGCATCAACATATAACCTAACCTATTTTTCGAAGCATCGCAATAAACCTCAAAGTTTTCTCGTGGGTTTGAAATCACTGGCGTAAGTGTGGTGGCCAATTTCTCTTTCAACTCTTGGAAAATTTTCTTATATTTCTGTGTCCACTCAAAAATGCTACCCTTTCTAGTCAACCTAATTAAAGGAAACACTATATAGGAAAACCCCTTAAAGAATTTTCCGTAATACCCAGCTAAACTCAAGAAGCTCTTAACTTTAGTTACGGTGGTAGGTCTTTCTTATAGTAACACTGCCTCTATCATACTAGGATCCACAGATATCCTATCTTCAGATATCATGTCTCAAGAACTGCACTTCCTTCATCCAAAATTCACATTTTGATAACTTAGAAAACAAGTTCTATTCTTTCAAGATTTCTAGAACTATACTAAGATACTCCTTATGTTCCTCAATTGTTTTTAAATAAATGAGAACATCATCTATAAAGGCAACCATAAATTTATCAAGGTATAGTCTAAAAGTTCTGTTCATATAATCCATAAATACGGCAGGTGCATTTATCAGACCAAAGGACATTACAAGGTACTCATGATGCCCATACCTAGTCCTAAAGGTAGCCTCAGGAATATCTTCTTTTCTGACCCTGATTTGATGGTATCTAGATCTCAAGTCAATTTTTGAAAACATTGCAACTCCTCTCAATTGGACCATCAAATCATCTATCTTAGATAGTGGGTATTAGTTCTTAATTGTGACCTTATTCAATTGCCTATGTTCCACACATAATCTCATACTACCATCCTTCTTCTTCACCAAGAGTATAGGGGCTCCCTAAGGTGAGACACAAAGTCGAATGAACTTTTCATCCAACATCTCTTTTATCTGTTTCTCAAGCTCAGTGAGTTCTATAGGAAACATCTTATAAGGTGCTATGAAGATAGGCCTTGTTCCTAACATTAGGTTTATAACAAACTCAATCTTTTTCTCAGGTAGCAATTCACTCACTCCACATTGGAATACCTCTAGGTACTCTTTCACTCTTCGGGCATTGTGGTTCTTGGTCTTCTATCTTTAACTGTTTCCCTTTTCCTTGTTGTTCTTAAACTTTGAAAACTTCTTCTAGAAGTCATCATCTGTCTTGTTTCTCTTTAGAAAGCCCTGAGGATTTTGTTCCTATTGTGACTTTGGCTGCAGAGGTCTCAAACTATCTTACTCTATTATTCTACATTTGTGTGAAAGTCCCTAATCTCAAGGAACCTCACCATTCTCCTCACTTGGTCCCTCAACTCAGACTCAAATTTTATGCACTTCCAACTCTCATCTGAATTGTATTGGAAATAAGAAGAGAACTTTGACAGTTCTTCAAATCTTGCCATATATTACCCCATTGTCATATTTCCTTGCTCCAGCTTCAAAAATTCCAACTCTTTCTTTGCTTGTAGATTTCTTAGAAAGTACTCGTCCAAGAAAGCCATCTTATATATCTCCAAAGTTATCTTTATCCCGGTTGCTTTCTTTATTCTTCTAACATTATTCCACCAATATTCATCTTCCCCTTCAAACACGAAGGAAGCAAGGGCACCTTCGGGTCATCTGTGCATCTCATCACTGAAAGGATCTTCTCAAACTCTCCCAACTATTCCTTAGTCTTAGCTAGATCATACTCTCTTTGGAATAAGGGAGGGTTGGTCTTTCTAAACTCTAAAAGGTCATGAAAACCTTGGTTTCTCACAACCACTGCTTCATTTTCTTATTGGGGATATGGGTCATTACCCATCATTTCCAAAATTATGTTGGCGACGGTCGTCTATTCTCTCATTGCTGCAACCTTCCTTCATTGCTTCTTCATGACAGCTGTCACTTCTCTAAACATCTCCATCATATCTGTCATACTATTATTGGAAAACACTCTATCTTCTCGCGTATGCCTAGATGATGCCATGGTCTCCCGTACACATAGAACATTCCATATTGAGTTGATTAGGCTCAATATTCATATAACTATATAATAGTAACCATGTACATACATACACAAGGCCGTTATGCAACTCCATATATATTTATATATGTATCTCATCATTAAGATAAGAAAATGCATAACATCAACATAACAAGTCCATACCCCGGCTCAACAGGAAGAACTGCTCAGAGACCATAATGTAATGCCCTAAATACTAGTACTAATAACGTATCCAGTTTACGCATCAGTAATTTGGATTTGGTACATTACTTATGAATATCATCATTTCCCTTTTATTCAAATAAATAATTATTAAATAAATATCAAAATATGAGCCTTTCGCGAAAGCATAATACATACATATATGAAAGGAATTTTATACAAAATGCACATCTCTATAAAATATACAAAATCAAAATGCCTCATGGCACAAAATTGCTATAAATAATAACAAAGATCTAATTAAAATAAATAAACTAAGTCTTCATGCCAAAACTCCATCTTGCTTGGCTGCTTGGGTCCTTCCCGAAATTATCATAGAAATCATAGAAGTAAAGGGGGTGAGAATTATGAAATTCTCAGTAGTTTAAAAAAAATTGTGTCATCATAATAATTCTAGTTGTTTTGAAAAAAATCATTTCAAATCATTAATGTATATTCCGTAGGAAGGTAGCTAAAGCCAAATCGAGTCCTTTCTCTTCCCGAAACAGAGGTTCATTTTATATCATTTATTAAAATCACTTGAATGATTAAATTAATCATCAAATCTTATCAAAATCTCAATTTTATATTAATAAATCTCATCCTTCAAAATTTGTGTCTTAAATCATAATTCATTTCATCAAATTTCATGTCATCTAATCATCAGGACACATGAGTCATCTTAAAATCAAGGTATGGAGGGTGTACTAACCTCACAATACCATTCACTTTGTAGTAGCCTGCTTTCAAGTTAGTGCACATCAACTTATTTATGATGATCGATTTGCCACACAGAACTATTCTGGGTAACTAGGCCATATCAAACGAGGGAATAAATCTCATCCTCAATCAAGAATCATAGTAGAAGGGGAATAAATCTCATCCTCTTACTACCTTGATAGGGAGGGAATCTTCCTTTCTCACACTATCAATTGTTTGGGATAGAGAGAGTGTGTGTAACACCCTCCTTAGGGCGTCACACTTCAAGTTACTTAATTATCAAATTACCCCTTCATTGGAAAATTGTGCTTTGTGATGTAAGTATGAGTTATAAAATTTCTTGATGATAGTAAGATAAACTTAGCAGAAAATAAAAACATAACAACATTATCACAAATTATTTACATTATATACACAAGTCATAGTATTGTCATATTTTAATATTTACAAACTAGACTCTCAAAATATTTAAACTTTAATTTAAACTAACATACTGCCCAAGTATTACTACACAGTAGAACCCTTAGACAGGTCCTTCTCAGACTACTCAGAAGATAGAAGTCTGACTTAACGCGAAGTCCTACGGACAGATGTCCGCACAGATGACACTATACTAATCGCACTTAGAGTACGATAGTATACTTCCCAATACTGTCTAATTGACAATGGGAACTCTAGGTGTACATTAATATTCACCCTAATTTTCAAAATATAGCCTACTTAAAATCATGTTTAAGTCTCCTATGTAGCAAATACATTCTCTTTTCAGGTCAACTTGCCACGCCTCCAATCCTCCACGAAACATCAATCTCGTATGCCCAAGGAAACAAGGCACCTCCATTTTCTAGAACTCAGTGTCCTTTACTGGAATCTACTCTTCCTCAGCTTCTTGCTCAAGTTCTCGCTCAACGTCTTTAAAATTATAAATACAATGTAGAATAGACATAGAAAGAGGTGAGATCACCTACGCCAATACCAGTATGGTAACAATGAAGATAAACACATACAATATCAAATGCAACTATCATACATAATTACAATTATGCCATCCACATAATTCATCATCATATCACATGTAATAACCAACAATTACAATCATGCCATTACCAATATTTAAATATTCAATAATTCAATTATCATAAACAATATTGACGATAATACCCTCAATAATTATGCATATGCACCTAGACTCAATTTCCCACTCCATAGAGCTACAACTCAGATCGGAAAGAGTGATTGTAAAGATCTGTCTGCACTAACATGCCTCAGACCACGTGCTCAATTTTTGTACATCTAGCATATGCACCAGTCTTTATCAAATCTTGATTAGGGATAGTATCTCGGTCCGGATCATCAGTGTGTTGCATCGGTCTAACTTACAGTATAGAAGCTCTGTTAACTGTCCTTTGTAGGCAACCTGCACCCCGATGCCCCCAAGGTCAACGAGTGACCTATACTACGCATATCACACCCACTCAGGAGGTGTATTCTTTCCTAGGCAATCAGCCTTATTTAGTCCATTGGACTTTTCCAATGCATGTACTATGCACCATTCACGGTTCTAATTCATTATTTCATATTCTCAATTTAATTTCTTTATCTCATATTTGGGGTCCTCATATTGGTCCAACAGTATCATTACTGTAATTTCATCCCGAAACCATATTTTCGCATTTTCTCAATCACGCAACAATTCTGTCGAATTTTCAAATCGCGTATCAATTTTTCAACATTTCTCAATCATGTAAAATATTTTTCACACATTTTAAATCAAAAATACTATTTTGCTCACTAAATACCAAAATTTGACTTTATTTTCCATATTTGCATAATAACCCCTCAAAACATAATATTTGCATTATAATCCTCGTTAAAATAATATTTTCACAACAGTCCCTCATAAAATTCATATTTACAAATAGTCCTCATAAAATTCATATTTACGAAATAGTCTTTCATAAAATTTATATTTATGAAATAGTCCCTCCAAAATATAATATTTATGTTTTAGTCCTTTTTCAAATAATAATTTCATAATAGTTCTCATAAAATAATATTTACGAGATAGTCTCTCTTTTATAAAATATTTGCAATATAGCCCCTCTAAAATCAATAATTGCAATATGGCCCCATTAAAAACAAAAATTATAATATTGCCCCTCTAAAAATCATATTTATAATATGGCCCCTTTTAAAAATAAAAATTACAATATTGCCCCTCTAAAAATCATATTTATAATAATTCATTTTCCCAAAAATCATTTTACTTTGCTATACTCAAATTTGTCCCAAATTCATTTAGGTCTCTCAGTTCTCATTTTAATTTAGCAGTGTAAGGACTTTGGTCCTCTTTTCTATGGTAAGGCCGTAAGCCTCAGTGCTCTTTGGAGCACTCATACAATCGATTCATCATATTGTTCACATCCTAATTTACATATACATTCTCATGCTTCCATAATTACATATACACACATAATATCAAAGCTTTAAGCATTTTATCACACATGCAAGCATGAAAACACAATCATACACAACACAAACATAATCAAAGCACATCAAATAATCGGTGAAGAATTCTTATGAATTTTTTACCGTACAAAACCATCCCCACACCACCAAAACTTGGTTAGTGAGGTTAAATCTCCCTCTTACCTCTTGAAGACAAGCTTTTCAAGCTCCCATCCTTCTCCTTAATTTTCGTGTGGCTCACAATAATTCCTAACAATTCTAAAACAATTAGTAAAATCACAAACAAAGCTTAATAATGATAAACCATGGAACAATCATGGTTTAGAAAATCACAAACATGAATTTAAACCACAAAACTCAAAGTTTACCTTCAAGGAAGTAAGATAGAAGTGGGATTTTGAAGCACTTAGAGTGGGATTTTAGGAAATTTTCCTAAATGGAAAGTGTTTAGAATGTTGTTAAGCTTTAGGAAATGGTGAGAGTGAAAATTATAGGTGAGTGATAGTGTATCTAGAAGTGTTGGCCGAACCATTCAAGGAAAAATGGAAGGAAAGTTTGCTTAAGTGTTCTTGAATTTTTTAGAGGAAAAGATTAATGCATTTTGATGTGAGAGAAAATGAAATTGTGAGAGTAAAATTAAAGGTGCTGCTGCCGTGGGATTCATGGAGATTTAAGTGATATACTTGACTCAAAATATCACCTATTGGATGCACATGGATATGCACATGGCATATGTCATCAACTTGACTTTGCATGGCTATTTGGATTGTTCAAGAATCATGGATAAGCCTCCCTAAGCTGCTGCAAAACCGTGGGACTCCTTGAGTGTTTAGGGAATTAATTGTTTTCAATTTACACCTAATTGCATTCTAATTAATTAGGTAATTAGTTAGGTTAAATTTCCTAATCAATCTTAATTAACATTCTAACTATATAACTAATTAATTAAACATATTATTACATATATTGTAACCTCTAATTAAAATTAGGATATCTAATTAAGAATTAAATTATAACAAATTAACAATTAAATTAGTTTGCTTAACTTGTTAATTAGGCATTAGATTAACCAAATTAGGTTTAATTAGTTACTAATCAATTTTAAGCCACTATTGTTGACTTCATCTTAGCTATTGAAATCAACTTGGTTTCCTATCCATTGATCTCATCTACAGTGGATATTACTTAGAGGTTTTAGTAGGATTCGTTTTACACCATTGATCGGATCAACGATTATGATCAAAAGCATCTAAATTATGCTTTTTATCCAAGGGTCCATATTAAAGTCTATGCTTCTTTGTTTGACTTCATCCTATTAGTTTAAAATAGTCAAGCCATCTATTTTGACTGATTCTGATTGATTTAGAATTTGGTCCAGTCAGAATCGTTGACTGCTACTCTAAACGCGAGCCCCACGAACTTTTTCGGGTCCATTAGCAAATTTTCTTCTGTTTTTAAGATAGTAGGTACTGTTGAATAAAATAATATTATAATAATATAAAATTATTTTATTACACGATTAAATCTGAAAAATTATAGGATTAATATATATATATATATATATCAATCAGAATTGGGTTTAGTAAGATCCCCCAACTCCAATAATTAAAATAAGAATTTCTCCGGCCCGAAAATTATTATTTTCCTGACCCGGAGCAAATCACACAAAATAATCAAAAATAGTATCAGAATAATCAAATTATTTTTATATTGCACAGAAAACACAAAACAATGTAATTCTGTCAATTCTGTAACATAGTCTAAAATTTAAGGTGTTACAATACTCCCCCTCTAAAAAGAAGTTTCGTCCTCGAAACTTGACATACTTAAAATAAAAACGAATACTACTCTCTTATCTTTTCTTCCAACTCCCATGTTGCTTCACCACTTACATCGTTCCAAACCACTTAACCAATGCGATCTCTTTACCTCGAAGTTGCTTTGTCCTTCGATCTTCAATCTTGATTGGAAACGTCTCATAGGTTAAATTCTCCTTCATTCGTATGATGTCCAACTGAGTATCCATTACGGTCCGATAAACTTCGGAGTGGGTTTCCTCGACTTAATCACTCGTCCAACTCTAGTCATAGGTGTCACACGTAGAGACACATGATCACCCTCTTCACATTCAAGTAGTCTTCGTCTTTTATCAGTATAACTCTTTTGTCGTGTCTGAGTTGTCCTTATCTTGCCTTGAATCGTCTTCACTTTCTCAGTAGTCTGCTGCACAAATTCTAGTCCTACCTCAGTACTTTCAGCATCATGATACTAAAACAATGGCGTTCTACATCGTCTCCCATACAATGCCTCATAGGGTACCATCCCTATACTTGAACAAAAACTATTGTTGTATGTGAATTCTATCAATGGTAGAAATTCACCCCAACAACCAGCTTGTTCTAGAACACAATTTTCCAACAAGTCCTTTGAAAATTCTATCTATCGTCTCTTCCTTATATCCAAGCCCCTCTTGATTGAACAGGTACTTCAAACCCTTGAAATTATTGTAGACTTTATAGGAAAGAAAATGTCTTCAAATTTTCCTTACAAAACAACTATCGTATATCCTAAAACGTAAATCGAATAATTCTTCTCATGCATGTTTCACTACCTTGTAGTATACGCCATCACCTTTCTATTTGATCTCAACACTCAATCTAAATTCACGAGTTGAACTCCTTTTAACAGAATTTGCATTTGACTAGTTTTACGCATAACTCCTTCTTAATTGAGATACATGAAAGACACTTTGAAGGTTATAAGGAAAAATAATAAGATTATTCAGTAGGTTACTAGATTAGTCCAACAAAGAATTTGAAATGGTCTAATAGATTTTCAAAATGAACATGGTCCAATAATTTTAGAAATGAACTTTCTGGATTCAAATCCAAAAATCTCAGGTCAAGGAAACACTAAAGTTACATTGTAACAATCTAGTAGGATATGGTTGGAAAATAACCAATCCATTTATAAAGTTAGGCTCTCAAATAGTTGTAATTTTAGATAAACAAATCAAATCTACAGAAAAGATTTGATATTCAATAGATATAGGATAAAGTTAGAAAACTTGAGTATAAACAACAAGTTTAACAAGAAGATTAGAAATACTCAAATCACATTATAACGAAGACACGGATAAATCAAATTGGTTTACTCAGTCTATTTGAGAAAGAAGTAGACAAACCAGATCAATAGAAAAGTTTCAAATTCCAATAATAATAGGATAGTTTCAAATAAACTCGAGTAGTAATAACAAGTTTAGAAGTTGAAGTAGTATTATGAAAAGAACAAAACACAGATAACCCAAAAAGATTTACACAGTTACTGATCACAAAAGACTGGGTTACCTTGCGAATTATACAGCACGATTTTAAAATTACCCTCTATGGCACAACCTTCTCGCTTTTTAAGTTTTTGTATTTGAACGTTCTCATTACACCCTCTGCACCGGCTTTTTCTTCTTCTTGAGATTTTGAAACACGTATATCACTAATGGAAAGTTCCATCTTCAGTTGATCACAATCTCTGGAGAAATGTCTAGGCTTCCCACATCTATAACAAATAATCCTTTTATGCTGACAATCTTTGGTGAGATGATTTTTTTCACACTTGAAACATTTCATTGATGATGCCACAGTCTGACCAAAATCATTATCACTAGTACTCCCCCTCTTTGTTCGTTGTTGCTTCCCCAGTGGTCGTACACACTGCTTTTGCTGAACATGATCGACCTTACGCTTCCTTCCATCTTGGATTATCGAAGGCTCTAAATTACAGCTTCTCGCATCTAGTGGCTGCTCCAATCCTAATAAGCTATGAAGTTCGATTATCAGTTCCTGCTGCTGAACGATCATCTGTCTCTGTTGTACTGCTACTTCAATCATCTTTTGCATCACACTTCTAGCTGCGGCTATACGATCTTCATCATGTCTCGCGTCCACATGTTCATGTTCGCTACATTCCATTTTCTTTCTTCAAAGACGAACAAATCAAAACACGACAAACTAAACGTAACTATTTCACACAGCATCGTCTCCTTTCGGAAACCAAAGCATATCTCTGTGTTCAATGTCAGAGATTCACACAGCACAAACAAGACAAACCTACCCACAAACTCAAAAGACTCTAACTTGGGCTCTAATACCAACTAATGTAACACCCTCCTTAGGGCGTCACACTTCAAGTTACTCAATTACCAAATTACCCCTTCATTGGAAAATTGTGCTTTGTGATGTAAATATGAGTTATCAAATTTCTTGATGATAGTAAGATAAACTTAGCAGAAAATAAAAACATAACAACATTGTCATAAATTATTTACATAATATATACACAAGTCATAGTATTGTCATATTTTAATATTTACAAACTAGACTCTCAAAATATTTAAACTTTAATTTAAACTAACATACTGCTCAAGTATTACTACATAGTAGAACCCTCAGACGGGTCCTTCTCAAACTCCTCAGAAGATATAAGTCCGACTTGATGCGAAGTCCTACGGACAGGTATCTGTACAGACGACACTATACTAATCGCACTCGAAGTACGATAGTATACTTCCCAATACTGTCTAATTGACAATGGGAACTCTAGGTGTACATTAATATTCATCCTAATTTTCAAAATATAGCTTACTTAAAATCATGTTTAAGTCTCCTATGTAGCAAATACATTCTCTTTTCAGGTCAACTTGCCATACCTCCAATCCTCCACGAAACATCAATCTTGTATGCCCAAGGAAACAAGGCACCTCCATTTTCTAGAACTCAGCGTCCTTTACTGGAATCTACTCTTCCTCAACTTTTTGCTCAAGTTCTCGTTCAACGTCTTTAAAATTATAAATACAATGTAGAATAGACATAGAAAGAGGTGAGATCACCTACGCCAATACTAATATGGTAGCAATGAAGATAAACACATACAATATCTCATACAGCTATCATACATAATTACAATTATGTCATCCACATAATTCATCATCATATCACATGTAATAACCAACAATTACAACCATGCCATTACCAATATTCAAATATTCAATAATTCAATTATCATAAACAATATTTATGATAATACCCTCAATAATTATGCATATGCACCTAGACTCAATTTCTCACTCCATGGAGCTACAACTCAGATCGGAAAGAGTGATTGTAAAGATCTGTCTGCACTAATATGCCTCAGACCACATGCTCAATTTTTGCACATCTAGCATATGCACTAGTCTTTCTCAAATCTTGATTAGGGATAGTATCTCGGTCCAGATCATCGGTGTATTGCATCGGTCTAACCTACGGTACAGAAGCTCTGTTAACTGTCCTTTGTAGGCAACCCGCACCCCGATGCCCCCAAGGTCAACGAGTGACCTACACTACGCATATCACACCCACTCAAGAGGTGTATTCTTTCCTAGGCAATCAGCCTTATTCAGTCCATCAGACTTTTCCAATGCATGTACTATGCATCATTCACGGTTCTAATTCATTATTTCATATTCTCAATTCAATTTCTTTATCTCATATTTGGGGTCCTCATATTGGCCCAACAGTGTCATTACTGTAATTTCATCGCAAAATCATATTTTCGCATTTTCTCAATCACGCAACAATTCTGTCGCATTTTCAAATCGCGTATCAATTTTTCAACGTTTCTCAATCATGTAAAATATTTTTCACACGTTTTAAATCAAAAATACTATTTTTCTCACTAAATACCAAAATTTGACTTTATTTTCCATATTTGCATAATAACCCCTCAAAACATAATATTTGCATTATAATCCTTGTTAAAATAATATTTTCACAACAGTCCCTCATAAAATTCATATTTACAAAATTAATCCCTTATAAAATTCATATTTACGAAATAGTCCCTCATAAAATTCATATTTGCAAAATAGTCCCTCCAAAACATAATATTTATGTTTTAGTCATTTTTCAAATAATAATTTCATAATAGTTCCTCATAAAATAATATTTACGAGATAGTCTCTCTTTCATAAAATATTTGCAATATAGCCCCTCTAAAATTAATAATTGCAATATGGCCCCATTAAAAATAAAAATTATAATATTACCCCTCTAAAAATCATATTTATAATATGGCCCCTTTTAAAAATAAAAATTATAATATTGCCCCTCTAAAAATCATATTTATAATAATTCATTTTCCCAAAAATCATTTTACTTTGCTATACTCAAATTTGTCCCAAATTCATTTAGGTCTCTCAGTTCTCATTTTAATTCATCAGTGTAAGGACTTTGATCCTCTTTTCCATGGTAAGGCCGTAAGCCTCAGTGCTCTTTGGAGATACAATCGAAAATTATAAGTCTCATGCTTCCATGATATATGTATATCAAAGCTTTAGGTGTGCAAGCATGGAAACACAATCATACACAACACAAACTCAAAGCACATCAAATAATCGGTGAAGAAAAAACCAAAACTTGGTTGGGAAAGTTTGCTTAAGTGTTCTTGAATTTTTGACCAGGAAAAGATGAATGCAAAGTTTTTTTGATTGAAGCACTTAGAGATTTTGGGAAATTTTTCTAAATAGAAAGTAGAATGTTGTTAACCTTTAAGAAATGGTGAGAGTGAAAATTATAAGTGAGTGATAGTGTATCTAGGTGTGTTGGCCGAACCACTCAAGGAAAAATGGAAGGAAAGTTTGCTTAAGTGTTCTTGAATTTTTGAGAGGAAAAGATGAATGCTTTTTGATGTGAGAGAAAATGAAATTATGATAGTAAAATTAAAGGTGCTGCTGCCGTGGGATTCATGGAGATTTAAGTGATATACTCGACTCAAAATATCACCTATTGGATGCACATGGATATGCACATGGCATATGTCATCAACTTGACTTTGCATGGCTATTTGAATTGTTCAAGAATCATGGAGAAGCCTCCCCAAGCTACTGCAAAACCGTGGGACTCCTTGAGTGTTTAGGGAATTAATTGTTTTCAATTTACACCTAATTGCATGCTAATTAATTAAGTAATTAGTTAGGTTAAATTTTCTAATCAATCTTAATTAACATTCTAACTATATAACTAATTAATTAAACATATTATTACGTATATTGTAACCTCTAATTAAAATTAGGATATCTAATTAAGAATTAAATTATAACAAATTAACAATTAAATTAGTTTGCTTAGCTTGTTAATTAGGCCATTAGATTAACCAAATTAGGTTTAATTAGTTACCAATCAATTTCAAGCCACTATTGTTGACTTCATCGTAGCCATTGAAATCAACTTGGTTTCCTATCCATTGATCTCATCTACGGTGGATATTACTTAGAGGTTTTAGTAGGATTCGTTTTACACCATTGATCGAATCAACAGTTATGATCAAAAGCATTTAAATTATGCTTTTTATCCAAGGGTCCATATTAAAGTCTATGCTTCTTTGTTTGACTTCATCCTATTGATTTAAAATAGTCAAGCCATCTATTTTAACTGATTCTGATTGGTTTAGAATTTGGTCCAGTCAGAATCGTTGACTGTTACTCTAAACGCGGGCCCCATGAACTTTTTCGGGTCCACTAGCAGATTTTTTACTGTTTTTAAGACAGTATGTACTGTTGAATAAAATAATATTATAATAATATAAAATTATTTTATTACACAGTTAAATCCGAAAAATTATAAGATTGATATATATATCAATCGGAATTGGGTTTAGTAAGATCCCTCAACTCCAATAATTAATATAAGAATTTCTCCGGCCCGAAAATTATTATTTTTCTGACCCGGAGCAAATCACACAAAACAATCAAAAATAGTATCAGAATAATCAAATTATTTTTATATTGCACAGAAAACACAAAAAAGTGTAATTCTGTCAATTCTGTAACATAGTCTAAAATTTGGGGTGTTACAGAGAGAGATACGTTACTCAAACTATCTAGGATTTAGGATCACCCAAGTAGTGAGGGAATTAACCATCCTCTACTACTTGATGACTAGCAAAGCTCGAGTAAAAAGGGAGGTCTTCCTCATCCTCAAATATTCTGGTGTAGAGGGATTATCATATCTTCTCTTACCATTGTCCAAGTCTTACCCTAAGTACAATGTATATCCAAAACCCAACTCAGCCTAATTCCACAAAGGGATACCCATGAGAGAAAAATCATATTTCTTCAAATCTATTCAATCATTGTATTTTCAATCATGCAATCATATGCATATAAAAGTTTTTCTCATCATAGGTAATCAAACTTATTATTCAATCTCATTTGATTCAAACATATAATAAAAATCATTTCTCAATTTGGTTTAGATGTATAATCATTTCACAATCAAATGAATTTCAATCATTCAATTCAAGGTTTAAGGTTTGTATTTAAGTCTCATGGGGTAAAGAACTTCATTTCCATCATTTTTAGACCAAAAACCTTAATTTAGGGACCTGGTAATCGATTACAAGAGCTGTGTAATCGATTACCAACTGCCTAGAAACTCATTTTGCAGCACCAGAAGCTTGGAAATCTATTACCAGGGCTTCGTAATCGATTACCACTTGAAAATTTGCAGAAATACAGATTTTTAACCCATTCTAACCCAAACCAAACCATTAAACATCATCATCAACATCAAACAATCACAAATATGTATCCAAATCACTCATAAAACACTAAATCTCTATATGGGTATGAAACCCATTTTCCAAATCTTAAAACTCATTAAGAGTTAAATCAAAGAATTAAGTTCTCAAATCATAATCAACACACAATCATCTCTTCTATTTCAAAATCTTCATTCAAATCTCAAGTTTCCAAAACTTTGGAAAACAAAGGAAGAAATAGAAAAGTAATGAAAACCCCTTACTTAAACTCGTTTGCAAGGCTTCTTTTTTCTTTCATTTCCCATCTTCCTCTTCTTGATCTTTCTTTCTTTCTTCTTTCCTTATTTCCTTATTTCTCTCTTCTCTTTTCCTTGTAGGATCTGCTAGACGAACATGAGAGAGATAGCAAAGTGAGCATGAGAGAATAGAGAGAAAAGTGAGAAAATGAGGGTAAGAGGCGGTGAGGAACAGGAAATAAAGGGTAAAAGGAAAATCCAACTGGAAACATTATGTCTATTAAGAATACTTTAATGTTTCCTTAACGGGTTTTCTAACCTTCATAGGCATTATCGAAAATTCTAGGATTTCCTTCATTTCCCAGCTTTATATTTCCATATATCTCATTATACACCTTTACTATTTACTAAGCTTCACTATTCATCCCTAGGTTAAATTAAACCTTATGAAATTGAACTAAGAAGCTTTCAAGTGTTCAATTTAATCCATTTCTATTCGTAAATTAATCTTCATAATTTATCTTGACATTTGCTCATAATCTTATGACTTTCTGAGCTACGTGTTTGTTTAGTTTGGTCTTTGAACACTTTCTCAATGTTATTAAAAATGTCAAACTAATTCATTTGATCTTCTAGAATTTAATACAACTAATTCTAATACTTTATAACTTAGAAATAAATGTTCCCTATTTATTTCTATCTTCTCAGCTAATTAAGCCTATTTCTGAGCTATTTTTCAACTTTAATGTTACACATTTATACCCAAATCACTTCAAATCATTCCCAAAATTAACAAGTAACTTCCATCATTTTTATTGAGATACTATAACCCTGGTTAAGATTATTGGGTTAGTGAGGATGTTACATTTTCACCCATACCCTAATGAGTCTGTCCTTAACCCATAAACTTAAAAAGTTTATAGAGGTTAAGTGTATCTAACTGTAGCCTAGGATAGTGGACTCCACCTCAAGAGGCTTCCATGTTAACCATATTCTATAACTTTAACATTAAGCCTAACCTATAAGCTTGAAAAAGGTTTAACATGGTTATAAGCATTAGACCATTGCTCGGGATAGTGGACACCACTCCAAGAGGCTTCCATGTCAACCATATTCTATAACTTCAACATTAAGCCTAACCCATATTCTTGAAAAAGGTTTAACATGGTTATGAGCATTAGACCATTGCCTGGGATAGTGGACACCACTCCAAGAGGCTTTCATGTCAAAGTTCTGCACGTTTTGACTAAATGTCAAAAAATTTGACTAAATGGCTGACATTTTTGAGTGGACCCGACCATCGAGATTGAACGTTGGACCCATCTCGGTTAAAAAAGCATGAGCATTTGCTAAGTGAAAAAGAAACATTGAGATTAAGTGTTAGACTCATCTCAGTTAAGAAAGTGAAAAAATAACAGAGATATGGGAAATACTAAGTACTTAAATTAAAAAGACGCCCGAGATCGAGACTTGGTCATTTACAAATATTATAAAAATCCTACACAGGGAAAAAAGTGAAAAGCAAAAAATAAAAAATAAAAAGTCAGGCATTCTCTGGGGTTGCCTCCACCACCGTCTCGAGGTCCTCTCCACTGTCTGGCCACCCTCCAATGCTCCCTCCTCTTCTTCTTCACCAATGTCCACTGTGGGAAGAACTTGCTCAATAGGAGTAATCATGGGAGCAGCATCTACAATTCGACCATCCCAGACTAACTTCATTAAACCAATTCCCTCCTTATTAAGGTTTGGGTTCAAAAGGCAAAGCTAGGTGAGTGCATCCATAAATGATTCATCCACTGACTTATCCCATTCATCCTCAAAAATTGTAATTTCATCATTCAACCTAGCTTTAGTCTGTTAGAGAAGTTAGTTTTCAACTCGGAGGGAGGTTAGAGTAGTCTTGGTGGAAGATAAATAATCTATCAAAGTGTGCTCCCGAGGCACTCCTTTGGCAATTTGAGCCTAAAGCGTGGCCACCTTGATAACCTCCTCAGCCAAGTGGGCAACTCTAGTCTGGAACTCGGAGATTTCAACCCTACACACCTCGAGCTCTTTAGTGACTCGAGCCAATTACCTGTCTTTTTGGGCAACAGCCAGCTCAAGCCCCTTCTTTTGACCCCGAAGGGTGTCAAGCTTTCTTTCTAACTCCTAAGCTTCATGAATGGACTCAAAAGCTCCCTCTAAAAATCGGAGGACGGAGGCGTTGTATAGGCACCATACTTGAGCATCCCTTAAAAGCTCCACCATATCATGCTCTATTAATACATCTAAGTCAGAAGGAGACAAAAGAGCATTGTCATTAGTCCTTGCGGGATTGACCCCTCTGCCCCACACTAACCTAAGAGAGAAATACAATGGATCACCCTCGGGGATTACAGACCCCAAACCAGCAGGAACCTCAATAAGAGCAGCCTCGAAAGTCGGCCTTTTACCCCTCTACTACCTCCTGTTGTTGACTTTCCTCTTTTGAGGTTAGAAGGGCTGCACAAGGGAACTAGGCTTCATCTTTGGACTCCTATAGGTGGAGGTGGGGGAACTGTGATCGTGACCCTTGGAGCAGCGGCTAGGGCATGTGATCTAGAAGCTCCCGATCTCTTGGCTACCAAACATTAGGCAAGAAGCTTGAGACCACCAAGGGATGCTATACTTTCTGCAAACAAACAAAAAATATGTTACAACACTTAAGAAAAATTTGAAATACAAATGAGTCAGATATATTCAGGATGAGACACCTAGTATTGGCTTTATAGAGTCAGCGAGCTCGTCAAGAACATCTTTACAATATATGGGCCCACCCTTGTCAGCCCATTCAACAAGGAAGTAGAGGACCTGGGCTTTGTCTTCAGGCAGATCAAAAATCAGAGTTTTTATTTCATCTATTCTTTGGTCCCATATAGCCTGAGTCTAGTATAAATATATATGGGGTTAGCCGTTCGGGGTAGTGAAAAAATGTGTTTACCCTAGAGCCCATTCGACTATGAAGAAAACCTTCTTGAAGTTTTGAAGGATTTTTGTTAGGGCTTAAATACTTTGCTCCTGACTTGTGCTTACAAAGTAACCCGCCCTTTTTTATGACTATTCCCGGAGGGTGAAAAGAAAGAAAAGTGATCTAATAGAGTACAACTAATTGAAAACCCGACAGACAAGTTCGAAGGCCTGGGTAAGTCCTCATGCATTTGGATGCAGCTAGGTTAGAGCCACACATAAATGGTTGAGGACCTTAATCTTGAACTTAGTGAACAGAAGCCGGACTCCGATTCTCGTAAAAGCGCCCCATACATATATATGAAGTGCTCGCCTTCTGTCAGAGCGTAGTATACTCTTTCTTCCTCAAGCGGAGGGTGAATGATGTATTCTCTATCTCTCAACCCATCAGTAGTCAATTGTAAGTATTACTGCTTCTCATATATGTCCTTTGCAATTACTACACTTGAGGGAGTGCCTAAGACTTCACGGTCGACCTATTGGTATATAACGACATCTCAAGGGAAAGTGAGCTCTCTATGTTATGATGGAGCCATTCTCCAATATGCCATAGCGTTGCCTACAGAGGTCGCACTCATGTTAGATTCAGAAGAGGACTTACTAAAGTTCCCTAACTTTACCATGAGCTTAGAGAGTGGACATGTTGGCCTTTATCTTACAAGCTCTCTGGCATGATCCGCCCTCTGGATTGCCTCCAAGATATTCATCCTAGTTATCAGTGACGTGAATTATAAGTTACAAACCCAAGTGCAGGTTGTCTAAAGTAATAAATTCTTGGGAGTCCGAGGTCGATCCACAGGAAATTGATGAAGAAAAATTCTTTGAGGTAAGGAAAAAATTTTGTCACAACAATAAAAGTGATAAAACTTAGTCATAAATAAAAAAAATTTACTTGGGTTAGGAGATCCACTCTTAGTAAGTAAATTAAGCACAAGATTAATTCTTTTTATAACTCAATTAGAATCCACACATAACGGAGGCTCCAATGGAAAATACAACATTCAATGTTCATTTAAGATTATATATGTAATTATATTATGGTTCCTTTAATTATCTATTAACACCACCACTTATAAATGGGTTCAAACATTCATTGTGTCAATATCTTGTTTACAACAAATCAAGTTCTTCACTTTACAAGAAGGGTTTCTAAAATTATTAGAATCAAAATATAATACATATAATGACCACTTGATAATATATCATTTAAGTACAAGAAAAAGATTAATCTAACCTTATTTCATTACCAAAAGCTTTACTCTTTTACCCAAGTAAAATGAAAATTAGTTACTCATAGACAAGAAAAAAGAAAAGAAGAAGAAGAAGAAGAAGAACATAACTTCAATTTAGAACAAAATAAAACTACAACAAGATAAACAAATAACACAATATCATGATCTTGATCTCTAAGCTAAGATTCTCAAATGATCAGCCAAAGGTCCCTTTTATAGAGGATGAGGGATACAAAATGATAAGGGGCTGATTAATGAGTGAGTGGATGAGTGGGTGAATGAGTGAAAAATGCCAAATAGTAGTTTATTGAGTGGAAGATTATAAAGATTATTGTCTCCAAAATCATTTAATGCTAAATACATAGCATATGTTAGATTCTCGAAAAGTGGTCTTCATAAAAGTTGTAGGATTTTGTCTTACGTTTCCAATGCCACTAGTTTCAGCCCAAAAGCATTCCTACAGCTTGAGATATGACCCAATCACTGTACACTTCTTAGGCTTAGTTACAACTCCTCTATTTTGACTTCCAAGCCTAATATGACCTATTATACTTCTGATTCGACTTTTATGTTCTTCATAAAAGTTGTAGACATGGGTTTTAACTTTCAAATGGCATTAGTTTGGGGTTAATTGAACTCCTATATCTCAAGATATGGTCGAATGAGTGCATAGAGGTCAAGCTGCTAGGATCAGCACTCTAGATCTTGCTTCAACTCTAATTTAAATTATCTAAACATGTGATTGGGATCTTGAGATCTTCATGAAAGTTGTAGAAAATTATCTTAGCTTTTAAACAAGACTAGAATCACATCAATTAGATAGTTACACCTCAAAGTATAGCCAGTTTACTGAAAAGTACAATCACCCAGATTAAGGACAATTCAAGCAATAATTTCTTCAATGATCCAATTAAGCTTAATTTCATAAAATGTGACAAAATTAACTTAATTAAGCCAAATTGAATCTTAAGAAGTCAAGTGAGAGGATTATGAAATGAATAAATTATATTACTATCCAATTCCCCCACACTTAACTTTTGCATTCCCGGGCAAAACACTTAAGACCAAAACTAGTCAACAACAACAACAATAACCTAACCTTTTCCCATTAGATGGGGTCGGCTACATAGATCAAATGATGCTATTATGTCCTATCATAAATCAAGTCTTTAAAAATGTTATTTAAATTTAGATCTTTTTTAATCATTTCACCTATAGTCTTTCTTGGTCTTCCTTTACTTCTAGTTATTGGGTTATTCTTCAACTAATCTACTCTTCTTACAGAGGCTTCTAAGGGTCTTCTCCTTACTTGTCCAAACCACCTAAGGCAGGATTCTCCCATCTTTTTCATAATAGATGCTACCCCTACTTTCTCTCTAATGCATTCATTCCTAATCATATCTTGTCTTGTATGGCCATACATTCAGCGCAACATCCTCATCTCCGTGACACTGATCTTATGCTCTTGTTGGCTTTTTACCGCCCAACATTCAGTACCATACAATATTGTGGGCCTTATAGTTGTGCAGTAAAATTTACCCTTAAGTTTGAGAGGCATTTTTCTATCACAAATAACTCTTGAAAACCATGTCCTAAAAACCATGTTTTAAAAAATTCTAAAAGACTCAATTTCTAATAATATTAAATAATGAAGAGCAACTAAAGATTCAAGGGATCAAAACATCTATGAGGTAATGTTTTTTCACATCTCAAACCAACAAGCAAGGAAATTTCAATTGAAAAGCATGAGTCAAGAATGATAGATCTTCACAAGATTCACTCTCAATCCCTCAAGTATTTAAAATATAGGTATTTCACTCAATTCAACCCATGAAAATTGCATTACCATAAGCCTGCTTATCTTCTACTTCTCAACTACTCAGAATAAATGCACACACAAATCATGAGAACTTTATTCAAGGTTGTAATGGGGTCAAGGTAAAGGAGGTAATATGGATATGACAAGTTAAAAACCAAAGAGAATAAAAGAGCGTGAGGGATGAGTTCAATTAACAAGCATGAAAGTTCATCCCAACTCCACCTAATACAAATTCCTTTTACATATTCTTTTCCTTTCCTTTATTGCCTTGTTGACCCTTCTTTACACATTTGTTTTTTTTTTTTTTTTTGTTTTTTTACAAGATAATCATAATATATACATTTTTTTAATTAAACATTTTTTCACCAACCATTCTGCACACACACCTCTATACTTGTTCAAGAACTCATCCAATGACAAAGCTAATGTTCTCTTATTCCCTAAGGCCGAGCAAGAACATGGTTTTTCATTTAAGGCACATAATGAGCTCGAAACAAAGAATAATCAAATAAGTTCAAAGGGGTTAAGCAAGAGGAAATAGGTCATTTCCAATGCCTTACATTGGCAGGAATTACAGAATTTTCAAAAAGTCATAAGAGTGCTTGATAACATATTGAGACAATATACTGCTGAGTAAGGCTGCCTATTTGTGCGCTAATCATTCTTGGCTATTTAGTTAAAATAGCTATTTTAAGAAAAATATCTCAATCATATTTATGTATGCATGTAAAAATGTAGTCTAAAAAAGAATCAAAGCAAGTTCTAGAGTAACAATTCCATGAGTAAAAATCACACAAGAAAGAAGAGAATAGTACAAATGTTCAATCCATTCATCAATAGGCTCAAAATCTCACAAGGCATAATTCTATCATTCTCAGTCCACTAATTCAATATTCATAACTCAATCATACTATGTTTCCTGAATTTGAATTGCCACTTTCACACAAAATAATTATCTACCTAATTACTCCTTACTCTGCCACTAATTTTGATGCGTCTCAAGAGAAAATTTACCTCAAGGGCATAATTTACTCCTTACTCTGTCATCCTTAATTAGTTTTGTTGTTAGTAAGTTGTTAACAAACATATAAACATAACAAACATATTAATAAACATACTTCCTAATTTTTTTTTATTTTTTGATTTTTTTTGGGTTTTCTTTTTCACTTCATTTATCCTTCCCCCTAACCAGAACATAACATTATCCTCAATGTCAAAACATAGATAGGTAAAGGGTAGAAGATATTACATATTTGTTGCAATTACTGAAAAGAGAAACCTTACACAAATTGAAACAGAAACAAATTATGATGAATAAAATCAAAGATAAATGAGAGTTATAGATGAAGTGTCAGATCACACCCACGTTCCTTGCTGCCTCTCGTGCTGCTTCATTCTGACCAATCTATCTGAGCTATTACTGGTTCAGGTTCATAAACAAAAGTTTGTCATTTATCAATTAATTCATCAACAGTGGAAGTAGATATAAGGAGTCGTCTTACCGAAGGTGTGATGAAGTTCTGTTCCACATCATGGTAATAAAAGATAACAAATTATCAAAGAAATTATTAACATTCAACGAACCTATGAGTTTATGGTGGATGTTCAGTTAGGCCAAAGAGATAATTTGAAAAACTTCTTCCAAAGTACCAAAACCACCAGGTAAGGCAATGAATGCGTCAAAGTTTTCAAGCATTGTCCTCATTCGTCCATGCATAGATGATACTTGAAGTTCCAACCCAATTGTCTTTCCAATGATGTTCATTCGAGTTAAAGGTTCAGGAATGATACCTAAAGCTTGACCACCTCTTAGATGTGCAGAAAGTGATATAGCCCTTATTAACCCAATGCTACTTTCCCTATATACTATACGAATGTTCCTCGCAGCAAGTGTTCTACTAATAGTGCTTGCTGCATTTACAAACTCTAAACCCTTCCCATAACTTGTCCCACAAAATACACCGATATTGGTAAGTCTACGAATAGAAGAAGAAGCTCCCTCCATTTCTATACTCTCACTCCCTTTGAATGAGTATGAGTTGGAGGAAAGTAAAGAAAATAGAGTGTTTAAATAGGGAAGATAATGGAAAAGTAATGATAGTACCTATATGGGTAGGTTGGCTATTGTCAGAAAAGTTTGAAATTAAGAAATATTTTTTTATTTTATTTATTTATTTATTTATTTTTTAGACTTCAAGAAAACTATCAAGGTAAAGAAGTCTAGAAACTCCTGAAGGACCCCGCCCAAAGGATCGTCTGTCCAAAATCTAAATACAATAAAATCATAAAAAGATAAAATTATAATAACAAATAATGGCATATCTTTGAGTTGCATGTCACTAGTGCAACATAGGAACTCCACAAGGATTGGAAACACTTTGCCAAAACAGGCCACAAAACCTTTGAGCCCTTTCCGTCCTGCTTATAGAATAACAGCCCTATCTTCTTACAACCCTAATTAAAGGCCTGTATTCTAAGAAGGTGGTACCTTGCCACAACCAGTCAGAACTCGCAATAGAGGCCTACTAATTAAAGTAAGTATATGGCTCAGTGATAGTTTCACGTGCACTGTAAAGATGGGACGCTTCTATCTATCCATCAATTGTCTAAATCCTGAGGAAAATCCTGGGAATGGACAATACGACTCTCTATAGAGCATGTCACATGAACCTTATTTTCGGACTGGCGTGCGAAGGTCCACCCGAGTCAATGACGGGTTTGCCATTGGCAGGGGCTCCACACTCAATTAAGAGCATGGTACTCTTTCGATAGCTCTTTTTTTATTTTTCATTTTTTTCATTTTTTTTTTAAAATATAAAAAATACTTTCACACAATGGGAATATGCATAAAAACCTATGCCCTTAAGCCAATTGGGGCTACTCTCAACGAAAAGTTAGTTCTAAGACTACAATACCTCCAAAGAACCTTCAAAACAAACAGGGTAAGGATCCATGCACAAGGATTTCATGGACTAAATACCAAGTTACTAACAACCTGATGAAAGGTGAGTGTATACTCACTTGAGAATAGGATGGAGCTAGTCCACTCTCTCGATTTTGTGCCAAAGCATTGTTGACTAATATTAGACCCATTCAAGACCAGTGCAACATAAAGCTCCCAAAAGGGACAAGTGGCCATAATGTGACTGGCTTCCTTACATGTGGGATACAATCTACCTACTTATTTTTTAATGAAGAAGGCTGGATCAGGATACGTGCATTTCCCCATTCACGTTTTGTGTTTACCAAGGCCAAACCCAAGATGTGTACATACTCTCTCTCTCTCTCTCTTTTTAAGAAAAATAAGATAATATATACATGTTGTGATTGTGGCTCACATCTTCTTCTAGTTTTACGTCTAGTAACGGCTTAAACGTCTTCTATGAGTCGAGGATAAGCTTCTCATCCAATTTTCTTATAAATTGGCAAACAGGGTCTTTTTGAGTTAGATTCCCAAGACTGTGACACTCTTACTCATTCCTAAAAAGATTTCATAAATTAAGAAGTTCACAATGCACAACTCTACTAGAATGCATCTCAAGAGTCAATAAGATATCATCTAATGACTCTTTACTCAGTCCATTCTTAATAAAGTATATTTTATCTTCTCAATTTGCGAAAATCATTCCCAAAGAATGACATCATGCATTACAATTTCATCGCGCACACTTATAACAAACTTGCATTCTTTTCGCTCTTCTCCTTTTAGAATAAGAACTTTTGCCGAGACCTGGCATGTATGAGACAAATGAATTTGAAGATTCACCTGCTAAATGAACCTTTGCTTCGATTATCCAACATATATCCTCTAGGATGCCCTTGTGCATTAACAGTCTCAGTCTTTCACGCCTAACTTTGTAGATTTTTATTAGAGCATTTTGAGGAAGAGAAGGGAAATGTTTTCTTAAATTCAAGAGAATGACATCCATTTTAAAGGAGAAGGAATAAGTTATTATAGAAAACTAAACAATAAACCGACTTGAGAGTCACAAAGTACCATTATCCGCCACTTAACCAGGTCACAAAGAACTTAACAACTTGGTTTTTCAGAAATGGTCTGAGTTTTTGTCCATTGACCTTAAATACACTATCATTCTTAGGGTTCTCGATGTCTGTGGCCCCATGAGGATACACATGTTTGACAAAAAAAGGTCACGCCACCTAGATCTTAATTTTCCAAGGAATTGGTGAAGACAAGAATTATAAAGCAGAACTTTTTGACTAATTTCAAAAGTTTTTCTCAAAATTGATTTGTCATGAAAAGCTTTTGCTCTAGTTTTATAAATCTTTGTATTTTCATATGCATCACTTCTCAATTCCTCAACAAATCAAAAATTTCAATGACAATGATAGGGTTCAGAGGAATCCTATTTCGCTTAGAAATAGAACCCTATTTTTGACAGTTTTCACAACTTTTTCAAAATGTATAGTTGCCTTCAAATAAAGTGGGCTAATAAAATTCATACTGTAAGATTTTTGCAGCTGTTTTCTTTGAAGAAAAGTAACCTCCATATGCTTCTGAGTGACAAAATTTAATGACATTACCTACCTCACTGTTGGGCACACATCTCTGAATGATTTGATTAAGATAATTGAGGCGGGATCTTTCATGTTGCAAGAAAATTGATTATGTTAGCAAACTAAGGCTTGGAATTGACAGAAAATAAAAATTTATAAGGAAAAGAATCATTGATAGGTGCGATATCAAAAGGTGAGCTTGTTGTAAGTATTGATAAATAATCTGCAACAACATTTTTGGCTCCTTTCTTATCTTTTATTGTGATGTTGAATTCTTGAAACAATAAAATCCACCGTATCAACCTAGGTTTGAAAAAACTTGTTGTGAAAATCGACAAGTGCATCGAATCGTCAAAGAAATAAAGTAGTAAAAAGAGTATCGTTCCCACGATGAATTAGTTTACTAAGTACCACTTCTCTAATATAAATACTATTTAGGCAACCAATAATTAAAAGTGATTCAAAACAATTAAAAACACAAAATTATATAAAAACAAAAACAAAACACACTAAAACGCACAAAGTTAATAGGGAAAAGAGAGAACAAAGCACATGAATGCAAAACACATTAAGGATGTAAACACATGAAATTAAAACACTAAGGATCTGACTTCACTTAATTCAACAATCTATCATAGATAATAAAGTAGCTTTGGGATCTTCATTCTAATTAATTTCTAATCATTCAATTGATGGAGAAAATTCATTAATTAATTAAAACCTAATTCTTTAGTCTAAACCCTAACTCTTAAAGGCATGACCTTTACTCTATGGATTCTCAAGGAAACTATCATAATTCTCCCACACAACCTATAACCTCTATTTCTATATGATTATAAATTATGAGACTTATTATTTATGATCTAAGTCATATGCAAACCTCTCGATTCTACCCACAACTCACCAGATCAATTTATGAGTGATCAATTCATAAAGCATTAAGAATCAAAATAAGCATTCAAATTGAATAAAAAAATTAATTAAAATTTCAATCTTAATTCATGTCTATTGAATCAAGTTACATCTTCACCCTAGAAACATATGAATTTAACTACACATGACAAAAGAGAAGAAGAAATAGGAAGAAGAAAGAGAATTCATCTTGATAAAATCGTAAAGAAGAAACCAAAGTGCCTTCAATGGTGGTTATGATTCAAACAGAGTAATATATAAAATATTAGGATTAGTTTTAACCAAATGACCAGAATTTAAATCATGATACCAATTAAGCATAAATAAGTGACTTAAAATAGAAAAGAAAATGTACAAGCTGACGGTATAAATCGGCCATTAAATATTAACAGGGATGTGGTATAAACCAGTCATCAAATAAATATTAACAAGTAGTAAGTTAGTAAGTTGATAAAGTAAAAAGTTAGATAGTTAGAAAATTAATAATTAGGTTAGTAAGTTAGAAAGTTAGAAATAAAGTGCGAGAAAGTAAAATACAAAAAATAAAGAGCAAAAAGTAAAATACAGAAAGTAAAGTATATAAAATAAAGTGCGAGAAAGTAAAATATAGAAAATAAAGTACTGAAAGTAAAATACTGAGAAAATAAAATACAGAAAATAAAGTGCAAAAAGTAAATTTAAAACATGAAAACCAGAGAACTAGCAAGCCGATTATTTGCTTTAGCGAGAGAGAAGAGAATAAGAAATATTATTTCATTAATGATTGCATATTACAAAGGGAGAAAGAAGAGTTTCTCTTACTAAGTTAGTAAGTTAGTAAGTACAAAAAAATTAAAAGAGTAGAAAAGAGAATATATATATATACACACACAAAAATATAGAAAAGACCTCAATAAATTTGTTCTTAAAATTAAATCCCCGACAACGGCACCAAAAACTTGATGTGAATTATAAGTTGCAAACCTAAGTGTTGGTTGTCTCAAGTAATAAATTCTCGGGAGTTCGAGGTCGATCCACTAGGAATTGATGAAGAAAAATTCTTTGAGATAAGGAAAAGATTTTGTCACAATAATAAAAGTGATAAAACTTAGTCACAAATAAAAAGGATTTACTTGGGTTAGGAGATCCATTCTTGGTAAGTAAATTAAGGACAAGATTAATCCTTTTTATAACTCAATTAGAATCCACACATAATGGAGGTTCCAATCAGAAAATACAACATTCAACGTTCATTTAAGATTATATATGTAATTATATTATAGTTCCTTTAATTAACACTACCACTTATAAATGGGATCAAGCATTCATTGTGTCAATATCTTGTCTATAACAAATCAAGATCTCCACTTTACAGGAATGATTTCTAAAATTATTGGAAACAAAATACAATACATATAATGACCATATATCATTTAAGTACAAGAAAGAGATTAATCTAATCTTATTTCATTACCAAAGCTTCACCCTTTCACCTAAGTAAAATGAAAATTAGTTACTCATAGACAAGGAGAAAGAAAGAGAGAAGAAGAAGAACATAACTTCAATTTAGAACAAAAGAAAACTACAACAAGATAAACAAATAACACAATATCATGATCTTGATCTCTAAGCCAAGATTCTCAAATGATCAGCCAAGGGTCCCTTTTATAGAGGATGAGGGATACAAAATAACAAGGGGCTGATTAGTGAGTGAGTGGATGAGTGGGTGAATGAGTGCAAAATGCCAAATAGTAGTTTGTTGAGTGAAAAATTATAGAGATTCTTATCTCTAAAATCATTCAATGTTGAAATCATGATATGCATCAGATTCTCACTAAGTGGTCTTCACAAGAGTTGTAGAATTTTGTCTTAACTTTCCAATGCCGTTAGTTTCAGCCCAAAAGCATTCCTATAGCTCGAGATATGACCCAATTAATGTACACTACTCAAGCCCAACTACAGCTCCTCTATTCTGACTTTCAAGCCCAATATGACCTATTATGCTTCAGATTGGACTCTTGTGTTCTTCATAAAAGTTGTAGATATGGGTTTTAATTTTGAATGGCACTGTTTTGGGGTTAATTAAATTCCTATATCTCAAGATATGGTCAAGTGAGTGCACAAAGATCAAGCTGCCAAGATCAGCACTCTAAATCTTGCTTCGACTCTAATTTAAATTATCCAAATGTGTAATTGGGATCTTGAGGTCTTCATGGAAAGTTGTAGAGAATTGTCTTAGCTTTCTAACAAGACCAGAATCACATCAATCAGATATTTGTAACTCAAATTATAGTCAGTTTACTGAAAAATGCAATCACCCAGATTAAGGACAATTCAAGTAATAATTTCTTCAATAATCCAATTAAGCTTAATTTCATAAAATATGACAAAACTAACCTAATTAAGTCAAATTGAACCTTAAGAAGCTAAGTGAGAGGATTATAAAATGAATAAATTATACTGCTATCAGTCAGGCTCAAACCACTATCAGACTCCCCATTGTGAGAATAATTCCTCCACTATGATTGAGGCAGTAGGGACGTACAGCAAAGCACTAAAAATCTCTACAGAAACACCATTGTTTTGTATTGTCTCATCACTACTATTTCGTGACATTTTCCTCTCATAATGGTATTTTCAGAAAGGAAAAAAGTGGTGGAGAATGAGAATACCTTGGAATTAAACGGTGAAAAAGGCTTAAAAAGTTGAAAACCACCAATAACCGCCACTGGGGCTCACCGAAAATTAGCTCTGTTCGTCAAAGGAGAATAGCAGAAATACTAGATAAGGAGAAAGTGGGAGGAAAAACCCCCTACTCCTATTTATAGGCGAAGGGAACCTCTCCAACTGTTGTCATGAATGGGGGAAAAGCGTCTCTTTCCATTCATTTCAAAATTTGAAAATGGCTAATCATGACTTTACAAATCCCAAACGACAGCCTCCACTATTTTTCAGCCACATTGCATACTATTTTTTGAGCAGTGCAGTTGAAAGGACGATGCTTAGAATGTTCAGAATTGAAGCGAGGCATGATGTTGCATTAGGATATTCATGCTGAATCACGGACTTGCATCATTATATTATGATAAATCATAATATGGATCTCAGCTCGTGACCAAATTGCTTCCATATTTAAATGGACCACAAAAACAAATCTGTATGGGGAAACCTATTACAAATCCTAGATAATAGTGTGATGACTTAAGCACAGTGGCTTGTTTCAGATTCCAACCTTATTCATTAACGTCGGGGGCATTTTGCGACATATCACTAACCTCGACCTTTAGGAAAAAACATCGTGAGATCCGATTTTTATATTATGACTTGGATCCCTTTGTCCTATGTGTGTCGTGTGCTCCTGCTGAACTCGGATATCTTGACACTTAGTTGTCGCATCTAAGCGCCAAGTTAGGGACAACTATTCTGGACCAAGTTACGGGTTAGCAGTTCAGGAGCAACCCAGCCACCAGAATAGGATCTTAGATATTTATGTGTACTATTAGATAAGTTAATCTAACTATTTATGAGACGGAAACCTCTCACAGAATCTCTCATAGATATGAATATTAATTACATCCCACATAAATAAGGAATTAGTTATAAGAGATAACAATCTCGTGGATTATGATCCTAAATAATAGCATTCAATTCAGATTGAATTGCAATCTTTATCACCTAAGACGCTCCTATAAATAACCTGCAGAGTCTCAAAGGTATGCATCTAATTTCAAACACTATCAACCTTGTGCGCAGTCTAACTTGAGCGTTGGAATGCCTTTTGTAGGTATTTACCCCCTTGCACTATTGTCGCTGCTGCCGTGCTACGAAGGATTCCACCTTCAACTACCTATTCAGGTATTTTTCTGAACCTTGTTCAGAACAACACCTTTGTGGTCTGACCCAGCTCAATTTAGAATTAGTTGGGGCCCAATGCGTTTTCTGATACTGAGAGATTTACACGAAAAATATTTTAAATAGAACTTTTGACTGAAAATTAACTCAAACATGCTTTTAATCTTATATAGTATAACAAAAAATCTCATATTTAAAACTTATTAACTATATAATTCAATTTTGTTTTTTTTATTTGTGATAATATTTACTTCTGTAGATAAAATAAAAAATGTCATTTTAATTTATTTTGGCAAGTGACTTTTTTTATAACGTTGAAAATCTATATATTTTTTACTCTTTAATTTTCCTATTTTAGCATTTTATTTGTAAAATTGATAATTAATATTTAATAGTGTAATTAATTGCTGCTCATGGCAATATTACATTAGATGAACTGCAGTATGCACTTTTCAACATTGGGATGCATTTGTATAAACTTTGAAAAATGTACTTTTACGATATACGATTTTTTTTTAGAGCAAAATCTGAAGCTATTCTTTCTAGCTTTTGAGAAAAATAAGAAATATTTTTTTTTTTGTGCTTTTGCTTTTTTTTATAAAAAAGTTTATACAAATATCTTAAGTGTTTTTGGAAGTATTTTTTTAACTAAAAACGTGCTTTAAATAAAAAGCCCAAACAAACGCTCTTAGTCCATGTGTAGATTATCCCTTATAGGGTTTGTAAATGTATAAATAATAATATTACATGCACCCTGCATAGAGGGGAGTTTTACAGTTGCAGGGTGCATGGATACACCCTCAGTCCAAGCTATAGATTAAGTTGAAAAAGCATTTGAAAATGATCACTGGTTGAAAATAAACAATGTTTACTTGTTAACCAGGTAAACATTGAAAAGCAGAGACTTCATTGCCGGCAGCCACCTTGCCGGAGGAGGTAGTTCATCGGAGCTACGTGCCTTTGATTTCGTTGAATCACAGATCAAAGAACTTGAGCGTCGGAGCCTCAACACCACCCCGGCGAACCTGTTCTTCCCGCAATACGCACAGAGAGAAAAGCTTGCTCTGCAACGATGTCGCCATGGTTGAGATAAATGTCGGGACTGTGCGAATCTTATGGTAATCCAGCGAAAGCATAGAGAAAAAAAAGCTTGATTCCATGGTGGAGCATGCCGTTGAGAAGAAGATTACTTGTGGCAACATGGCTCGTCCATCAACAACACTGTTTCTACCAAGGCACGAAATTGGTGGAGTTCAGCGCCATCTCCCTAAACGTAGTGGCTCCTATGGAATCCACTTGATAGAACAGCTGAATCAATGAATAGCTCACGGGCTATAATTGGGGATTTTAATGCAATTTTAAGTTATCAATAAAAGGAAGGTGGAATTCCAAATGCATCCAATTCGGATAGAGCCTTTGTTGCTTTCATGCAAAATCAAGGTGATATTGATATGGGTTTTTTTAATGTAAATTTTACATGGTCCAATGCTATAGTAGGAGAAGCTAATAAAAGAGAGAGATTAGATCGAGCAATTTGCAATGGCTTGTGCCTTGTGGAGAATATTGTTTCTGAGAGGGGAAAGGTTATACACCTTGTGGCTCCTAATTCTGATCATATTCCCATTCTTCTTTATACAAAACTTGATGGTGATAGAAAACCCAGACCATTCAGAATTTTTGAAGCTTGGTTTTGTGACAGAATGTGTAAAGAGGTAATATAGCATAAATTGAAGTTAAAGGTTCTCCTACTTTCTGTTTGGTTTTTTTTAAATAAAAAAACAACAACAAAAGCCATAATAAAGCATCTCAAAGTTTTGAATAAGAAAATATTTGGCAGCTGCAACACACACATCAAATAACTAACTGAAGACCTGAGACAATTACGAATGGTGGAACAAACTCATGAAGTTATTCAAAGAGCAAAAGCAATCAGAGCATAACTTAGAAGTCAAGGGAGTTATGGTTAAAAAAGGGGATGGCAATACTCATTTCTTTAATTTGTTCACAATTATTAGGCGCAGACCAAAATAATATTTCAGCAATACAATTGGAGAATGGTGTTTGGATATGTGGTAGGGAGAGAATCAGCAGGTACTTTGCTGAAAATTTTGAACTTTATACTAGACAGACAATCAACAGTTCTGAAGACTTGGAAGGGCTAATAAATCCAAGTATTTCAGAGGTAGATAATGAGGCAATGTGCGCTATGCCATTTCTTCAAGAGATTTGGGAAACATTGAAAAATGAATCCTTTAAAAGCCCCAGGTCCATTGGGATACCAGGTAAATCTTTTATTGAATGTTGGGAGGTAGTGGATGATGATGTGGTGAGAGAAGTACAAATTTTTTTCTCAAATGGTCTTGTGCTAAAAGAGGTTAACTTGACTTTTATTTTTTTTTATACCAAAAGTAGTTGGGGCGTGCAAATTTGAAAAGTTTAGGCGGATCAACTTTTGCAATCTGGGTCCCAAACTGATCTCCAAAATTATTGCAAATATAATTAAAATAGTGATTTATAAGCTTATATCGCCAATTCAAGTAGCCCTTGTCCCAGGACGGTGGATTGCAAAAAATGGGCTCGTAGTACAAGAAATTATTCATTGTTATAGGAAAAAAAAAAAAAGTGGAAGGGGACGATCAATGATAATTAAATTTGATATGCTTAAAGCTTACGACAGGATTAAGTGGCAATTTGTAAGGGTGGTTCTCAAAAGATTTGGATTTGAAAAGAAATTCATAAACTGGATAATGCATTACTAGTTTACTGCCACTTCCTTTTCTGCCTTATTGAGTGAAACTCCATTCGGACGGGTCTAGCGGATTAATTCTAGGAGATCCTTTATCTCCCAACCTCTTTATCCT